>OX637285.1:10000-1210000 GCA_951799465.1 Leptophobia aripa
TGGCATTCGTACCCCCCCCGCCAAAAAAACCACCTCCCCCAAGACCGCTTCAGCGGAAAGGGTGAACGCGGCTCCTTTACAGCCGCAGCCCAAACCCTCCACCGCCGGCAACAGCATCGAGACGATAGACCTCGATGCTACTGTTTCTAGGAAACAAAAACCTTCTAGAGAGCAGGAGGCAAAATCATGCCTTATGAAAGCTCTCGCCCATCTTGCCGAGTCCAAAAATCTCAAAACAGAGATTAAAACCGGGGTCACGGTGGCGGTTAGACGGCTCCACCAATTATTCAAAGACGCCGAGGGAGAATTACAGCAGAGAGGGGTCCCGGCACAGGCACAAAACACCGACGACGGAAGGCAACCACCAGCTGAGCCCGCACAAATAACAGCCCTCGGCCTGCTCACCCAGAACCTGAATCGACAAATTCAGAAACTGGAGGAGGAGAACAAGAAGCTGGAAATGTGCCGGCTCAGTCTCTCCAACACACACTCCAACACCGCCAAGGTACTTCAAGAAGAAGTACATAATAGTCTGGGGAAAATTGAAGAAATTTTTAAAACCCAAAATGAAAAGGCGGAGAAAAGAGAGGAGAGGTTTGAGCTTAAGCTCAAATCTTACGCAGACGCCGCCAGCCAAAACAAGGCAAGACAAGGCGGCGAACCTATTATCAACAAAAAAGTGACCCCGGCCCCCCCAACGATCACCTCAAAATCTCACTCGGAGATACCGAGAACGCCCTCCACCCCCTCTTTGGTTATCAGCGGAGAATGTGCCTCGCCAAAAGGTCTCGTGGAAAAAATTAGACAAACTATTAACTTTAGGGAAGGCGGTTACGCACCGCTCAAAATCACCCCGCTCTCAAAGGGGAAAATTAGAATAAACTTCGAAACCGAGGCAAATAAACGGCACGCTCTCGCCCAAATCAACAAATCCCCCGCTCTACGAGCCGAGGAAGAAAGGCGGATCAATCCACTTATTCACATAAAAGGCATTAATAAAGACACCAAAGAGGAAGATCTTCTCGCGACTATTAGGGACCAGAACCCTTCTCTTAAAAATGAGTCCTTCTTTTTAAAATTCAGAAGGAACAACAGGAACGACCAACTTTATAACGTCATCCTGTCCACCACATCTTCCTCTTGGCGCAAGTTTACGGAGTTAGGTCGCGTCGCCATAGGATGTGCACGGGTACATTGCGAAACTTTCACCCCCTTTCTACAATGTAGACTATGCCAGGGCTTCGGACACACTAAAAACAGGTGCCCGGCCACACAACCCACCTGCGCAAAATGCGCACACACACACAACACCTCGGACTGTGACAAAGCAGCCTCTCACACCCCGACCTGCATCAATTGCAAAGAACACAATGCGCAACACAACACCAAAACAGACACCACCCACCGCGCAGACAGCACTACCTGCCCCAAATTAAGCGCCATGCGCGCCCGCGTTGAAGCCAAAACCAACTATGTCTAACAAAACAATAGGGACACTTTCAATCACACAAGCGAACCTCGACAGGTCTCGCAATGCGTTGCACGAACTACACATTCACCTCAACACCACAAACACGGACATAGCCACAATCTCCGAACCCTACACCGGTAAACTCAATACAGTTAGACAAACACATGGCCTCCGGGTTTACCAAGCCAACAAAGGTGGGCATACGAAAGCATGCATCATCACCAAACCACACATCAACGCACTACTTCTGTCTCAATACTCCACCGATAACCTCACCGTTATCTCTATTCCGACACGCACCTCACACCTGTACATCGCGTCCGTATACATCGAACCCAAATCGGACAACAACAACACACTCGTTGCATTAGAGCATTTTATCAAGGCGCACACAAATGCTCGAATCATAGTCTGCGGTGACTTCAACGCGTGGCACCCACTCTGGGGAGGTAGGACACACACTAAACACAATCCACGCGGATATGAGGTCGTCGACCTCATCGCCGCCACGGATCTAAACGTCTGTAACGCAGGGGACACGCCCACCTTCGAAACGATAACGCACGGTCGACACCGATCATCCATTATCGACCTCACACTAACCTCAGCCAATATATTTAACAACATCTCTGGCTGGAAAGTGCGTCCGGGTCTGTTCACTTCGTCACAGCACAACCCCATCACGTTCAAAATTAACTTGAACAACGACCCTCCGTCTCCCTCATGCAACCACAGCACATTCAAATACAACACCACACACGCCAACTGGCACTCTCTCAAGGAACAGCTGATGACCAATGTTAACAACTGCACGCTTCTCGACACCAACTTCAATATTATTACACCATCGGAGCTAGACTCCGTTGTGGAACTCACCAGCAAAATAATTAACGAAGTGTGCACTTTAACGTTGCCCATCAAAGGACACAAGCCCAAACCCAGACCACCCTTCTGGAATACACACTTACAAACGCTCAAAGCCGAATGTTTAGCACTACACAGGCGACTACATAGCCACAAGCGCCATAACACACCCATTCCCCCCGACCTCATTGACACCTATCGCGACACTAAACTCAACTATGCGTCGGAGATGCGCCGAGCCTCGACAGAAAGCTTTAAAACATTCTGCGAGTCCCAGGGCAAGGACGACGCATGGTCCATAACGAACAAGCTCCTCAAGCATTGCACACCCAACATACAACCTAGCACACTTAAAATCAACAACACCTACACCAACACTGAATCAGAAACGGCTCAAGCGCTACTGAACCATTTTTACCCCGACGACTTACCGGACACAACGAGCAAACACCGCGACATCAGGGGCGCCTCTCAAGTCCTCCCGGACACGGAGGACGAACCGGCTTTCACCACCGACGAGATAATGGAACAATTCCAATCTATCAGTCACACCAAAGCCCCCGGAAACGATCACCTAACGAGCGACATATGTACGGTGTTTGCTCAATTGTTCCCCGAGTTTATAACTAAACTCTACAACTGTTGCCTAGAGATTTCTCACTTTCCCTCCGCGTGGAAGGAGGCAATAGTTAAAGTCATACCAAAACCGGGTAAAACCAACTACACCGAACTCGGCTCATACCGCCCCATAGGCCTAATACCCGTATTCGGGAAAGTCTTAGAAAAACTTTTCATTAAAAGACTAACCTTCAAAGCCCACAGACTCAAACTACTGAACCGTAATCAATTCGGCTTCACCGAACAAACCAGCACAGTCCACGCCATCAAACAGGCTGTAGATTCAATAAGACTAGCAAAAGGCAACAAGGAACTGGTCATTGCTGTCTCACTTGACATCAAGGCAGCATTTGACAACGCATGGTGGCCGGCCGTACTAGACGGCCTTCGTCGCATTAACTGCCCACTCAACATCTTTCGGCTCATTAACAGTTACCTCACCGACCGCTCTGTCTCATTACACATGGGACAACACAAACACACGAAAAACACACAAAAAGGTTGTGTCCAAGGCTCCGCCTGCGGCCCCATCCTTTGGAACACCATCCTCAACACACTTTTAGAGACAAAACTACCAGAAGGGTGCTCTCTACAGGCTTACGCGGACGACGTCCTCCTTATCTGCTCCGCGCCTAATCTACACACTCTACAAAATAACACTAACCACACACTAGAGCTCATTCGTCGCTGGGGCACGAATGTAAAGCTCACCTTTGGCCCCGAGAAAACACAATGCATAGCTTTCAGCGATAAAGCTCTGCATTGTCAGATCTCATTCAACGGAACCCCTCTTAGCTTTCAAAATAGCATCAAACTTTTAGGCGTCATTATCGACCGTAAACTTAACTTCAACGAACACATCAATTACATCACAGACAAAGCGTCCAAAATTTTCCAAAAATTGGCGCTATACACAAGACCCACTTGGGGCCCTCATCCCGAAAACCTACGAACTATTTACCTCAACACAATTGAGCCCATAGTAACATACGCCTCTAGTATCTGGGGGCACGCCGCCCACAAAAAAAGTATACGCCGCAAACTCAACGCCGTCCAAAGGCTATTTTCAATAAAAATTATCCGCGGATTTCGCACCATCTCCACGTGCGCAGCTACTGCTTTAGCGAGAATAACACCACTCGATCTTAAAGTATTGGAAATAGCCGAATTGGAGAGCGTCAGAGTCAATAGGCTCACACACCGGCTTCCCTCTGACATACCCATCGAAACCCCTACACCTTTCTCTGAGCTACTACACCCCGTTGAACGCTCACCTATTCGTACGGGTAGAAACACCAACCCATCAGACCCTACCGCCACACACATCTACACGGACGGTAGCAAGCAAGAGAACCAGTCGGTCGGAGCGGCGTTCGTGGTTTTCCAACTAGATACAGAAACACCTACACACACAAAGCTCTTCAAGCTACACGACACCTGCACGGTCTTTCAGGCGGAACTATACGCAATTCATCGCGCAACCATTCACATCCTTAAACAAAGACACAAACACTCCATTATCTACACAGATTCACAATCATCATTAGCGGCACTAAAAAACATCTCTAATACACACCCGATCGTCCATCAAATAAACACAACTTTACGCGACATCAAAGCGCTAGATTCTAACTCACAAGTCCAATTTCAATGGGTTAAGGGTCACTCCGGTGACCGCGGTAACGAGGCCGCCGACCGTGCCGCTAATAGAGCCTCGCAACTACACCGTTCCGCTGAACACATCGCTTGTCCACTCTCGCACCTAAAATCAATTATTAAAAAAGACACATTACACAAATCAAACGAGAGATATAAATCTGACAACAAAGGCCGCTTCACGGCGAACATATTTCCCACACTCGGCGACATCCAAAAATTCTTTATGTCTACACGCGTTTCTTTCCAACTGACCCAATTCATTACGGGGCATTCCTTTTCAAAGGACTACCTTTACAGGTTCAAAATCAAAGACAACGATACATGTCCATGCGACCAACACACCACACAAACACTCAAACACCTACTAGAAACATGCCCCAGATACACCATCCATAGGCACAACCACGTCCAAATGTGCAAGGACACATGCCCCAACCCTTTCTCATTTAACCTCCTAACCCAAACCGAAACCGACTCACTCGTAGCTTTCGTTACTAAAATAATAGACAGCCTAAAAGAGTTCAACCATGAACCTACCCCCCCTGGTACCCGACACACAACACTTGACCTCACAACAGATTGACTTTGTTTTTCATTTTTTTACTTTAATCAGCTCAACTTAATTATTATAAGTATTTTTTTCAACATTATATAGAGACAATTTTTTTATATTTTTTTTTTTATATTTTTTTTTTATTTTATTTTAGACATGTTTTTTATAAATAATCGCTTTTAGACATGTATCGCCTCACCTAGCTGACTTCTTTATCTTTTTATGTAATTAATTTATTTTCCTTTTATTGTTTATAGTCACTAGATGAAGGCTTATTTAAGGTTAAAAGTTAGTTTAAGTACTCCAGTAATAAATTGGTCAAATCATCCGGCAACTCTCCTATTCACCTACATCACTATGCGCCTCACATTTTATTTTAGGCCGGCAGCTTAAGCACCGGCATCTAGTCAAAGCCCATGATTTGACCACTTTAATTCTGCTTTTTAGTCATAACTCAATGTTCAATATTATATTCACCTTTTGTTTTCTCTTTATATAACGTCTCATCGATTACCTCCTATGTACAAAACGGAGTGACAAATAAGAAAGGTATCAAATAGCCAAAAACTCTTCTGTCACTCCGGTTTTATTTTACTAATTTATTCATTAAATTGTATTATAAACTCAATGCGAAACATGTGAGCCTTCTAAAGGACCAATTAATAAAAAAAAAAAAAAAAAAAAAAAAAAAAAAAAAACCTAACCTAACCTAACCTAACCTAACCTAACCTAACCTAACCTAACCTAACCTAACCTAACCTAACCTAACCTAACCTAACCTAACCTAACCTAACCTAACCTAACCTAACCTAACCTAACCTAACCTAACCTAACCTAACCTAACCTAACCTAACCTAACCTAACCTAACCTAACCTAACCTAACCTAACCTAACCTAACCTAACCTAACCTAACCTAACCTAACCTAACCTAACCTAACCTTTTTTTTTTTTTTTTTTTTTTTTTTTTACCTGGGGAAACCCGATTACGGGCCCCCGCGCCGGGTCATTAGGAGAAATAGCGCGGGGAGTGTGGGAGTCGGGGTGAAAGCCCCATACCCACTAAAACCCCAGGGACCCATCTCAGCGCGTATTGGACCAAGTCATGGTGTCAGCCTTTTGGCCTTTACCCAATCCTTGGCCCGCGCATACCGCACTCCTTACAACGGAGTACGGTTCTCCATTGGCGGTGATAATACACACCGCGAAATACGTCTGGATATTGATTTATCCGGAGTAGCTCTCCTTTTATTTACAATTTACAAATATTTATACACACACAAGACCAGACAAAGAATTAATTTAACCTAATCCTAATTAACTCATTGTTTTTCTCCTACCGACCTTGTTCCAATTAATCAAACCTACGAACATTATCACACTCAGACAATAGACAGCTCAATCAGTCAAAACAGATATTCACCTACTATGCTCCCGATTAAATATCGGGCAACTCTTCTTTGGCATAGATAGAAGTCTATGGATGCTCGTGACGACGACTTCGTCGTCCAATTCGTCTTTTTCTTGTTATTGGAGCGGCAGGGTCGATCTCCCTCGTCCGTTCATCGTTTTCTTTTGCGGACAGGACAGCCTTTGCAAAAGCTTCAACCGCCCGCCACACATGTCTATCCCTGACCATGGCCGAGACCAGGTTTGGGAGTGTCAATTCCGGAATGTTTATTGCCGAGTTGAGTGCACTCCTTTCCGTGTCCCACGCTGGACACACTTCCAAGGTGTGTCGCGCAGTGTCCGATGGGTGATCGCAATGATGGCACCCGGGTGTCATCTCTCGTCGAGCCACCTTGCAGAGGTATTGGCCAAAACATCCGTGGCCGGTTAGCAACTGAGCAAGGTGGAACGTTACCGAGCCCCAGCGCCTGTCAATCCACATTTCTAGTACAGGTCGTACCGCTCCGAGCGTCCAAAGACCCGCTGTAGCCCCCTCCAAGTCCGCCTTCCACAGCAGCGTCACTGACCGCCTCGCCTCGCTTCTCCACTCCTGGACAGTATCGAACGGCGGGTCCGCTCCGTTGTGGCTAATTCTGTACTGGTTTCTTCTCCAGAACACATCTGAAAGACCGAGAGCATCGTGATACCAGGGACAAGTTCCAGCTATAACACACACCGCATCAAAAGATGCCGTGCGGTACGCCCGCGCCGCCCGTATCGCAATCATACGCTGCGCTCTTCTCAATAAGGCCCTATTGTGTGTACTTAGGCCCGTGTCGTTAGCCCATATCGGGCAGCCGTAAAGGGCTTTGGCACGAACGACTCCCGCGTAAAGCTTCCGACAGCTATTACTGGGTCCTCCGACATTGGGCATTATGCGAGCTAGCGCCCTGCTCGTATCGTCCAATCCAATGATGGTCCGCTGAAAATGTGCTTTGAAGCACCACTTGGAATCCAGAACCAGGCCCAGATATTTCAATGTCGTTCCCACTGCCACGGGATGCCCACCGACGACAATCCGTTTATTCGTCTGTTGCTGACTCCTTTTCCCGGCGAACACGATTGCCTCCGTTTTCTCCAAAGCGACACTGCAGCCGATCGTTTGGATTCTTGCGATCACCTGTGCGACTCCAGCCGCCGCCCTGATAGACGCGTCGCTGTACGATTCTCCTGCTGCCACCACCAGAGTGTCATCCGCGTAGCATAAAACCTGCACACCACGAATGAACACCCCCCGCAGGACCCAATCGTAACCGATGTTCCACAAGAGTGGTCCTAGAACCGACCCCTGCGGGACACCACACTTCACTTCACGCCTTGTCCAAGCACTTTTTGTGGGAAATACGATAAATCTTTCACACAAGTAGTTTTCCACTATAGACCGAAGATAGTCCGGCACTCGGTGATGTCGCAGGCCGTTTCTGATCGCGGCCCATGGCAGCGAATTGAAGGCGTTAGCGATGTCCAACGACACCGCAATCACTACACCGCCCTTCAAAGTTCTCTCCGTCACGATTGAGCGTAGACGGGCAATGGCATCTATGGTGGACCTTCCCCGCCGAAAGCCAAATTGGCAGTTCGACAGATCGGGCCCAACGGATGATAGGTGACACCTGATGCGCTCAGCAATGATTCGCTCGAAACATTTGCCCGCCTCGCTCAGTAGCACAATTGGTCTGTAGCCAGAAGGTGAGTCAGCCGGTTTGCCCGCCTTTCTTAGTAGGACTAAACGGCCGATCTTCCAGTGCTTTGGAAAAACTCCTTCCCTGAGGCATCTGGTCAGAACCGTCTGAAACCTGTCAAATAATCCGAACTTGAGGGTGAGACCCAGCACTTTACCGTGAAGCCCATCGGGGCCCGGCGCAGTTCTTTTCGTGGTTGCTTTGTCGGCCGCTGAGCTCAACTCCGCTTCCGACACTTCCGTGATCTCACCGTGGTCCTCTCTAGCAGTTTCGATCCGTCCTATGTGCGATGTTACTGCTGACGGGAAGAGTGCCTCCACCACCGTATCCAGTAGAGATCGCTCCATGCATTGCGTTGTGGGAGGTGCCCACGGGCGTAATTTAGCCAAAACGGATTTGTAGGGCCTGCCCCATGGGTCTTGGTCAAGAGAGGCAAGGAACTCCGCCCACGCCCTCTCCTTAGCACATACAATGGCCACCCGAAGTGCCCTTTTTGCTGCTTGAAATTCCTCGCGAAGACCAGATTCCAAAGCGCCGCCACTCTCCGCGTTCCTTCTTCGTCGGAACCTACGCAGCATCCTCCGGGCCGATGCACACGTCGCCCGGAGTCCACTCAGCTCTGGGCTCCACCAATACACACCATTTCGAGTTCGCGGCGGTTTGGACCTGGCCATCGACGCATCACCAACCTCTCTCCACACCTCTTCCAGACAAACGATTTCATCGTCGATGGCTCGACCTCTGGTGCCAGAACACCAGGACCCGACCACTGTCGCTGTTTCCAAATTCTCCCGGTTCAAGGATTTTAAAGCCCACGTAGGGCCGATCGCGCTAGAAGCTCGCACCCGAACAGAAGGCATCGCAGACAACGAGGGCTGGACACAGAAACGAATATACCTGTGGTCCGACAGCGTTTCTACCCTCGTCATCACCCTCCACTTTTGAAGCCTCTGGGACAAAACAGGTGTAGCAAAGGTGACGTCTACCACCGAACCGCCAACTCCTCTTATACACGTCCTCACCGAACCGACATTGCAGCACCACAGATTGTTTTCGGCGAGCCACTCCAAAACAGCCACCCCGCGACTATCCGTCACCGAGGAGCCCCACACCGTGGATTTGGCGTTGAGGTCCCCGGCCACCAGCACCTCTAGCGGGCTGCACCAGCGCACCATTGACCCCAGATCCGTCAGAAACCCTTCAAACTCCACCAACGATCGGTTCGGAGAGAAATAAACCGCTACGACTGCCAAACCGTCCAGCTTCAGCGCCACGCATCCTCTCCGACGACGCACATCCGCAACCCTGGGCAAGATCGTTGGTGATACAACCGCTGCAGCCTGCTCACACTCGTCTCCAAACCAGTTACCGCGGTCTGGCACCCGATATGGTTCGGAGACCACTCCCACTCCTATGGACCACTGCGCCAGGCTTTGCGCGAAGACATCTTGTGCACTGGCGCAGTGGTTGAGGTTGGCTTGTAGAAATTTGATCATTTTGCTGGTGTGGCCATCTCAGTCTCCATTGACTCCCGGTTCGGTTCAGGTGGGGGCGCACGGTTGGGCTGCTCACTCCTCCCCACCCTTCTCTTGGGGGCCGAACACGAAGGTCCCCCCAAGCGGTGGTCTGCCTTCCTACCCAGGGCAGTACATATATTACAATGGGCGGTTCTCTCCAAACACTCGGCTGCTCTGTGGCCTTCCTTCCCGCACCGATGGCATTGCCTGCTCCGGTCTACCGCAGTGCATCTAGCCGCCGCATGCCCACTCTCCAAGCATCGGTAGCACCGGAACTCTTTTGTTTTAACTATCACTGCCCGCGCTGACACCCAGCCGATGAGCAAACGGCCATCGGACATCTTTGCCGCCGCCTCCACCGGACACGTGACCCAGGCCGCAAACAGCCCTCTCCTGTCCGGGCGGACCGCACTGACCCTTACATACTCCTCCGAGCACTCGCCCTTTCTGGCGACCGCCCGTCGTATCTCCTCCTGAGTCACAGAGTCGTCGAGGTTAGCGACTCTGACGTTTACCATCTTTTGCGGTCTCCCGATCTTTATTCCTTCTTGTTCCTGCAGAGCCTCCGACAGCTTCGCTGCCAGTTTGTCGGCTGCTGAATCTTTCCCCGTTCCGGAGATCTGCAGGATTGCCGCTCCCGTTACCCCGCGCCTGAAGGTAATGGCTTCAACGCCAACGTCACCTAACTTTACCCTCTGCTTGGCCTCCCTCATGACCCCGGCGTAAGTCATGCCACGATCTTGGGCCTCTTTGGATATCGTGATCGTAACCGCCGACGACCGCGGGACTCGAAGCTTCTTTTTTTTCTCTTCTCTCTGCGGGAGTGGCTCCTTCTTGCCTTCAGCCTGCCTGGTTTGGCGGCTTGGCCGACCCCCCTTACCAACCCTCACCCATGAGCTCTCCTCAGCCTCCGGGTTAGGTGGGCGTGAATCGGTCTTGGGCAACGGTCCAACAGGAATGGGAAGAGGAACTCTCTTCGGCGCCATTACATCGTCCATCCCCGCTCTCTCTGTCCTGAGCCTCCTCTTCCGTTTTTTATCAGAAGGCGGCGCGGGCGCAGCTGTCATGGAGGTCACCGCCCCCGATTTGCTACGTTCCCTCAGATCCGCAGCCAGGGGGGGACGCACCCGCGGCGCGGGGCCGAGCCGCGGCTCGAGGCCCTCGATTCTCGCGTTTATTTTTTCCCCCACCGTTTTATAAATGCGAGCCTCAAGGTCGGCCAGGCTTAGAGGATCCGCTTCTGGGCGCAGCTTACTCTTCACACTCTCGACCTGCTTGCGCAGCTCCTCCACTTCGCGTCGCAGCCGGACGTTATCAGCGCGGAGCGCCCGCGTCTCCTCCGACACTGTGCGCTGCGATAAGGCGACAGCGTCGTTTCTGATAAAAGAGACTGCCTCCTTCAGCGCATGCACGAAGGTGCCCTTCAAGTTGGAGGACTTTTGGGCAACCTTCGTGACCATCTCCAAGTTGGCCTCTAATCGGGCCATTACTGTGGCCACCGACTCTACATTTTCCTCCTCTACGCAGAGCGTAGTCGCCGATCTTAACTCGCGAGTGCTTTCAACGGACTCGGTGAGTTCCGCCTCCGCTTGCCTCTGCATCTCCTTCCTCTTACATCCTTCCATAACCCGCTTGGCAGCAGCCTGGCCGACATACTCTCCAGTGGTCGGAGGCCGACCTTTGAACCTTTCTTTGGAGACTGGGGTGTCTGTTGAGCTACCCCCACTCCGCGAGCTCCTGCTCCTGCTCCTCTTCTCTCTCACCCTCTTGTGCGCCCAAAGTCGGCCCAGCTCCTCGCGGGACGCGGGACGACTCGCCGATGGAGTGGACGACACACTCGCCACCGACAAGTTGTCAAAGTCCGACGACTGCGACCCTTCGTCGCGCACCATCCCAGCTGGCACAGACGTTGGAGTACGCCTCACCACCACCTTCACCTCCTCACACCCATTCTCTTCTCTCATTTTTCTCTCCTTCCTCGCCCTATCCACTTCTTCCTTGGTTTTGTTTTGTTTAATTTTATCATTTTCCATATTTTGGTTTCGACATGGGGGATATAAAAAGTCCACCCGGGCAGAGACCCCTGTACCCGGGTAACCCTAATACGCTTGGAGGTCGGGTGGTATCCAAGGGTTGGCCGCTAGCAGCCCGAGATACTGCTCGGACACCCACTCAGAAGAGCGGGAGTACAGCGTCGCGCGAGGCCCCGCAGGGCGCCCCAACGCATGCACATTCAGGGTTTTTTTTATGGTTGTCCTTCCACTTGGACCGGCCAATTAAGGCAAGCCCCCTGGCCCGGTATGGTCCGCGAGACATATCCACGACAACCACACCGAGTAACAGTTTGCCCGACGGGGGACGTGCAAAAGTCCCTGACCAACGACTACTTAACGCCATCGCGGCCCGTCGCACCATGGCTTACACCACCGCAACAATCATCCTCCAACAACAACAACAACAACACCCTCCCAAACTGCCACGCAGCCGCTGGTTCTTTAGAGGAACCCACCCTACAAGCACAATCACTGTACTAAAAAGATATATAACTAGATATAAACCTCACGATATCTTTATTTACTCATGTCTCTTATCCACTTATTTACAACAAACATCCACACATCAATAAATGAAAACATATTTTAGACACAATGACCTCCTATTAAAAGTTGTACTCTTCCGCCGCATCCATTGCGGTTTAATTATAAAACCGAGGATACGACTACCGGTCCTCTCCACACCTTCGCGATTGTAAAATATTCGCTCCGGCTGGCCGAGGGTTGAGCGGGAATTAATCGTCCGCTTTCTGGGCGCTGATGCCTTTCCCGCATACCGGCGACCAAAGTGGTGGCCGGTCGATAAACGAGTCCCTATTTGCTTCACCTTTGCGAAGACAGATGCCGTCGCTCCAGTTAATGAGCCCCCCCGGCACTGCAAGCCTGGGAACCGTGGGAAAATTCATCCACGGCGGAGGGGAACCTAACCTAACCTAACCTAACCTAACCTAACCTAACCTAACCTAACCTAACCTAACCTAACCTAACCTAACCTAACCTAACCTAACCTAACCTAACCTAACCTAACCTAACCTAACCTAACCTAACCTAACCTAACCTAACCTAACCTAACCTAACCTAACCTAACCTAACCTAACCTAACCTAACCTAACCTAACCTAACCTAACCTAACCTAACCTAACCTAACCTAACCTAACCTAACCTAACCTAACCTAACCTAACCTAACCTAACCTAACCTAACCTAACCTAACCTAACCTAACCTAACCTAACCTAACCTAACCTAACCTAACCTAACCTAACCTAACCTAACCTAACCTAACCTAACCTAACCTAACCTAACCTAACCTAACCTAACCTAACCTAACCTAACCTAACCTAACCTAACCTAACCTAACCTAACCTAACCTAACCTAACCTAACCTAACCTAACCTAACCTAACCTAACCTAACCTAACCTAACCTAACCTAACCTAACCTAACCTAACCTAACCTAACCTAACCTAACCTAACCTAACCTAACCTAACCTAACCTAACCTAACCTAACCTAACCTAACCTAACCTAACCTAACCTAACCTAACCTAACCTAACCTAACCTAACCTAACCTAACCTAACCTAACCTAACCTAACCTAACCTAACCTAACCTAACCTAACCTAACCTAACCTAACCTAACCTAACCTAACCTAACCTAACCTAACCTAACCTAACCTAACCTAACCTAACCTAACCTAACCTAACCTAACCTAACCTAACCTAACCTAACCTAACCTAACCTAACCTAACCTAACCTAACCTAACCTAACCTAACCTAACCTAACCTAACCTAACCTAACCTAACCTAACCTAACCTAACCTAACCTAACCTAACCTAACCTAACCTAACCTAACCTAACCTAACCTAACCTAACCTAACCTAACCTAACCTAACCTAACCTAACCTAACCTAACCTAACCTAACCTAACCTAACCTAACCTAACCTAACCTAACCTAACCTAACCTAACCTAACCTAACCTAACCTAACCTAACCTAACCTAACCTAACCTAACCTAACCTAACCTAACCTAACCTAACCTAACCTAACCTAACCTAACCTAACCTAACCTAACCTAACCTAACCTAACCTAACCTAACCTAACCTAACCTAACCTAACCTAACCTAACCTAACCTAACCTAACCTAACCTAACCTAACCTAACCTAACCTAACCTAACCTAACCTAACCTAACCTAACCTAACCTAACCTAACCTAACCTAACCTAACCTAACCTAACCTAACCTAACCTAACCTAACCTAACCTAACCTAACCTAACCTAACCTAACCTAACCTAACCTAACCTAACCTAACCTAACCTAACCTAACCTAACCTAACCTAACCTAACCTAACCTAACCTAACCTAACCTAACCTAACCTAACCTAACCTAACCTAACCTAACCTAACCTAACCTAACCTAACCTAACCTAACCTAACCTAACCTAACCTAACCTAACCTAACCTAACCTAACCTAACCTAACCTAACCTAACCTAACCTAACCTAACCTAACCTAACCTAACCTAACCTAACCTAACCTAACCTAACCTAACCTAACCTAACCTAACCTAACCTAACCTAACCTAACCTAACCTAACCTAACCTAACCTAACCTAACCTAACCTAACCTAACCTAACCTAACCTAACCTAACCTAACCTAACCTAACCTAACCTAACCTAACCTAACCTAACCTAACCTAACCTAACCTAACCTAACCTAACCAGTCGCATTCTTGCTATCACATCAGTCACACGATCTTATACCGGGTTCCAGTTATAGTTTTCACCAAGTTAACAACTGTTCGTTCGGTTTGTTTCTTCAAGTTCATCAAGTTCAATAATTCAGTTACGTGCAACCACCGCCTTCTCCTTCGTGCGTCCAAACGAACTTTGTAAGAGACCTTAAGTTTCAAGTGCTCAGTGCTAAGTAGTGCTTCTGATTTGTTTAAAGTTTTTCGCGAGCCAGTAAGTCCTAGATTTATTTAAATTCATTTATTTCATTTCTTTTGTCGCTGGTTTTTTTCTGATAGTCACTGTCCGCGTCTGTTCAAATCAATATATTTACACTTTTACACATATTCACACATATTTACACATATTTACACACTTACACAATTATTATAATATATTTACTTGACCACACGGTTACAATTTTTATCGGAAGCGGTATATTATTTTATTTTACATTTGTCCTCACCTCGTTTTTACTTGCAGTCATAAATATTGTATTTCCTTCTTTTTTATAAAAGTCTCATACAAATAATAAATTAGTAATTTTTTGTAATAAACCAAATAGTCATCCCGTAAAAGTCATAAAATACCTGCAGCGCTTACCTGCTGCAGCCGCGCTAATAAAAGTGTTTGTCATTGCCATTTTGTTAAATTCCTAAGGTTGCATTCTCTTTGCTTAAACTTTTCAAATAATTAAAGTCTAAAACATTTTGCATTAACATCCCTAAAGTAGCATACTTTCTAAACAATAACTTTTTCGCTTCAAACAAATAAATTAATAAAGCCCTTTCAATAATAGTTAGAGTCATTCTTTTTTTTTCAAAATAGTAAAATTTTCATTTTCTTTAAAAAATATTAAAGTAAATTCTCCTAAAAATAAATTCATCCAAGTAAGCAATTATTTGCAATTAATTCGAATTCTCCTAGTTAACTAAAGTAAATTCCTTGCAAAAAATAACTTAAATTTTTAAAAACCTTAGATTTCACTCAAATTCGCCCGTGACAAAAACAAACCGACTACCTGCTTTTTCGGGGAAGGGTTACAGCTCGTCAGCATAATTCAAAGGGAACAATTAGCGTTCACTTTTGTTCCAGTTAGTGCTCTTCCAGCAAAATCCAAAGGGAACATTTAGCGTTCATTTTTGTTCCAGTTAGTGCTCTTCCAGCAAAATTCAAAGGGAACATTTAGCGTTCATTTTTGTTTTAGTTAGTGCTCTTTCAGCAAATTCAAAGTTCCTGTTTCCTGCAAGAGGTAAAGCACATAAATTCACACCTACCTCCTTGCACAACTTAAGTTATAAGTCATTAATACAAACCTAAATCGTTTCAATCGTCCGATAGTCAAAACTGCCCTTTCGTTTTCACCTCGAACTCTTCCTCAAAAAAAACATGTTTGGCATCCGTACCCCCCCTGCCAAAAAAACCACCTCCCCGAAGTCTGCTTCAGCGGAAAGGAAGAACGCGGCCCCTTTACAGCCGCAGCCCAAACCCTCCACCGCTGGCATCGAGACAATAGACCTCGACACTATTGTCTCTCGGAAACCATCAAGAGAGCAGGAGGCAAAATCGTGTCTCATGAAAGCTCTCGCTCATCTAGCAGAGTCGAGGAATCTCAAAACCGAGATTAAAACCGGGGTCACGGTGGCGGTGAGACGACTCCACCAATTATTTAAAGACGCCGAGGGAGAATCAAAACAGAGAGGGGTCCCGCCACAGGGACACACACAAAACACCGACGAGGGAATGCCTCCCCCAGTGGAGTCCGCACAAATTACAGCCCTCAGCCTCCTCACCCAGAACCTGAATCGTCAAATTCAGAAACTGGAGGAGGAGAACAAGAAGCTGGAAATGTGCCGGCTCAGCCTCTCCAGCACACACTCCAACACCGCCAAGGTACTTCAGGAAGAAGTACACAAGAGTCTGGGGAAAATAGAGGAAACTTTCCAAACCCTAAACGAAAAGGCGGAGCAGAGAGAAGAAAGGTTTGAGCTTAAGCTCAAATCCTACGCAGAAGCCGCCAGCCAAAACAAGGCAAGACAAGGCGGCGAAGAACCTACTATTCACAAAAAAGTGACCCCGGCCCCCCCAACGATTATCTCCAAAACTAACTCGGACATACCGAGAACGCCCTCCGCCCCCTCACTAGTGGTCAGCAGAGATCCCTGCTTCTCCACACAGGATCTTCTCCTGTACGTACGAGAAGCGGTAAACTTCAGAGAGTGCGGCTTCGCCCCCACCAAAATCACACCGCTCTCAAACGTCAAACTGAAGCTTTCTTTTGAAAGCGAGGAGCACAAGAACATCACCAAGGCAAAACTGAACCAATCGGAGGGTATAGAAGCCGAAGACGAGAGGAGACTGAACCCCCTCATCACCATTAAGGGAATCGACAAGTCCCTAGAGGAAAAAGACCTGCTGACCACTATTAAAGAACAAAACCCCTCTCTGAAAAACGAGACATTCTCTATCAAATTTAAGAGAAACAATCGTAATGATAGTCTCTATAACGTAGTCTTAAACACCACTCCCACCGTATGGCGCAAATTCCTCGACCTAGGACGGGTCGCCTTGGACCACAGGAGAGTCCATTGCGACACCTTTTCACCCTTTATTCAGTGTCGCCAATGCCAAGGGTTCGGCCACACAAAGAGTAGGTGCCCATCAATCATTCCCACTTGCGCCAAATGCGGAGATGAACACTTCACCTCCTCCTGCACCGAACCAGACACATTTACCCCCTCCTGCATTAACTGCAAGGACCACAATAAAAAACACAACACCAAAACCGACACCACACACCGTGCAGACAGCACAACCTGCCCCAAAGTCCGAGCCATGCGAGCACGCGTAGAGTCGAAAATAAATTATGTCTGAATTAAATTCGCGCAAACCTTCACACTCTTAAATAACACAACGAACACACACACACACACACATATAAAGCCATACACTACCACACATCTCACCACCGTCACAGCCATAGTTTATTTTTACTTTTCTCCCCTGATTTCATTCAACCAAAAGATATCTATACTTCTTTGTCAATTGGAATAAACTTATCTTTGTGTATAAGAATCATTTAACGCAATTAGTATTTTAGCCATATTTTTGCAATGATAGTTAACACTAATTAATATTAACATATTAACTTTATCAACGAAGAATGACCGACCAAAATAGACTTAATCTATATAAATTCTCAAATAACTTTATTATGTCAAACTTTATTTAACCACAACTGTCACTTAAAAGACTCATAACCTATTAACCGGGGGTTAATATTTTTCTCAGTCTATTTTGGACAAATCATTACTCTTAATAAACATTGTACTTGTTTAAATTCACATTATTATTGTATATTCACTGTAGTATTTTTTCACATTAACCTAGTTTAATTCAGAAAGAGTTTGTATAAATTGACTAAGAACATAGAATCACTAAATCCAGCTCACTTTAATTTCTCTACAAATCCACAAGTCAAATCATTAGGCCATTTATTTTTTCCTATTCTTATTTTATTTTTCATTTTTGTTATTACATGTTTAAACCATAAGTCAACTCATACATTCTCATTTGTAATTCTAGCCCACCTTTATTTTAATCGATATCTCTTAAAAACAATATTTTTTTTGTTTGTAAAATTTTTACAGTGACGTACCAAAAATGGACTAAAATTACAAAACTCCTAAAATATTAAAAAGAATTCCAACTCATTATTCAAGCAAAACTTGCTCAACATATTTCACAAAATTACTTTGGTCCATTTTTCGTTAATCATCATTTTTATTTATTTAATTTTTTTTTCATTTGTTTAAGCTCATTTCCAAACCACATTATTTCTATGTATAATCTAATCACAGTAAATTCAGTAAAAATCAAACACTTTATAGACACATACAATACTCACTGATCGACCAAAATCAACTTAACTCTTAAACCTATATTTAAAAAATTATCCATTTTTTTTATTTATTTTCATTTAATCACAATAAACAACATACAGATTAAACTAACTGCCTTTTCTGTTTATTTTGGTCTATCAACGTACATCAACAAATCAATTTTATATCAGTGTCACTCAAGGTCAAACCCATGGATAATCACTAAACACTCAACTCATAAACACTCCAACGCTAGCACGTTACTCTTTTTCTAATTAGTTTTCTCTTTTTTATTGTTTTCAACTGCTCTTAAAAATCACTACGTCCATGCTTCGACTAAGACTCACACTGATATAACATAACACAAATTTGTAAAACACAAACAGGGGTATCGAACAGGAACGGTATCTTACAGCCAAAACCTTTTCGTCACCCCACTCTTTCCCATACTCTTATTCACAACTTGTAAAAACAGAATAGCGAATTAGGATGGTATCCCATAGCCAGAACTACTTCGTCGTTTTGTTTATTATTATTTTATTTATTTTTCACCCTTTATATTAACCATGTAAATAGCTTAATGTCTATTGTACAAAATAGAGCGACGGAGAAGAACGGTATCCAATAGCCAACAACTTTTTCCGTCGCTCTTATTTTAATAACCATAAATAACATGTATTAGCTACATAAGTGACTCATTATAAAACTCTTCTAAGGATCAATTAGCTTAAAAAAAAAAAAAAAAAAAAAAAAAAAAACCTAACCTAACCTAACCATCCTCATCAAGCTCATGTGGTTTTCCAGGTCTCCCCAGAGCTATGGAAGAGGATGCTTGGGTCGGGCACGGTCTACATAGACATTCAGTCCATCCGTGTCGCGGACCAATCCCCATTGGTACAATGCTCGCTCTGTCTTGGCTACGGCCACGGCAGACGCTTCTGCGAAGAGACTCTCCCAAGATGTAGTCATTGTGGGGGGCCTCATGTGAAGGCAGATTGTCCGAGCTGGACAGCGAGGGAAGAACCGGAGTGTTGTAATTGCCTAAAGGCCAAACTGGAAAACCTACAACACAATGCGTTCAGCTCGGAATGCGCCGTTCGCAAAAAATGGGACGGCATAGCGAGGTCATCCATAGCTTACTGCTGAGGGCAAAAGGGGGGATGATAAACTCACCTTGTTATGGTTGTATGATTGCAGGGGCGGATTGGTGCATCGTTGCGGCTGCATCTTCCGCGACGGTTCTCCGGTCCGCGGATCGGTGCATCGTTGCGGTTGCGTTTTCCGCGACGATTCCCCGGTCCGCGGATCGGTGCATCGTCGCGGTTGCATCTTCCGCGACGGTTCCCCGATCCGCGGATTGGTGCATCGTTGCGTCTGCATCTTCCGCGACGGTTCTCCGGTCCGCGGATCGGTGCATCGTTGCGGTTGCGTTTTCCGCGACGGTTCCCCGGTCCGCGGATCGGTGCATCGTCGCGGTTGCATCTTCCGCGACGATTCCCCGGTCCGCGGATCGGTGCATCGTTGCGGTTGCATCTTCCGCGACGATTCCCCGGTCCGCGGATCGGTGCATCGTCGCGGTTGCATCTTCCGCGACGATTCCCCGGTCCGCGGATCGGTGCATCGTCGCGGTTGCATCTTCCGCGACGGTTCCCCGATCCGCGGATCGGTGCATCGTTGCGGTTGCATCTTCCGCGACGATTCCCCGATCCGCGGATCGGTGCATCGTCGCGGTTGCATCTTCCGCGACGATTCCCCGATCCGCGGATCGGTGCATCGTCGCGGTTGCATCTTCCGCGACGGTTCCCCGATCCGCGGATCGGTGCATCGTTGCGGTTGCATCTTCCGCGACGATTCCCCGGTCCGCGGATCGGTGCATCGTCGCGGTTGCATCTTCCGCGACGATTCCCCGGTCCGCGGATCGGTGCATCGTCGCGGTTGCATCTTCCGCGACGATTCCCCGGTCCGCGGATCGGTGCATCGTTGCGGTTGCATCTTCCGCGACGGTTCCCCGATCCGCGGATCGGTGCATCGTTGCGGTTGCATCTTCCGCGACGATTCCCCGGTCCGCGGATCGGTGCATCGTCGCGGTTGCATCTTCCGCGACGATTCCCCGGTCCGCGGATCGGTGCATCGTTGCGGTTGCATCTTCCGCGACGGTTCCCCGATCCGCGGATCGGTGCATCGTTGCGGTTGCATCTTCCGCGACGATTCCCCGGTCCGCGGATCGGTGCATCGTCGCGGTTGCATCTTCCGCGACGATTCCCCGATCCGCGGATCGGTGCATCGTCGCGGTTGCATCTTCCGCGACGATTCCCCGATCCGCGGATCGGTGCATCGTTGCGGTTGCATCTTCCGCGACGATTCCCCGATTCTCGAATTGAGAAATGAGAAAATGTACAATAAGGACGCAATGATTTCAAAACCAGATGTAAACAAATACAATAGAAATAAAGTCATCTATGATTTTAGATATAGTATGATATATGTTAATAATCATAGGAATATAAATTGATGTTAGAATTAATATGTGTCTAGAACATAAGAACACTAGTATTAAAAATGATAATATGTAAATAACAAACAAAGACTAAATAAATTATGTTTTAAGTATATTTGAATATATACCATAAATCATAAGAAACAGCTATAGGATGCATATTTGGACTCAATATTATATAAAAACTAAGAAAACAAAACATGTTATACAAAATAAGAATGAAATGAATGCATTGTTAAATAACAAAAACCTTGGTGTCATATTGTTAACCATAGGTAAAAATATAGTAAAATAAAGTACATATTTAAGATTTAACATTATATAAGAAGTAAGAAAATAAAACATGTAATACAATATAAGAATTAGCTATAAGTAAGTCTTGTAAAAATAAAAAAAATTTATACCCCCGTGTCCAATAACTAACCCCAGGAAACATAAGATAAGAAATAGACAGAATAGGCCACAGTCCCAGTGGCGAAGGTTGCGAATGGAGATGAACGATTGAGTAGTATGAGGAATGATAGTACGAGCAGTAGTAAAAGCGAGAACTGGAATGAAAGAAAAATTGACAAACACAGGCCTTGATTATGTCAGGGGTTACCGCAAAAAAAAAAAAAAAAAAAAAAAAACCTAACCTAACCTAACCTAACCTAACCTAACCTAACCTAACCAGTCTCAGTCGATCCGCGGTCGATTTAACATACTAAATCAGACGCTCCGCCTTCTGAAATTCGCGAATATAGGATTTTGTACAGTGTTTATAACAAAAATAGTGTCAATCGATGCAGCTCGCTGCGGCGAGTCGAACAGTGCTAAAACTAGAAAAAAAGGTGAAAGTTTTAAACAGTTTAAGTGAGAAAAACCGTTTATAGGTTTTTAGAAAGTGAAAAAGTGCGTGCGCTGGCTGTTTGAACGCGGTGACCCATATATTTTTTGGTGTGCCCTGAAAGCCCTTACAAAGGCCTTTCTAGGGATACCCTTGTCGGACTCCGAAGACCAAGATTCAAACAGAAAAAAGACTGAAAAACAAGTACCGCGTGGCATGTGTTTTTGTAACCACGTGGACCACACATTCGTGAGTAGGCTCATAAAACGCAGCATAAAAAGTTATTTGGAAACATAATTAATCTCAACATATTCGGAAAAATTTTGGACAGAAAAAATCAGGAAAACCAATTGACAAAAACGCAAAAAACTTAGAAAACTCCAAAACTCAAAAAATAGAGCGGCGACCCCTACATAAAAAATAAGTCTTGGTTAGAACTCGTCAAGACCTATCTTTTGACGCATAAATTTGATTTTTCCCGGCAACCCCGGATTAGATATAAACATAATAAAAAAGTGACGCAACTTTCAAGGGGAGGTAATTGAGGGTTGCGGGGGGTGTGTTGCATATCGTTTTAAAGGCCATACAAAAAGAAGAACGAAGAAATAAAAATCATCAAAATCGGACTACAACCAAAGAAGATACCGCAACGCAAAAACTGACCAGAAACGAAACTATAATAAATCAAGTTTGTGAAAAAATTAAAATATTACAGTAAATAATCGACTGTGACTTAGCTTATAAGATAGTCATAAGACTCACTGCTCCCTATTGGGAACAGTGAAATTAGTTTAATTATAACTTCAATTTAAATTATAAAAAATTATTGTTTATATATTGAAATATATACATATATATATATTGACAGTACTATCCAACTGTTCTGACACCCGCCTCTTTTGGGTGGAAAATATAAACAAATAAATCTGACTAATTGACAAGGTAACCCCCAACTATGTTTGGCATTCGCACCCCCCCAAAACAACCGGCTCCGGAAGCCGCTCAAAAGGTGCGGAGAAGCATTGATAAATGGGAGGGAACTCTCAGTACTAAAACAAACACAACTCCCGCCACCGCTGTTCCTGAAACAGAAAGCAGGGAAAAAGAGGGCAAAGCCTGCCTCCTAAAGGCCTTGGCACACCTGAGCGACTCGAGAAACTTAAAGACCGAGATAAAAACAGGTGTGACGACAGCCGTAAAACGGCTATACCAACTGCTTAAGGACGCGGAAGAAGAAATAAGAAAAACAAAACAAAACGCAGGTAACGGAAACAGAGAAGAGAGAGGGAAAGAAATAGAAAATAAACAAGAGCTGGCTGAAGGCAAAAAAGACGGTTTAGAAAAGTTACAATGCCAAATAAATAGACAAATCGAAATGATTCGAGAAAATAGTAACAAATTAGATAACATCACAGAACATCTGAAGAAGAATGAAGCAGAAGAAATTAGCAGGAAAGAGATATTGGCAGAGCTGAGCAAGACAGTGAAAGAACAAGAACGGAAGGCAGAAGAAAGAGAGGAAAAAACAGAACAAAAAATAAGAACCTATGCGGAGGCCGCGGCGTCGCAGCGCCGGCCCTCTACACCGGAGCACGTGGCGCTGCACTCAATAGTAGTTACCTCAACGGATGAGATGAAAACAGCGGAAGATGTACTAGAAGACCTGAGGAGAGTGATGAAGGCGAGAGAGGAAGGAATACAAATAGACAGAGTAAGAAAGGCAAAAGACCAGAAGGTGATTGTCGGACTTAAGACAGCAAAAGAAAGAAAGAGAGTGAAAGAAAGGATTGAGAAAGAGGGAAGCCATCTCCGTGTCGAGGAAGTAAAAAACAAGGACCCCCTGTTGGTACTCAAGGACGTCCTAAAGATCAACACTGATGTTGATATCAAGACGGCCTTAAGAAGCCAGAACAGAGAAATGTTCAGCGGCCTCGAAAAGGGGGAGGATAGATTGGAAGTCAAGTATAGGAGAAATGCGAGAAATCCTCATCAAGCTCATATCGTTATACAGGTCTCCCCAGAGCTATGGAAGAGGATGCTTGGGTCGGGCACGGTTTATATAGACATTCAGTCCATCCGTGTCGCGGACCAATCCCCATTGGTACAATGCTCGCTCTGTCTTGGCTACGGCCACGGCAGACGCTTTTGCAGAGAGACTCTCCCAAGATGTAGTCATTGTGGGGGGCCTCATGTGAAGGCAGATTGTCCGAGCTGGACAGCGAGGGAAGAACCGGAGTGTTGTAATTGCCTAAAGGCCAAACTGGAAAACCTACAACACAATGCGTTCAGCTCGGAATGCGCCGTTCGCAAAAAATGGGACGGCATAGCGAGGTCATCCATAGCTCACTGCTGAGGGCAAAAGGGGGGATGATAAACTCACCTTGTTATGGTTGTATGATTGCAGGGGCGGATTGGTGCATCGTTGCGGCTGCATCTACCGCGACGATTCCCCGATCCGCGGATCGGTGCATCGTTGCGGCTGCATCTTCCGCGACGATTCCCCGATCCGCGGATCGGTGCATCGTCGCGGCTGCATCTTCCGCGTCGATTCCCCGATCCGCGGATCGGTGCATCGTTGCGGCTGCATCTTCCGCGACGATTCCCCGATCCGCGGATCGGTGCATCGTTGCGGCTGCATCTTCCGCGACGATTCCCCGATCCGCGGATTGAGAAATGAGAAAATGTACGATAAGGACGCAATGATTTTAAAACTAGATGTAAACAAACACAATAGAAATAAAGTTATCTATGATTCTAGATATAGTATGATATATGTTAATAATCATAGGAATATAAATTGATGTTAGAATTAATGTGTGTCTAGAACATAAGAACACTAGTATTAAAAATGATAATATGTAAATAACAAACAAAGACTGAATAAATTATGTTTTAAGTATATTTGAATATATACCATTAATCATAAGAAACAGCTATAGGATGCATATTTGGACTCAATATTATATAAAAACTAAGAAAACAAAACATGTTATACAAAATAAGAATGAAATGAATGCATTGTTAAATAACAAAAACCTTGGTGTCATATTGTTAACCATAGGTAAAAATATAGTAAAATAAAGTACATACTTAAGATTTAACATTATATAAGAAGTAAGAAAATAAAACATGTAATACAATATAAGAATTAGCTATAAGTAAGTCTTGTAAAAATAAAAAATTTATTCCCCCGTGTCCAATAACTAACCCCAGGAAACATAAGATAAGAAAGAGATAGAATAGGCCACAGTCCCAGTGGCGAAGGTTGCGAATGGAGATGAACGATTGAGTAGTATGAGGAATGATAGTACGAGCAGTAGTAAAAGCGAGAACTGGAATGAAAGAAAAATTGACAAACACAGGCCTTGATTATGTCAGGGGTTAACGCAAAAAAAAAAAAAAAAAAAAAAAAAAAAACCTAACCTAACCTAACCTAACTACCTACCTACTGATTTTATTTTATCTTCATTTGACATTACTCTGATTGATACTTTCATTGGGCGGGCGAGGAGAATTGAAAACCACGCGTTGAAGATAATTAACAATGTACGATAATTATGTTCAAATACGAAACACAATTATGATCTGAACTTTATAATTATTTAGGACACAGTGACACTCCACCAAACACTTGTTGCTTGTACCAAATCCTTCGATGATCGTGGAATCTCTTCTCTTCCATCGCTGCACGCCAAGAGAGCCCGGAGTTGCGTCAGTGTGAGAGTGAGTGAGACACTTTAGAACTATTGAAGTGCCTTCACATATATTTTAACAAGAGATACGAAGATAGACATATAATATATGCAAAAATAATATGTATCACGCTCGTGTGTCTAATTTTGGGTGAGTTTGTGGGAAACAACCATTCCGACCTCTAGACAAATATCTTATGTAGTTCTCGTTCTGTTGAATAGGTGGCGCTTTTCAAAATAAAATATTAAATACGAGATTTAGCGCCATCTTGTTTTTAATTTTGTATATTTATCTAGTTGATTTGTGAACTCAGTTCCGTCTTAAATTGTTATATTTTTGTTTAGTTTAATTTTATTTGATTTATAATACTTAAATATATATTAAAAAGAGCTCGCGCAGACCAAGGTGATTGGATGATGTTCTTGAATATATAGCTCCGAAGCTAACATCTAAATTGTAAATTAATCATTTTACAAAAAAATAAATGTTGCTTATCCATATTTTAGTATATCAATAATAAAATAAACCTAATTATAAATTAACTAAAACTCTGTATATTTTTCTATCTTTATATATTCTGATAAGTATCTTTAAAACTCGGTTGGCACTCATGGTGACTCGCATGTATGTTTTTCAAAAATTTAAAATGTTAGCCTAAGAAAAATACTTGTTACTTATTTGTATAAATATTAACGTGAGAATAACAAAATGAAAAAACTTCGTAGTGCAATTCTTAACATTAAACAATTATAATGAATTTCAAAGCTATCGTCATTCGACTGCTTAAGCGTCGTTCTTCGGTGGATTGCGTCTACGCTGTCGTTTGGACTCCAAACACTCTGTGATGCTGCTTCAGCAATGGACAGAAGTTTGCATTTGACAGCCGACCATAGGGTTTTAATTTATTTTAACAGACCGAAGGATTCACCCATTACTCATCAATTCGTTCATAGTCCTTAAGAGATAGTGACGCCTTTTTATCAAAATAGAGAGATGTTTTTAAATCATTTAATTTCGCATTTATATATCGTTATTATGTATAGTTTTCGTGGAAATTCGCATCTATTTCGTAAATACGAAAATTGCGTACGTCTACAATTATATTATATACAGTGAACACCCTATTTAACGACACCGAAGGTCGTAAAATAGGGTGTACACTGAGAACATAAATCATTGTATGGAATACAAGCTGAACCAAGCAGAGCCAATTGATTTCGACGCTTTCGAGAGTTTGTCGTTTAACCGGGTGACGTTATGTGGAGTTTACACTGTCTGTTATGTTACATAGCGTAGCTTGTTAATATCTCGGTAGATAGCGCCAAAATCAGTTCGGTTGATTTGGAAAAGAAAATTTTAAAATGAAAAAAAAAAAATGTTTTTACTTATTTCTCTTGTCTGTGTAACGTATCAACAGATGGCGCATCGTTATATAGAGTTTACACTGTGCATTTTATGAAATAAAAAAAACAGGTGAATTGTTTTATTTACTTTAATACAATCTCAGTACATAAAATTTAGCCTTTCGTTTCTAATCTCATAAATGAACGTAATAATACTAATTGTGCTCGATAGACTATAGACTATAGAGTATACAACATAGCATTGGCTCAGAATTAGAGTTTTATATATCTATTTATATAATACATACTCATTATGCTGCAAATCAAAAATATCTTCATTCGTACCATAGTTACGCACTTATGAACACGTCGCATAAAATAAGTGTTTACCCACATTTACCCACCATTCCCAAATCAAGGGTGCAGAGAGAAGAACTGGCAAGAAACTCTTCGCCTTAAAATTTCCAAGCATGTTTTACAATACGTTTGTAAAGACCTGCAACCATTACACCATGCACCAGCGTCAACATGACTGGCTTCAACAGCTGCACTTGCCCAAAATTGAATCCCACTGAAAGCCTCCACATATGTATGAAAACTCCAATCAGTAGCGGGCCATTGGCACAAGACGCAACCACTTCGTTGCCAGCACGGAGACTCCCCATCATCGCTACCAGCAGACCAGTAAAGCGTTGTTCCGAAAACGTTATATATTTGTTTAGTGCCTTGATTGGCCGTACCAAATATGACCGTACCATTGTCGGCAGCGTGTGGTGCCAGGCGCAGGCGCCGTGGCCACGCCATGCCACGCAGCTCCAAACATACCGGGTGCCCATGTGGAAATTACCACCATTCTTCCATTCTTTCCATATGTATGGAAAATATAAAAAAATATAAAATTGCGTATAACTTCTTAAGATATTGTCATATTTGTCATTCAAATTGTGACGTAGAAAATTTTTGGAAATGCGTAGTTTCTCAGATATTGCGTGTAAACATGTTTTCACCCCTTTTTCCAACATGGCGGACGGGAGACGAGGGTGGAGACCCCCCAAACTTAAATTTAAGCTTTTATTTATACCACACATGTCCCAAAAATAAAATTGCTTCCTCTAACAAATACCTAATTCGGTCCTTAAATAGTAATGTTTCAGCTTCAGCTTCCGCAGTAGCCAAAGCGAACCAATAAATAGCTGACTGACCATTGTGGAGTGATACTGGCCGACAGAGAACCTGTCTCGCGGTGAACTTAAAAGAAATAACTGAACATTTGGTGCAATAAATATCGGATATTCCTATAGGATGTTATTCGTCTTTTCTGAACGAATCCTCCAAAGGTGATGCTCGATGGGACAGTAGGGATACACATGTCAACCGCTGCCCACCGCTCACTGGCTATTCAGTGCATCTCTATAATCGGAAAAGTAATTAGGATAACGTCTCCTCATATCCGTTATTAATCCTCATGAAAAATCTAATCAATAATTGGTTCAGACAATACAATACAGTTGGGCTTTAAGGGTTTGTTCTCTTATAAGGAGTCGTGAGGGAATTTAAGCAAAGATACAAATGAATATAAAAGAGGAGTTATCGTAAATAATCTACAAAATGAATTAACATCACTTCCTTATGTCCCTTTTATTAAAATAATGATTGGTTTTTAGTACTTTTAAAGTGTAAAACTAGGATTCAAAGTGGGAAAATCGATCCTGAATAGCATTTGACTCATTGACTTCAAACAATCGGTCCGCGTTTGGTCATCTGATAAAAAAAAAATATCTAGAAGAACCGGCAAGAAAATCGATAGCTGCTGCTCTTTTAAAATAAACATTTAATACAAAATTATGTTTCTTTCAATTCAAATAGCTTAAGCATTGTGAAGATCTTTGTCTTTTGAATAACCTTTACGCGCGTTTGAAATCTGAAGTTAATTTGGTGTTGGCCTTAAAAGTATTCTGAATTAGTGCCATAACGTGATTTATTTCTTACGACTCAAAAGTTTATTCAAAGTTATCTTTTCGAATATCTTACTTAGCGTTGGCAAAATAGAAATCGTTCGGTAATTGATCGGGGTCTTCATCATCTCCGCTCTTAAATAAAATTGTTTATCCTTCATCCCAGTACAAATCTTTACAGTGTCCGATGTCCCCTTTTTAAGTAAATGATGTCGCCTTTCATCATCCAAGAATCCCTTCGTCACCGCTGGAAGTTCGTGTCGATCCTCAGCTACTACAATACCATCGTTACTCGCGTGTGTTAATTTATTTTAAGATTCACCTGCAGCACCTACTAAACATTCAACTTCATGTACACACATACATGATGTTGAATATTTAGCAGCTGCTGCAGGCGTTCCCAATCATTACTTTAATGAAAGGAATACACCGCAGTGCTGTTAATTCGTTTTGTAAATTATTTACGATAACTCCTCTTTGATGTTCATTTGTTTCTTTGCTTAAATTCCCTCACGACTCCTTATGAGAGAACGAACCCTTAAAACCCAAGTGTATCGTATTGTCTGAACCAATTATTGATTAGATTTTTCATGAGGATTAATAACGGATATGAGGAGACGTTATCCTAATTACTTTTCCGATTATAGAGATGCACTCAATGGCCAGTGTGCGGTGGGCACTGTCTTCATGCCTCCCCCTACTCTCTCGTTGAGCATCACGTTTGGAGGAATACTTTCAGAAAAGACTAATAACATCCTATCGGCTTCTTACACCAAACTGTAACATAATCTATCTATATGTAGTTTTTTTCTACTGTAGTTTCTCTTCAGTTAACTTCATGTTTAGCGACTTCAACATTTTAATTATATCGTTTGGAGTTTTATTTATTATTTATTTCCTTAACCCAACAACATATTAGAAAAATTTACACAATAAAGAAAAGATGAAAAGAAACAAAGTCAAACAAGCTTAAGACATAGAATGAGAAATTGAATGTAAGTAATTTTGTAAGTTGAATGTAAAAAAATAATCTATACTAATAATAAGACAGTAAAAATCGAAAATCTGTACATTAAATATTTTTCCAAAAAACTGAAAGGAGGCAATTAAAGAAGAGTCATAGAAACCAAAAAAACAATTTTTGGAATTCTTGTCTGTCTGTCTGTCTGTCTGGTACGTTATAACTTGAAAACTACTGAACGGATTTGAACGCGGTTTTCACAGAAGAAGTTATGGTCAATTGAAAATTTACTTCAACCACTGCTTCAAAATTTTTAAACACTTATATTGATTGATTAGTTAAATATTGTTAAATATGTTCTAATATAAGTTAATCTTAATATTAAAACTTATGAGAGGTAACAAAAATAACAAATAACGCAGTGCGCGCGGGCGCGGTTGAAGTGTTGAACAATGTGCTCGATAGATGGCGTTGAGTTAAGATCAGAAAAAAGAATAACAAAAAAAACACGAACAGAAAAGAATAAATAAAAATATATATACACATGAACAAGTGGAACTGTGTGTAGTACGAACATTTTAGTGTGTGAGTGTGTATCAGTGTGTGCAATGGTGTTGCTGTGTGATTGAGTGTGCGAGGTTGACTCTTAGTTTTTTTTTTAAAGAATTTCTCCTCAGACCAAATATGTCCAAGGACAGATAGGACTCATTGTAAGTTCTGGCTGCGCGACGCAAGACTGAGTTTTGTCCGTAGCTTGTTCTTGCACGAGGTGTGACTATGAGTGTGATGGGAGGGTACCAGAAAGGTTCTATCGATCGATTCTACGCGGTCTAGACGGTAAATTCAATGCTCAATTGCATCTCTAGGTATTCGACAGAAAAGTCTTCAAGTTCAGTTCAGTTCTTCTTCGCAAAGTTGCCTTTAGTTTGATTTTATATTGTCCGCCCGACTGTTGTTTCAATTTTCTCATTGGACATCCTAATTTTGTTGTGGAGGTGTATAGATTTAGCTTTTTTTGAAATATTTTTTAAAAATAGTTATTAGCATATGAATTTTTTTTTCAAGTCGTATTTCACATAGTTTATGTATGTGAACAGCAATCCAAACACAAAATTGATGCTCGGACGGATAGCCTATTTTCTAATTTGATGTTATTTTTTAAATTAAGTACGTAGTACATTAAATGAATTACTAAAGATGGCGCACGGAATTTAATACAATGTTGAAGTCACCACATACTACTGAAGATCTCGTTCCGTTAACAGAGCGTCTCCATGACCACTTCAAACTCGTTCAAATCACATAAAGGAGTCCCATACGCGCAAACTATTGTGTACTGCTCAAGCTCAAGCTATTTCAAATTGGCCACACCAAATACGACCGTACCTTTGACTTGGACAGTGCGTGGCTTGTCGCCAGGCAGATGGACAGTGGACAAGACTGTCAAGACCACGCCGTCACCTAGGCCACAAGGTCCATGTGGAAATCGCTGCCCCTCTTCAAAGGACGCTCAATGTTTAGCCTAAAACAAATTGATCAAATGAGAATATCTGCTATTTTCAAACGTCACGACTTCACCATCGCATAATGCAAACACGTATTTCGCAATAAAATTTTCGCAAAGCAGTTCATGTAACGCAAAGCATCTAACAAATATATGCCTACGACCGGGGGACCTTTAAAAGAAGACCGTTCGTCTCCCTTAAAGGCTGGCAACTCAATTGTAAGCCTCCTGGCGTTGGTACCGTCCATGGGCGGCGGTTGGCACATCACTCAAAGTGACTCGCCTGCTCGTGAGCCACCTCTTACATAAAAAAAGCAAGTCAAATAAATATTGACCCTGAAAACCTGGATTAGAAGTACTCATAGTCGAATTGTAGCTTAGCCATATCAAAGACCCATATTAATATAAAATTGTCTTACTCCGCAATAAGAGTATTCGGGAACACGATGGTGTGTGGTGCTACCTTTGCCACTGCCATCCGGAATGCTCGAAGCCAGGGTTGAGAGGTGCCAGCCAGTAACGATCAGCTGTGGGGCTCAAGCCGTCCGGTACCTTCAAGTTTTCTGTCCAGACAGTTTTGACAGCAGATACACCCACGTGCCTATAAATATTTTAAGCAATTGCTCAGTCAGGGCAAGACAAATTGACGAAACAGACGCGAAGCCTGCACCCAAAAGGTGAGTTAAATCAATCAAGCTTCTTTTATTTTTTCTTTATAGGTATTTATTTATTAAAAGAACACACAGTATTACATAACATCTTAATAACTTACATTTCTTATGTGATAGAAATAATTTGTTTTTATGCCCATATTCAGACAGTCAAGCGAGGAATAGATTTTCGAATCGTCCCCGTACAATGGATAGTTTGTGTGTCTGAAACATGGTGGAAATGTCGATTATAAACAGAACAAATAATTGGGGTCCGAGGATGGACCCTTGCGGAATACCGGATGTAGCAACTACCGAGGAGTACCGGAAATGCCGTGGTGGGCAGCTGGTTCCATAACGTGGTGGTGCTTGGTAATTGCTCTTGATGCTTTTAGAAGATAACTTTTTAAGAGTAAGGTAATAAAATATTACGAACGTTGAAAGAGTCAGGCTCGTGTAGAAGAGCGCTTCTCTGATGGTTAACGGATTTGTGGAATTGGTTAAGCCAACATCTAGAAGAACATAAAGCCTAATACATGGTAATCGAGGTTCGTAATCGTCGGTCCAAAAAGGATGAACATGAATCGCACTGGAATAGGAACTTCCGTAATGGAAGGCATTAAAATGCCTTGCGATAATCGGATTAAGGCAGTGGTAGTTTGGTTGACAAACCCCACTTCCCCCACAAGAACTGTAGCTTCTGCATCGTCGGGGATTCGTTTCGTAATCGATTCATTATGGGTAAGTCTAAATTAATTCTGAGATTCGCTTGCAGCAGATGCTAAATATTAATGTTTAGATATAAAGCCTGCAGCAGCTGCTAAATATTCAACTTTATGTATATATACATAAAGTTGAATATTTATATTTCGGGCTTCAAATCAAATGATTCGTCGTCGTAAACGCGAATCAACAGAAAAGAAGAGTGCACAGTCTTCGGCTAATGATGATACCGCTCCTATAGAAGAGAATGAAGCTGCTGAGGAAACAGAGCCAGATGATCCAGTTGCAAAGATTTTGGTGGTAATAAAATTTAAGTTGAAGATATACGTGATATACTTTTGACGACGTGGGTGCTCTGTCGTCGTTTGGTAACACTTAAGTTCTCTGAACATTTCAATTTATGGAATTATTGGTGTCGATATATCGAGCGATGTCCAGTTCCGCAATCATTAGGGAGACAAGGCCAAGTTGACCTCCAAAAAATTGGTGTGCTCAGCAATACTTCACATCGGGCCATCGCTTACAACTCTATAGAGCGCAAATTCGGCCTCACATGGAGTACTGTTCCTACCTCGGGGCTGGGGCACCCCAATACCAGCTCCTTCCATTTGATCCAACCATTTACCGCATATATCAGGGGGAGTGCTCTGATGAATTGTTCGTACTAATACCTGCCGATGAATTCCATAACCAGACGTCACGGCAGACTACCATCCAATACAACCTTGACGTCGGACGCTCCACACCTGTGCGTTTTTTAAGGCAGCTCCTGTGCACCATCCCACTGTGGAACCAACTGCCAGCGCACGTATTCCCAACTCAGGCGCCATCATGAGAAGTACGTACCTTTGAAGTGACCAAACCGCCTGCTCGTTTACCTCGTATTTAACGCATGTGACCCGTCTTAATGCTGCTGTAATAGATTTTTAAATACAACTACTTACGAGTCTTGGTTACTTCTGAAATTCATATTATTGTACCTAAGTTGTTGAAATTGAGATTTACAATATTAGTACTTAGTAGAGCAAGCCGGGCTTTTTATGATAGGCATTTAAACACGATAATAACAATAAATATTCATATGAATGGTACACTTTTGAATCGTCAAAAAAAAATTGTCTTTACACGTTCTACAGTTGTAAACCAACAATTACACCATCCAGCGAATATGAATCTATATAAAAACAATTTAAAAAAAACCTTTACTATATAACGAGAACAGTGCTAACACACAGTACTAGCGCGACTGATCCAAGAAAAATAAATTACTTACTGAGAACATGTCGTCGCACGGTCCGAAGCCCTGGATCGTACTGAGGATCGTCGGCTGCGAAGGGTGGTCTGGGGCGGCGTGGGGCGGCGTGGGGCGGCGTGGGGCGGAGCGTGGCGGTCTAAGGCGGCGTTGGGGGGGCAAACACTGTTGCCGACCTACTCCGGCTGCTTTATCGAGCTTTTAGACAGGTAAATATTTACAGGTAAATTCCGTTCTCGAATCAATAAAATTATAAGCTTAGATTAAGTTTTTCTACATCCAGAGACCTTTTCTTACTAGACAAAGATCGTTTAAGATCTCTATTTGTATAGGCAATGATGATAAATTAATTTTAATTTTCTTATCTTGTGTATTTCTTTAGTCACTCCATTTCTGAACTGTTCTATAAGTTGGTCAATTGTCAGGTTTTGTGCGGGTTTTAATGTTATTATTAGGGTTAATTCAAAACATTTATAATACAGTGTACACTCTATATAACGACACTGAAGGGAGTCTGTATTATGTGGCATTACAAAGAGTTAAATGGAGAGATGAGAGTTATGAATGAAATACAAGCTAAACCAACCGAAGCCAATTGGTCATCGACGCTTAAGAGAGTGTTAAATAAAATTAAGTTATATTTAAATATACAGTTAATCTCAATGTTGTTCTGTTCTTTTAGATGTAAATAGATGTTTAGTTCTCTAAAGAACTAAACATCTAATTTGTTAAATATCTTATTAATGAACTTCGCTTGTATAATAAAAACAACGCAAGCCTGGGGTAGTTCCTGTAATAAGGTTGTCTGAAGCAGAAAGCTGGAAGCGCTTTATAATCATTCAATTTCATTCTGCATTCTATCTTTCTGTCTTTCGCCAGCGTTGAGGGTCGCAATATATATATATATACATACTAGCTGATCCTGACAACAAAAAAAGCCAAAATGAAAAAGTCTCAAATAGATGTTGGCCGATTCTCAGACCTACTCAATATGGCCTAAAAATTTCATGAGAATCGGTCGAGCCGTTTCGGGGGAAATACGCGAAAGAAAACTGTGACACGAGAATTATATATTAGATTGTAGCTTATATGACACGTTTGTCGGTTGACCACAGCAGTGCCATCTATTGATCACTTACTCAATCCTCTGTTCTCAATCTGTTAGATTTTTTTGGAGTTGACAGATAATTGATGACTGTCAATTAGTTATATAGACAAATAATTTGCAATAAAATAAAATTGCGACTATAATTAAAGATCTAAGCTATCCTATATCTCAAGTTGGAGCAGACTGCTCACGGTGTGCCTATTTAATTTAAAATCGGTTATGCAGTTTAGGAATCCATCGGGGACAAACATCGTGACAGGAGATTTATATATATATATAAGATATATCGATGAGGAAGTTGATTTTAATTTAATCAGTTCTTGTATTGACTTTGTTTCTTGAGTCCTTGGTAAAATACCTAGTTTTTGATGTATGTCTGTTTTGTTTTCGTTAAATTAAATAAAAATAAAGAAGTGTGCCTGATTCTCGCCTTAGTAAAGTTCATAAATCGTTTGTAAACTCAAAACTCAAACTCAAAATATCTTAATTCGAGTCGGTCTTAAGATACTTTTGAATCGTCATTAGCACTACCACCGGTTCGGAAGGCATCTACCGAGAAGAACCGGCATTCACTCGATACCTGCTCTTTTAAAATAAACAATTAATACAAAATTGTGCTACTGACAATTAAAATAACAAAGCATTGTGAAGGCTACTCAATAATTGAACTGTCCCGATGCTGAGCCAATTGCCGACACGTTAAAGGGATCTTTGTCCACTAAATATTCGTTTACGGTATAGTATGCCTTTATAGGTGCTGGGACTTTGTTATAAAAACGTATGCTCATACCTATAAACGATTTATGAACTTTACTAAGGCAAGAATCAGGCACATCAATTTTTTCTCTATTTCTTGTGTTGTGGTCGTGTTAAAAAGTGTTTATATTTATGTACGAACGAATATAATACCTTGCGAACCGGTGGTAGTGCTAATGACGATTCAAAAGTATCTTAAGACCGACATGAATCAAGAATATTAATGAATATTAATATTAAATCAGACTAAAGCAGACTGTTTCACATTTGCTGCGTAAACTAATTGTGAGCCAAATTGATAAATTCGTAGGGGACGAGAAACAAGCCCGCGGGGTTTTGGAACAGTATTGGGCATCGTTAAGTGTATTAGCCGGACGTGGCTGTGAACACATTATAAACACTATATAACGACACTGAAGGGAGTGTGCGTTTTGTGGCGTTATATACGCTGGTCGTTAAATGTACAGAAGAGATATATGTATGGAATATAAGCTGAGCCAATCGAAGCCAATTGATTTCGACGCTTTAGAGGGTTGGTCGTTTAAAAGTGACGTTACAAGGAGATAACACTGTGTTATAAAATATTTGTATCGATACGGGCGAACATACTCATCTCAAGTTTTGAACGTATAATCAAAAATTCAAATTCCAGATTGAAAATCAATCCACTTCAAATGATACTTTCAAAAGCTTTCAAAAGCTATTTTTTTTATTTATTTAATTTAACATTTGAATCGAACGCTGGAGTACAATAATTACAATTCTTGCAAAAAAGCTTTAAATGAATAATATATTATTTATTAAGGAATAAAAAAATACAAGTCACTTTTAACATATACATATATTAAAAATGCTAGCTAATAATAATAGTGCATTTGAAAGTATGTAACATAATAAAAATATATATATATATATATATATATATATGACGCAGGTAAAATATTAATTATTACAACCTACCAACTAGTAATTAAATTTGAAAACAATTACTTAAACGGAAGCCAAAGCTAAGCTTTGCTTTAAAAGCTTTTTATAAATTGTCAGATTATTTTGATGATGAAAAATGTTTGGGAATGAATTAGCACCAGCTCTAGCCTCGCTTCAAAGAGTGTACTGGGACCCATTACCAATCGACCGAGCCGTGTTTCTTGCCTGCTTCTTCACAGCTTGGTCGCCAACCAACAGACATAGAATCACGTAGATTTAAGACGATTCAAAATGGTCCCATGTACCTTAACGTATAAAGATATTTTGACTTTAACTTTGATTACAATAATATTACTAAATCTCAAACACAAAGTATCTTTATTGAAGTAGATTTTAAGACACTTTTCAATGATTAACACTACCACCGATTCGGAAGGTACTTATCTACCGAGTAAAAAAGTAACTCAACAGACGCAAAATTATGTTACTCACATCACGTCATGACGAAAGAATAATACAAAAAAAAAATCAAAACACATATTAAATTAAGTAAAACAAGATATGTAAATATAATAATTGCTTACCTGTTGTTACTACACAGATAAGTGACGGGAGTCTTGCCTCTTCGACCCGCCGCGGGGCACTGACGTGTCTAGGGAATGCTTCACAGAATGCATTCTGGCGACGACTTCTTCGTAATTGGTTAAGGCTTAAGGGGAATTCTATTAACATATAAAAAATTGCAAACAAAACAAATTCTATGTATCTATAGCATACCATAAAATATATAAAATATTTACGCTTATAAGCGTATAAAATAAAATAAAATTTAAAATAAAGTGTATTATTGTGTAAAAAAGCCAGTTAACGTATATTCAGAGATCAGGCGGTAGCATCGGGACAGTTCAACTCTTCAGTAGCCTAATTAGTAGCCCTGTTAAGTATCATAATTTGGCATCTATCGTGTTTCTTGTTACTCAGTAGATAACTACCTTCCGAATCGGTGGTAGTGTTAATGACGATTCAAAAGTGTCTTAAAATCTTCTTCAATAAAGACATTTTGAGTTTTAAATAGCTATTTTTCATTAAAATAATACATGAATTAATTTTAAAATATTTTATTTTATTGATTAATTTAAAGTAATACATAAATTTAATTTGAGATATGTTATTTTAAGTTTGATTTAAAATAATACATAAATTAATTTTAAGATATGTTACTTTAATGATTGATTTAAAATAATACATAAATTAATTTTAAAATATGTTATTTTAATGCTTGATTTAAAATAATACATAAATTAATTTTAAGATATGTTACTTTAATGCTTCATTTAAAATAATACATAAATTAATTTTAAGATATGTTACTTTAATGATTGATTTAAAATAATACATAAATTAATTTTAAAATATGTTATTTTAATGCTTGATTTAAAATAATACATAAATTAATTTTAAGATATGTTACTTTAATGCTTGATTTAAAATAATACATAAATTAATTTTAAGATATGTTACTTTAATGATTGATTTAAAATAATACATTAATAACTAATAATAATTGAGTTTTGCATAGTTGCATTCCATTGTATCGCGATGCTTATGGGCGAAGCACCAGCTCTTGAGGTCACCACAAGAATAGTTAATGCCATTACGCCTTTGGACTTATACCCCAAGGTCCAAAATGTTTGATTACCGAGACTCATATACAGATGGCGAGAACTTTTTAACTCTAACTCACAGATCATCCTGTGCTTGTCGGAGCCCTACCGGAGGCCCCTGGTGGTCTGACCTTCAGGCCTCATCTGGCTATACGTGTCAATATCTTTAAAACGTAATAAATTAATTGAAGAGGCAATTTTTTTATGACTTTAGTTTTTTTGAGGATAAGTAGCTAACTTAGTTATGTATGTAACTAAGTGTAACTGTTAGGGAGCCAACTTTTTAAATTTGTTTTAGTTTTGTGTTTTGTTCTAATTTAAGTTACTTATATTAGTTACGTTAATATTGAGAATATTTTGTGTTTATTTAATTGTTATTCTATCGAATAAATTGTCAGAATATTTTGTATTTTCTTTTAAAACATAAAAATATAGAAATTAATTAATTAAGTTTTAGTCCTGTGACTGTGACATCTATAATATATAAGCACTTTTTTTTTATAGAAGAGAGGGCAAACGATCATGAGGCCCACCATAGAGGTGAAGTCGCCGCTCATAGACACTCATGTGTCTGGGAGCTCATGAGTGCGTTGCCGGCCTTTTAGGGATTTGTACGCTTTTTCCTTGAAAGACCCCAAGTCGTAATGGTTCGGAAATGTTAGAAAGAGTTTTTTAGTCTAAACTTGATGATATAAGTGTAACTTAGTTAAATATATGAATAAAGATATTATTTTTCATTTTGATTACCGGCCGGTCGTCGGTTCTTCATTAATCTGATTGGTTCGCAAATATTATTAAGGTTTAATTATTAATGTATATATTTCATTAATTGTATTCAAAAAAATAAAACGATCACATACACATATTAACGGTTCAATGAACTGAAAATAAATCAGATTTCTATTGCACAATATTAATATTGTGTTTAGGGCGTTTACACGCGAGCAGTTTCAATTTCTGATAATCCATATACGTATTGAAATCACCGTGTCACTATTTCGCCCGTACATCTGAGAAACGGCTTGACCGATTCTCATGGAATTTTGTGAGCACATTGAGTTGGTCTAACAATTATTACCCCCTAGTGATAAGGGTTGTCATCAACCTTCACATTTCGATCTATAACTGATGAATCATTTAATAAGTCCACCTTTTATAAAACTGAGTTATACCAGATTAAAATTGCATAAAAAATATGTACTTAATAAAACGCCACGGGTGTAACGAGCCTTATCGCTCATGTGGAAAATCGTCTTTATTAGAAATATATTTGCTTTCGCGTTCGTTTCTTGATTTCAATAAAATTATGTCTGCTTGGTTAGAAGTAACTTAAGGCGAACCACAAGTTAATCTAATCGTAAGGAGTCCGGTTTAAAAATTTCTTCTTTTGCTTGCAATTTTCTTGCCAAACTCAGAATACGAATTCACTCAACTCAGCTTTTTTATTTTTATATAAACTTAAACTCAAAATATCTTAATTCAAGTGGGTCTTAAGACACTTTTGAATCGTCATTAACACTACCACCGGTTCGGAAGGCAGTTATCTACCGAGAAGACTTACATAGTGTCCCAAGGCCCCATCTTGGGGCAGAGGGCAGAGTACCGAGAAGAACTGGCAAGAAACTCTACGCCTCTCAAAATCAAAATATCTTTATTCAATTAGGTCTTAAGACACTTTTGAATCGTCATTAACACTACAACCGGTTCGGAAGGCATCTACCAAGAAGAACTGGCAAGAAACTCGATAGCTGCTGCTTTAAAAGAGTTGAAATAAACATTTAATAGAAAATTATGTTACTCACAAATCAATAATTAAACTGTCCAGATGTTAATTACTGGCATTAAATTGATTTTTGTTCTCTAAATATTATTATTTACAGTATAAGTATGAATTTTCAACCAGAATACTCTTTACGAGCGTTTTTAATTTCTTAGAACGAGCAGGGGGGCCCACCATAAAGGTGAAAACGCACACTCACCTGGCTTGGGAGCTCGTGAGTGCGTTGCCGGCCTTTTAGGGATTTGTACGCTTTTTCCTTGAAAGACCCCAAGTCGTAATGGTTCGCATATACCGTGGCGAACCGCTGGTACCATAACAGTATTGATTTCATTCAAGAAATTATATGAAAAATATGATTTATTAAAATCGGAATTATGATGATGAAAAACGACTGGTCTAATATATAAAATTCTCGTGTCACAATGTTCGTTCCCGTACTCCTCCCAAACGGCTCGACCGATTCTCATGAAATTTTGTGGCCATATAGAGTGAGACTGAGAGTCGTCGGGATCAGATAGTTTTTATATGAAATAATGTGTCTTTTTAAAAAGGAAAAACACTCCAAAGCTAGGTAGATATCATCATCAATGAAATAAGAAATATTTATTGTAATTATTTTATTTATTTAGCGCGTTTCGTGAAACATTCCTTACCACACACCACCACGTTATGGTACCAGCTGGTACCACGGTAGTTCCGAACCAGTACGACTTGGGGTCCTTCAAGAAAAAGGCGTACCAATACCTAAAAGGCCGGCAACGCACTCACGAACTCCCAAGCCACGTGAGTGTGCGACTTCACCTTTATAGTGCCCCCCCCCCCTGCTCGTTTGCAGGTTTTATAAAAAAAAAGTTAAAGCTTGCAAAGATCCCGTAAGATCCATTCGAGATAATGTGTGATTGAAGGATGACGATCCTTCGTTGTCTCAAGAGAAATAAATCAAAACACTCGATATAATGAATATCAGGAGAGTGCTTCAAATGTTTGTTAATATCCAATTTCAATTTTCTCCGTTTTCTCCGAAAGAAAAACAACCAATTAAGCGTTTTCTTTAACATTTTCATACATTTGTATATAAGGTGTATGTGTCATATAATGTAATATACATTATTCAAAACATTAACTAACTAATATAACTTAAAATAAAACAAAACACAAAAATAAAAGAAATTTAAAAAGTTGGGTCCCTTGGTGGCAGAGTACCCACATTGCTGTCATTTCGATGTATCGTGATGCTTATACGCTGAGCGTGGAAAGCACCAGCTCTTGGATCACCGGTGCTGACTCAGGCCTACTTAATTCCTTGATAAGCGCCTGTGCACTTGCACCCCATGCCCCAAAAGTCTCCACTGCAAAAGGCGAAAAAAAAACAAACCTGCATCCAGCTTTGGAACTTGTGATAGGGTGGAGGGACGGTGCTAAAGTGTCCACACAAGTGGACCTCCCAAACCATAGACCTTCCCATACTCCAACACCATACTCGGCTTGGTTGATTTGCTTTTTGTAAAGTAGGTTTGCGACCAAGAGAAGAAGCAGGTAAGAAGAACACAGCCGGTGTTTAATTCGTTCGCAAACTTTTTCATCATCAAAATAATCCGATAACTATGTATGTATATAGACTAGAACCATAGACAGTTAGTTATAGCCTGAGTTATAGCTTAGTTATAGCCTAAAGGGCATATTAGGCCCCTCTCTCGGACAAATGCACCGGCTCCAACTAAATATAGTTAAGTCCGCATGGCAGAATAAATGTAATGGTATTATAGAATTATTTTTTGTTTCATAAGAAGATTGGGCAAACGAGCAGGAGGCACACCTGCCTCGGGGTATGGGGTATGGGACGGGTTATGGTTTGAGACGCCACTTATGTGGACACTTTGGCCTCCAAGTTTCTGGCAATAGAGCAGGCAAAAACAAAATTCAAAGTTCCAACTTTGACCCCTGGACCTTGGGGTACAAGTGCACAGGTGTTAAGAGATTAAGTAGACACCTGGTAATCAGTGCCGGTGACCTCGACAGCTGGTGCTTTTCTCGCTCATCGCGTGGAAATGCCATGACTATGGCTACTCTTCCGCAAATACCAAACTTTTTTTATTGGTTTTAGTTTTTTCTTTTGCTTATTGGGTTTTATTATTGTGTGTAATAATTAGTTAGAGCTTCTTGCCTGTTCTTCTCTGTAGATGCCTTCCGAACCTTGGTAATGTTAATGACGATTCAAAAGTGTCTCAACACCTACTCGAATAAAGATATTTTGAGTTTGAGTTCAATTAAAATTAGGTTCCGGTGCCCATCGTTTCCCCTCCCCCGTCCTCTTCCCCTACCCCTCCATTTCCCTTTAAAGGCCGGCATCGAACTCACGAGCTCCCAGCCACGTGAGTATCTATCGGCGGCGACGTCACCTTCATGGTGGGGCCTCCTGCTCGTTTGCCCACTCTTCTATAAAAGAAAAGAGGTAAATGACTTTCCTAACCTCCTAGACCTCTGGAGCATGTGCCTGGTTGGTGTGCAGATTCGGCGTCGCAAATGGAGCTGGCTCGGTCATACTTTGCACAGAGATCCGTCCCATATCCCAAGGCAAGCCTTGGACTGGAATCCTCAGAGACGAACGACGCCGACCTAAGCAGAGCTGGCCGCGATCTGTCATCGCGGAAGCCCAACATATGGGTCTGACTTGGAGTGAGCAGAATAGAGTAGGGTAATATCTGCCCTATGCCCCGACGTGGGGCATTAGGACTCTAGTAACTAAGTAATGACTTTAATTATTTTATTACGCAACAGGCACACCATCACACATTTTTCCATGTCCGTTACTGTGCCTGAAGGCATATTGACACGCCGTTCAATCACAGCACACCTAACCACCCCCCTCCCCCCCCCCCAACCCTGATACATGTCAAAATCGAATATTAATTTTGAGGCAAACATCGAAGCGCTTCGACTGGAGCGTATGCTATGACTGCGTCTGATTTTGCACGACTCTGTCTGAAGGATTCCCTGTGCCGTGGAAGCCAGACATTAATATTATTCAGATCATATTAATCACATGATACATTCAATTAACACTTGGTACTCAAGAGTTAAACCAGTGGTTCCCAAACTTTTTAGGTGCGCGCCCCACGTTTGAGATTCTAAAATCGAAAATGCCCCCCTAACACGAGCAAAAATAAGAAAATGCCCCCTCTAACCCATGCAAAGATATGAAATCCCCTTAACTAGAGGGGTCATTTTAACTGAAAAAAATTCGAAATGCCCCCCTCCAATTGCCAAATTGCCCCCCAGTGGGGCGTACGCCCCACGTTGGGAACCACTGAGTTAAACTGTCACGATGCTTTTGACACATTAAAAGGATATTTAACAAGGAGAATACTCTTTTAGTTTAACTGAATATATAAGAACATGATGTATGCCTCCCCCCCACTTGTTTATAAGTGTGAAAAGGGGGGGAGGTTTTAACCTCAAACTGAAAATATCTTTGAGTAGACGAGTAGATTACGAACAAGAAAACGTATTTTTTTTAAGAATTATTATATATTAACATACGAAGATATAAAGTCTACACTTTTGTGTTTTTAGATGGTAAAAGTCTTTACAGAATCAAAAGTATCTTTATTAACTTTTACACTTAGGTATGAATATTTTACGGGAAAATTTTGTTTTGGAAAATTATAAAATCTTCCCTTCCCCTCTAATTCCAAGATGGCGGCCGTGGAGAAAGGTGGCGAACAGGCTTGAAGTTAAGCTTCTATTAACCCCCCCAAATCCCCCCCCAGCACACATTTAGGTGACTAATCCGAGATGGAATTATGAGCGTAGCAACACAAATTCGAGTCTGACCAGTGACAGGTAGCACCCGTTCACAACGCATCACCAGACATCGCCCCCTTTCGCCCCCCCCCCACCGCCCCCCCACCGCCATATTTGAGGGAGCAAAACACCGCACCCTCTGTTTTATTGTGTTTTCCCTTTGATCTATCCCGTTTTAATAATGTCACAATGTAATCAAGCAGACCACGTGGTCTGCATCTGGTAAATTAATATTCCGCGAACTCATTAAAACCATACAAAGGTATATTGATGTGAATTTCCAAAGCGGAAACTGCATGGGACACAAAGGATTTCCACTGGAAAATTTCAATTGACTTTTGATTTTGTGTTTCTCAAATTGCTTAAAATAAATGATGAAGTTCTTTAGAACTGTCACATTGAAGGACACTTTTCTCATAGATGTATTTATTATAAATTACTTATATCAGTTATGTTAATATTAAGAATATTTTGTGTTTATTTAATAATTGTAGTTGACAAATTACATATTAATTCAGTATACATTTTAATAAATTTATTTAATCTAATTATTACATTCATAACACTAAGCTCGGAAAAGCCTTTTCTGCTACTATACATCTGCAACTCAACTGTAAACCTTCTTGTAAACCTTCATAACAAAAACTTCTCAAAATTATTATTTCCCAAGTGAGAGTCATTGTTACAAATGAAAATACTCGTTTTCCCCATTATAATTTTATTTCAATCAATAAAATGAAAAGCGTATTTCTTTTTTTCTTTTCAACTGCAGACGATTTAAATGCAAAAAAGCTCGCTTCGTAGCTTTAACAAGCTCCGAATGTTTTCTTCTGAGCTTAATTTTGCAGGTCATATCAGCTTATTTAAAAAACTTACACTTTAATTTCAATTGAGATCGTGGTTAATATTATAATCAAAGTCAAAATATATTTATTCATTAAGGTACATAGAGCCATTTTGAATAGTCCTTAATCTATGTTATTCTATGCCTTTCTATGACCAAGCTGAGAAGAAGCAGGCAAGAAACACGGCTTGGTAGATTGGTAATGGATACCCAGTACACTCTTTGAAGGAAGACTGGAGCTGGTGCTAATTCATTCCCAAACATTTTTCATTATCAAAATTATCTGACTGAATTTCTAACTGAATTAGTAATAAAAATAAAATATATTTATCGCTTTTTCGTTCGTTTATACACAAGGTGCCTCCATATAAGTAACTATTCACTTATTTCTCCAACACTTCTCTTATTAATCTTATAAGTACAATAAATAATTAATCGTATTTTTTTTTGTTGTTGATGATTGTCGATGAAAATAAGCAAAGTTCCAAGAAAAAAAGGATGGATTTTTGAAGGCAAGTGAATAAGCTAATAATAATAATACAACATTTTTCAATTTTACTTTTATTACTTCCAACACATATCAATACACACAATATAGACATTGTTAATTATATTGGTATACCACACGCCAACATAAGAAACAAGAAAATTACAAATAAATAGTTAAAATTAAATTATAATAACCTTAAAATACGTGTTCGCTCAAAGCGTCTGTTGCCATGGTAACCGCTTTTCCCAGCCCCTTCGCGAGCGTGAACTCAATTATCGGGAACATATTTACGATATTAATTACGCTTGCTCGGTTTTAAATTGTAATTATATTTATAACTACAACAATTAGTATTAAAATAACTAGAATAATTAAGTTCGGACATCATTTATTTAAACCTTAACCTTAAGTCGGGATCTTTTAGATAGTTAAAGTGGTGAAAGATTAAATAGGACAGTTTAATTCTTGAGTAGCCTCACAATTCTTTAGTTATTTGAATTGTGAGTAACACAATCTTGTATTAATTGGTTTTAAAAGAGCAGCAGCTATCGAGTTTCTTGCCAGTTCTCGGTAGATGCCTTCCGAACTGGTGGTAGTGTTAATGATGAAGATATTTTGAGTATGAGTTTAAGTGTGGCAGAGAGTTTCTTGCCGGTTCTTCTCTGCCTTCCGAAGAATAATGTTAACGATTCAAAACTGTCTTTTGAAGCGTAATTCTACTGTGATATGTCTGCTTTGTTTTCGTAAAATATTGTTCATATATATATATTTCAAATATTAATTACACCTGGGAATGTACACAAGTGTGCCTGCATATTATAAAACAATTTTACATTATATAAAATAACAATGTAAGACTGTAGACACAGAGAATTGATATCAACAGGTGAGTTCCACCACCCTGCCCCCACCCCCTGGCTGCGTCGGCTAAGTGAAGTCGGAAAATGGTTTGTAAAGCTTCCGGCTGATGCTTCACATAAAAATAAGTATCATGTCTTTGAAGCTTTTTAAAGCATATTTTAATACGCTTCACAATTTTTGCATTTTTTGATAATATCTTCTTCTGAAATATATCTTCTTTTAAATCACTTGTTCGTAAGCATTTATTATCTACAATATAATTATTTATAATTCTAGATTGTAATTATTGTATTGTATTTTAAGTATTCTTTTATTGTGTGGGTTGTCTGGAAGGGATCGCTTATTAGCGATAAGGTCGCTCGTTGCTCTTATATGTACTAATGTTAACGTCATTTGCTTCTAGTGTTTAAGTGCAATAAAGTGTAAATAAATAAATAATTATAGTTTTTCCATTTAATTACTAAAAAATAAAGGTTAAAAATGTAGGGTTGTATGCATCTTCTCAAATAGATGTTGGCCTACTCTTCGACCTAGTCAATATGCTCAAATTTCATGAGAATCGGTCGAGCCGTTTCGGTGAACTACGGAGTACTAACATGTATGTAAAATTTTATATATTAGATATAACGAAATAAGTGTCTTCGTAGGGTTCTTTTTTTACCACTCTTTAAAACAACACTTCTCTGATATTTGCCAGGGTCTATTTTCACTATGAGCTTCTTTTATAATAATGACAATTGACATGTCCTCACTCGTTTTTCTTTCCACAGACCACGTATTGAAATACTAAGGATGACATTACACAGCGTGTTCAAGTTTTTAAACTTTAGGACGTTATTTTAATAGTTAAAGTTTTTAGTTGCGAAGATATAATTATTAAATTTTTAACTAAGGCCTAAATCAAACCTAACAAACTGAACATCGGACAGAAGAAGAAAGCTCACACCATTCTACTAAAGCTCTGCCTCGAGGGTGAGGGAGTATCACCATGCTTATGGTAACTTAACCGACTGTGAGAAAATACCTATCTTCATAGTATCATTTGTTACTATGGAAAATACCTCTCTTTTTAAAGTCTAAAGTAACCTTTTATAGCGACGTAATTTCCCATTCCCAACCCCCACACCCACGTTTCAGGGAGCCCCCTTTAGGGGAGGCACCCACTACACCTAGGGTTGCTGCACAGGATAAGGATTATTTTTTTTATAAGAAGTGAGGGCAAACGAGCAGAAGGGACACCATAGAAGTCGCCGCCCAGACTCGCGTGGCTCGTGAGTGTGTTGCCGGCCTTTCTGGGAGTGGTACGTCTTGAAGGACCCTCACCACTCGTATTGGTTCGGAAATACAAATTTGAAGGCGGTGAGTTTCTTGCCAGTTCTTCTCATACTCAATTTTTATGACGAGTCATATGTGTAAAATTAAAGATATTTTTTTTAAATGAATATTATAATAGATACACAATCGACTTCTTTATTTATACAGTGCAACGTCACTCGATTTAACGACAAACACTCTAAAGCGTCGGATTCAATCGGCTTTGAATGGTTCAGCTTTACTTTCATTCTGAATAGACTTTGCATTCAACAACCACACTGTATAACGCCACACACCCCCTTCAGTGTCGCTATATAGAGTTGACACTGTATTTAAATGTCTATGTATGGTATAAATAAAAGGCATTGTTTACTAACATGCTTTATTGATCTGTATTTTATAAACTATGACACAATAAATAATACGGAATGTTCACAGCACGCGATAATATACCGGTTTAATACCGTTAAAACTAAAGTTTACATTGCTTCTGTCGTTTCCGGGAGGCTTATGTAAGTGACCACTGACAGACATTCCTCGATTTGACATTGTGTCGAATCGAGTCGGGAAATTCTGATTTGACATAGGTTGACAGTTGCGGTCAGAGTCTGTCGGAAACTTGTTAAACTTTCCGATAGTTCGTCGAGATCGAAATCATCGATCAGAGACGAATCTCTGTCAGAGAAATCTGTCAGTTTGTTGACGATGGTAATGGGAAACCGTCAGAAACCGGTGAAGCTAAGCGACTGCCCATTCAATACTGACGTACTGGGAGCATTACCAAAGCCAACCGAGCCGAGTTTCTTGCCTGTTTCTTGTCTTGGCCGCGTACGAACGGGCGCAGTTAGATGCTGTAAATGGTCCTATGTACCTTGGTGAAGAGATTTTGACTAATGAATGAATAAAACTACCTTCGAAAAATACCCGCAAAACATTACACACAGTTGAAGATAACCTACGTATCTAGCGATACTTGGGGGAATATTTAAAAAGCCTCAGTTTTTTCGAAACGCAGTGTAAACTCCATGTAACGTCACTCTAAAGACTCTTTAGAGTCGAAATCATCATTTTACTTTTTTCCAACAACCACTCTCTATAACGCCACACACCCCCTTCGGTGTCGTTATATGGAGTTCGCACAATCAATTACTGCACGCGGCATTAAACAGGAGCAATGATATCGGACTGCGCAGCGCGACACAAGAGTGCAATCGATTCTGACAGGTGACACCTGTCACTCAGTATATTTATATATATATATATATTAATTATAAATAACAATTAAATAGGACCAAGGCGACTAGGCGATCATTAAGTTTAATATTACCTGATTTAAACGCGAATTTATTGAACGGAGTCGATTTAATAGTGACTGATGGTTATTCGACAGACATGTGTCAGAATCGCTTTGACAGCTCGCCGTCAGATTCCGTCGACTCGTCGTAATAGGGAATATCGTTACGGGACAGATTCGCGTTTAAATGAACCACAGACAATAGACAATAAGTACGAGGGTTAAGTCGTCGCGAACCTGCCACTCGACACGGTTCGCGAAAATAGCGTATTCTATGTTGCAACAATATTCAAATGTGTTTAACGGATTGGTGAACGTGAATGTTCCAAATGTGACCAACGAGTGTATTAAATATGATACACGCGTTCCAAATGTGACCAACGGTTGGAGCAAAAACGACACGCGTGTTCCAAATGTGGCCGACGCGTGTTTAATGTGACTCAAGTCATACTCGGGCTCCAATTATTGTTTTACCCGTTTCAATCCGATAAATCTAATTTAATTGGAATGTCACTTGAGCACCTAAAGAGTACATTTCACTAAATTACATCTAAAAATAATTGATTTAAATCGGTAACTTTTATATAAATATCTAGAAAAAAAACAAATATTTATTATTAATAATCCTAATAAACATAGCAAAGGACGTCCCCCCCCCCCACCCCCTCCCTTATTAGAATGGCTTTTTCGCATAAAAACAAGTAGAAAGAAAAAAAATTGTATTTTTTTCAAAATTATTTTCTCGTGTGGCAACACTTAATCTATTGGTCTATTCCACTTAGGTCCGACGTTTCATTGAATGCCACATTTAACCGGCAACATTAAAGTAAACCAAGATTTAACTATTAATATTAAGTTTATAAATATTTTGATTTCCCCTAACAATGATATATGCCCTGTTTCTGACATTTAAACAATCCCACAAAACCAAGACCCCAAGACTCGAGGTAAAGAGAGTAAGACCCAATTGAATGAATGTGAAAGATTTCAGCATAAAGCAAAACCCAATGTAAATATAAGCAGGACTTAAGGATCGTAAAACCTATAAAAAGAGAAGAAGGCAGAAGAAGGAGGCAGAAGAAGGGGGCAGAAAATCATAGAAATGTCGAAAAGAACGTGTCGAAGACAACCTGAGAATGGTAAAGTCTGAGTTTTAGATCTGTCTGTAGAAACTGACGGATCGTAGAAACACACGCGTGTGGTCCGTGACCGTCAGAAACAGGGCGGTGTGAATGTCAGACGGCGAAATAGAAATGGCACCGAACACTTAAAAAACACGAGTTGTCTATGGATTTCGCCGGGAAATCTTCGTACATTTGTCGTATATAGCAACACTAGATTGGTTAATTGAATATATTTACGCTTAAATCTAAATAATCTATGAAAACTTAACACTTCGATAGACAATATGGCTGACATAAATGCAAGTCGATGTTTCCCCTGTCAAACGAGCAGGCCTAAGCTTGTTCCAAATATGACCCGCGCGTTCCAAATGCGGCCAGCGTGTGCCATATATGACCCACGTGGTGGAGCTGTGGCCAACATATACCGAACTGTGACGCGTGTGTTCCATGTGTGGCCGCCGTGCACCAAATGTGACCTTTATATTTTGGTCAGCAACCCGTCCAACTCCAGCACGTTGGGCACCTCGATGTCCTCGAGCCGTATCGGCGACGGGTTGTACTGGAACTGCACGGCGAATATGATCTTGGAGTCCATGAGCAGGTTTTTCTGCAAAGAGAGCCAGAGGTCATCTTTGTCACGTGACCAGAGCCTCACGTATAGGTCTGATGGCATGCGAAGAACTCACCGACTCGGCGTCGGCGCCCGGCCTGCTCTTCATCAGCTTCTGTATTTCGTGGATGAACTCCTTGGTGACCTTCACCTCGTACTCCTCCGCGGGCGTGTACATGTTGAGGATCTGAAGCACCGGAAGACGAGACATCACCAGACCATCACCGGGCACTTCCCCACGGAATGCCGCGAGCACTCACCTTGCAGACCTGTATGGCCGTGAGGTCGGCGCACATGTCCACGGTGCTGGCGACGTCCGCCATGGACTTCCTGGCCTGCAGCAGCTGCACCGCCTGCGTGATGGGCTTCAGCACGCACAGCGTGTCCTCCACCTGCGGACGGCAAAGGGTGCTCTGTACCATAGACACGAACGGACAGAGGTGGGCGGTGGCCAGCGACACTCACGCATTTCTGCCCGTACTCGGCCAGGTTCTCCTTGATCCAGGTCTCCAGGTGGGAGATGTTGTACCTAATCTGCAGCCCCTTGGCCCAGCAGCACAGGTCCTTGCGCAGCAGCAGCTGGTTGAGGCTGTAGGCGCAGATGAAGTAGAACAACTGGAAGGGGAGACACGAAATCGAGAATCGATTGAGGCTCGCGGGTTCCAAATTTGTCCTCTATGTTTTATTAAGGACAAATTTGGAACATCGTTTGGGTGTTTATTGAAATACGCCTGGAATAGATGGCCATATGCCTCAATGTCTCATTAAGGACCCGAGTCCGTCACCTGCTTGAAGATCATGGCCCTCAGCGGCGCGTCCACCTGGTGGCCCTTGAGGTGGTCGTGGGCGGAGGCCAGGTCGTGCTTGAGCCGCGCGGGCCCCGCGGAGGGCGCGGGCGCAGGCACCGCCTTGGGGCCGGACAGGCCGCTGATCTCCTCGTACTCCAGTATCGCGGGCACGATCAGCCGCTCGTACTGGCCCTGGATGTGGGTGATGAGGCCTGCGAGCAGACGGGCAACGCCCCTCTTCAGTTAACTAGTTCTAGTGATTATAACGGAAGCGGACTCTCTCTGGAACACGTCCATTCGGCACGAGCTCTGGATAGCGAATGAGCCCTCTCGGTACGCGCTCCGGTATTTATACACCCAAACGGCCAAGCGCGTGTCGGCTTGACGATGACGTCACACGGCAAATTTGTATAAATGGAAAGAAATGAATGAAATAATCTTCATCTAACTGAAAGTGTCTTCAGCCCGGACTATCCGGGCAGAAGGCTCACCCTGGTATATCCAGATGGCGATGTCGCTCAGCACCTGCCGGTACTCGGACAGGTCGAAGATGCGAAGGCTCTGCTGGTTCTGGCGCGGAGTGTTGCTCGTCTGGTAGGTCTCGTCGCCGCTGTACTGGCGCATGTTGTTCAGCAGCCTGAAGGGGGGGGGAGGGGAGGGGGGGTTAAAAGGTGCTTCAAGGCGTCAAACAAGTTCTGTATGTGAAAATGTAACACAACCCACCTCAACATATTGGCAAGCCACAGGATGCTGTACTCCGAGTTGTCGGATCTCTTCTTCAAGGTCTTCTTGACGCCGGTGCGGATGCCCTTCATCAGCGAGTGCATCTTGGGCTCGTCGTCCACGTGGTCCGTGTGGCGCAGCATCATGAAGAGGATGTAGGCGGGCAGGCCGGGCAGCAGGCTCGTCGCCACGTGGGTCTTCAGATCTAAACACCGAGCCCATAGACAACACAGAGCGATCGCTTTTCATTCAATTGATCAAAACTACCTTCATCCCACTGACAGATCGCACAAGATGGCGTCACGGGCGTAGACTACAGACTTGACTTGCTGTGTTTAACAGTGAGTTAAAGCTTGCTCGGTACTTAAGGCCTGAACAATAGACATCTCCTCTCACAACACAAGTAAGAGTCAAGAAGACACGCCCCACTCCCCAAACGCCCTTCTCACATCCAGTAAGAGTCGAGAAGAGACGCCCCCCCCCCCCCACCTCCACTCACCAATGATTAGCTTCTTGATGATGGTATGCTCGTCCTGCAGCTTGTACTCGAACATGCCCAAGTACTCTCTCTCTTTCTTCCTGGTCACGGTGGCCATTTCCAAGGGGAGAGTCGCGTTCTGGGAGATTATCGTGTCTGCAAATCGATATCAGAGCGTTAACATGACGTCATGGGCATAAAAGCTGATGCAAATGGTGATGGAAGGTAACAAGGTTGGCAGAAGGAAAGTCGTGGTTGCGTTGCTATTCCGCAGAACTGCAGAGAGGACACAGAGAAGCTGATTGCCAATTCTCTGATTGGTGAACCGTCTTCTCTTCAGAATCGCTGGCCTTTGGTTCACAGTGACGAGCTGAAATTTGCTGGAAGGAGAAAGAGAGATTACCGTTTCCTTCTAGAATGTCCTGCACGTCCACGACACCAGCTTCCTTCAGCTTGGCGATGAGCATCCTGATTTGGTTCTTATAACGACGACAGCTCTCCGATAGTTTGTCGACGCGTTCCTGAAAAAGGCCTTTGCTTTTAGTGGTGGGGGGAGGGAGGTTCGTCCTGCTCCAGAGAATACAGTGTAAACTCGATGTAACGTCATTCGATTTAACGACAAACTCTAAAAGGTCGAAATGATTTGGATTTGGTTGCTTGTATTAAATTTTGATTTATCTTCTGTCCATTTAGCAGCTCTCTATAACGCCATAAAATGCACATTCAGTGTCGTTACACAGAGTGAACGCTGTATTTGACAATCGACAAGCTGAAGTGTGACGCGAAGGTGGTTTACCTGAACCGCCAAACCCTCCGCCACCAGACGAATGATCTCGTTCTGGGCAAACTCTTGCGATTTGTTCTTCGGCTCGGCGCTGAGATCTGCGCTCAGCAATCTGTGGATGGACGACGGATCACTCTATTGTCTCTGGCATGGGCTGGCAGTCGAGGCAACAATATTTTTTATTATTGAAAACTTAATTCTGAGTCTGGCAACAATATTCTTTATTATTGAAGACTTAATTCTGAGTCTGGCAACAATATTTTTTATTATTGAAAACTTAATTCTGAGTCTGGCAACAATATTCTTTATTATTGAAGACTTAATTCTGATTCTGGCAACAATATTCTTTATTATTGAAAATTTAATTCTGAGTCTGGCAACAATATTCTTTATTATTGAAAACTTAATTCTGAGTCTGGCAACAATATTCTTTATTATAGAAAACTTAATTCTGAGTCTGGCAACATTATTGACTTATCTGTCAAAGTTTTTAAACCTCGCACCGTCTTGTATACTGTTATATATCAAAACCTAATTAAAAACGATTGTATATAACCAAGTAGTAATAACTACTCAGTGTTAATAAGTCTACTGAGTTTTCTAGTAGTATTCTTAACTACTTTATATTTAAATGCATCAAAATCGACGCAGCATTTTAGTGTTATAGCCAGCATACTATTCAATCCCACGTTCTTCAACTGTCACGACCTCCGCTCGAGCTGTTTGTCACTTACCTGAACACTTACCTAACATCGAGTCGAACAAATACTTACCTCACGTCATTACAGAGTTGGCGCTAACTTACCCTGTGTCACGTGACTCGTGTATTGACGCGTCGTTCCTCTCTTAGTCTATGGTCAAACTTTACAACCCCAAAGCCGGCCCAACACGGGCCTTGGTCAAATGCTTGTTTTTTGTTATTTTTACGAGATTCAAAAGAGACCTTCTTGCCAGTTCTTGTCACTTACGACCTTGATTTGGGAACTGGCAATGAATGCGGAGGCAAATATTTAATAGAATTTTTTATCGATTTTCTTTTGAAAAGGCTTTTCTCTCGAATTTTCTACAATCGGCCATTTTGACGAAGTGACTGACACAAAAAAAGAGTATGAATCACGCCCGTCTACTGTTGTCTATGAACGCAATCGGTAAAGGTTTCAATCGAGAGTTGTTTTTGGTGTTTTCAAGTCTTTTTGGTCTTCTCAAAAGACTCTTTTGCGAACCAAGAGATGAGTGACCGCTTGTTTCTTTAGTAATTATATAAAAAGGTGTATTTTTATATAGAAGGGGGGGGCAAACGAGCAGGGGGGGCCCACCATAAAGGTGAAGTCGCCACCCATATACACTCACGGTATTTTTTCTTACAGAAGAGGGGGTAAACGAGCGGGGGGGGGGGGCACCATAAAGGTGAAGTCGCCACCCATAGACACTCACGGTCTTTTTTTCTTATAGAAGAGGGGGCATACGAGCAGGGGGGGCCCACCATAAAGGTGAAGTCGCCACCCATACACACACACACGTGGCTCGGGAGCTCGTGAGTGCGTCGCCGGCCTTTCAAAGTACGCTTTGACAGACATTTTAAATGCTTCTCTAGTTTGTTACGTCTGTATGTGAGTTTCACGAAACCTTTACCAAAATAAAATTATATTATATACATTTATAATCAGCTGATTCCGAATTGGCCAAAAAAAAAATGTATCTAATAATAGATTTTGGCCAATTTTGGATTTTGGACAGAAAATTTCACGAGAATCGGTCGAGCCGTTTCGGAGGAAGTACGGGAACGAACATTGTGACACGAGAGTTTGATATAGATATTAAGGATCTGATCTGGATCTGGATCTGAGCAGCTTCGAAAAGCCTTGTCATGAAATGACAAGAGCTTTTTTTGTGAAAAAAATAGTTTTATTTGAAAACAACAAACAAAAAAAAAGTACAAAACAAACGAGAAAATGCCAAAAAATCCGCTAAAAAACACAAGTGAGATTGGGAAAAGGTTAAAAAAAATAATTAAATAACTTTTAATTAGTTTAAGAAACATTGAAATTAGTATACTTTTGAATTAATTTAAATAATTTTGTAATTAGATTAAACCTCTTTTTAATTAGTTTAAACAACTTTTTGATTAGTTAAACAACTTTTTAATTAGTTTTAAACAACTTTTTAATTAGTTTAAACAACTTTTTAATTAGTTTAAACCACTTTTTTATTAGTATAAACCACTTTTTTATTAGTTTAAACCACTTTTTAATTAGTTTAAACAACTTTTTAATTAGTTTAAAACAAAGCACACATAATGAATGTAATAAATCGTGTTTATACAAGAGAAGGTTTTTTGATAGTTTCTCAAAGGTTACTATTAACTTATTTTAAATGAGTCAACAGTACAGAATCCCAATTGTTTATAACTGTTAACTTATTTGAAGTAAGTTATGTTAACTTCGGTCCAGTCGCAAGTGGGCGTGGGTTAGAGAGTTTGAGAAAAATTAAAAAGCGGAAAATGTGACATTTTCTCATCATAAACGTATCAAGAGTAGCGTCAAATGGAAAACTATATTTCCTCCGTCGAAAAGATTTTTCACGAGACGCCGTAGTCGAGTTGCGGTCGTCGCCTCTTCGCTGCAAACGGTTCAGCATCATCAGAGGTGAGAACGTTCTTTTAACGGATTCAAACCCGTCATTTTTCTTCCAATACAAAATTAATTTGGAAAATCCTCTATTAACCCCCCCTTCAACCCCCTTTTTTCGTGATATAAAGAACATGTCCTTCCTTATAGTTTAGTCCATGCCGAATTTAATCGAAATCGGTTCAGTTCGCATTTGTAATATTAGTGTGGATCATCGCTATGCATCGCTTTAGAGGACGCATTTTTATTTTTGAGAAGAAAATCTTTGCTTTTTTTTGCTTATAACTCCTTTGATTTTCATTTTAGGGCAGAAAGTGATATACACACATTTGTAGGCAATAAAATTCGCTACAAATTGTTGCGTCACAATTTTCATGTACGACGCACAGTTTTCGTGATATTGCGTCAAAATTATTTCCACCCCTTTTACCAAGATGGCGGCCGGGGGACTGGGGCGCCATAAACTCAAAGTTAAGCTCCCATTGACCCAACACACTCGTCCCAAAAATAAAATTGCGTCCTCCCAAACCTAATTCGGTCCTTAAATGGTGTGTTTTCTTTCTTTCGTATTAAAAAAAAAATATTGCTTTGAACCCAAAATGGTGTCCAAGTTAAGTAAAGAATTACTTGTTAAATAAAATAATATTAAACATGTACAAATCGGTTGGAAATGTTTGTGTGTGTGTGGTGTGTGTGACTCACTTCTGACACTTCTCGTTCTCCTCTCGCAGTCTGTCAATCTCGATCTTCGCCCCGGAGATGTGCTCGGCGTAGAACTGCTTCTCCATCGTCAACTCCTCTTGCAGTTGTCTGAAAATATATATCTTTTTCAGACCACTCAACCACTTCTTTAAATATTAAAACAATAAAAAATATATTTGAATAAAAACACTTCTCGATAATAATAATACCAACTCGAACAAAGACCTACTCGTAAAAAGACTAACCTTGAATAAAGACCGTCTATAATAAAGACGTACTCGTATAAAAGACCTATTTAAATAAAGACCTACTCGTAAAAAAACTAACCTTGAATGAGGACATTCTAATAATAAAGACGTACTCGTATAAAAGACCTATTTTAATAAAGACCTACTCGTATAAAAGACCTACTCGTATAAAAGACCTATTTTAATAAAGACCTACTTGAACAAAGTACTACTCGTATAAAGACTAACCATGAATAAAGACATCCTATAATAAAGACCTACTCGTACAAAGACCTAATTGAAAAAAAGACCAACTCGTACAAAGAAGACGGAATACCTGTTAATGCCCTTTTGCGTTTCGTAAGCGGAGGCCAACTCGCCGTCTTCGTTGATAATGTCGACGTCGGAGCCGTAGTTGGTCGCGAGCGACTTCAAGTTGACGGTCTGTCGGGTGGCGCGTGTCGTGTTAGAAGCGCATTGCTTTTGGCCAATTGCTTTTACTCGGACATGAATGAAGCAACGGCTAGCGTATTTCGACTGTATTTGGTAAGTACAGTGTATGTAAACTCTATGTAACGACACTGAGTGTGCGTTTTGCGGCGTTATAGAGGGTGGTCGGTAAATGGATAGAAAGAAACACTGTATGGAATACATATTTAGAGTTTGTTTGTGTGTTACGTGGAGTTTACACTGTAAACTCTATATAACGACACTGAATTGACTGAGCATTTAATGGCGTTATATAGATCGTTAAATGGAGAGAAGAGAAAGTCAGAATGGCATACAAACTAAACTAACTCGAAGCCGAACTATTTCGACGCTTTAGAGACACGTGTCGTTAAATCGAGTGACGTTACGTGGAGTTTACACTGTATATCTAAAAATACATTTAAAATGCGGTAGAAAAAAAAACACATTCCTTCAAATGAGAACAACGCAAACTTGGTATGGTGAAACGGTTTGTCTATGGGCGATGCGAGTCACGTGACCGCGAACTTAAACTACAACAGAAAAGAAGAATTACCATGCGAGTGCAGCGGAAAGGAAGCATCAGAAAAAAAAAACAAATCTTTAGTCTATTACATAAAGGGTTCGATTGTGAACAGAGAAATGCTCAACACTAAATCACTTAAGCGATTTTAATATGCTTTTCTTTATAGACAAGTGGTATCTTGATAAGTTTCGAAAAGAAATCTCTTCAAAAACAAAGCCGAGTTTCTTGCCTGATTCTTCTCTTGCGTACGAACAGGCGTAGTTTACGATTTAAGACAGAGACGAGAGCGTACTTTTGTTTTGATGAAAGCGAGGTTTTGTTTTGATGAAAGCGAGGTTTTGTTTTGATGAAAGCGGGATTTTGTTTTGATGAAAGCGGGATTTTGTTTTGATGAAAGCGAGGTTTTGTTTTGATGAAAGCGGGATTTTGTTTTGATGAAAGCGAGATTTTGTTTTGATGAAAGCGGGATTTTGTTTTGATGAAAGCGAGATTTTGTTTTGATGAAAGCGAGATTTTGTTTTGATGAAAGCGAGATTTTGTTTTGATGAAAGCGGGATTTTGTTTTGATGAAAGCGAGATTTTGTTTTGATGAAAGCGAGATTTTGTTTTGATGAAAGCGGGATTTTGTTTTGATGAAAGCGAGATTTTGTTTTGATGAAAGCGGGATTTTGTTTTGATGAAAGCGGGATTTTGTTTTGATGAAAGCGAGGTTTTGTTTTGATGAAAGCGGGATTTTGTTTTGATGAAAGCGGGATTTTGTTTTGATGAAAGCGGGATTTTGTTTTGATGAAAGCGAGATTTTGTTTTGATGAAAGCGAGATTTTGTTTTGGTGACACAAACGATTGTGTCATTCAGCAGTATTTAACTGTTGAGCATTTCTCGATACACAATGACCCCCCTCTTAAATCATACAAAGTGACACGAATGTCAAAGAAGCCGTGTCAAAACGCAACGCAAAGAAGCTCCGACACATTTTGACATTACTTACGACATTTTTCAGTGTTTGGAACCACGGTTTCTGCACAATCACAAAAACATTATGACACACACACACTTGACACAATACAAGTAGCTCTTTGCCGCGCGACTTCATCCGCGCGGATTTAACACAAAAGGAACTTTTACACTAACTTTCATACCCTTTTTCGACCCCTTAAACCCTTTTTACGATATAAAAGTTAGCCCACGTCCTTCCCTAGAGTTTGATCTATCTCCATACCGAATTTCATCGAAATCGGTTGAGTAGTTTAAGCGTGAAAGCGTAACAAACTTTCGCATTGATAACATTAGTATGGAAACTAGTATTAACCAATTTAACGAATCCACTTTTTCAAAAGGCTACCCTCACTAAAACCGATAAGTACCCACACTTTTCGAACAAAGATCTTATAGCTCACACAATTGTGTTTGCACCCCCCCCCCCTCTCCCCCCCCCCCTTGCCCCCCAATCGCAGTGGTTCGTCTGTGGGAACACCGACCTGGTGCGTCAGAACGCTCTTCAGTTGCACGCACTCGTCGCGTCGCCTGTCCAGCTCCTTTTGCATCGTGTCCATTTGCCCTGAAATGTCCGGAGTTTCGCTACGTTATGGGGGCCGTTGACGTGTCTTGAAAATATGGGGGTCGATAATGTTTTACACTTATGGGGGTCGTTGAATTATATAATAATATGGGGGCCGTTTGAGGTTTCTAAATATGGGGGCCTCTTATGTTTAATACTATGGGGGTCGTTAGTTTTCTACATGCGGGTCGATAACGTTTTGAACCTATGGGGGTCGATGACACTTGAGTAAATATGGGGGTCACGGTTGGTCGGCGCCAACCGCAGACTCACCTATGACCTCCTTGGACAGCAGTATGCTGTCTCCGGCCGCCCTCAGCCTGTCGATTTGCTCCCGGAGCTTCTTGTTCTCGATCTCCAGCTCTTCCACTTTGAACCGGTCGCTGTTTGGATTCGAGGGCTGGAGCATGAGTCGGTCTGCAAAGGTGGCGCAGCGTGACAGAGAGAGAGAGACGGAGACACAGCCTTGCAGCCGCAAACACACACTCACTCAAGTGCCTGTCCTCCAGGTCGGCGGCGCGCTTCGTCGTCCTCGACAGCTCGCTTTGCAGCATCGAAATGCGGTTCTGCATGCGCAGCACGAGGCCAGCGTCCGCGATCTTCAAGGGGATAGGGAGGCCTTGATAAGAAACCTGTGTCTGTGCTATTTCTGTCTCAGTGTCTGTGGTCTTTAAAACTAAATGTTGTCTTTATATCTAAGTGTCTGTGGTCTTTAAATCTAAATGTTGTCTTTATATCTAAGTGTCTGTGCTATTTCTGTCTCATTGTCTGTGGTCTTTAAAACTAAATGTTGTCTTTATATCTAAGTGTCTGTGGTATTTCTGTCTTAGTGTCTGTGGTCTTTAAATCTAAATGTTGTCTTTATATCTAAGTGTCTGTGGTATTTATGACAAAGTGTCTGAACAACTAAACGCATTACAACTAGACCGTTCCGCGTTAGGAAGTGGTCTAGTGGTTCGTGAGTTGTTTTGGGGACTCACCGGCGACGGTCCGTTGTTGGCTCCGGCCGACCAGTTGACGGCCTCCAACGCGGGCCGACTGGCCTCCACGGAACGCACCGACCCATAGCCGTAGTCCTGCCAACAACAAACCGATTTTAACCGCTCATGGGCACTCTACACTATGGACAGACCTTTCTATCGATCCTCCTATGGAGTCTCTTTCTTTCCCTCTCTATTTCAACAGCCTACAGGCAAGTCTTCCAACCCAGAGCTGGGGGACGAGAGACCTGGCCTATGTCGCGTGCTGTAAGCCTATATGCTATTCCGGACACGCTTCGATAGCGCGTTTCAGCGTACGAGTGGCGCCATCTAGTATCGACCCGTGTAAACTCGTCTCAACGGAGAGAACGGAGAGAAAACAGTCCTTAATCAACACGTTAACAAAGTCTGACGGCAAAAAGGCGATTAGAAGTCCGCCCCCAATCGTCTAATGTGACGGCCTTGGAGCCCCCCCCCCCCCCTCAATGACATAAAGCTTGACACGTGAAGTGCCGCCGTCACTCCGCGCTGACCGTCCCCGAGCCATCGCCTGACGTTCCCAAATGCACAACTGTCAAATCTGTCGGATCGATCACACCCCCCCCCCCAGTTTTGCGGGTACTCACGTCCTCGACAGCCGCCTCCTGTTGGGAATTGTTGCTCGCGTCTGAGAATGACCGCTTGTGCTCCTTCGAGGGTACCCTGTGGAAAAGATTGCGTATACATTGTGTGCGGTCGGCCTTTGAATCAACAAACACGAGGTACCCACGTTTAGGTGACTAGATTTCGGGTCCTTCGAGCCGGATAACTTCGACACGAGAACGCGTTTTAACACCTACCCTCTATATAATTGAGATATTATTTTCTAAATGTTTCAGATATTTGACAGGTGGGTTGTTTTACTAGACACAGTGGTTCAGTGGTTGCTTAAGGCACGTGTTTCTAACACACACTTTTACCGGCACACCATACTGACCTCTGCAACGAGTCAAACTTCTCCTGCAGGTCGTACTGGGACGAGAGCAGCTTCTGTCTGCTCTGCCGCTCGTTCTCCAGCTCCAGACACAGAGCCTTCTTCTCCTCCTCGTGTCTCTTGTCACGCTCTGGGGGCAGAACACACTCAAATTCGAGCAAATTTGTCTCCTCTCCCTTTAACAACCACACTATATAACGCCATAAAGTGCACCAGACTGTCGTTATATAGAGTGTGTACACTGTACGGCCATGTCCTACCTTAAAGTTTACTCTATCTCCATGCCGAATTTCATCAATATCGGTTCAGTAGATTCAGTGAATGCTTAACATACATACATTACTACGCATTTATAATATCTTAGGGTTTATATGTATTTTTAATCAAATCTAATAAACAAAAATATCTCAAAAAATAAACGTTATCCGATACTCAGAACTACTCAATATTCACACAAAATTTCACGAGAATCGGTCGAGCCGTTTCGTAGGAGTACGCGAACGAACATTGTGACACGAGATTTTTTTTATATAAGACATTCGGTTCTGCATAAATAAACAAAAGAAGAGAGAAAGAGAGAATATTTGAATTGTATCAAAAATGGCGGATCATTATTTAGGTAATAAAATGTTGGGTCGTTTCTCGCAACAACTGGACAAAACTTCACGACAATCGGCCGAGCCGTTCCGGTGTATCACACGAGAATTATATTAAACCAGCTGAACCGACAAAAGACATATGTATTATTAATTATTATGAAAAATTATATTTGCCGCGTCTCATAACTACTGAATGTCCGTATAAAATTTGGTGAGAATCGGTCGAGCCGTTTCGTAGGAGTACGCGAACGAACATTGTGACACGAGATTTTTTATATTAGATATATTTATTATTATTACTAGCTGATTCCGACAAACGTAGCTTTTCCAAAAAAAAAAAATGTCTCTAAAAATAGATCTATCTGGCCTCTATATGGCCACACAAAATTTCACGAGAATCGGTCGAGCCGTTTCGTAGGAGTACGCGAACGAACACTGTGACACGAGAATTAAATATTAGACTAGCTGATCCCGAGAAACGTCGTTTTGCCAAAAAAAAAATGTCTCTAAAAATGGCCGATTCTCGGACCTGCTCAATGTGCAAATTTCACGAGAATCGGTCGAGCCGTTTCGTAGGAGTACGCGAACGAACACTGTGACACGAGAATTAAATATTAGACTAGCTGATCCCGAGAAACGTCGTTTTGCCAAAAAAAAAAAATGTCTCTAAAAATGGCCGATTCTCGGACCTGCTCAATGTGCAAATTTCACGAGAATCGGTCGAGCCGTTTCGTAGGAGTACGCGAACGAACACTGTGACACGAGAATTAAATATTAGACTAGCTGATCCCGAGAAACGTCGTTTTGCCAAAAAAAAAAAATGTCTCTAAAAATGGCCGATTCTCGGACCTGCTCAATGTGCAAATTTCACGAGAATCGGTCGAGCCGTTTCGTAGGAGTACGCGAACGAACACTGTGACACGAGAATTAAATATTAGACTAGCTGATCCCGAGAAACGTCGTTTTGCCAAAAAAAAAAAATGTCTCTAAAAATGGCCGATTCTCGGACCTGCTCAATGTGCAAATTTCACGAGAATCGGTCGAGCCGTTTCGTTGGAGTACGCGAACGAACACTGTGACACGAGAATTGTATGTATGTACCTTTCCAAAATTGCGCCCTCAACCCGAACTCTGTTGGCCATGAGGCTCGCGTGACGTTCGCATTGTCTATGGACACCATTCCGCTGACAGCGAGCACTGACAATTGACATTGACACGAAACGTCAAACGCGGCTCACGTCGAGGCCGAGACTGCGCTTATCTGTGTCGCTCGGCTAGGCTTTTTGACGCGGACGCGGCGACTTTTCAATTTCGCCTTTTTTTGCCCCCCATTTTGGGATATCTCCCCATTTTGGGATGGGGGGGGAGGGGGGCGTTGGTTTACAGCGAAGTGTATATTGATTTTTTTATGATGCAAACGAGCAGACCGTTCTTTGAGTGAAGCTAACCTTGATTGTCTAACCTGGCTCTCACGTCGAATCAGTCGGATGTTTCCCTATTTTTGGGGAGTTGGGAGGGGGGATGGTTTTGGTTTATAGCAGAGTGTATATTGATTTTCTTTTAATGCAAGAAGAAGGCAAGAAACTCGGCTCGGTACAATTATTTTTGGTAATGATCCCAGTGCAGTCTGTTGTCGAGTTTTTGTCTCTCCGCCTTAAAAATATGCCGCTCCCTATTTCAGGGGTCGCCTGTTAGATTCCTCTGTCAATGTCCTCTGTTACACTCGTTTGTCACTGAACACTGTCACTGTCCTCTGTCACTGTCCTCTGTCACACTCATCTGTCACTGAACACTGTCACACTCATTTGTCACTGTCCTCTGTCACACTCATCTGTCTCTGTCCTCTGTCACACTCATCTGTCACTGTCCTCTGTCACTGAACACTGTCACTGTCCTCTGTTACACTCATCTGTCACATTTATCTGTCTCTGTCCTCTGTCACACTCATCTGTCACTGTCCTCTGTCACTGAACACTGTCACTGTCCTCTGTTACACTCATCTGTCACATTCATCTGTCTCTGTCCTCTGTCACATTCATCTGTCACTGTCCTCTGTCACACTTATTTGTCACTGAACACTGTCACTATCCTCTGTCACACTCATCTGTCACTGTCCGCCGTCGCTGTTCAGCGATACGTCACAAGCACACCGTTGTTCACGCGAGTGACGGACAGGCACACGCACTTCACTTGTTCATAATAATCGTTCGCATAAAAAACAATCGAGTTATCGAGTTATTATCGACATTTCGGTGATTAGATTTTAATTGTCTAATCTAATGTTGATAAATATGATAAAAACATCTATTTACGGGTATAAGTATTTAATACGGCACACGCTCTGTATAACGGCACTGATGTGCATTTCATGGCGTTATGTAGAGTCGATCGAATCATTGTATGGAATGTGAGATAAATGTTACGTCGTGTGACGTTACATGGACGTTTACACTGTACGAGTGTTTATGCAGCGTCAACTCTGTATAACGACACTGATGTGCGTTTTATGTATTTTATTACGTTGTATAGTCGTGGTTTAAGTAAAGCAGAGATAAACCAACCGAAGCCAATTCGATTTGGACGCTTTAGAGGGTTTGATGTTAAATCCATTGACGTCGGATGGATTTTACAACCGCGTAAACTCTAACGACACTGAAGGGAGTGTGGAGTTGATGGCGTTATAGGGAATGATAGCTAAATGGAGAGATGGGAAATAATGGTGGCGTTATAGAGAATGGTAGAAAAATGGAGAGATGGGAATTCATGATGGCGTTAAAGGGAGTGGTCTTTAAATGGAGAGATGGGGATTCATGATGGCGTTAAAGGGATTGGTCCTTAAATGGAGAGAGGGGAAATCATGATGGTGTTAAAGGGAGTGGTCGTTAAATGGAGGGATGGGAAATCATGGTGGCGTTAAAGGGGGCGGTGGCTAAATGGAGAGATGGGAAATCTTGATGACGTTATTGAGGGTGGTCGTTAAATGGAGAGAGGGGAAATCATTGTACGGAATGCAAGCGAAACGTGTGACGTTTACACTGTGTTTTGAGACAATAGTTTTTTTTTAAGGAATGCCAGGCACTCTGGGTGGTCGCGAGTGCGTCGCCGGCCTATTAGGGAGTGGTACACTTTTGTATTGTAACATTCCAATTCCAAAAAGAAGAGGGTAGTCCGTAAACTGCCTTCAAAACAAGAACTTACCTTCTATGAGCATCTCGAAGTGCTCCTTGGAGCTGCGCAGCTCGTTCGCCAGCTTCTCGCTCTCGGCCTCCGTCGCCTCCTTCTCTCTCCTGTAGCGCACCTCGAGCTCCCTCTTCTCCTCCCCCAGCCGCCGGTTGCCGTCCTTCTCCTTCGCCAGCTCCTCCTTGAGGAACACCAGGAAGTTGTCCTTGTCCTGAATGTCCACTTTCAACGTTCTCGCTTCCATCTCGATGGTCTTCAGCGAGTCGAGTTTCGTTCTGGAATTAGATGCCACCAACGTTTGAGCATAGACAATGCACGACAGAACAAACAGAAGAAAATGGCCACCTCAACTCGGCGATGGTCGCCTGCAACGGCTCGATGGCCTTCGCCCTGGCCTGGTAGTGCTCCAGCTTCTGCTGCAGCGAGATGATCTTGTTCTCCAGGCCCCTGTTCAGGGTCTTCACGTGGTCGATGGACCTCGCCTCGATACGCAGACGCTTGTACTGGCGCCGCGCAAGGAATCTCCGGATCTGCAAGGGCCAAAAGGTGGCGGTGCTATCAATCGCTGAGGGGTCGACGTTAGAACAACGCCGCCAACTGATGGCGCCGCCGTCAAGTCAACTCACGGCGGCCTGCGCGACGACAATGTTCCTCCTCAAGCGGGCGACGCGCCTTCGGGCAAGGAAGCCGCGCGCGTGCCGCTGGATGCAGACCGTCTGAAACACGCGTGACGTCATCGACCGACACATAAATAGCGGGGCGGGAGACGCGCGAGCTCACTTCGCGGCCGGAGCTCGCGCGGTGCGGACGTCTGCCGTGTATTATGCACGTACTTGTCTTGTGTGTGTGTCATCACTTTAATTAGACTTATGTAGTGTGTGTGAAAGAACACACAACACACACTCAATTAAGTATTTCTCATATAATATAGTATTTACATATTTAATGCGTAATAATAGATCTATATGTGAACTGTGATGTCATTAATCCATACTAAATATAAACATGTACTGTATGTATGTATGTGTTACGCTTTCACGCTGACACTACCGGACCGATTTCGATGAAATTCGGCATAGAGACAGAGTAAACTGCAGGGAAAGACTTAGACATACTATTTATCGTGAGAGAAAGAGTTGAAGGGGTGGAAATGGGGGATGAAAGAAGTCTGTATGAGGAATGTAGAAAGCTCTACAATGAAGAATAAGCACCTGCTGAATTGACAAAAACCATAGACCGTAGACGATCGGACAAGATCGCCTTGCCACTCACCGCTTGCAAGAACCGCCTCTCCCTGTAGCTCTTCCTGGCGAGGAAGCCCCGGGCGCGGGCCTGGAGCCCGACGGTGAGCTTCCGCAGCTTCCGGAAGCGCCTCCTCATGAGCCATCCGCGCACGTGCTTCTGGATTTTAATGGCCGCTCGCTTGCGACGTATCTCCTTCGCTTTGCTGAGGGTTAGAGCTTTGTGAAGCTGGTGTGTGTCACTGAGGCTGATCAGCGACAGATCACATTTTTATAGCCGCATAGGTAGGGGGAGAAAGGGGGGTAAAAGGGGGTGAATGGGGGGGTATGTATTGAATGCTGCAGGATATGAGAGATGTCAAACGATTCTCACACCAACTAATTGTGAGCACTGAGAATTTCATGAGAAACGGTCGAGTCGTTTTGGTGGATTTCCACATGTTTTGTTCAATGCAACAGGAGGCAAACCCGTCACTTCGAGTGAGGTGCTAACCGCCCATGGGCACCTGCAACACCGGGAGGCATTGTTTTTAGGAAACGCTTGTGTAAACACTCAATCGTTATGGTTCACTATTTGGTGGACTCCCCCCCCCCCCTTTTTTTGGGGCGTTTTCCGGATTTATTACAATAAGAGACCCATTCCCGATCGAGAACCTTGTAAATCGCATGAATTAAGGGTATCGTGAATTATACTCAAAAGACTCTGCTCTGCAGAAGACAAGAGTGTACGTCCCCCCCCCCCCCACCCCCCTCTTAAGAACTCCCCCTTTGGGCATGACGAGCGAGACTCACGTCCTGGCGATGTGCCCCCTGGCGTGCGCCTGTATGCCCCGCACGGCGCGCATGACGCGCGTGTAGCGGCGCCTCGCGAGGAAGCCTCGCACGCACGCCTGCACGCGCACGCAGTACTCCCGCTGCAGCTCCGCGCGCACCTTCTCCAGGTACGCCACCTGACGGCAGAGCCAACGGAGACATGGAGTGGCTCGCACGAACCCAAAAGTAGTGCTCCCCCCCCCCCCCGCCCTTTTTCTACCCGTAGCCATAAAAGGGGGGGGAGGGCCTGTAAACTTGATCGACTAGACTTGTATGGATGCATTTTGAACTTAGTGAGGCCAACCAGAGACCGTTACCGAGTTGTGAGCGAGCGAGCGATCATTATCGCTGTCCTTGTCACTCGTAGGCAAATATGGCGACAGTTTCGGCGACAGCCGTCGTTGTGTTTCGTGGTACGGGGGAGCGACAGCTGTTGTCAACATTTGGGTTTTTGATAATCCTTCTGATTATTCGAATTTGAGATTGATTGATTTGAATAAAAATGTTTTGAACCCCTGACACTTGGTCGGCGCCACCTTCCGAGACGGACAGACACAAGGAGAAGCACTCGAGGGACGACCCACCTGCCCCGCCCTGAAGAAGATCTTGGTGGCACCGAACTGGTACTTGTCCGGCTCCTTCACGTGGCGCTGAAGGATGCGCGAGCAGGTCAGCTTCAGGTCGGTGCGGTCGATCTCCTTGAAGCGGCACAGCAGGCGGTACCTGCGGCCAAACGGGCATCAGAACTGGTTCCAGGCGAATTACAAAAATGGGATTTGCATTGAAATCTGTCGAGTGGCATCACCTGTAGAAGAAGTCCTGGTAGAGCCACCTGGACGGGAATCCGGCGGCCGATATTCGGATCGTCTCCAATACACCGCAGGCGCTGGAAACAAGTGTCTTGATCATTCAACGGTAATATATCCACAGTCGTAATCATTATATGGTAATTAATTCACAGTCGTAATCATTATATGGTAATTAATTCACAGTCGTAATCATTATATGGTAATTAATTCACAGTCGTAATCATTATATGGTAATTAATTCACAGTCGTAATCATTATATGGTAATTAATTCACAGTCGTAATCATTATATGGTAATTAATTCACAGTCGTAATCGTTATATGGTAATTCTGGGAATGCTCTCGGCCCCGGCTCACCGCAGCTGGTTGACGGCCCTCGCGGCGTCGAACTGGAACGCCTGCTTGGTGTCGTTGGGCTTGATGCAGCGCACGTAGTGGGGCGTGGTGGCCGACAGCGTCGCCATCAGCGCCGACAGCGACAGCCGGAACTGCGCGCCCACCGTCTGCTTCTGGCCGGAGGCGCGGCGCGGCGGTTGCTGCGGCAACACGTTACGCCTTGACCTCACTGACCTCGCTCGCCTTGACCTCGGTCGGCCTGACCTCGGGCGGCCTGACCTCGGGCGGCTGCGGCGTACTCACGGTGAGACTGGCCGTGGGCAGGGAGGGCGTGGTGCGCCTCCTGGAGGGCGGCGGCAGCGTGGCCGCCTGCGCCCTGCCCTCCGCCAGCATGGCGCCGACGAGCCGGCAACCGGCGGCGGCGCGCACGCACTCCAGCTGCTCCTCCAGCACCGTGTCGCGGTTCTTCTCCAGGAAGCCACCGCACTGGTACTCCACGTTGTCCGCGAAGTGTTTTATTATGAACGCTGCGGGTTCGGCCGACGGAGGGGGAGGGGGCATGGGGGGGAAATCGGGGGGGCAAGGGGGGGGCGGATTTACATACAATATTACAATTCGTGAATTAATTAGAGAGGACGACACCAAACGAACAGACTGACGTTATAGAGAATGGTCGTTATAGAGACGGGAGACCAGAATTGGAACACTAATCGAAATCGCCACAGAGAGTTTATCGTTTAATGCATTGACGTTACACGGAGTTCGAATACGAAAGCGCAACTCACCCGCAGCACCGAACCTTGGCTTCACGAAGTGCGGGTACTTCGAGCACTTGTCGTGGAGTTTGCTGACGAAGCCCGCGTCTGCGAAGGTTTCGCCACGTCTCTCAATGGCGTCGACAGATGGCGCTGTTCCCACCTTTGCCAATGACGAACAGCGCCATCTGCCGGTCGCTTTTTAAATACACATGTGTATATTGTCACATTTTATTTTGTGTGTGTGTGTGTGTGTGTGTGTGTCCAAATAAACGATGCGAATTCCCCCAACTACCCCCACATATGACCCCCCACAGATGTCTCCCCACGTATGTCCCCCACATGTGCCCCCCCCCACATAGGTCCCCCCACGTATGTGTGGGGGGGGGGGGCACTTGGTACACCACCACTCACCCGAACCCTGCGGAACCCTGCACTCCTCGTCCAGAAGCGCCAGAACACCCAAACGGTCCTCGATCAGATCGATGCACGGCTGATTGTCATAGAAATCTATCATTTTCCATGAGATTTCCTCCTGAGAAACACACTTTCATAAGTCTCGTTCTCTTATTAGCGGAGGATATATATAGATATATTTGAGAAAAAGAGTCGTATGATACTTTGTGAAATCTTAAAAGGCCGACAACGCACTCTCGCCCACTCCTGCCCGTTTGCCCACCATAGAACAAGCACAAAATTGACAAAAAACCCATGGGCAAAAGCATTTTGTATGGAGCGCGAAAAGTCTGAAACGCGCTAGCGACTTGCCGCGGAATATGCATAAGAGCCAAATGGTACATGGATGAAAACGGAGCTCGAGAGACGTGTTCTCGACGCGGTGTGTTACAGTGTGTGTGTGTCAAACCCACCTTGACGTACTCGTCCTGCTCCAGCTTGAACACGTGCGAGTTGAACTGCTGCTGCAGCTTCTCGTTGGCGTAGTTGATGCAGAACTGCTCGAACGAGTTGATCTCGAACGTCTCGAAGCCGTAGATGTCCAGCACACCTGCCGTTCGTCAAGCCGCGTACGATTAGTACCGTAGTGCGAACATGCCGTATACACCTTTTAGGTGGAGCGGGGGGGCTCACCGATGAAATGCCGCTTCGCGTTGCCCGTGTCCAGGGCCCTGTTCACCGCGTGCACCAGCCACGAGAACAGCTCGCCGTACAGGCGCTTCGCGAGGGCGTCGCGCGCGAACGAAGCCCGCTGCACGTCCATGCGGGAGACGATCACCTCGTGGGCGGAGGCGATGCGCCGGTGCGTCAGCCAGCGGCGCAGCTCCGGCGCAGACACGCCCAGCAGGCTGCACACGACCGACAGGTGCTTGTCGCTCGGCTGGGGGAGAGGAGGGCGTGCTTCTACAGACGGGTGTACTTCCACAGATTTGTGTACCAACAAAAGCTATGTACTTCCCTAACGCAGTGCACCACGCACAGGTGTAACCGGATACTTACATGAATGTACGCCCCGTCCTGGTTGTCCTGGGTGATTTCCGGGTCGGACGTCAAGGCCACGTTGCCCAGGTGCAAGATGGCCGCCAGCACGGTGAACATGTCCTTCTGTTCCGAATCTGTCACACCTGAAATCATTGTCAATCAAGACAGACCTATTTCGTCAACGGTTGCGCTGTCGGCCCTTAAGAAGATTACCCCCAAATAACTCTTATTAATAGTGCGGTTAACCGCGTCTCCCCCCCTTTAAACTCCGTATGAAGGGAAAGATTGTAGCAAAACTTTATTTCCCCCCCCCCCCCCACTCACCGAGGGTGGTCAGCGCGTTCCTCGTCTCCCTGAAGGTCCTGTAGTCGTCAACGCCGTCAATGTTGGGACTCCCGCCCTGGTTCAGATAGTGGAACGTGTCCTGGTGATCTGAAATTTACCATTTGCACCGATTCAAACGACGTTTCAGCCATGGCATTCCGAAGGAATCAAAGGTTCAGCTGCACTGTGAACATTTCCCTCACCCAGACGCAGCTCGGGCATCTCCTCGGCGGCGGCGGCGGCGCACAGCTGGTAGAACACGTGGTAGTTCCTCTCGCCGGCGCTCTGGTACACCACTCGGCTCTTCTCCAGCAGGTAGGTGCGCATGCTGGCGCCTGTGATGCGGTAGGCCTGGTCGAAGTGGATCTCGATGAACTTGCCGAAGCGCGACGAGTTGTCGTTGCGGGTGGTCTTCGCGTTGCCGATGGCCTTCACGAGGCAATTTTCATTATAAACATCAGATTCTCTACCCACCCTCTCAAGTATCTACCCACCCCATCAGATTCTCTACCCCTCCTTACCTCCATGATGGGACTGGAAGCCAGCACCTTCCTCTCCACCTGCGTTTCGCTCGCGTTGCCGCCCACCGCCGCGAAGTAACGCATCGCGTACTTGGCCGACACGGTCTTACCAGCGCCTGACTCCCCGCTCACTGCAAGAACGTACCGAGAAGACGGATTACCACCGCCCGCCCACGCCTCACGACAATATGGCGCAGATTTATGCTGCTTCACAGCACAACGGACCGGCCATTTACAAGAAAAAGAATTGGTTAAGTCGGTGTGTGTGTGTGTGTGTCTCTCAAATCACTCTCGCACGAGTGCTGATAAAATGACAGCAGCTTTAATCCAACTTTTAAAGGACATCATAAATTTATCATAATTTATGTCCGAACGCAAGAATGTCTCTCAACGCAAGGATGTATGAACGCAAGAATGTCTCAATGCAAAGGATGTCTCAATGCAAATATGCCTAACGCAATAATGTCTCAATACAAAGATGTCTGAATACATGGATGTCTCAATGCAAATATGCCTGAACGCAATAATGTCTCAATACATGGATGTCTCAAATGCAAGGATGTCTGAATACAAATATACCTAAATAATGTATAAATACAAAGATGTCTCAATATATGGATGTCTCAAATGCAAGGATGTCTCAATGCAAATATGCCAGAACGCAATAATGTCTCAATACAAAGATATCTCAATACAATAATGTCTCAATACAAAGATGTCTTAATACAGGGATGTCTCAACGCAAATATGTCTGAACGCAAGAATGTCTCAACGCAAGAATTCGAACGCAGTACCATTACACAAATCTATTCTAGCAGTCATGCATACATGAGACCTGCTCCTCATCACAGAAGAACACTCACCAATGATGCTCTGGTCTCTCCTCTCCCTCTCCAGCTTTGTGTACGCCTCCTCAGACACGGCGAATATGTGCGGGTCCAGATCGCCCATCGACTGGCCTCGGTACGCCATGATTGTCTCGTCGCCTGGAATTTATGGTGTTCTTATGCCTGCATTTGGGGCACTCTACGGACCATAGACTATACGATCGAGAAGATAGAGAGATAGATGTGTTTATTATATATTTCTATCGTGTTTCTTGCCTCTTCTTCTCGGTTTTTAACAGCCTTGCGTTATGTTAATGACGATTCAAAAGTGTCTTAAGAATAAAGAAATTTTGGGTTTGAGAAAAGGCTCAGACTACTTGACAATATTAAATGAATTTTTGTAGGTTGTGTGTGTGTGTTCACAAAGCGTGATCTGAGGAGTCTATGGACCATAGAGTATAGAGTCACTTGCCATAAACAATGCAATAAAACAGTAAAACGCTCTTAATAAGGTGTCGGTTAGTGTGGTGTGATTTTTTTTGTGATTGGTGTGTATGTGTGAGTGTGTGCGTGTGTGTGTGTGTGTGAAGTTTTTTTTGTGTGTTAAGCATTGTGTAGTGTTGGCACTAATAAAATTAAAATACGATTATAAGGTGTTTGTATGTATGTATGTATGTTTGTATGTATGTATGCTATGACCACTTGACAATAAAAAATGAAATTTGACAGTTAAGTCGACTGTGTATGGGACGAAGCAGGATTTTTTAAGTACATATATCTTAGTGGCCTTTGTCCGCGACTTCGTTCGCGGTTTATAAACAAAGGGAATTTGGCGAAATCGGTTCATAAATAAGTAGAGTTTTTGTGAAATTAAAAAAAAACTGTATCTCCTTCTCTATCATCTTCTCTCTGTCTATCTCCATGTTAAACTTCATAGAAATCAGTACAGTAGTAAGCGTGAAAGCGTACTATCGCATTGATAGTATTAGTATGTACCAGAGTGCTCTCAGACCAATATCGACTTTTAACAAGTGAAAATTCACGGGAAAATTGTGAAAATTCCCGGGAAAATCATGAAAATTTACTCACCATATATGGGCAAGTCGTAATATGGATTGATAGCAACAAGGACGATTCCGCAGTATGTGTATATAGCATTGCGATCGCAGAATCTGAAATGCGGTTAAATGTTCACACACACAAACACAGACACATATGTGAACTCTATATAACGACACTGGAGTGTGAATTTTATCGCGTCATAGAGAGTAATTGTTAAAGGGAGAGAAGATAAAATCAGAAAGTCAATTGATTTCGACGATTTAGAGTTTGTCGTTAAATTGAGTGACGTTACATGGAGTATACACTGTATAAGTGTAAACTCTATATAACGACACAGAAGGGAATGACCATTTTTATTGTTACAGAGAGTGGTCGTTAAGAAAACTCAGAATGGAATACAAGCTCAACCGAGCGAAACCAATTGATTTCGACGCTTTAGAGAAATGGTTGTTACATGGAGTTTTCGTTGTATGTGTGTCGGAGCAATATATGGTTTCCTTAATTGCTTTTGTTAATAAAAGTATTTGCGAGCTAGAGGGGTTTGTAGGCACAATAAAAACAAAATCAAAGCACAATATCACTCTAATCAAGGCAAAACATCACTCTCATCAACACAAAACATCACTCTAATCAAGGCAAAATATCCCTCTCATCAACGCAAAATATCACTCTCATCAAGGCAAAACATCACTCTAATCAAGGCAAAACATCACTCTCATCAAGGCAAAACATCACTCTAATCAAAACCAAATCTCGCTAACATCAAATCTTAGACACACTTAGGCACCTCGCACACCTCAACTCACCGAACTCTCAAGTTGTGCAGCACGGCCGGCTCGTGCAGGTACGACAGGGAGGTGAGATCGTTCTGCCCAACGAGCAGCGACGGGTTCCGGAGTGGCGGCATACGAGACTCATTCGGTATCTAGAAATTGGTACATCAAAGCCTTTTTTTTTTCACCGGCACAAGTCAACCGAGCCGAGATTCTTGCCTGCTTCTTCTCTTTGACGTGTACGAACAGGCGTACACGTCATGACTATCTATGACTATTATGACTTTCTTTACGACGTTTTATATCTAGATCTACGAGGGTTCTCAAAATCTGGTCTAAGAAGACCCAATTGTTAATCTAAGTGATTCCAAATCTGGCCTGAGAACCCAATTGTTAATCTAAGTGATTCCAAATCTGGTCTGAGAACCTAATTGTTAATCTAAGTGCTTCCATTTCTGGTCTGAGAACATGGCGTTGCAGGTGTCCATGGGTTAGCACTTCACCAAGTGACCCCCGCCTGCTCGTTCGCCTGTTACACAAAAGCAAAGGTTTTTCTTACTTTGATCTGACGTATCTCGTTGGTATCATCAATTTGGACGATGACCACACCAGAGCGGAAGTCGTTTGTTACGGTGGCACCTTCCCACACCTTCACGGGGTGTTCCACCCACACCCGAGCACCCTGTAGACAAATTGGTATCAATCAATGAATTCAAAAGAAAAGCACCAGCTCTTGGATCACCGGTACTGACTTAGGCCTACTTAATAAACTGTGCACTTGTACCCCAAGGTCCAAGAGTCTACATCCTATGTGAAAATATTTGGTGAAAAGCACCAGCTCTTGGGGTCAACAGATGACTCCTTAATAACTGTGCACCCCAAGATCCAAGAGTATATCGAAGGGATCGGAAGGGGGGTGAATAGAAATTGCTTCACTATCACTTCACATCACAGAAATGTCTGTTCTGTTCTGTTCTAACGAACAGTTCTTTTATTGCGGGTTTACTTTTCTCGACATTTACGAAATTACGAGATATGGAGAAAAGTTTTTTTATTATCCCCCAACAAATTATCTAGAGGTTAAAATCATTACATACATACTGTCGGCGACTAGGAATAGGAATTAGTATTATATAGAATAAATTGTGTAAAAATATAAAGTCCATAGATAAGTAACTGAGAAAAACTAGTACATAAGTATAATTCTTAGACTTAAGTTAATAAAGGAACGCCAGCCAACTTGAAAGTAGGGAGTTGTGCGTTAATTAAGCTAAGGTTATATAATGTATGACGTACTAGTTTTAAGAAATAGTAAAATTGGCAAAATGTTAATAAATGCGCTGCTTCGCCTAGAGGTAAACTTTAACGGTCGCATAGCTCTCGGTGGGGTGTAACATGTTGCAAGGGCTCCGATACGACGAAAGCCCCGCCCACAAATGAACCTCGGCGGGGGTGTAGCGGGGAGCGCTCCGTAACGATGTAGGAGCTCTCGTCGCGGTATAATGATCGAGGTACCTAAGCTCCCCGAGATCTATGCGACACTCTCTCACACGGCGCGACCTCAACGGATCAACAACTAGGCGGAGCAGTACGAACAAAGAAGCCTTTCACTCCTCCGAAGACCCAAGACTACGGCATCGCCCTTCTACACCTTACGTACTAACAGGGGTGCGTGGGCCGAACGAGACCAGCGCATATACGTTCGTTCGGCAACTCCGTGGCGTCAACGATCACCGGTCTTACAAGCCAGAACAGTTACGGACGGCTTGGTTATCGCACTCTGTATCACACTGACATTGTGCAGGCCTCGCCGCTCCGATTAACTACCTGATCGGCCACAACATTTGGTCCTTCGAGCCGGATCCTGTAAAGAAGTCGAGAAGATGCCAGTCACGAGGTCACAACGTGGGATGCAGCAAGAAACAGCCGCGACTGCCACCACCTCGCCCGCAGTCACGTCGGAATCGACGCGGGCTACGGTGGCGGATATCTCCAGGGAGCAGTCGACGTCTGCGGGCGCAGCTAGCCAGCCAGGTCAAGCCTCGACCTTGACACCAGCGGGTTTCACCCGGCGAGCTTCGTCCAGGGTCGTATCAAAGGTCAGTTCCAGGAGGCTAGCCGCAGCCAGGGAAGAGCTGGCGCGTGCCGAGCTACAAGAAGCTCAGGCGGCGACGCGTCTAGCCCGTATACGGCTAGAGATGGAAACGGACGAGTCAGATGACTCCGTCATTGAAGTAAATGAAGAGGACCGCGACGAACAGATTCGCAGTTGGATGCAAGCTTCAGACCCGAGAGTACCGACAGGGAAACCGGAATTGAAAAGCGATGCGCAGACAATAGCCGAAGCTATTAAGGAAGCCATGGCGACTACAGCTCCTCAACCGAAATATATTCAGGAGCTGCCTACGTTCGAGGGAGACAGCGCTGAGTGGACGGCATTTCGCGTCGTCTACGAGGATACAGCGCCATTATTCTCGAGCGTACAAAACATGGCTCGGCTGCGCAAAGCTATCAGGGGTACAGCGAGGGACAGTATCAAGAGCCTACTATACTCAGAAGTGAAGCCAGAAGAAATCCTTACGGCACTGCGGCGAAGATTCGGAAGACCCGACGCGTTGGTGATGGCAGAATTAGAGAAGCTGAAGGCTTTATCTCGGGTTACAGAGAACCCGCGCGATATATGCGTCTTCGCTAGCCAAATAAGCAACTGCGTAGCGTCAATCACCGGACTGAAGAGGCCACAGTATTTACACTCACCGGAGCTAGTGAAGACAGTGCTTGAGAAGTTACCATCGATTCTTAAATTTCGATGGTACGACTTCACGGCTTCCAGAGATGAGGATTCCTTCTCGAGCATACAGACCATCAGCGACTTCCTCAACCTAGAAGCGGACAAGTGCGGAGCGTTCGCGATTATAGAAGAAAATCAATACTTGAAGCCGAGCGCAACGAAGAGGCCGATAAGGCAGGCGGCTCATAACGTCACCGAATGCAACAGCAAGGGCAAGGACGAAGTCAAGTGCCCCGATTGCTATGGCCCTCATCGCCTTGCTGATTGCCAACGTTTTTTAAGAGCAGCGGTCAACGACAGATGGGAGACCGCGAAAAGATTGAAAATCTGCTTTAAATGCCTTATCGGCAAACACAGAAAGGAAACGTGCCGAAAACCACCGTGCAGGATATGTCGTAGATGGCACCACAATCTACTACACGTGACTGTGGAGAACGAAGCGCACCGTAATCAAGCAGAGCCAGAGACAACCGCCGCGGTCAACACCATAAGGACGCCGAAGGCGATTTTGAAGATTGTGAAGGTGGAGGTGTTCGGCCCGACTGGGAGCAAGATAATACTGGCGCTACTGGATGAAGGCTCGACAGTCACGCTGCTGGACGAGGACGTCGCAAGAAGCATCGGCATACAAGGCCCCTACCGACCGTTAACAATCGAAACTATCGGTGGGGGACAAATGGAGCAGCGAGAATCTATGACGATCGACTTGGAATTAAGAGGCCTTAAGCAGGAACGTCGAAGCGTTCTCAAGAGAGCTAGAACCATAAAGGCACTTAAACTGGCTCCTCAATACATCGATAAGAAACGCTTAAAGAGATACAACCATTTACGTAGCATACTTCAGGATGTGTGCTACGAAGGTGAATCCCCGAAGCTACTCATCGGGCAGGACAATTGGAAATATATTGTCACACTACAGCTGAGAAAAGGCAAACAAGGGCAGCCAGTAGCGTCGCGAACGAAGCTCGGATGGGTCCTGCATGGCGTGGACAGCGGTTCTTCAGCGACGGTGAATTACGTGAACGTATGTGCGCACACCTGCGTCGTAGAAGATCAAATAGACAAAATTATAAAAGAACACTTCTCAATCGAGTCACTGGGGATTCAGCCCAAGAAGCCTTCAACCGACGTGGAGCAACGAGCGCTTCGCGTGCTAGAGAATACTAGCCAGCGCATGGAAGACGGCCGATTCAAAGTTGGGTTGCTGTGGAAACATGAAGACTTGCGATACCCGAATAACTACGCTTCAGCTCTAAACGGGTTCCGAGAAACGGAGAAAAATGTGAGAAACTACGTCAGCAAGTACCCGGAGGCCGCCAGAGCCGTCGAACGCAACCAATCGCAACCAATCCACTACATGGATGATTATCTACAGAGCTTTCATAGTGTCGACGACTGTAAACAAGTAATGAAACAAGTCGACATAATCCATAAAGGGGCGCGCTTCGAGCTACGAGGCTGGGCTTCGAACAAGAACAAAATCGTGGAAGCTAGCGGTGAAGAAGTGCATTTGGGCGACGACGAAGAGAAAACTCTGGGGCTGCGCTGGCTGACGCAAGACGACCACCTGGGCTTCAGGAGCCAGCTCCGCAAAATACGCGAAGAAGTAGCGACTGGCGTACAAACGCCTACGAAGCGAGCGGTCACGGGCGCGGTCATGTCCACGTTCGATCCGCTTGGATTGCTGGCGCCAATTCTAATACAAGGGAAAAAGCTAATACAGAGTTTATGGCGAAGTGGCGTCGGATGGGATGATGAGACTGCCGCAAGTGACATCGCGGCATGGAGAAACTACCTCGTCTGCATTGAAAAGATGCGCGACATAAAACTGCCGCGGTGCATATCACCATTTTCCACCGAGGGGGAGCTGCATACGTTTCGCGACTCTAGCGAAACAGCGTATGCAGCTGCGGTTTATTGGCGATCACCCGAAGGAAATCGCTATATAACACGTCTTATCGCGGCTAAGGCGAGGGTGACACCGCTGAAACCGACGTCAATGCCTAGACTGGAGCTACAAGCGGCCGGCTATATACCAATTGGAGAGACGCAACTACGACGCGCCGAGGACTTGCTGATTAGACTCAGTCAGAGGGTTAGCTTCGGGCAAGAGATAGAACGCCTAGAACGAGGAAAACCGATCGCGAGCGGAGGCCAGTTGAAACAAATAGACGTCGCGCTAAAGGACGGCGTAATTACACTTCGTGGCAGAATTAACGCGATCGCGGGCGTTGGTCACGACTATCGCTCACCGATCTTATTGGACGGCCGAAGTCTAATTGGAAGACTGATAGTGAAGCATTATCGTTGTCAGTTTAACCACGGAAATCATGCCACCGTTATGAACGAGATTAGACAACGCTATTGGCTAATTGGCTTAAGGTCATTGTTACGCAGCATTCAACGGGCGTGTCAAACATGCAAAGCGCTCAAGGCGAGGCCAGCGGAGCAACCGGCAGGTGATTTACCGGCGGAGAGACTGCGTCATGGCGAGCATCCTTTCACGTGCACCGGAGTGGACTACTTCGGCCCTATGCTTGTCACAATCGGGAGGCGAAGAGAAAAAAGATGGGGCGCACTCTCCACGTGCCTCACTACCAGAGCAGTTCATCTAGAGATAGTGCCTAGCCTCAGTGCCGATTCGACTATCATGGCACTAAGGAGATTCGCGGCGCGACGAGGGATGCCGAAGGTCATTTACTCTGACAACGGGACAAACTTCGTGAAGGCCGACAAGGAGCTTCGCCAAGCCTTACAGAACATGCAAAACGAGGAGGTCATTGTCGAAGCGGAAAGAATAGGCGTGCGGTGGAAATTCATACCACCGGGGGCGCCAAATATGGGAGGCGCCTGGGAGCGCCTAGTGCGCTCTATTAAAACCGCACTAGACGTGACCCTGAGAGAACGAGTCCCCAAAGAAGAGGTACTGCACACGCTGCTGCTGGAGGCGGAACACATGGTGAACTCAAGACCGATCACCAACCTGTCCGACAACGACGAAGAGGAGGCGCTAACTCCCAACCATTTTCTTATTGGGAGACCTAGCGGAGCGGCGCGCATCGGTAGCTTCCCGGAGGCCAAGCTGGTCGGCAAAAACGATTGGAGGACTGTGCAACGACTAGCCGACAACCTTTGGAGGAGATGGCTGAAGGAATACCTGCCCACGCTGCTGCCGAGACGAGCGCAGGGACGAGCAGACAGCGCTCAGTTGCAGCCAGGTGACGTGGTCCTTATTGTCGACCACACTCTTCCACGATGCACTTGGCCCAGAGGGACGGTCCACACTACCTATCCCGGGCCAGACGGACGCGTACGGATCGTGGATGTTAAGACAAGAGGCGGAGTGCTGCGGAGACCAACGTCGAGGATCGTGCTGTTGGTGCCAAAGAAGTCGCCGGGCAAAGAAGACTGTGCTGCGCACGAGGGGGAGAATGTCGGCGACTAGGAATAGGAATTAGGATTATATAGAATAAATTGTGTAAAATGTAAAGTCCATAGATAAGTAACTGAGAAAAACTAGTACATAAGTATAATTCTTAGACTTAAGTTAATAAAGGAACGCCAGCCAACTTGAAAGTAGGGAGTTGTGCGTTAATTAAGCTAAGGTTATATAATGTATGACGTACTAGTTTTAAGAAATAGTAAAATTGGCAAAATGTTAATAAATGCGCTGCTTCGCCTAGAGGTAAACTTTAACGGTCGCATAGCTCTCGGTGGGGTGTAACATGTTGCAAGGGCTCCGATACGACGAAAGCCCCGCCCACAAATGAACCTCGGCGGGGCTGTAGCGGGGAGCGCTCCGTAACGATGTAGGAGCTCTCGTCGCGGTATAATGATCGAGGTACCTAAGCTCCCCGAGATCTATGCGACACTCTCTCACACGGCGCGACCTCAACGGATCAACAACTAGGCGGAGCAGTACGAACAAAGAAGCCTTTCACTCCTCCGAAGACCCAAGACTACGGCATCACCCTTCTAAACCTTACGTACTAACAGGGGTGCGTGGGCCGAACGAGACCAGCGCATATACGTTCGTTCGGCAACTCCGTGGCGTCAACGATCACCGGTCTTACAAGCCAGAACAGTTACGGACGGCTTGGTTATCGCACTCTGTATCACACTGACATTGTGCAGGCCTCGCCGCTCCGATTAACTACCCGATCGGCCACAACAGAATAATATATTATTTATTAAGGAATAAAAAAATACAAGTCACTTTTAACATATACATATATTAAAAATGCTAGCTAATAATAAAAGTGCATTTGAAAATATGTAACATAATAAAAAATATATATATATATAACGCAGGTAACTAAAATATTAATTATTACAACCTACCAACTAGTAATTAAATTTGAAAACAATTACTTAAACGGAAGCCAAAGCTAAGCTTTGCTTTAAAAGCTTTTTATAAATTGTCAGATTATTTTGATGATGAAAAATGTTTGGGAATGAATTAGCACCAGCTCTAGCCTCGCTTCAAAGAGTGTACTGGGATCCATTACCAATCGACCGAGCCGTGTTTCTTGCCTGCTTCTTCTCAGCTTGGTCGCCAACCAACAGACATAGAATCACGTAGATTTAAGACGATTCAAAATGGTCCCATGTACCTTAATTAATAAAGATATTTTGACTTTAACTTTGATTACAATAATATTACTAAATCTCAAACACAAAGTATCTTTATTGAAGTAGATTTTAAGACACTTTTCAATGATTAACACTACCACCGATTCGGAAGGTACTCATCTGCCGAGTAAAAAAGTAACTCAACAGACGCAAAATTATGTTACACACATCACGTCATGACGAAAGAATAATACAAAAAAAAAATCAAAACACATATTAAATTAAGTAAAACAAGATATGTAAATATAATAATTGCTTACCTGTTGTTACTACACAGATAAGTGACGGGAGTCTTGCCTCTTCGACCCGCCGCGGGGCACTGACGTGTCTAGGGAATGCTTCACAGAATGCATTCTGGCGACGACTTCTTCGTAATTGGTTAAGGCTTAAGGGGAATTCTATTAACATATAAAAAATTGCAAACAAAACAAATTCTATGTATCTATAGCATACCATAAAATATATAAAATATTTACGCTTATAAGCGTATAAAATAAAATAAAATTTAAAATAAAGTGTATTATTGTGTAAAAAAGCCAGTTAACGTATATTCAGAGATCAGGCGGTAGCATCGGGACAGTTCAACTCTTCAGTAGCCTAATTAGTAGCCCTGTTAAGTATCATAATTTGGCATCTATCGTGTTTCTTGTTACTCAGTAGATAACTACCTTCCGAATCGGTGGTAGTGTTAATGACGATTCAAAAGTGTCTTAAAATCTTCTTCAATAAAGACATTTTGAGTTTTAAATAGCTATTTTTCATTAAAATAATACATAAATTAATTTTAAAATATGTTATTTTAATGCTTGATTTAAAATAATACATAAATTAATTTTAAGATATGTTACTTTAATGATTGATTTAAAATAATACATAAATTAATTTTAAAATATGTTATTTTAATGCTTGATTTAAAATAATACATAAATTAATTTTAAGATATGTTACTTTAATGATTGATTTAAAATAATACATAAATTAATTTTAAGATATGTTATTTTAATCCTTGATTTAAAATAATACATAAATTAATTTTAAGATATGTTACTTTAATGCTTGATTTAAAATAATACATAAATTAATTTTAAAATATGTTACTTTAATGATTGATTTAAAATAATACATAAATTAATTTTAAAATATGTTATTTTAATGCTTGATTTAAAATAATACATAAATTAATTTTAAGATATGTTACTTTAATGATTGATTTAAAATAATACATAAATTAATTTTAAAATATGTTATTTTAATGCTTGATTTAAAATAATACATAAATTAATTTTAAGATATGTTACTTTAATGATTGATTTAAAATAATACATAAATTAATTTTAAGATATGTTATTTTAATCCTTGATTTAAAATAATACATAAATTAATTTTAAGATATGTTACTTTAATGCTTGATTTAAAATAATACATAAATTAATTTTAAAATATGTTACTTTAATGATTGATTTAAAATAATACATAAATTAATTTTAAAATATGTTATTTTAATGCTTGATTTAAAATAATACATAAATTAATTTTAAGATATGTTACTTTAATGCTTGATTTAAAATAATACATAAATTAATTTTAAGATATGTTACTTTAATGATTGATTTAAAATAATACATAAATTAATTTTAAAATATGTTATTTTAATGCTTGATTTAAAATAATACATAAATTAATTTTAAGATATGTTACTTTAATGCTTGATTTAAAATAATACATAAATTAATTTTAAGATATGTTACTTTAATGATTGATTTAAAATAATACATTAATAACTAATAATAATTGAGTTTTGCATAGTTGCATTCCATTGTATCGCGATGCTTATGGGCGAAGCACCAGCTCTTGAGGTCACCACAAGAATAGTTAATGCCTTTACGCCTTTGGACTTATACCCCAAGGTCCAAAATGTTTGATTACCGAGACTCATATACAGATGGCGAGAACTTTTTAACTCTAACTCACAGATCATCCTGTGCTTGTCGGAGCCCTACCGGAGGCCCCTGGTGGTCTGACCTTCAGGCCTCATCTGGCTATACGTGTCAATATCTTTAAAACGTAATAAATTAATTGAAGAGGCAATTTTTTTATGACTTTAGTTTTTTTGAGGATAAGTAGCTAACTTAGTTATGTATGTAACTAAGTGTAACTGTTAGGGAGCCAACTTTTTAAATTTGTTTTAGTTTTGTGTTTTGTTCTAATTTTATGTTACTTATATTAGTTACGTTAATATTGAGAATATTTTGTGTTTATTTAATTGTTATTCTATCGAATAAATTGTCAGAATATTTTGTATTTTCTTTTAAAACATAAAAATATAGAAATTAATTAATTAAGTTTTAGTCCTGTGACTGAACATCTATATATAAGCACTTTTTTTATAGAAGAGAGAGCAAACGATCATGAGGCCCACCATAGAGGTGAAGTCGCCGCCCATAGACACTTATGTGGCTGGGAGCTCATGAGTGCGTTGCCGGCCTTTTAGGGATTTGTACGCTTTTTCCTTGAAAGACCCCAAGACGTAATGGTTCGGAAATGTAAGAAAGAGTTTTTTGTCTAAACTTGATGATATAAATGTAACTTAGTTTTCATTTAGATTACCGGCCGGTCGTCAGTTCTTAATTAATCTGATTGGTTCGCAAATATTATTAAGGTTTAATTATTAATGTATATATTTCATTAATTGTATTACCGATATAATTCAAAAAATAAAACGACTACATACACCTATTAACGGTTCAATGAACTGAAAATAAATCAGATTTCTATTGCACAATATTAATATTCGCGGGGAGTTCTGATTTGATTGTGTTTAGGGCGTTTACACGCGAGCAGTTTAAATTTCTGATAACCCATATACGTATTGAAATCACCGTGTCACTATTTCGCCCGTACCTGAGAAACGGCTTGACCGATTGCTCAAAGAGTTTTGTGAGCACATTGAGTTGGTCTAACAATTATTACCCCCTAGTGATAAGGGTTGTCATCAACCTTCACATTTCGATCTATAACTGATGAATCATTTAATAAGTCCACCATTTTTGGAAAACTGAGTTATACCAGATTAAAATTGCATAAAAAATATGTACTTAATAAAACGCCACGGGTGTAACGAGCCTTATCGCTCATGTGGAAAATCGTCTTTATTAGAAATATATTTGCTTTCGCGTTCGTTTCTTGATTTCAATAAAATTATGTCTGCTTGGTTAGAAGTAACTTAAGGCGAACCTCAAGTTAATCTAATCGTTAGGAGTCCGGTTTAAAAACTTCTTCTTTTGCTTGCAATTTTCTTGCCAAACTCAGAATACGAATTCACTCAACTCAGCTTTTTTGTTTTTATATAAACTTAAACTCAAAATATCTTAATTCAAGTGGGTCTTAAGACACTTTTGAATCGTCATTAACACTACCACCGGTTCGGAAGGCAGTTATCTACCGAGAAGACTTACATAGTGTCCCAAGGCCCCATCTTGAGGCAGAGGGCAGAGTACCGAGAAGAACTGGCAAGAAACTCTACGCCTCTCAAAATCAAAATATCTTTATTCAAGTGGGTTTTAAGACACTTTTGAATCGTCATTAACACTACAACCAGTTCGGAAGGCATCTACCAAGAAGAGCTGGCAAGAAACTCGATCGCTGCTGCTTTAAAAGAGTTGAAAAAAACATTTAATAGAAAATTATGTTACTCACAAATCAAGAATTAAACTGTCCAGATGTTAATTGCTGACATTAAATTGATTTTTGTTCTCTAAATATTATTATTTACAGTATAAGTATGCATTTTCAACCAGAATACTCTTTACGAGCGTTTTAAATTTATAAGAACGAGCAGGGGGGCCCACCATAAAGGTGAAAACGCACACTCACCTGGCTTGGGAGCTCGTGAGTGCGTTGCCGGCCTTTTAGGGATTTGTACGCTTTTTCCTTGAAAGACCCCAAGTCGTAATGGTTCGCATATACCGTGGCGAACCGCTGGTACCATAACAGTATTGATTTCATTCAAGAAATTATATGAAAAATATGATTTATTAAAATCGGAATTATGATGATGAAAAACGACTGGTCTAATATATAAAATTCTCGTGTCACAATGTTCGTTCCCGTACTCCTCCCAAACGGCTCGACCGATTCTCATGAAATTTTGTGGCCATATAGAGTGAGACTGAGAGTCGTCGGGATCAGATAGTTTTTATATGAAATAATGTGTCTTTTTAAAAAGGAAAAACACTCCACAGCTAGGTAGATATCATCATCAATGAAATAAGAAATATTTAGTTTAATTATTTTATTTATTTAGCGCGTTTCGTGAAACATTCCTTACCACACACCACCACGTTATGGAACCAGCTGGAACCACGGTAGTTCTGAACCATAACGACTTGGGGTCCTTCAAGAAAAAAGCGTACCAATACCTAAAAGGCCGGCGACGCACTCACGAACTCCCAAGCCACGTGAGTGTTCGACTTCACCTTTATAGTGCCCCCCCCCCCTGCTCGTTTGCAGGTTTTATAAAAAAAAAGTTAAAGCTTGCAAAGATCCCGTAAGATCCACTCGAGATAATGTGTGATTGACGGATGACGATCCTTCGTTGTCTCAAGAGAAATAAATCAAAACACTCGATATAATGAATATCAGGAGAGTGCTTCAAATGATTGTTAATATCCATTTTCAATTTTCTCCGTTTTCTCCGAAAGAAAAACAACCAATTAAGCGTTTTCTTTAACATTTTCATACATTTGTATATAAGGTGTATGTATCATATAATGTAATATACATTATTCTAAACATTAACTAACTAATATAACTTAAAATAAAACAAAACACAAAAATAAAAGAAATTTAAAAAGTTGGGTCCCTTGGTGGCAGAGTACCCACATTGCTGTCATTTCGATGTATCGTGATGCTTATACGCTGAGCGTGGAAAGCACCAGCTCTTGGATCACCGGTGCTGACTCAGGCCTACTTAATTCCTTGATAAGCGCCTGTGCACTTGCACCCCATGCCCCAAAAGTCTCCACTGCAAAAGGCGAAAAAAAAACAAACCTGCATCCAGCTTTGGAACTTGTGATAGGGTGGAGGGACGGTGCTAAAGTGTCCACACAAGTGGACCTCCCAAACCATAGACCTTCCCATACTCCAACACCATACTCGGCTTGGTTGATTTGCTTTTTGTAAAGTAGGTTTGCGACCAAGAGAAGAAGCAGGTAAGAAGAACACAGCCGGTGTTTAATTCGTTCGCAAACTTTTTCATCATCAAAATAATCCGATAACTATGTATGTATATAGACTAGAACCATAGACAGTTAGTTATAGCCTGAGTTATAGCTTAGTTATAGCCTAAAGGGCATATTAGGCCCCTCTCTCGGACAAATGCACCGGCTCCAACTAAATATAGTTAAGTCCGCATGGCAGAATAAATGTAATGGTATTATAGAATTATTTTTTGTTTCATAAGAAGATTGGGCAAACGAGCAGGAGGCACACCTGCCTCGGGGTATGGGGTATGGGACGGGTTATGGTTTGAGACGCCACTTGTGTGGACACTTTGGCCTCCAAGTTTCTGGCAATAGAGCAGGCAAAAACAAAATTCAAAGTTCCAACTTTGACCCCTGGACCTTGGGGTACAAGTGCACAGGTGTTAAGAGATTAAGTAGACACCTGGTAATCAGTGCCGGTGACCTCGACAGCTGGTGCTTTTCTCGCTCATCGCGTGGAAATGCCATGACTATGGCTACTCTTCCGCAAATACCAAACTTTTTTTATTGGTTTTAGTTTTTTCTTTTGCTTATTGGGTTTTATTATTGTGTGTAATAATTAGTTAGAGCTTCTTGCCTGTTCTTCTCTGTAGATGCCTTCCGAACCTTGGTAATGTTAATGACGATTCAAAAGTGTCTCAACACCTACTCGAATAAAGATATTTTGAGTTTGAGTTCAATTAAAATTAGGTTCCGGTGCCCATCGTTTCCCCTCCCCCGTCCTCTTCCCCTACCCCTCCATTTCCCTTTAAAGGCCGGCATCGAACTCACGAGCTCCCAGCCACGTGAGTATCTATCGGCGGCGACGTCACCTTCATGGTGGGGCCTCCTGCTCGTTTGCCCACTCTTCTATAAAAGAAAAGAGGTAAATGACTTTCCTAACCTCCTAGACCTCTGGAGCATGTGCCTGGTTGGTGTGCAGATTCGGCGTCGCAAATGGAGCTGGCTCGGTCATACTTTGCACAGAGATCCGTCCCATATCCCAAGGCAAGCCTTGGACTGGAATCCTCAGAGACGAACGACGCCGACCTAAGCAGAGCTGGCCGCGATCTGTCATCGCGGAAGCCCAACATATGGGTCTGACTTGGAGTGAGCAGAATAGAGTAGGGTAATATCTGCCCTATGCCCCGACGTGGGGCATTAGGACTCTAGTAACTAAGTAATGACTTTAATTATTTTATTACGCAACAGGCACACCATCACACATTTTTCCATGTCCGTTACTGTGCCTGAAGGCATATTGACACGCCGTTCAATCACAGCACACCTAACCACCCCCCTTCCCCCCCCCCCCCCCAACCCTGATACATGTCAAAATCGAATATTAATTTTGAGGCAAACATCGAAGCGCTTCGACTGGAGCGTATGCTATGACTGCGTCTGATTTTGCACGACTCTGTCTGAAGGATTCCCTGTGCCGTGGAAGCCAGACATTAATATTATTCAGATCATATTAATCACATGATACATTGAAATAACACTTGCTACTCAAGAGTTAAACCAGTGGTTCCCAAACTTTTTAGGTGCGCGCCCCACGTTTGAGATTCTAAAATCGAATGCCCCCCTAACACGAGCAAAAATAAGAAAATGCCCCCTCTAACCCATGCAAAGATATGAAATCCCCTTAACTAGAGGGGTAATTTTAACTGAAAAAAATTCAAAATGCCCCCCTCCAATTGCCAAATTGCCCCCCAGTGGGGCGTACGCTCCACGTTGGGAACCACTGAGTTAAACTGTCCCTATGCTTTTGACACATTAAAAGGATATTTAACATTTCCAAGGAGAATACTCTTTTAGTTTAACTGAATATATAAGAACATGGTGTATGCCTCCCCTCACTTGTTTATAAGTGTGAAAACGGAAAGTTATTTTAACCCGTATTATCTATACGAGTAGATTACGAACAAGAAAACATCTGAAGAAATAAAGTCTACACTTTTGTGTTTGTGAGATGGTAAAAGTCTTTACAGAATCAAAAGTATCTTTATTAACTTTTACACTTAGGTATGAATATTTTACGGGAAAATTTTGTTTTGGAAAATTATAAAATCTTCCCTTCCCCCCTTTTTCCAAGATGGCGGCCGTGGAGAAAGGTGGCGAACAGGCTTGAAGTTAAGCTTCTATTGACCCCCCAAATCCCCCCCAGCACACATTTAGGTGACTAATCTGAGATGAAATTATTAGAGTAACAACACAAATTCGATTCTGACCAGTGACAGGTAGCACCCGTTCACAACGCATCACCAGACATCGCCCCCCCACCGCCATATTTGAGGGAGCAAAACACCGCACCCTCTGTTTTATTGTGTTTTCCCTTTGATCTATCCCGTTTCAATAATGTCACAATGTAATCAAGCAGACCACGTGGTCTGCATCTGGTAAATTGATATTCCGCGAACTCATTAAAACGATATAAAGCGATATTGATGTGAATTTCCAAAGCGGAAACTGCATGGGAGACAAAGGATTTCCACTGGAAAATTTCAATTGAAGGTTGGAAAATTAATTTGACTTTTGATTTTGTGTTTCTCATAATATTTTTTTTGAAGGCAAGTGAATAAGCTAATAATAATTGTTGTGGCCGATCAGGTAGTTAATCGGAGCGGCGAGGCCTGCACAATGTCAGTGTGATACAGAGTGCGATAACCAAGCCGTCCGTAACTGTTCTGGCTTGTAAGACCGGTGATCGTTGACGCCACGGAGTTGCCGAACGAACGTATATGCGCTGGTCTCGTTCGGCCCACGCACCCCTGTTAGTACGTAAGGTGTAGAAGGGCGATGCCGTAGTCTTGGGTCTTCGGAGGAGTGAAAGGCTTCTTTGTTCGTACTGCTCCGCCTAGTTGTTGATCCGTTGAGGTCGCGCCGTGTGAGAGAGTGTCGCATAGTTTTTTTTTTTTTTTTAGGAGTGGGATCTCGCTGTTGGCCGTGAGGCCTTTACAGCTCAGCAAAGGGCTGGTTGGCGAGCGGGAGCTCGGCCGAGACTTAAAACTAAATAGAATGCCTTGACTAGCACAAGGGCGTCTCCTGTGAGACTCGAACCTCGGCTTGGGCCGTCAGGGCTGGGGACTGACCTGAAGGGCCTTATCTGGAACTCACAAAGTGTGAGCGAAGCTGAACAGGGACTCCGCCTTCGCCGGCGAAGGCGGTTTTTAAAACCTACATTTCTAATTGGAATTAGCCGCGCGGGCGGCGCAAATCTGTATCTAGCTAATGTGATGTGATCATCCGGATCGGTTTAAGGCGTGGCGTACCTGTGTTAATATGTCGCGACTAGGCCTTACGATGGCCTAGCAAACTTCCGGACTGCACTAAGGAGTCCGGCGTTTTCTATTATTATACCTAGCTTCGCGTCAACACTGTCAGCCGCACTGTACGAGTGTTTAAACGCTAGCAGGGCGTCGATGTCTACAGCGTCTATGACACTGAGGGCTAGGTGCACCGCACTGCGGACTTCGCTGGCGTGAGCCGTAAGCGTCGTCGCAGTGGCGGGAGGGAGGGGCATCTGAGGGCCGGGTTTCCTTATTGGGATACTCATGAGGGAAGGAATAGGTTTTATGGGCTCCGCCGGCAATAGCGGGTTAGTGGGAGGCACTTCCGCCGAATTTTGTGGAGCTTGCCACGGGTTGATAGTGGGAGGGGGGGCTGGGACGTAAGTTTCCTTGGGGGGCGCGGGAGGACGCTTCTCTGCACCGGACCTTGGCACGCGCTTGCTTCCCTTTCCGCTCGTCTTGGGGGCCCTAGGGCAGCCGCGATAACTCGCGGGGTGGCCCTGTTGCCCGCAAAGCACGCAGGAAGGCGGCTCGGCGCATGGCAGTGTCCGTGTGCAGTCGGCGGTCCCGTGATCGCCTAGGCACTTAACGCAACGCGCACGCGCAAAACAATTGCGCGCCGCGTGCCCGTACAACTGACAGCGGTGACACTGTCTGGTGTATGAGTGCTTGATAGGTGTTTCCACCTTGAGCCCAGAGAGTTTACAACACTCACTGAGGTTGAATATCTTTTTGCCGCGCGCTGAAAGCTCTAGGACGACAAGAACCATGTCGTATTCCTGCTTTGAGCTGCGGTGTAACATGCGGAATACCTCCTTCACGGGGTATCCCTGATTTATTAGATCCGATTGAACGGTAGAAGAGTCGATCTCCTTGGGGATGCCTCGGATCACGACTCTAAGGACTCGTTCCTCGGGAAGAGGGAACGTGTGGCCTCCTATGCCTTCTGAGCGAAGGTACGAGGTTAGAAAACGGTGGTGGGCGGGGTCGTACACTTGCACGCAGATGTTGTCGCGCAGTGTTTTCGCCTTGTATGTGATGGTCTTTTTGTCCATCAAGGCGGACAGAGAGGGCCAAATACTTTTGTCCCTGACGTAGACTGGGGGAGGGGCTTTAGTGCGATCTTGTTTCGCGGGCTTGGGATAAGGGGCGGGAGATGGCGCGGTGTTCGAACCCGCAGCCTGCTGGGAAGCTGGGTGCGTGTTCCGTTTAGGAGGAGGGTCGAGAGGGGTGTTGGGAGCACGCCTCTTCTTGTTTTTTCGGTTTTGTACGGTCTTGAAACCGTCGGAATCGGAGTCAGTGTCTGAATTAGACGCTGCGGACTGACATGACATGGCGACTGAGCGCCCGGCCTCTGATTGGTCATCGTCACTATCGAGCGTTCTCTTGCTTTTGCGCGATTCCCTGCCGGAGGGAATTTCGGGGATCGAAGGGCACGGGGCCTGCGCGGAGGCCGCAGAGGGTTCGCATATTTGGGTCTTCGCGGGGACCAACAATTCAGGATTATTGCGCGAGGCCTGCGCGGGGGCCGGGGGGAGGGAGTTGCGCGCGAAGAGTGCTTGCGCGGAAGCGTATGCAGGTCCGAGCTGCATAGGTTCTGGCTCTGGCTCTGGGGTCGGGGAACGCGGGGGAGACGGCGACCGTGATCCCGGAGGAGACCGGCTGTTCCAAAGGCGGACAGTCGCCGGGTGTCGTCGCTGCACGAAGACGTAGAACCGCCTGTAGTGCCGCGCGATCTCGGCGTTGAGGTCTTCTACCTCACTGTCGTCTTCCGCTGCATAGTCGTAGTCGGGAGGGCGTTCGGTGTCCGCCATCTGCGAAGCTTAAGGCCCGCAGCTTGGCAGTGTGTACCTAAACCTACGTGTGAGTACCTAAGCTATGTATTCCCTAGGTGTAAAGTCTTCGCTGGTGATAGCGGACGAGACTTTTTGTGTCGCTGACCTAACCAGCCCGTGGGGGGGTCGTGATGGCTGAACCCCCACGGATGTGCGACTGGGACCCGTCCAACAGTGGACCCTGTGTGTGCAGACGGTGGCTAGAGCGCAGTTGGAGTACCTACGCTCCGTGGCAATGCCTACTGAGAGGCTCCGCCCACACACAGGGACTTGATGGAAGCAGGCGAGGTTAACGCGCCTTGAAAAAGGCACGGGTGCTGCCCTCGAACAACACTCCCGCCTAAGCGTTAATCGATTCCAACCGTTTGGCACCGTTAGGTGGTTGGAAGATCGACCGCAGGTAAACCCGCGTTAATCATAAACTTCACTGCTGCTCGGATGCCGCTCGAACGCCAGGGACCTGGCAGACGGGGAGACCTCGGTGCAGCTTGCGTCGGGCTAGAATAAAAAATTCTGAGTGGATAACCACCCAGCGCTTAAGCACTGAACAATTGAACACGCCACTCGACAAGTCAAATGGCGGGAGCAACTGCGCAACACAACCGCACTGGACGGCTGTCGGACCCGGAATGGTACATAGGACTTTTTTTTTTTTTTTTTTTTTTGGAGGGGGATCTCGCTGTTGGCCGTGAGGCCTTTACAGCTCAGCAAAGGGCTGGTTGGCGAGCGGGAGCTCGGCCGAGACTTAAAACTAAATAAAATGCCTTGACTAGCACAAGGGCGTCTCCTGTGAGACTCGAACCTCGGCTTGGGCCGTCAGGGCTGGGGACTGACCTGAAGGGCCTTATCTGGAACTCACAAAGTGTGAGCGAAGCTGAACAGGGACTCCGCCTTCGCCGGCGAAGGCGGTTTTTAAAACCTACATTTCTAATTGGAATTAGCCGCGCGGGCGGCGCAAATCTGTATCTAGCTAATGTGATGTGATCATCCGGATCGGTTTAAGGCGTGGCGTACCTGTGTAATTATGTCGCGACTAGGCCTTACGATGGCCTAGCAAACCTCCGGACTGCACTAAGGAGTCCGGCGTTTTCTATTATTATACCTAGCTTCGCGTCAACACTGTCAGCCGCACTGTACGAGTGTTTAAACGCTAGCAGGGCGTCGATGTCTACAGCGTCTATGACACTGAGGGCTAGGTGCACCGCACTGCGGACTTCGCTGGCGTGAGCCGTAAGCGTCGTCGCAGTGGCGGGGGGGAGGGGCATCTGAGGGCCGGGTTTCCTTATTGGGATACTCATAAGGGATGGAATAGGTTTTATGGGCTCCGCCGGCAATGGCGGGTTAGTGGGAGGCGCTTCCGCCGAATTTTGTGGAGCTTTCCACGGGTTGATAGTGGGAGGGGGGGCTGGGACGTAAGTCTCCTTGGGGGGCGCGGGAGGACGCTTCTCTGCACCGGACCTTGGCACGCGCTTGCTTCCCTTTCCGCTCGTCTTGGGGGCCCTAGGGCAGCCGCGATAACTCGCGGGGTGGCCCTGTTGCCCGCAAAGCACGCAGGAAGGCGGCTCGGCGCATGGCAGTGTCCGTGTGCAGTCGGCGGTCCCGTGATCGCCTAGGCACTTAACGCAACGCGCACGCGCAAAACAATTGCGCGCCGCGTGCCCGTACAACTGACAGCGGTGACACTGTCTGGTGTATGAGTGCTTGATAGGTGTTTCCACCTTGAGCCCAGAGAGTTTACAACACTCACTGAGGTTGAATATCTTTTTGCCGCGCGCTGAAAGCTCTAGGACGACAAGAACCATGTCGTATTCCTGCTTTGAGCTGCGGTGTAACATGCGGAATACCTCCTTCACGGGGTATCCCTGATTTATTAGATCCGATTGCACGGTGGAAGAGTCGATCTCCTTGGGGATGCCTCGGATCACGACTCTAAGGACTCGTTCCTCGGGAAGAGGGAACGTGTGGCCTCCTATGCCTTCTGAGCGAAGGTACGAGGTTAAAAAACGGTGGTGGGCGGGGTCGTACACTTGCACGCAGATGTTGTCGCGCAGTGTTTTCGCCTTGTATGTGATGGACTTTTTGTCCATCAAGGCGGACAGAGAGGGCCAAATACTTTTGTCCCTGACGTAAACTGGGGGAGGGGCTTTAGTGCGATCTTGTTTCGCGGGCTTGGGATAAGGGGCGGGAGATGGCGCGGTGTTCGAACCCGCAGCCTGCTGGGAAGCTGGGTGCGTGTTCCGTTTAGGAGGAGGGTCGAGAGGGGTGTTGGGAGCACGCCTCTTCTTGTTTTTTCGGTTTTGTACGGTCTTGAAACCGTCGGAATCGGAGTCAGTGTCTGAAGACGCTGCGGACTGACATGACATGGCGACTGAGCGCCCGGCCTCTGATTGGTCGTCGTCACTGTCGAGAGTTTTTTTGGATTTACGCGATTCCCTGCCGGAGGGAATTTCGGGAATTGAAGGGCACGGGGCCTGCGCGGAGGCCGCAGAGGGTTCGGTTATTTGGGTCTTCGCGGGGACCAACAATTCAAGATTATTGCGCGAGGCCTGCGCGGGGGCCGGGGGGAGGGAGTCGCGCGCGAGGAGTGCTTGCGCGGAAGCGTATGCAGGTCCGAGCTGCATAGGTTCTGGCTCTGGGGTCGGGGAACGCGGGGGAGACGGCGACCGTGATCCCGGGGGAGACCGGCTGTTCCAAAGGCGGACAGTCGCCGGGTGTCGTCGCTGCACGAAGACGTAGAACCGCCTGTAGTGCCGCGCGAGCTCGGCGTTGAGGTCTTCTACCTCACTGTCGTCTTCCGCTGCATAGTCGTAGTCGGGAGGGCGTTCGGTGTCCGCCATCTGCGAAGCTTAAGGCCCGCAGCTTGGCAGTGTGTACCTAAACCTACGTGTGTGTACCTAAGCTATGTATTCCCTAGGTGTAAAGTCTTCGCTGGTGATAGCGGACGAGACTTTTTGTGTCGCTGACCTAACCAGCCCGTGGGGGGGTCGTGATGGCTGAACCCCCACGGATGTGCGACTGGGACCCGTCCAACAGTGGACCCTGTGCGTGCAGACGGTGGCTAGAGCGCAGTTGGAGTACCTACGCCCCGTAGCAATGCCTACTGAGAGGCTCCGCCCACACACAGGGACTTGATGGAAGCAGGCGAGGTTAACGCGCCTTGAAAAAGGCACGGGTGCTGCCCTCGAACAACACTCCCGCCTAAGCGTTAATCGATCCCAACCGTTTGGCACCGTTAGGTGGTTGGAAAATCGACCGCAGGTAAACCCGCGTTAATCATAAACTGCAGTCCTTCACTGCTGCTCGGATGCCGCTCGAACGCCAGGAACCTGGCAGACGGGGAGACCTCGGTGCAGCTTGCGTCGGGCTAGAATAAAAAATTCAGAGTTGATAACCACCCAGCGCTTTAGCACTGAACAATTGAACACGCCACTCGACAAGTCAAGTAGCGGGAGCAACTGCGCAACACAACCGCACTGGACGGCTGTCGGACCCGGAATGCGGTACATAGGACCATTTTGAATCGTCTTAAATCTAACTACGCCTGTTCGTACGCGACCAAGCTGAGAAGAAGCAGGCAAGAAACACGGCTTGGTAGATTGGTAATGGATCCCAGTACACTCTTTGAAGGAAGACTGGAGCTGGTGCTAATTCATTCCCAAACATTTTTCACTATCAAAATTATCTGACTGAATTTCTAACTGAATTAGTAATAAAAATGAAATATATTTATTGGGTTTTTCGTTCGTTTATACACAAGGTGCCTCCATATAAGTAACTATTCACTTATTTCTCCAACACTTCTCTTATTAATCTTAAAAGTACAAAAAATAATTAATCATTTTTTTTTTGTTGTTGATGATTGTCGATTTTTCATAAAAATAAGCAAAGTTCCAAGAAAAAAAGGATGGATTTTTGAAGGCAAGTGAATAAGCTAATAATAATAATACAACATTTTTCAATTTTACTTTTATTACTTCCAACACATATCAATACACACAATATATAAACTGTTAATTATATTGGTATATTACACGCCAACATAAGAAACAAGAAAATTACAAATAAATAGTTAAAATTAAATTAAAAAAACCTTAAAATACGTGTTCGCTCAAAGCGTCTGTTGCCATGGTAACCGCTTTTCCCGGCCCCTTCGCGAGCGCGAACTCAATTATCGGGAACATATTTACGATATTAATTACGCTTGCTCAGTTTTAAATTGTAATTATATTTATAACTACAACAATTAGTATTAAAATAACTAGAATAATTAAGTTCGGACATCATTTATTTAAACCTCAACCTTAAGTCGGGATCTTTTAGATAGTTAAAGTGGTGATAGATTAAATAGGACAGTTTAATTCTTGAGTAGCCTCACCATGCTTTAGTTATTTGAATTGTGAGTAACACAATTTTGTATTAATTGTTTATTTTAAATGAGCAGCAGCTATTGAGTTTCTTGCCAGTTCTCGGTAGATGCCTTCCGAACTGGTGTTAGTGTTAATGATGAAGATATTTTGAGTATGAGTTTAAGTGTGGCAGAGAGTTTCTTTCCGGTTCTTCTCTGCCTTCCGAAGAATAATGTTAACGATTCAAAACTGTCTTTTGAAGCGTAATTCTACTGTGATATGTCTGCTTTGTTTTCGTAAAATATTTGTTGTGGCCGATCAGGTAGTTAATCGGAGCGGCGAGGCCTGCACAATGTCAGTGTGATACAGAGTGCGATAACCAAGCCGTCCGTAACCGTTCTGGCTTGTAAGACCGGTGATCGTTGACGCCACGGAGTTGCCGAACGAACGCATATGCGCTGGTCTCGTTCGGCCCACGCACCCCTGTTAGTACGTAAGGTGTAGAAGGGCGATGCCGTAGTCTTGGGTCTTCGGAGGAGTGAAAGGCTTCTTTGTTCGTACTGCTCCGCCTAGTTGTTGATCCGTTGAGGTCGCGCCGTGTGAGAGAGCGTCGCATAGATCTCGGGGAGCTTAGGTACCTCGATCATTATACCGCGACGAGAGCTCCTATGTCATTACGGAGCGCTCCCCGCTACACCCCCGCCGAGGTTCATTTGTGGGCGGGGCTTTCGTCGTATCGGAGCCCTTGCAACATGTTACACCCCACCGAGAGCTATGCGACCGTTAAAGTTTACCTCTAGGCGAAGCAGCGCATTTATTAACATTTTGCCAATTTTACTATTTCTTAAAACTAGTACCTCATACATTATATAACCTTAGCTTAATTAACGCACAACTCCCTACTTTCAAGTTGGCTGGCGTTCCTTTATTAACTTAAGTCTAAGAATTATATTTATGTACTAGTTTTTCTCAGTTACTAATCTATGGACTTTATATTTTTACACAATTTATTCTATATAATCCTAATTCCTATTCCTAGTCGCCGACAATATTGTTCATATATATATATATTTCAAATATTAATTACACCTGGGAATATACACAAGTGTGCCTGCATATTATATAACAATTTTACATTATATAAAATAACAATGTAAGACTGTAGACACAGAGAATTGATATCAACAGGTGAGTTCCACCACCCTGCCCCCACCCCCTGGCTGCGTCGGCTAAGTGAAGTCGGAAAATGGTTTGTAAAGCTTCCGGCTGATGCTTCACATAAAAATAAGTATCATGTCTTTGAAGCTTTTTAAAGCATATTTTAATACGCTTCACAATTTTGCATTTTTTGATAATATCTTCTTCTGAAATATATCTTCTTTTAAATCACTTGTTCGTAAGCATTTTTTATCTACAATATAATTATTTATAATTCTAGATTGTAATTATTGTATTGTATTTTAAGTATTCTTTTATTGTGTGGGTTGTCTGGAAGAGATCGCTTATTAGCGATAAGGCCGCCCGTTGCTCTTATATGTATTAACATCTTCTGCACTGTTTAAGTGCAATAAAGTGTAAATAAATAAATAACAATAGTTTTGCCATCTAATTACTAAAAAATAAAGGTTAAAAATGTAGGGTTGTATGCACCTTCTCAAATAGATGTTGGCCGACTCTTCGACCTAGTCAATATGCTCAAATTTCATGAGAATCGGTCGAGCCGTTTCGGTGTACTATGGAGTACTAACATGTATGTAATATTTTAAACTAGCTTTCCGCCCGCGGCTTCGCCCACGTGTAATTTGGTTAAGTATATAGCGTTTTTTAATGATCTCGACAGGGCTTTCTTTCACGGGCTAAAATCTTGTTACAATTGGAATTATATATAGCCTGTGTTACTCAGGGATGATGTAGCTTTCCAGGATCGGATGATTCAGGGAAATCGAGGGCAACTTTCAAATTAACGTACAGGCATTTACTATTCTGACAATTTTATATTCTGATAGTCATCTTCTTATGTGGATGAGCTGATGATGGAAGGTAAAACTCCTCAGCGGTTAAGAGTTGAAAGAAAATTCTTACGAAGTTATGAGAACGAAACACGTACTTGTGAGGTTATTACTTATTAGCTTGGCCAAATAATAAAAGTTAAACCTCATTAACGTTAAGGATGTAGATGGAAAAATGGGAGCGGACAAACGATAAATGTCTTTTCACTCGTTTCCTTTTACTTGTTGGTAGTGTTCACTCAAAATAATCATAGGGTAAAACGTTAATGAAAGTTTGAAGTGCATGGTAGTCATTACACAATGGAGCATCTTAATACCGCGATGGATATATTTGGCCTAAGTAGAAGTTCTTTAAAAAAAAAGTAAGACTCAACCTCGCACACTCACTCACACAGCAACACCATTGCACACACTGATACACACACACACACTAAAATGCTCGTACTTCACATAGTTCCACTTGTATAATATATATTTTTACTTATTTTTTTCTGTTTGTGTTTTTTTTTGTTATTCTTTTTTCTGATCTTAGATTCTATTTCCGGTTCTATATTTTAACCTTATTTTGGCTTTATTTTTAATCTATTTTTATTGTGTAAACTATTTTTGATAAGCTGTATAGGTTTAAGAAATAAAAAAATAAAATAAATCTAGGTTGATGACGAATTTTATCAACGCCATCTTTCGAGCACATTGTTCAACACTTCAACCGCGCCCGCGCGCACTGCGTTATTTGTTATTTTTGTTACCTCTCATAAGTTTTAATATTAAGATCAACTTATATTAGAACATATTTAACAATATATAACTAATCAATCAATATAAGTGTTTAAAAATTTTGAAGCAGTGGTTGAAGTAAATTTTCAATTGACCATAACTTCTTTTTCTCTAAACCGATTTTGACAAAATAAACTTTTGACAACGCTCCTAATTATATATAATCCAACTGTGAAAACCGCGTTCAAATCCGTTCAGTAGTTTTCAAGTTATAAAGTACCAGACAGACAGACAGACAGACAGACAGACAGACAAGAATTCCAAAAATTGGTTTTTTGGTTTCTATGACTCTTCTTTAATTGCCTCCTTTCAGTTTTTTGGAAAAATATTTAATGTACAGTTTTTCGATTTTTACTGTCTTATTATTAGTATAGATATTAGATATAACGAAATAAGTGTCTTCGTAGGGTTTTTGTAAGAAGTTCACGATTACCACTCTTTATAACAACACTTCGCTGATATTTGCCAGGTTCTATTTTCACTATGAGCTGTCGTACAAAGCATCCATCTTTTATAATAATGACAATTGACATGTCCTCACTCGTTTATCTTTCCACAGACCACGTATTGAAATAATAAGGATGACAATACACAGCGTGTTCAACTTTTTAAACTTAAGGACAATTATATGATGCCTGAATAATTAATATTCTAGTTATTTTAATAGTTAAAGTTTTTAGTTGCGAAGATATAATTATTAAATTTTTAACTCACCACCTTAATACTGATCTAATAATCAAGGCCTAAATCAAACCTGAACATCGGACAGAAGAAGAAAGCTCATACCATTCTACTAAAGCTCTGCCTCGAGCGTGAGGGAGTATCACCAAGCTTATGGTAACCTAACCGACTGTGAGAAAATACCTATCTTCATAGTATCATTAAATACCTCTCTTTTTAAAGTCTAAAGTAACCTTTTATAGCGACGTAATTTCCCATTCCCAACCCCCACACCCACGTTTCAGGGAGGCCCCTTTAGGGGAGGCACCCCTAAAACCTAGGGTTGCTGCACAGGATAAACTTTTTTTTTTTTATAAGAAGTGAGGGAAATGAGCAGAAGGGACACCATAGAAGTCGCCGCCCAGACTCGCGTGGCTCGTGAGTGTGTTGCCGGCCTTTCTGGCAGTGGTACGTCTTGAAGGACCCTCACCACTCGTATTGGTTCGGAAATACTAATTTGAAGGCGGTGAGTTTCTTGCCAGTTCTTCTCATACTCAATTTGTATGACGAGTCATATGTGTAAAATTAAAGATATTTTTTTTTAATGAACATTATAATAGATACACAATCGACTTCTTTATTTATACAGTGCAACGTCACTCGATTTAACGACAAACACTCTAAAGCGTCGGATTCAATCGGCTTTGGTTGGTTCAGCTTTACTTCCATTATGAATAGACTTTGCATTCAACAACCACACTCTATAACGCCACACACCCCCTTCAGTGTCGCTATATAGAGTTGACACTGTATTTAAATGTCTATTTATGGTATAAATAAAAGGCATTGTTTACTAACATGCTTTATTGATCTGTATTTTATAAACTATGACACAATAAATAATACGGAATGTTCACAGCACGCGATAATATACCGGTTTTATACCGTTAAAACTAAATTTTACATCGCTCCTGACGTTTCCGGGAGGCTTTCTGACAGACATTCCTCGAAATTGACATTGTGTCGAATCGAGTCGGGAAATTCTGATTTGACATAGGTTGACAGTTGCGGTCAGAATCTGTCGGGAAACTTGTTAAACTTTCCGATAGCTCGTCGAGATCGAAACTGACAGATTTCTCTGACAGAGATTCGTCTCTGAAATCTGTCAGTTTATTGACGATGGTAGTGGGAAACTGTCAGAAACCGGTAAAGCTAAGCGGCTGCCCATTCAATACTGACGTACTGGGAGCATTAGCCAAAGCCAACCGAGCCGAGTTTCTTGCCTGTTTCTTGTCTTGGCCGCGTACGAACGGGCGCAGTCAGATGCTGTAAATGGTCCTATGTACCTTGGTGAAGAGATTATGACGTCTTAAAAATCAATTCGGAATTAATAAAACTACCTTCAAAAAAGAAATATACCCGCAAAACACAATTGAAGATAAACTACGTATCTAGCGATACTTGGGGGAATATTTAAAAAGCCTCAGTTTTCGAAACGCAGTGTAAACTCCATGTAACGTCACTCTAAAGACTCTTTAGAGTCGAAATCATCATTTTACTTTTTTTACAACAACCATTCTCTATAACGCCACACACCCCCTTCGGTGTCGTTATATGGAGTTCGCACAATCAAATACTGCACGCGGCATTAAACAGGAGCAATGATAACGGACTGCGCAGCGCGACACAAGAGTGCATTCGATTCTGACAGGTGACACCTGTCACTCAGTATATTTATTTCAACATATATATATATATATTCATTATAAATAACAATTAAATAGGACCAAGGCGACTAGACGATCATTAAGTTTAATATTACCTGATTTAAACGCGAATTTATTGAACGGAGTCGATTTAATAGTGACTGATGGTTATTCGACAGACACGTGTCAGAATGGCTTTGACAGCTCGCCGTCAGATTCCGTCGACTCGTCGTAATAGGGAATATCGTTATGGGACAGATTCGCGTTCAAATGAGCCACAGACAATAGACAATAAGTACGAGGGTTAAGTCGTCGCGAACCCGAACTCGACACGGTTCGCGAAAATAGCGTATTCTATGTTGCAACAATATTCAAATGTGTTTAACGGATTGGTGAACGTGAATGTTCCAAATGTGACCAACGAGTGTATTAAATATGATACACGCGTTCCAAATGTGACCAGCGGTTGGAGCAAAAACGACACGCGTGTTCCAAATGTGGCCGACGCGTGTTTAACGTGACTCAAGTCATACTCGGGCTCCAATTATTGTTTTACCCGTTTCAATCCGATAAATCTAATTTAATTGGAATGTCACTTGAGCACCTAAAGAGTACATTTCACTAAATTACATCTAAAAATAATTGATTTAAATCGGTAACTCTTATATATATATAAATATCTAGAAAAAAACTAAGAATTATTATTAAAAATCCTAATAAACATAGCAAAGGACGTCCCCCCCCCCACCCCCTCCCTTATTAGAATGGCTTTTTCGCATAAAAACAAGTAGAAAGAAAAAAAATTGTATTTTTTTCAAAATTATTTTCTCGTGTGGCAACACTTAATCTATTGGTCTATTCCACTTAGGTCCGACGTTTCATTGAATGCCACATTTAACCGGCAACATTAAAGTAAACCAAGATTTAACTATTAATAATAAGTTTATAAATATTTTGATTTCCCCTAACAATGATATATGGCCAGTTTCTGACATTTAAACAATCCCACAAAACCAAGACCCCAAGACTCGAGGTAAAGAGAGTAAGACCCAATTGAAGGAATGTGAAAGATTTCAGCATAAAGCAAAACCCAATGAAGCAGGACTTAAGGATCGTAAGGCCTAAGAAAAGAGAAGAAGGCAGAAGAAGGAGGCAGAAGAAGGGGGCAGAAAATCATAGAAATGTTGTAAAGAATGTGTCGAAGACAACCTGAGAATGGTAAAGTCTGAGTTTTAGATCTGTCTGTAAAAACTGACGGATCGTAGAAACACACGCGTGTGGTCCGTGATCGTCAGAAACTGGGCGGTGTGAATGTCAGACGGCGAAATAGAAATGGCACCGAACACTTAAAAACACGAGTTGTCTATGGATTTCGCCGGGAAATCTTCGTATATAGCAACACTAGATTGGTTAATTGAATATATTTACGCTTAAATCTAAATAATCTATGAAAACTTAACAATTCGATAGACAATATGGCTGACATAAATGCAAGTCGATGTTTCCCCTGTCGAACGAGCAGGCCTAAGCTTGTTCCAAATGTGACCCGCGCGTTCCAAATGTGGCCAGCGTGTGCCATATATGACCCGTGTGGTCGAGCTGTGGCCAACATATACCAAACTGTGACGCGTGTGTTCCACGTGTGGCCGCCGTGCACCAAATGTGACCTTTATATTTTGGTCAGCAACCCGTCCAACTCCAGCACGTTGGGCACCTCGATGTCCTCGAGCCGTATCGGCGACGGGTTGTACTGGAACTGCACGGCGAATATGATCTTGGAGTCCATGAGCAGGTTTTTCTGCAAAGAGAGCCAACACGCCAGAGGTCATCTTTGTCACGTGGCCAGAGCGTCACGTATACGTATACGTCTGATGGCATACGATGAACTCACCGACTCGGCGTCGGCGCCCGGCCTGCTCTTCATCAGCTTCTGTATTTCGTGGATGAACTCCTTGGTGACCTTCACCTCGTACTCCTCCGCGGGCGTGTACATGTTGAGGATCTGAAGCACCGGAAGACGAGACATCACCAGACCATCACCGGGCACTTCCCCACGGAAAGCCGCGAGCACTCACCTTGCAGACCTGTATGGCCGTGAGGTCGGCGCACATGTCCACGGTGCTGGCGACGTCCGCCATGGACTTCCTGGCCTGCAGCAGCTGCACCGCCTGCGTGATGGGCTTCAGCACGCACAGCGTGTCCTCCACCTGCGGACGGCAAAGGGTGCTCTGTACCATAGACACGAACGGACAGAGGTGGGCGGTGGCCAGCGACACTCACGCATTTCTGCCCGTACTCGGCCAGGTTCTCCTTGATCCAGGTCTCCAGGTGGGAGATGTTGTACCTAATCTGCAGCCCCTTGGCCCAGCAGCACAGGTCCTTGCGCAGCAGCAGCTGGTTGAGGCTGTAGGCGCAGATGAAGTAGAACAGCTGGAAGGGGAGACACGAAATCGAGAATCGATTGAGGCTCACGGGTTCCAAATTTGTCCTCTATGTTTTATTAAGGACAAATTTGGAACATCGCTTGGGTGTTTATTGAAGTGCACGTGTTATTAGAACGCCTTAGAAGAGATGGCCATATGCCTCAATGTCTCACTAAGGACCCGAGTCCGTCACCTGCTTGAAGATCATGGCCCTCAGCGGCGCGTCCACCTGGTGGCCCTTGAGGTGGTCGTGGGCGGAGGCCAGGTCGTGCTTGAGCCGCGCGGGCCCCGCGGAGGGCGCGGGCGCAGGCACCGCCTTGGGGCCGGACAGGCCGCTGATCTCCTCGTACTCCAGTATCGCGGGCACGATCAGCCGCTCGTACTGGCCCTGGATGTGGGTGATGAGGCCTGCGAGCAGACGGGCAACGCCCCTCTTCAGTTAACTAGTTCTAGTGATTATAACGGAAGCGGACTCTCTCTGGAACACGTCCATTCGGCACGAGCTCTCAATAGCGAATGAACCCTCTCGGTACGCGCTCCGGTATTTATACACCCAAACGGCCAAGCGCGTGTCGGCTTGACGATGACGTCACACGGAAAATTTGTATAAATGGAAAGAAATGGAAGAAATAATCTTCATCTAACTGAAAGTGTCTTCAGCCCGGACTATCCGGGCAGAAAGCTCACCCTGGTATATCCAGATGGCGATGTCGCTCAGCACCTGCCGGTACTCGGACAGGTCGAAGATGCGAAGGCTCTGCTGGTTCTGGCGCGGAGTGTTGCTCGTCTGGTAGGTCTCGTCGCCGCTGTACTGGCGCATGTTGTTCAGCAGCCTGGAGGGGGGGGGGGGAGGGGGGGTTAAAAGGTGCTTCAAGGCGTCAAACAAGTTCTGTATGTGAAAATGTAACAACCCACCTCAACATATTGGCAAGCCACAGGATGCTGTACTCCGAGTTGTCGGATCTCTTCTTCAAGGTCTTCTTGACGCCGGTGCGGATGCCCTTCATCAGCGAGTGCATCTTGGGCTCGTCGTCCACGTGGTCCGTGTGGCGCAGCATCATGAAGAGGATGTAGGCGGGCAGGCCGGGCAGCAGGCTCGTCGCCACGTGGGTCTTCAGATCTAAACACCGAGCCCATAGACAACACAGAGCGATCGCTTTTCATTCAATTGATCAAAACTACCTTCATCCCACTGACAGATCGCACAAGATGGCGTCACGGGCGTAGACTACAGACTTGACTTGCTGTGTTTAACAGTGAGTTAAAGATCGCTCGGTACTTAAGGCCTGAACAATAGACATCTCCTCTCACAACACAAGTAAGAGTCAAGAAGACACGCCCCACTCCCCAAACTCACTTCTCACATCAAGTAAGAGTCGAGAAGAGATGGGACATCTCCCCCGCCCCCACTCACCAATGATTAGCTTCTTAATGATGGTGTGCTCGTCCTGCAGCTTGTACTCGAACATGCCCAAGTACTCTCTCTCTTTCTTCCTGGTCACGGTGGCCATTTCCAAGGGGAGAGTCGCGTTCTGGGAGATTATCGTGTCTGTAAATCGATATCAGAGCGTTAACATGACGTCATGGGCATAAAAGCTGATGCAAATGGTGATGGAAGGTAACAAGGTTGGCAGAAGGAAAGTCGTGGTTGCGTTGCTATTCCGCAGAACTGCAGAGAGGACACAGAGAAGCTGATTGCCAATTCTGGGATTGGTGAACCGTCTTCTCTTCAGAATCGCTGGCCTTTGGTTCACAGTGACGAGCTGAAATTTGCTGGAAGGAGAAAGAGAGATTACCGTTTCCTTCTAGAATGTCCTGCACGTCCACGACACCAGCTTCCTTCAGCTTGGCGATGAGCATCCTGATTTGGTTCTTATAACGACGACAGCTCTCCGATAGTTTGTCGACGCGTTCCTGAAAAAGGCCTTTGCTTTTAGTGGTGGGGGGAGGGAGGTTCGTCCTGCTCCAGAGAATACAGTGTAAACTCCATGTAACGTCATTCGATTTAACGACAAACTCTAAAAGGTCGAAATGATTTGGATTTGGTTGCTTGTATTAAATTTTGATTTATCTTCTGTCCATTTAGCAGCTCTCTATAACGCCATAAAATGCACATTCAGTGTCGTTACACAGAGTGAACGCTGTATTTGACAATCGACAAGCTGAAGTGTGACGCGAAGGTGGTTTACCTGCACCGCCAAACCCTCCGCCACCAGACGAATGATCTCGTTCTGGGCAAACTCTTGCGATTTGTTCTTCGGCTCGGCGCTGAGATCTGCGCTCAGCAATCTGTGGATGGACGACGAATCACTCTATTGTCTCTGGCATGGGCTGGCAGTCGAGGCAACAATATTTTTTATTATTGAAAACTTAATTCTGAGTCTGGCAACAATATTCTTTATTATTGAAGACTTAATTCTGAGTCTGGCAACAATATTTTTTATTATTGAAAACTTAATTCTGAGTCTGGCAACAATATTCTTTATTATTGAAGACTTAATTCTGATTCTGGCAACAATATTCTTTATTATTGAAAATTTAATTCTGAGTCTGGCAACAATATTCTTTATTATTGAAAACTTAATTCTGAGTCTGGCAACAATATTCTTTATTATAGAAAACTTAATTCTGAGTCTGGCAACATTATTGACTTATCTGTCAAAGTTTTTAAACCTCGCACCGTCTTGTATACTGTTATATATCAAAACCTAATTAAAAACGATTGTATATAACCAACTAGTAATAACTACTCAGTGTTAATAAGTCTACTGAGTTTTCTAGTAGTATTCTTAACTACTTTATATTTAAATGCATCAAAATCGACGCAGCATTTTAGTGTTATAGCCAGCATACTATTCAATCCCACGTTCTTCAACTGTCACGACCTCCGCTCGAGCTGTTTGTCACTTACCTGAACACTTACCTAACATCGAGTCGAACAAATACTTACCTCACGTCATTACAGAGTTGGCGCTAACTTACCCTGTGTCACGTGACTCGTGTATTGACGCGTCGTTCCTCTCTTAGTCTATGGTCAAACTTTACAACCCCAAAGCCGGCCCAACACGGGCCTTGGTCAAATGCTTGTTTTTTGTTATTTTTAAGAGATTCAAAAGAGACCTTCTTGCCAGTTCTTGTCACTTACGACCTTGATTTGGGAACTGGCAATGAATGCGGAGGCAAATATTTAAAATAATTTTTTATCGATTTTCTTTTGAAAAGGCTTTTCTCTCGAATTTTCTACAATCGGCCATTTTGACGAAGTGACTGACACAAAAAAAGAGTATGAATCACGCCCGTCTACTGTTGTCTATGAACGCAATCGGTAAAGGTTTCAATCGAGAGTTGTTTTTGGTGTTTTCAAGTCTTTTTGGTCTTCTCAAAAGACTCTTTTGCGAACCAAGAGATGAGTGACCGCTTGTTTCTTTAGTAATTATATAAAAAGGTGTATTTTTATATAAGAGGGGGGGTCAAATGAGCAGGGGGGGCCCACCATAAAGGTGAAGTCGCCACCCATACACACACACACGTGGCTCGGGAGCTCGTGAGTGCGTCGCCGGCCTTTCAAAGTACGCTTTGACAGACATTTTAAATGCTTCTCTAGTTTGTTACGTCTGTATGTGAGTTTCACGAAACCTTTACCAAAATAAAATTATATTATATACATTTATAATCAGCTGATTCCGAATTGGCCAAAAAAAAAATGTATCTAATAATAGATTTTGGCCAATTTTGGATTTTGGACAGAAAATTTCACGAGAATCGGTCGAGCCGTTTCGGAGGAAGTACGGGAACGAACATTGTGACACGAGAGTTTGATATAGATATTAAGGATCTGGCCTTGTCACGAAATGACAAGAGCTTTTTTTTGTGAAAAAAATAGTTTTATTTGAGAACAACAAAAAAAAGTACAAAACAAACGAGAAAATGCCAAAAAATCCGTTACAAAAAAAAACACAGAGATTGGGAAATATTTAAAAAAAATAATAAATAACTTTTAATTAGTTTAAACAACTTTTTAATTAGTTTAAACAACTTTTTAATTAGTTTAAACCACTTTTTAATTAGTTTAAACCACTTTTTAATTAGTTTAAACCACTTTTTAATTAGTTTATACAACTTTTTAATTAGTTTAAACCACTTTTTAATAAGTTTATACAACTTTTTAATTAGTTTAAACCACTTTTTAATAAGTTTATACAACTTTTTAATTAGTTTAAACCACTTTTTAATAAGTTTATACAACTTTTTAATTAGTTTAAACCACTTTTTAATTAGTTTATACAACTTTTTAATTAGTTAAACAACTTTTTTATTAGTTTAAAACAAAGCACACATAATGAATGTAATAAATCGAGTTTCTATAAGAGAAGGTTTTTTGATAGTTTCTCAAAGGTTACTATTAACTTATTTAAAATAAGTCAACAGTACAGAATCTCAATTGTGCATAACTGTTAACTTATCTGAAGTAAGTTATGTTAACTTCGGTCCAGTCGCAAGTGGGCGTGGGTTAGGGAGTTTGAGAAAAATGAAAAAGCGGAAAATGTGACATTTTCTCATCATAAACGTATCAAGAGTAGCGTCAAATGGAAAACTATATTTCCTCCGTCGAAAAGATTTTTCACGAGACGCCGTAGTCGAGTTGCGGTCGTCGCCTCTTCGCTGCAAACGGTTCAGCATCATCAGAGGTGAGAACGTACTTTTAACGGATTCAAACCCGTCATTTTTGTTCCAATACAAAATTAATTTGGAAAATCCTCTATTAACCCCCCCTTTAACCCCCTTTTTTCGTGATATAAAGTACATGTCCGTCCTTATAGTTTAGTCCATGCCGAATTTAATCGAAATCGGTTCAGTTCGCATTTGTAATATTAGTGTGGATCATCGCTATGCATCGCTTTAGAGGACGCATTTTTATTTTTGAGAAGAAAATCTTTTCTTTTTTTGCGTATAACTCCTTTGATTTTCATTTTAGGGCAGAAAGTGATATACACACATTTGTAGGCAATAAAATTCGCTACAAATTGTTGCGTCACAATTTTCATGTACGACGCACAGTTTCCGAGATATTGCGTCAAAATGATTTTCACCCCTTTTACCAAGATGGCGGCCGGGGGACTGGGGCGCCATAAACTCAAAATTAAGCTCCCATTGACCCAACACACTCGTGCCAAAAATAAAATTGCGTCCTCCCAAACCTAATTCGGTCCTTAAATGGTGTGTTTTCTTTCTTTCGTATTAAAAAAAAAATATTGCTTTGAACCCAAAATGGTGTCCAAGTTAAGTAAAGAATTACTTGTTAAATAAAATAATATTAAACATGTACAAATCGGTTGGAAATGTTTGTGTGTGTGTGGTGTGTGTGACTCACTTCTGACACTTCTCGTTCTCCTCTCGCAGTCTGTCAATCTCGATCTTCGCCCCGGAGATGTGCTCGGCGTAGAACTGCTTCTCCATCGTCAACTCCTCTTGCAGTTGTCTGAAAATATATATCTTTTTCAGACCACTCAACCACTTCTTTAAATATTAAAACAATAAGAAATATATTTGAATAAAAACACTTCTCGATTAATAATAATACCAACTCGAACATAGACCTACTCGTAAAAAGACTAACCTTGAATAAAGACCGTCTATAATAAAGACGTACTCGTATAAAAGACCTATTTAAATAAAGACCTACTCGTAAAAAAACTAACCTTGAATAAGGACATTCTAATAATAAAGACGTACTCGTATAAAAGACCTATATTAATAAAGACCTACTCGTAAAAAGACTAACCTTGAATAAGGACATTCTAATAATAAAGACGTACTCGTATAAAAGACCTATTTTAATAAAGACCTACTCGTATCAAAGACCTATTTCAATAAAGACCTACTCGTATAAAAGACCTATTTTAATAAAGACCTACTTGAACAAAGTACTACTCGTATAAAGACTAACCATGAATAAAGACATCCTATAATAAAGACCTATTTTAATAAAGACCTACTCGTACAAAGACCTAATTGAAAAAAAGACCAACTCGTACAAAGAAGACGGAATACCTGTTAATGCCCTTTTGCGTTTCGTAAGCGGAGGCCAACTCGCCGTCTTCGTTGATAATGTCGACGTCGGAGCCGTAGTTGGTCGCGAGCGACTTCAAGTTGACGGTCTGTCGGGTGGCGCGTGTCGTGTTAGAAGCGCATTGCTTTTGGCCAATCGCTTTCACTCGGACATGAATGAAGCAACGGCTAGCGTATTACGACTGTATTTGGTGAGTACAGTGTATGTAAACTCTATGTAACGACACTGAGTGTGCGTTTTGGTCGGTAAATGGATAGAAAGAAACACTGTACGGAATACATATTTAGAGTTTGTTTGTGTGTTACGTGGAGTTTACACTGTTACCTCTATATAACGACACTGAATTGACTGTGCATTTAATGGCGTTGTATAGATCGTTAAATGGAGAGAAGTGAAAGTCAGAATGGCATACAAACTAAACTAACCGAAGCCGAACTATTTCGACGCTTTAGAGACACGTGTCGTTAAATCGAGTGACGTTACGTGGAGTTTACACTGTATATCTAAAAATACATTTAAAATGCGGTAGAAAAAAAACACATTCTTTCAAATGAGAATAACGCAAACTTGGTATGTTTGTCTATGGGCGAGTCACGTGACCGCGAACTTAAACTACAACAGAAAAGTAGAATTACCATGCGAGTGCAGCGGAAAGAAAGCATAAAAAAAAACAAATCTTTAGTCTATTACATAAAGGGTTTGATTGTGAACAGAGAAATGCTCAACACTAAATCACTTAACCGATTTTAATGTGCTTTTCATTATAGACAAGTGGTATCTTGACAAGTTTCGAAAAGAATTCTCTTCAAAAAAAAACAAAGCCGAGTTTCTTGCCTGATTCTTCTCTTGCGTACGAACAGGCGTAGTTTACGATTTAAGACAGAGACGAGAGCGTAATTTTGTTTTGATGAAAGCGAGATTTTGTTTTGATGAAAGCGAGGTTTTGTTTTGATGAAAGCGAGGTTTTGTTTTGATGAAAGCGAGGTTTTGTTTTGATGAAAGCGAGGTTTTGTTTTGATGAAAGCGAGGTTTTGTTTTGATGAAAGCGAGGTTTTGTTTTGATGAAAGCGAGGTTTTGTTTTGATGCAAGCGAGATTTTGTTTTGATGAAAGCGAGATTTTGTTTTAATGAAAGCGAGATTTTGTTTTAATGAAAGCGAGATTTTGTTTTGATGAAAGCGAGGTTTTGTTTTGATGAAAGCGAGGTTTTGTTTTGATGAAAGCGAGGTTTTGTTTTGATGAAAGCGAGGTTTTGTTTTGATGAAAGCGAGGTTTTGTTTTGATGAAAGCGAGGTTTTGTTTTGATGAAAGCGAGGTTTTGTTTTGATGAAAGCGAGGTTTTGTTTTGATGAAAGCGAGGTTTTGTTTTGATGCAAGCGAGATTTTGTTTTGATGAAAGCGAGATTTTGTTTTAATGAAAGCGAGATTTTGTTTTAATGAAAGCGAGATTTTGTTTTGATGAAAGCGAGGTTTTGTTTTGATGAAAGCGAGGTTTTGTTTTGATGAAAGCGAGGTTTTGTTTTGATGCAAGCGAGATTTTGTTTTGATGAAAGCGAGATTTTGTTTTAATGAAAGCGAGATTTTGTTTTAATGAAAGCGAGATTTTGTTTTGATGAAAGCGGGATTTTGTTTTAATGAAAGCGAGATTTTGTTTTGATGCAAGCGAGATTTTGTTTTGATGAAAGCGAGGTTTTGTTTTGATGAAAGCGAGGTTTTGTTTTGATGAAAGCGAGGTTTTGTTTTGATGAAAGCGAGATTTTGTTTTAATGAAAGCGAGATTTTGTTTTGATGAAAGCGAGGTTTTGTTTTGATGAAAGCGAGGTTTTGTTTTGATGAAAGCGAGATTTTGTTTTAATGAAAGCGAGATTTTGTTTTAATGAAAGCGAGATTTTGTTTTGATGAAAGCGAGGTTTTGTTTTGATGAAAGCGAGGTTTTGTTTTGATGAAAGCGAGGTTTTGTTTTGATGAAAGCGAGGTTTTGTTTTGATGAAAGCGAGGTTTTGTTTTGATGCAAGCGAGATTTTGTTTTGATGAAAGCGAGATTTTGTTTTAATGAAAGCGAGATTTTGTTTTAATGAAAGCGAGATTTTGTTTTGATGAAAGCGGGATTTTGTTTTAATGACACAAACAAATGTGTTACAATTCAGCAGTATTTAAATGTTGAGCATTTCTCGATACACAATGACCCCCCTCTAAAATCATACAAAGTGACACGAATGTCAAAGAAGCCGTGTCAAAACGCAACGCAAAGAAGCTCCGACACATTTTGACATTACTTACGACATTTTTCAGTGTTTGGAACCACGGTTTCTGCACAATCACAAAAACATTATGACACACACACTTGACACAATACAAGTAGCTCTTTGCCGCGCGACTTCGTCCGCGCGGATTTAACACAAGAGGAACTTTTACACTAACTTTCATACCCTTTTTCAACCCCTTAAACCCTTTTTTTACGATATAAAAGTTAGCCCACGTCCTTCCCTAGAGTTTGATCTATCTCCATGCTAAATTTCATCGAAATCGGTTGAGTAGTTTAAGCGTGAAAGCGTAACAAACTTTCGCATTGATAACATTAGTATGGAAACTAGTATTAACCAATTTAACGAATCCCCTTTTTCAAAAGGCTACCCTCACTATAACCGATAAATACCCACACTTTTCGAACAAAGATTTTATAGCTCACACAATTGTGTTTGCCCCCATTGCCCCCCAATCGCAGTGGTTCGTCTGTGGGAACACCGACCTGGTGCGTCAGAACGCTCTTCAGTTGCACGCACTCGTCGCGTCGCCTGTCCAGCTCCTTTTGCATCGTGTCCATTTGCCCTGAAATGTCCGGAGATTCGCTACGTTATGGGGGCCGTTGACGTGTCTCGAAAATGTGGGGGTCGAAAAGGTTTTACACTTATGGGGGTCGTTTAAGTTTAATATTATGGGGGCCGTTTAAGTTTTCTGAATATGGGGGTCGTTTAAGTTTTACATTTATGGGAGTCATTTAAGTTTTACACTTATGGGGATTTTTTAAGTTTTACACTTATAGGGGTCGTTTAAGTTTTACACTTATGGGGGTCGTTTAAGTTTTACACTTGTGGGGGTCGTTTAAGTTTTACATTTATGGGGGTCGTTTAAGTTTTACACTTATGGGGATTTTTTAAGTTTTACACTTATAGGGGTCGTTTAAGTTTTACACTTATGGGGGTCGTTTAAGTTTTACACTTGTGGGGGTCGTTTAAGTTTTACATTTATGGGGATCATTTAAGTTTTACACTTATGGGGATCATTTAAGTTTTACACTTGTGGGGGTCGTTTAAGTTTTACATTTATGGGGGTCATTTAAGTTTTACACTTATGGGGATTTTTTAAGTTTTACACTTATGGGGGTCGTTTAAGTTTTACACTTATGGGGGTCGTTCAAGTATATAATAAAATGGGGGCCGTTTGAGGTTTCTAAATATGGGGGTCATTTAAGTTTTACACTTATGGGGATCATTTAAGTTTTACACTTATGGGGATCATTTAAGTTTTACACTTATGGGGGTCGTTTAAGTTTTACACTTATGGGGATTTTTTAAGTTTTACACTTATGGGGGTCGTTTAAGTTTTACACTTATGGGGGTCGTTTAAGTTTTACACTTGTGGGGGTCGTTTAAGTTTTACACTTATGGGGGTCGTTTAAGTTTTACACTTGTGGGGGTCGTTTAAGTTTTACACTTATGGGGGTCGTTTAAGTTTTACACTTGTGGGGGTCGTTTAAGTTTTACACTTGTGGGGGTCGTTTAAGTTTTACACTTGTGGGGGTCGTTTAAGTTTTACACTTGTGGGGGTCGTTTAAGTTTTACACTTGTGGGGGTCGTTTAAGTTTTACACTTATGGGGGTCGTTTAAGTTTTACACTTGTGGGGGTCGTTTAAGTTTTACACTTATGGGGGTCGTTTAAGTTTTACACTTGTGGGGGTCGTTTAAGTTTTACACTTGTGGGGGTCGTTTAAGTTTTACACTTATGGGGGTCGTTTAAGTTTTACACTTATGGGGATCATTTAAGTTTTACACTTATGGGGATCATTTAAGTTTTACACTTATGGGGGTCGTTTAAGTTTTACACTTGTGGGGGTCGTTTAAGTTTTACACTTATGGGGATCATTTAAGTTTTACACTTATGGGGATCATTTAAGTTTTACACTTGTGGGGGTCGTTTAAGTTTTACACTTATGGGGATCATTTAAGTTTTACACTTATGGGGATCATTTAAGTTTTACACTTGTGGGGGTCGTTTAAGTTTTACATTTATGGGGGTCATTTAAGTTTTACACTTATGGGGGTCGTTTAAGTTTTACACTTGTGGGGGTCGTTTAAGTTTTACACTTATGGGGGTCGTTTAAGTTTTACACTTATGGGGATCATTTAAGTTTTACACTTATGGGGATCATTTAAGTTTTACACTTATGGGGGTCGTTTAAGTTTTACACTTGTGGGGGTCGTTTAAGTTTTACACTTATGGGGATCATTTAAGTTTTACACTTATGGGGATCATTTAAGTTTTACACTTGTGGGGGTCGTTTAAGTTTTACACTTATGGGGATCATTTAAGTTTTACACTTATGGGGATCATTTAAGTTTTACACTTGTGGGGGTCGTTTAAGTTTTACATTTATGGGGGTCATTTAAGTTTTACACTTATGGGGATTTTTTAAGTTTTACACTTATGGGGGTCGTTTAAGTTTTACACTTATGGGGGTCGTTTAAGTTTTACACTTGTGGGGGTCGTTTAAGTTTTACACTTATGGGGGTCGTTTAAGTTTTACACTTGTGGGGGTCGTTTAAGTTTTACACTTATGGGGGTCGTTTAAGTTTTACACTTGTGGGGGTCGTTTAAGTTTTACACTTGTGGGGGTCGTTTAAGTTTTCTAAATATGGGTGCCTCTTATGTTTAATACAATGGGGGTCGTTAGTTTTCTACATGCGGGTCGATAACGTTTTGAACCTATGGGGGTCGATGACACTTTAGTAAATATGGGAGTCACGGTTGGTCGGCGCCAACCGCAGACTCACCTATGACCTCCTTGGACAGCAGTATGCTGTCTCCGGCCGCCCTCAGCCTGTCGATTTGCTCCCGGAGCTTCTTGTTCTCGATCTCCAGCTCTTCCACTTTGAACCGGTCGCTGTTCGGATTCGAGGGCTGGAGCATGAGTCGGTCTGCAAAGGTGGCGCAGCGTGACAGAGAGAGAGAGACGGAGACACAGCCTTGCAGCCGCAAACACACACTCACTCAAGTGCCTGTCCTCCAGGTCGGCGGCGCGCTTCGTCGTCCTCGACAGCTCGCTTTGCAGCATCGAAATGCGGTTCTGCATGCGCAGCACGAGGCCAGCGTCCGCGATCTTCAAGGGGATAGGGAGGCCTTGATAAGAAACCTGTGTCTGTGCTATTTCTGTCTCAGTGTCTGTGGTCTTTAAATCTAAATGTTGTCTTTATATCTAAGTGTCTGTGGTATTTATGACAAAGTGTCTGTGGTATTTATGACAAAGTGTATGTAGTCTTTATGTCTAAGTGTCTGTGGTATTTATGACAAAGTGTCTGTGGTATTTATGTCAAAATGTATGTAGTCTTTATGACAAAGTGTCTGTGGTCTTTAAATCTAAATGTTGTCTTTATATCTAAGTGTCTGTGGTATTTATGTCTTTGTGTCTGAACAACTAAACGCATTACAACTAGACTGTTCCGCGTTAGGAAGTGGTCTAGTGGTTCGTGAGTTGTTTTGGGGACTCACCGGCGACGGTCCGTTGTTGGCTCCGGCCGACCAGTTGACGGCCTCCAACGCGGGCCGACTGGCCTCCACGGAACGCACCGACCCATAGCCGTAGTCCTGCCAACAACAAACCGATTTTAACCGCTCATGGGCACTCTTCACTATGGACAGACCTTTCTATCGATCCACATGAACGTGTCTCTTTCTTTCCCTCTCTATTTCAACAGCCTACAGGCAAGTCTTCCAACCCAGAGCTGGGGAACGAGAGACCTGGCCTATGTCGCGTGCTATATATGCTATTCCGGACACGCTTCGATAGCGCGTTTCAGCGTACGAGTGGCGCCATCTAGTATCGACCCGTGTAAACTCGTCTCAACGGAGAGAAAACAGTTCTTAATCAACACGTTGACAAAGTCTGACGGCAAAAAGGCGATTAGAAGTCCGCCCCCAATCGTCTAATGTGACGGCCTTGGACCCCCCTCCCCCTCCCCTTCTCAATGACATAAAGCTTGACACGTGAAGTGCCGCCGTCACTCCGCGCTGACCGTCCCCGAACCATCGCCTGACGTTCCCGAACTGTCAAATCTGTCGGATCGACCTATTCCCCCCCCCCCCAGGTTTGCGGGTACTCACGTCCTCGACAGCCGCCTCCTGTTGGGAATTGTTGCTCGCGTCTGAGAATGACCGCTTGTGCTCCTTCGAGGGTACCCTGTGGAAAAGATTGCGTATACATTGTGTGCGGTCGGCCTTTGAATCAACAAACACGAGGTACCCACGTTTAGGTTCCTTCGATTTCGGGTCCTTCGAGCCGGATAACTTCGACACGAGAACGCGTTTTAACACCTACCCTCTATATAATTGAGATATTATTTTCTAAATGTTTCAGATATTTGACAGGTGGGTTGTTTTACTAGACACAGTGGTTCAGTGGTTGCTTAAGGCACGTGTTTCTAACACACACTTTTACCGGCACACCATACTGACCTCTGCAACGAGTCAAACTTCTCCTGCAGGTCGTACTGGGACGAGAGCAGCTTCTGTCTACTCTGCCTCTCGTTCTCCAGCTCCAGGCACAGAGCCTTCTTCTCCTCCTCGTGCCTCTTGTCACGCTCTGGGGGCAGAACACACTCAAATTCGAGCAAATTTGTCTCCTATCCCTTTAACAACCACACTATATAACGCCATAAAGTGCACCAGAATGTCGTTATATAGAGTCGTGTACACTGTACGGCCGTGTCCTCCCTTAAAGTCTTAGAATTAGTCCCTTAAAATCTCCATGCCGAATTTCATCAAAATCGGTTCAGTAGATTCAGTGAATGCTTAACATACATACATTACTACGCATTTATAATATCTTAGGGTTTATATGTATTTTTAATCAAATCTAATAAACAAAAATATCTCAAAAAATAAACGTTATCCGATACTCAGAACTACTCAATATTCACACAAAATTTCACGAGAATCGGTCGAGCCGTTTCGTAGGAGTACGCGAACGAACACTGTGACACGAGAATTAAATATTAGACTAGCTGATCCCGAGAAACGTCGTTTTGCCAAAAAAAAAAATGTCTCTAAAAATGGCCGATTCTCGGACCTGCTCAATGTGCAAATTTCACGAGAATCGGTCGAGCCGTTTCGTTGGAGTACGCGAACGAACACTGTGACACGAGAATTAAATATTAGACTAGCTGATCCCGAGAAACGTCGTTTTGCCAAAAAAAAAAATGTCTCTAAAAATGGCCGATTCTCGGACCTGCTCAATGTGCAAATTTCACGAGAATCGGTCGAGCCGTTTCGTTGGAGTACGCGAACGAACACTGTGACACGAGAATTAAATATTAGACTAGCTGATCCCGAGAAACGTCGTTTTGCCAAAAAAAAAAATGTCTCTAAAAATGGCCGATTCTCGGACCTGCTCAATGTGCAAATTTCACGAGAATCGGTCGAGCCGTTTCGTTGGAGTACGCGAACGAACACTGTGACACGAGAATTAAATATTAGACTAGCTGATCCCGAGAAACGTCGTTTTGCCAAAAAAAAAAATGTCTCTAAAAATGGCCGATTCTCGGACCTGCTCAATGTGCAAATTTCACGAGAATCGGTCGAGCCGTTTCGTTGGAGTACGCGAACGAACACTGTGACACGAGAATTAAATATTAGACTAGCTGATCCCGAGAAACGTCGTTTTGCCAAAAAAAAAATGTCTCTAAAAATGGCCGATTCTCAGACCTGCTCAATGTGCAAATTTCACGAGAATCGGTCGAGCCGTTTCGTTGGAGTACGCGAACGAACACTGTGACACGAGAATTAAATATTAGACTAGCTGATCCCGAGAAACGTCGTTTTGCCAAAAAAAAAAATGTCTCTAAAAATGGCCGATTCTCGGACCTGCTCAATGTGCAAATTTCACGAGAATCGGTCGAGCCGTTTCGTTGGAGTACGCGAACGAACACTGTGACACGAGAATTGTATATATGCACCTTTCCAAAATTGCGCCCTCAACCCGAACTCTGTTGGCCATGAGGCTCGCGTGACGTTCGCATTGTCTATGGACACCATTCCGTTGACAGCGAGCACTGACAATTGACATTGACACGAAACGTCAAACGCGGCTCACGTCGAGGCCGAGACTGCGCTTATCTGTGTCGCTCGGCTAGGCTTTTTGACGCGGACGCGGCGACTTTTCAATTTCGCCTTTTTTTGCCCCCCATTTTGGGATATCTCCCCATTTTGTGGTGGGGGGGGGGGAGGGGGGCGTTGGTTTACAGCGAAGTGTATATTGATTTTTTTATTATGCAAACGAGCAGACCGTTCTTTGAGTGAAGCTAACCTTGATTGTCTAACCTGGCTCTCACGTCGAAATAATCGGATATTTCCCTATTTTTCGGGAATTGGGAGGGGGGGTGGTTTTGGTTTATAGCAGAGTGTATATTGATTTTCTTTCTTGCCTTCTAAATGCAAGAAGAAGGCAAGAAACTCGGCTCGGTACAATTCTTTTTGGTAATGATCCCAGTGCAGTCTGAGTCTGAGTCGAGTTTTTGTCTCTCCGCCTTAAAAACATGCCGCTCCCTATTTCAGGGGTCCTCTGTCACACCCATCTGTCACTGTCCTTTGTCAATGTCCTCTATCACACTCATCTGTCACTGTCCTTTGTCAATGTCCTCTGTCACACTCATCTGTCACTGTCCTTTGTCAATGTCCTCTGTCACACTCATCTGTCACTGTCCTTTGTCAATGTCCTCTGTCACACTCATCTGTCACTGTCCTTTGTCAATGTCCTCTGTCACACTCATCTGTCACTGTCCTTTGTCAATGTCCTCTATCACACTCATCTGTCACTGTCCTTTGTCAATGTCCTCTGTCACACTCATCTGTCACTGTCCTTTGTCAATGTCCTCTGTCACACTCATCTGTCACACTCATTTGTCACTATCCGCTGTCAGATTCACCTATCTCTGTCACACTCATTTGTCACTATCCGCTGTCAGATTCACCTATCACTGTCACTATCCGCTGTCAGATTCACCTATCTCTGTCACACTCATTTGTCACTATCCGCTGTCAGATTCACCTATCACTGTCACTGTCCTCTGTCACACTCATTTGTCACTATCCTCTGTCACACTCATCTGTCACTGTCCGCCGTCGCTGTTCAGCGATACGTCACAAGCACACCGTTGTTCACGCGAGTGACGGACAGGCACACGCACTTCACTTGTTCATAATAATCGTTCGCATAAAAACAATCGAGTTATCGAGTTGTTATCGACATTTCGGTGATTAGATTTTAATTGTCTAATCTTATGGTGATAAATATGATAAAAACATCTATTTACGGGCCTCGTCGAGTCGTATAAGTATTTAATACGGCACACGGTCTGTATAACGGCACTGATGTGCATTTAATGGCGTTATGTAGAGTGATCGAATAATTGTATGGAATGTGAGATAAATGTTACGTCGTGTGACGTTTCATGGACGTTTACACTGTACTCGTACAGTTTATGCAGCGTCAACTCTGTATAACGACACTGATGTGCGTTTTATGTATTTTATTACGTTGTATAGTCGTGGTTGAAGTAAAGCAGAGATAAACCAACCGAAGCCAATTCGATTTGGACGCTTTAGAGGGTTTGATGTTAAATCAAATGACGTCGGATGGATTTTACAACCGCGTAAACTCTAACGACACTGAAGGGAGTGTGGAGTTGATGGCGTTATAGGGAATGATAGCTAAATGGAGAGATGGGAATTCATGATGGCGTTAAAGGGAGTGGTCTTTAAATGGAGAGAGGGGAAATCATGTTGGTGTTAAAGGGAGTGGTCGTTAAATGGAGTGATGGGAAATCATGGTGGCGTTATAGAGAATGGTAGAAAAATGGAGAGATGGGAATTCATGATGGCGTTAAAGAGAGTGGTCCTTAAATGGAGGGAGGGGAAATAATGGTGGCGTTATAGAGAATGGTAGAAAAATGGAGAGATGGGAATTCATGATGGCGTTAAAGAGAGTGGTCCTTAAATGGAGGGAGGGGAAATAATGGTGGCGTTATAGAGAATGATAGCTAAATGGAGAGATGGGAATTCATGATGGCGTTAAAGGGAGTTGTCTTTAAATGGAGAGAGGGGAAATCATGATGGCGTTAAAGGGAGTGGTCGTTAAATGGAGAGATGGGAAATCATGGTGGCGTTATAGAGAGTGGTAGAAAAATGGAGAGATGGGAATTCATGATGGCGTTAAAGGGAGTGGTCCTTAAATGCTTAAATGGAGAGAGGGGAAATCATGATGATGTTAAAGAGGGCGGTGGCTAAATGGAGAGATCTTGATGACGTTATTGAGAGTGGTCGTTAAATGGAGAGGGGGGAAATCATTGTGCGGAATGCAAGCGAAACGTGTGACGTTTACACTGTGTTTTGAAACAATAGTTTTTTAAGGAATACCAGACACTCTGGGTGGTCGCGAGTGCGTCGCCGGCCTATTAGGGAGTGGTAGACTTTTGTATTGTAACATTCCAATTCCAAAAAGAAGAGGGTAGTCCGTAAACTGCCTTCAAAACAAGAACTTACCTTCTATGAGCATCTCGAAGTGCTCCTTGGAGCTGCGCAGCTCGTTCGCCAGCTTCTCGCTCTCGGCCTCCGTCGCCTCCTTCTCTCTCCTGTAGCGCACCTCGAGCTCCCTCTTCTCCTCCCCCAGCCGCCGGTTGCCGTCCTTCTCCTTCGCCAGCTCCTCCTTGAGGAACACCAGGAAGTTGTCCTTGTCCTGAATGTCCACTTTCAACGTTCTCGCTTCCATCTCTATGGTCTTCAGCGAGTCGAGTTTCGTTCTGGAAATAGACGCCACCAACGTTTGAGCATGGACAATGCACGACAGAACAAACAGAAGAAAATGGCCACCTCAACTCGGCGATGGTCGCCTGCAACGGCTCGATGGCCTTCGCCCTGGCCTGGTAGTGCTCCAGCTTCTGCTGCAGCGAGATGATCTTGTTCTCCAGGCCCCTGTTCAGGGTCTTCACGTGGTCGATGGACCTCGCCTCGATACGCAGACGCTTGTACTGGCGCCGCGCAAGGAATCTCCGGATCTGCAAGGGCCAAAAGATGGCGGTGCTATCAATCGCTGAGATGTCGACGTTAGAACAACGCCGCCAACTGATGGCGCCGCCGTCAAGTCAACTCACGGCGGCCTGCGCGACGACGATGTTCCTCCTCAAGCGGGCGACGCGCCTTCGGGCAAGGAAGCCGCGCGCGTGCCGCTGGATGCAGACCGTCTGAAACACGCGTGACGTCATCGACCGACACATAAATAGCGGGGCGCGAGACGCGCGAGCTCACTTCGCGGCCGGAGCTCGCGCGGTGCGGACGTCCTACGTGTATTATGCACGTACGTGTCTTGTGTGTGTGTTTAATTGGACTTATGTAGTGTGTGTGAAATAACACACACACACACTCAATTAAGTATTTCTCATATAATAAAGTATTTAAGTTTGTATGAGGAATGTAGAAAGCTCTACAATAAAGAATAAGCATCCGCTGAATTGATAGGAACCATAGACCGTAGACGATCGGACAAGATCGCCTTGCCACTCACCGCTTGCAAGAACCGCCTCTCCCTGTAGCTCTTCCTGGCGAGGAAGCCCCGGGCGCGGGCCTGGAGCCCGACGGTGAGCTTCCGCAGCTTCCGGAAGCGCCTCCTCATGAGCCATCCGCGCACGTGCTTCTGGATTTTAATGGCCGCTCGCTTGCGACGTATCTCCTTCGCTTTGCTGAGGGTTAGAGCTTTGTGAAGCTGGTGTGTGTCACTGAGGCTGATCAGCGACAGATCACATTTTTATAGCCGCATAGGTAGGGGGAGAAAGGGGGGTAAAAGGGGGTGAATGGGGGGTATGTATTGAATGCTGCAGGATATGAGAGATGTCAAACGATTCTCACACCAACTAATTGTGAGCACTGAGAATTTCATGAGAAACGGTCGAGTCGTTTTGGTGGATTTCCACATGTTTTGTTCAATGCAACAGGAGGCAAACCCGTCACTTCGAGTGAGGTGCTAACCGCCCATGGGCACCTGCAACACCGGGAGGCAATGTTTTTAGGAAACGCTTGTTTAAACACTCAATCGTTACGGTTCACTATTTGGGGAACTCCCCCCCCCCCTTTTTTTGGGGCGTTTTCCAGATTTATTACAATAAGAGACCCATTCCCACCATCGTGAATTATACTCAAAAGACTCTGCTCTGCAGAAGACAAGAGTGTACGTCCCCCCCCCCCACCCCCCTCTTAAGAACTCCCCCTTTGGGCATGACGAGCGAGACTCACGTCCTGGCGATGTGCCCCCTGGCGTGCGCCTGTATGCCCCGCACGGCGCGCATGACGCGCGTGTAGCGGCGCCTCGCGAGGAAGCCTCGCACGCACGCCTGCACGCGCACGCAGTACTCCCGCTGCAGCTCCGCGCGCACCTTCTCCAGGTACGCCACCTGACGGCAGAGCCAACGGAGACATGGAGTGGCTCGCACGAACCCAAAAGTAGTGCTTCCCCCCCCCCTTTTATACTGTACCCGTAGCCATAAAAGGGGGGGGAGGGCCTGTAAACTTGATCGACTAGACTTGTATGGATGCATTTTGAACTTAGTAAGGCCAACCAGAGACCGTTACCGCGTTGCGAGCGAGCGAGCGATCATTATCGCTGTCCTTGTCACTCGTAGGCAAATATGGCGACAGTTTCGGCGACAGCCGTCGTTGTGTTTCGTGGTACGGGGGAGCGACAGCTGTTGTCAACATTTGGGTTTTCGATAAACCTTCTGATTTATTCGAATTTGAGATTGATTGATTTGAATAAAAATGTTTTGAACCCCTGACACTTGGTCGGCGCCACCTTCCGAGACGGACAGACACAAGGAGAGGCACTCGAGGGACGACCCACCTGCCCCGCCCTGAAGAAGATCTTGGTGGCACCGAACTGGTACTTGTCCGGCTCCTTCACGTGGCGCTGAAGGATGCGCGAGCAGGTCAGCTTCAGGTCGGTGCGGTCGATCTCCTTGAAGCGGCACAGCAGGCGGTACCTGCGGCCAAACGGGCATCAGAACTGGTTCCAGGCGAATTACAACAATGGGATTTGCATTGAAATGTGTCGAGTGGCATCACCTGTAGAAGAAGTCCTGGTAGAGCCACCTGGACGGGAATCCGGCGGCCGATATTCGGATCGTCTCCAATACACCGCAGGCGCTGGAAACAAGTGTCTTGATCATTCAACGGTAATATATCCACAATCGTAATCATTATATGGTAATGACTTCAGAGTCGTAATAATTAAACGGTAATGACTTCAGAGTCGTAATAATTAAACGGTAATATCTTGAGAGTCTTAATCATTAAACGGTAATATATCCACAGTCGTAATCATTATATGGTAATTAATTCACAGTCGTAATAATTAAACGGTAATGTCTTGAGAGTCTTGATCATTAAACGGTAATGACTTCACATTCGTAATCGTTATACGGTAATTCTGGGAATGCTCTCGGCCCCGGCTCACCGCAGCTGGTTGACGGCCCTCGCGGCGTCGAACTGGAACGCCTGCTTGGTGTCGTTGGGCTTGATGCAGCGCACGTAGTGGGGCGTGGTGGCCGACAGCGTCGCCATCAGCGCCGACAGCGACAGCCGGAACTGCGCGCCCACCGTCTGCTTCTGGCCGGAGGCGCGGCGCGGCGGTTGCTGCGGCAACACGTTACGCCTTGACCTCACTGACCTCGCTCGCCTTGACCTCGGTCGGCCTGACCTCGGGCGGCCTGACCTCGGGCGGCTGCGGCTTACTCACGGTGAGACTGGCCGTGGGCAGGGAGGGCGTGGTGCGCCTCCTGGAGGGCGGCGGCAGCGTGGCCGCCTGCGCCCTGCCCTCCGCCAGCATGGCGCCGACGAGCCGGCAGCCGGCGGCGGCGCGCACGCACTCCAGCTGCTCCTCCAGCACCGTGTCGCGGTTCTTCTCCAGGAAGCCACCGCACTGGTACTCCACGTTGTCCGCGAAGTGTTTTATTATGAACGCTGCGGGTTCGGCCGACGGAGGAGGAGGGGGCATGGGGGGGAAATCGGGGGGGAGGGGGGCAAGGGGGGCGGATTTACATACAATATTACAATTCGTGAATGAATTACAAACGAACAGACAACGTTATAGAGAGTGGTCGTTATAGAGAGGGGAAACCAGAATTGGAACACTAATGGAACTCGCCACAGAGAGTTTATCGTTAACTGCATTGACGTTACACGGAGTTCGAATACGAAAGCGCAACTCACCCGCAGCACCGAACCTCGGCTTCACGAAGTGCGGGTACTTCGAGCACTTGTCGTGGAGTTTGCTGACGAAGCCCGCGTCTGCGAAGGTTTCGCCACGTCTCTCAATCGCGTCGACAGATGGCGCTGTTCCCACCTTTGCCAATGCCGAACAGCGCCATCTGCCGGTCGCTTTTTAAATACACATGTGTATATTGTCACATTTTATTTTGTGTGTGTGTGTGTGTGTCCAAATACACGATGCGAATGAGCATTTTCCCCCCACATATGACCCCCCACAGATGTCTCCCCACGTATGTCCCCCACATGTGCCCCCCCCCACATATGTCCCCCCACGTATGTCCCCCCCACATAGGTCTCCCACATATGTCCCCCCACGTATGTCCCCCCACGTATGTCCCCCCACATATGTCTCCCCACGTATGTCCCCCCACGTATGTCCCCCCACATATATCCCCCACATATGTCCCCCCACATATGTCCCCCCCACATAGGTCTCCCACATATGTCCCCCCACGTATGTCGCCCCACGTATGTCCCCCCACATATGTCTCCCCACGTATGTCCCCCCACATATGTCCCCCCACGTATGTCCCCCCACGTATGTCCCCCCACATATGTCTCCCCACGTATGTCCCCCCACGTATGTCCCCCCACATATGTCTCCCCACATATGTCCCCCCACGTATGTCCCCCCACATATATCCCCCACATATGTCCCCCCACGTATGTCCCCCCACATATATCCCCCACATATGTCCCCCCACATATGTCCCCCCCACATAGGTCTCCCACATATGTCCCCCCACGTATGTCCCGCCACATATGTCTCCCCACGTATGTCCCCCCACGTATGTCCCCCCACATATATCCCCCACATATGTCCCCCCACATATGTCCCCCCCACATAGGTCTCCCACATATGTCCCCCCACGTATGTCGCCCCACGTATGTCCCCCCACATATGTCCCCCCACATATGTCCCCCCCACATATATCCCACCACATAGGTCCCCCACATAGGTCCCCCCACATATTTCCCCCCACGTATGTGTGGGGGGGGGGGCACTTGGTACACCACCACTCACCCGAACCCTGCGGAACCCTGCACTCCTCGTCCAGAAGCGCCAGAACACCCAAACGGTCCTCGATCAGATCGATGCACGGCTGATTGTCATAGAAATCTATCATTTTCCATGAGATTTCCTCCTGAGAAACACACTACCATAAGTCTCGTTCTCTTATTAGCGGAGGATATATTTGAGAAAAAGAGTCGTATGATACTTTGTGAAATCTTAAAAGGCCGACAACGCACTCTCGCCCACTCCTGCCCGTTTGCCCACCATAGAACAAGCACAAACAATTGACAAAAAACACATGGGCAAAAGCATTTTGTATGGAGCGCGAAAAGTCTGAAACGCGCTAGCGACTTGCCGCGGAATTTGCATAAGAGCCAAATGGTACATGGATGAAAACGGAGCGTTCAAGTCGAGAGACGTGTTCTCGAAGGACCAACGACGCGGTGTGTTACAGTGTGTGTGTGTGTGTCAAACCCACCTTGACGTACTCGTCCTGCTCCAGCTTGAACACGTGCGAGTTGAACTGCTGCTGCAGCTTCTCGTTGGCGTAGTTGATGCAGAACTGCTCGAACGAGTTGATCTCGAACGTCTCGAAGCCGTAGATGTCCAGCACACCTGCCGTTCGTCAAGCCGCGTACGATTAGTACCGTAGTGCGAACATACCGTTCACACCTTTTGGGCGGAAGCCGGGGCTCACCGATGAAATGCCGCTTCGCGTTGCCCGTGTCCAGGGCCCTGTTCACCGCCTGCACCAGCCACGAGAACAGCTCGCCGTACAGGCGCTTCGCGAGGGCGTCGCGCGCGAACGAAGCCCGCTGCACGTCCATGCGGGAGACGATCACCTCGTGGGCGGAGGCGATGCGCCGGTGCGTCAGCCAGCGGCGCAGCTCCGGCGCAGACACGCCCAGCAGGCTGCACACGACCGACAGGTGCTTGTCGCTCGGCTGGGGGAGAGGAGGGCGTGCTTCTACAGACGGGTGTACTTCCACAGATTTGTGTACTTCTACAGACGTATGTACTTCCACAGGCGGTTGGACTTCCACAGATTTGTGTACCAACAAAAGCAATGTACTTCCCTAACGCAGTGCACCACGCACAGGTGTAACCGGATACTTACATGAATGTACGCCCCGTCCTGGTTGTCCTGGGTGATTTCCGGGTCGGACGTCAAGGCCACGTTGCCCAGGTGCAAGATGGCCGCCAGCACGGTGAACATGTCCTTCTGTTCCGAATCTGTCACACCTGAAATCATTGGCAATCAAGACAGACCTATTTCGTCAACGGTTGCGCTGTCGGCCCTTAAGAAGATTACCCCCAAATAACTCTTATTAATAGTGCGGTTAACCGCGTCTCCCCCCCTTTAAACTCCGTATGAAGGGAAAGATTGTAGCAAAACTTTATTTCCCCCCCCCCCCCCACTCACCGAGGGTGGTCAGCGCGTTCCTCGTCTCCCTGAAGGTCCTGTAGTCGTCAACGCCGTCAATGTTGGGACTCCCGCCCTGGTTCAGATAGTGGAACGTGTCCTGGTGATCTGAAATTTACCATTTGCACCGATTCAAACGACGTTGGCATTCCGAAGGGTTCAAAGGTTCAGCTGCACTGTGAACATTTCCCTCACCCAGACGCAGCTCGGGCATCTCCTCGGCGGCGGCGGCGGCGCACAGCTGGTAGAACACGTGGTAGTTCCTCTCGCCGGCGCTCTGGTACACCACTCGGCTCTTCTCCAGCAGGTAGGTGCGCATGCTGGCGCCTGTGATGCGGTAGGCCTGGTCGAAGTGGATCTCGATGAACTTGCCGAAGCGCGACGAGTTGTCGTTGCGGGTGGTCTTCGCGTTGCCGATGGCCTTCACGAGGCAATTTTCATTATAAACATCAGATTCTCTACCCACCCTCTCAAGTATCTACCCACCCCATCAGATTCTCTACCCCTCCTTACCTCCATGATGGGACTGGAAGCCAGCACCTTCCTCTCCACCTGCGTTTCGCTCGCGTTGCCGCCCACCGCCGCGAAGTAACGCATCGCGTACTTGGCCGACACGGTCTTACCAGCGCCTGACTCCCCGCTCACTGCAAGAACGTACCGAGAAGACGGATTACCACCGCCCGCCCACGCCTCACGACAATATGGCGCAGATTTATGCTGCTTCACAGCACAGCGGACCGGCCATTTACAAGAAAAAGAATTGATTAAGTCGGTGTGTGTGTGTGTGTGTCTCTCAAATCACTCTCGCACGAGTGCTGATAAAATGACAGCAGCTTTAATCCAACTTTTAAAGGACATCATAAATTTATCATAATTTATGTCCGAACGCAAGAATGTCTCTCAACGCAAGGATGTATGAACGCAAGAATGTCTCAATGCAAAGGATGTCTCAATGCAAATATGCCTAACGCAATAATGTCTCAATACAAAGATGTCTGAATACATGGATGTCTCAATGCAAATATGCCTGAACGCAATAATGTCTCAATACATGGATGTCTCAAATGCAAGGATGTCTGAATACAAATATACCTAAATAATGTATAAATACAAAGATGTCTCAAATGCAAGGATGTCTGAATACAAATATACCTAAATAATGTATAAATACAAAGATGTCTCAATATATGGATGTCTCAAATGCAAGGATGTCTCAATGCAAATATGCCAGAACGCAATAATGTCTCAATACAAAGATATCTCAATACAATAATGTCTCAATACAAAGATGTCTTAATACAGGGATGTCTCAACGCAAATATGTCTGAACGCAAGAATGTCTCAACGCAAGAATTCGAACACAGTACCATTACACAAATCTATTCTAGCACTCATGCAAACATGAGACCTGCTCCTCATCACAGAAGAACACTCACCAATGATGCTCTGGTCTCTCCTCTCCCTCTCCAGCTTTGTGTACGCCTCCTCAGACACGGCGAATATGTGCGGGTCCAGATCGCCCATCGACTGGCCTCGGTACGCCATGATTGTCTCGTCGCCTGGAATTTATGGTGTTCTTATGCCTGCATTTGGGGCACTCTACGGACCATAGACTATACGATCGAGAAGATAAAGAGATAGATGTGTTTATTATATATTTCTATCGTGTTTCTTGCCTCTTCTTCTCGGTTTTTAACAGCCTTGCGTTATGTTAATTACGATTCAAAAGTGTCTTAAGAATAAAGAAATTTTGGGTTTGAGAAAAGGCTCAGACTACTCGACAATATTAAATGAATTTTGGTAGGTTGTGTGTGTGTGTTCACAAAGCGTGATCTGAGGAGTCTATGGACCATAGAGTATAGAGTCACATGCCATAAACAATGCAATAAAACAGTAAAACGCTCTTAATAAGGTGTCGGTTAGTGTGGTGTGATTTTTTTTGTGATTGGTGTGTAAGTGTGTGTGTGTGTGTGTGTGTGTGAAGTGTTTTTTGTGTGTTAAGCTTTGTGTAGTGTTGGTACTAATAAAATTAAAATACGATTATAAGGTGTATGTATGTACGAGTATGTACGTATGTATGTATGTATGTATGTATGTATGTATGTATGTATGTATTTATGTATGTATGCTAAGACCACTTGACAATAAAAAATGAAATTTGACAGTTAAGTCGACTGTGTATGGGTCATAGCAGGATTTTTTAAGTACATATATCTTAGTGGCCTTTGTCCGCGACTTCGTTCGCGGTTTATAAACAAAGGGAATTTGGCGAAATCGGTTCATAAATAAGTAGAGTTTTTGTAAAATTAAAAAAAAAACTGTATCTCCTTCTCTATCATCTCCTCTTTGTCTATCTCCATGTTAAACTTCATAGAAATCAGTACAGTAGTAAGCGTGAAAGCGTACTATCGCATTGATAGTATTAGTATGTACCAGAGTGCTCTCAGACCAATATCGACTTTTAACAAGTGAAAATTCACGGGAAAATTGTGAAAATTCCCTGGAAAATCATGAAAATTTACTCACCATATATGGGCAAGTCGTAATATGGATTGATAGCAACAAGGACGATTCCGCAGTATGTGTATATAGCATTGCGATCGCAGAATCTGAAATGCGGTTAAATGTTCACACACACAAACACAGACACATATGTGAACTCTATATAACGACACTGGAGTGTGAATTTTATCGCGTCATAGAGAGTAATGGTTAAAAAAAAAAGATAAAATCAGAAAGTCAATTGATTTCGACGATTTAGAGTTTGTCGTTAAATTGAGTGACGTTACATGGAGTATACACTGTATAAGTGTAAACTCTATATAACGACACAGAAGGGAATGACCATTTTTATTGTTACAGAGAGTGGTCGTTAAGAAAACTCAGACTGGAATACAAGCTCAACCGAGCGAAACCAATTGATTTCGACGCTTTAGAGAAATGGTTGTTACATGGAGTTTTCGTTGTATGTGTGTCGGAGCAATATATGGTTTCCTTAATTGCTTTTGTTAATAAAAGTATTTGCGAGCTAGAGGGGTTTGTAGGCACAATAAAAACAAAATCAAAGCACAATATCACTCTAATCAAGGCAAAACATCACTCTCATCAACACAAAACATCACTCTAATCAAGGCAAAATATCCCTCTCATCAACGCAAAATATCACTCTCATCAAGGCAAAACATCACTCTAATCAAGGCAAAACATCACTCTCATCAAGGCAAAACATCACTCTAATCAAAACCAAATCTCGCTAACATCAAATCCTAGACACACTTAGGCACCTCGCACACCTCAACTCACCGAACTCTCAAGTTGTGCAGCACGGCCGGCTCGTGCAGGTACGACAGGGAGGTGAGATCGTTCTGCCCAACGAGCAGCGACGGGTTCCGGAGTGGCGGCATACGAGACTCATTCGGTATCTAGAAATTGGTACATTAAAGCCTTTTTTTTTTCACCGGCACAAGTCAACCGAGCCGAGATTCTTGCCTGCTTCTTCTCTTTGACGTGTACGAACAGGCGTAGAGTTAGATTTAGGACGATTCAAATTGGTCTTAGTTACCTTAATGAATAAATTATGACTTTCTGTACGACATTTTATATCTAGATTTACGAGGGTTCTCAAAATCTGGTCTAAGAAGACCCAATTGTTAATCTAATTGATTCCACATCTGTCCTGAGAACCCAATTGTTAATCTAAGTGGATCCAAATCTGGCCTGAGAACACAATTGTTAATCTAAGTAGTTCCAAATCTGGCCTGAGAACCCGATTGTTAATCTAAGTAGTTCCAAATCTGGCCTGAGAACCTAATTGTTAATCTAAGTAGTTCCAAATCTGGCCTGAGAGCCCAATTATTAATCTAAGTAGTTCCAAATCTGGTCTGAGAACCCAATTGTTAATATAAGTAGTTCCAAATCTGGTCTGAAACCCAATAGTTAATCTAAGTGATTCCACATGTGGTCTGAGAACCCAATAGTTAATCTAAGTGCTTCCATTTCTGGTCTGAGAACATGGCGTTGCAGGTGTCCATGGGTTAGCACTTCACCAAGTGACCCCCGCCTGCTCGTTCGCCTGCTGTTACACAAAAGCAAAGGTTTTTCTTACTTTGATCTGACGTATCTCGTTGGTATCATCAATTTGGACGATGACCACACCAGAGCGGAAGTCGTTGGTTACGGTGGCACCTTCCCACACCTTCACGGGGTGTTCCACCCACACCCGAGCACCCTGTAGACAAATTGGTATCAATCAATGAATTCAAAAGAAAAGCACCAGCTCTTGGATCACCGGTACTGACTTAGGCCTACTTAATAAACTGTGCACTTGTACCCCAAGGTCCAAGAGTCTACATTCTATGTGAAAATATGTGGTGAAAAGCACCAGCTCTTGGGGTCAACATATGACTCCTTAATAACTGTGCACCCCAAGATCCAAGAGTATATCGAAGGGATCGGAAGGTGGGCGAATAGAAATTGCTTCACTATCACTTCACATCACAGAAATGTCTGTTCTGTTCTGTTCTAACGAACAGTTCTTTTATTGCGGGTTTACTTTTCTCGACATTTACGAAATTACGAGATATGGAGAAAAGCTTTTTATCATCCCCCAACAAATTATCTAGAGGTTATATATATATATATACATATATAGATATTTATATATACATTCATATATTTTTAAAGCTATCAGATGCTATTCTTCTTAAACTTTGTCATTTTTTTTACACACACACATATTTGTTATATATATATATAGAGAGGAACTCTCTCTCCTCGTTATATATATCTGCCTGCACATAATGAAACCACATGTATGAAAACACTCATATATAGTTAAGGATGCTCTGGTTCACAAAACATATAACTTTGCAGTGAATATCAAACTGTGTGTCACTGCGCAGATTTTAATAAAATTTCAAACACATTTGAAAAACAAGATAGTTTATAGTGGAGGGGGCAAACGAGCAGGAGGGCCCACCATAAAGGTGAAGTCACGTGGCTGGGTGCTGGTGCGTTGCCGGCCTTTTGAGGAGTGCTACGGTTTTGTCTTGATGGACCCTAAGTCGACGTTCAGTCTAGTTTAGATGGAAAGTTTTAATTATATAAAGTCAGCGCTTCTCAAACTTTTGTCATTCACGATCCCATTAATGCGAGTTTCTTTACTACCCCATACAAATCAGGGAGATCAGGGAATTTTTGTTTTTTTGATGAATTGTTAGTATCAATAGACATATGAAAATATACAGTTTGGGAATTCCGTTTTGACACATACGAAAATCGAAATAATTATTAGACATATATCCATATGAAGATTATATTTTTAATGTAACCTAACTAATATAACTTAAAATAAAACAAATTTAAAAAGTTGGGTCCCTTGGTGGCAGAGTACCCACAATGCTGGCATTTCGACGTATCGTGATGCTTACACGCTGAGCGTGGAAAGCACCAGCTCTTGGATCACCGGTGCTGACTTAGGCCTACTTAATTCCTTGATAAGCACCTGTGCTCTTGCACCCCATGCTCCAAAAGTCTCTACAGCAAAAGGAAAAAGGGGTCGCGACGAATAGTTTGAGAAGCACTGGTTTAGAGAAATAAAAAAATGGTACTGGAAGTAGTCATAGCCAGATCTATTCAATATAAATAAAAAAATATCGATTTTTAATATGTGTTTTTAATAAATCCTATATGAGATTTAATTTCTATTGAATCTATAGTATATTCATGTTATTTTAAACTCAATATAACGACAGCGAAGGGAGTGTGGCATTTTGTGGCGTTATATAGAGCGGTCGTTAAATGGTGAGAAGAGAAAGCAGAATGGAATACAAGCCAAACCAATCAAATTGATTACGACGCTTTAGAGAGGCTGTCGTTAACTCCAGTGACGTTACAGGTAGTATCGACCAGTATACACTCTATGTAACGACACTTCGTGAGCATTTTATGGCGTTATAGACAGTGGTCGTTAAATGGAAAAAATGTATGTAATACAAGTTAAAGCAAGCAAATCCAATTAATGTCGACGCTACATGGAGTCGTAACTCTGTAATTCCCAAAATACAGTGTAAACTCTATGTATCGACACTGAAGAGCCTGTGCATTCTATGGCGTTACAGAGAGTGGACCTAAAACGAAGAGAAGACAAATCAGAAATCTGAACCAACCAAAAGAGAGTTTGTCTTTAGAGTGACGTTACATGGACTGTACACTGTTGTGTTAATACAGTGCACACTCTATATAACGACACTTCGTGTGCATTTTATGGTGTATATGTATCCAATACAAGCTAAACCAACCAATTTGTTTGGTTAAGACAGTTCGTCGTTACATGGAGTTTAATCTTACATCAATTGTCGATGCCGCAGATAATAAAAGAAGCACAGAGTCGAAGTCATGACACAAATAATGTTTCCTTGACTCACGTACCGATTGGTTTCTACAGAGATTGTTACTCCCACGCACACGCGAGCTGTACGCATAGAACTAGATAAAACCAACGACTCGACTTTTCTAATTGGATTTGTACTTTGTTCAAAGAAATTACACGATAATTAAGTAATATGATTAGCAGCTAACAACTCCCCTTCTGTCTTTCAATTCTATTTTAAATACGCATATTGCACGAGAAATGCGAATCCATACCAAAAAGTCTTTAAACACTTGAAACTTTTTGGTTAGGTGGAAAGGATAATTGCGAAATGTCAATTGTCAAAGAGGTTTCACGTCAAATTGTATTAACGCACAGATCGACACAGTATTGCACGAGAAATACGAATCCATACCAAAAAGTCTTTAAATACTTAAAACTTTTTGATTAGGTCGAAAGGATAATTGCGAAATGTCAATTGTCAAAGAGGTTTCACGTCAAATTGTATTAACGCACAGATCGACACAGTATTGCACGAGAAATACGAATCCATACCAAAAAGTCTTTAAATACTTAAAACTTTTTGGTTAGGTTGAAAAGAATAGTTACAAAATGTCAATTGTCAAATTCACGTACACAGTGACCGAAACAATATTTCAAAGGGCAGTTAAATTGTGGTCATTTTTTTATACCAAAGAGGTTTCATGTCAAATTGTATTAACGAACCGATCGACACAAATTGAGACATACGAATCTATTGTAGATTGCATAGTTAAACTTTTTGGTTAGGTTGAAAAGAATAGTTACAAAATGTCAATTGTCAAATTCACGACCGCTGCGATCAAAACAATATTTCAAATGGCAGTTTTTTAAAAGATATTATTTTTAATATATAATACCATTACTAAAAAAATATATAATTTATTGTTTAAGAAACAAAATTAATTATTAAATAAACACAAAATATTCGTAATATTAACCTAACTAATATAACTTAAAATGAAACAAATTAAAAAAGTTTGGTCCCTGTGACAGATGCTTATACGCTGAGCGAGGAAAGCACCAGCTCTTGGATCACCGGTACTGACTACCAGGTGCCCATTTAATTCTTGAAGATATAACATGGTAAGTTATAGTATTATCAACATAGTATCAGCTAGATAAACATATTTTCTTTCTTTCTATATCACAATGAGACGAATTGGTCTTGAGGTATTCTAGAAACATCGTTAAGTAATGTTTCTAGATTCATTGTGCTATAAAAATTGGTATATTTCAACGTATATATATATTCACACTCCATTTAACGACAGTCTCTCTAAAGCGTCGTAATCAATCTGGTTGGTTAAGCTTGCATTGCATTATGATTTCTCTTCTCTCCATTTAACGACCACTCTCAATAATGACATAAAATGCTTATATATATATATATATGTCCACAGTCCATTCAACGTCACCTGATTTAACGACAGTCTCTCTAAAGCGTCGTAATCAATCTGGTTGGTTAAGCTTGCATTCCATTATGATTTCTCTTCTCTCTATTTAACGACCACTCTCAATAATGCCATAAAATGCATATATATATATATATCCACACTCCATTCAACGTCACCTGATTTAACGACAGTCTCTCTAAAGCGTCGTAATCAATCTGGTTGGTTAAGCTTGCATTGCATTATGATTTCTCTTCTCTCTATCTAACGAACACTCTCAATAATGACATAAAATGCTTATATATATATATGTCCACAGTCCATTCAACGTCACCTGATTTAACGACAGTCTCTCTAAAGCGTCGTAATCAATCTGGTTGGTTAAGCTTGCATTGCATTATGATTTCTCTTCTCTCCATTTAACGACCACCCTCAATAATGCCATAAAATGCATATATATATATATATATATATATATATATCCACACTGCATTTAACGTAACTTGATTTAACGACAGTCTCTCTAAAGCGTCGTAATCAATTTGGTTGGTTAAGCTTGCATTGCATTATGATTTCTCTTCCCTCCATTTAACGACCACTCTCAATAATGCCATAAAATGCATATATATATATATATATATATATATATATATCCACACTGCATTTAACGTAACTTGATTTAACGACAGTCTCTCTAAAGCGTCGTAATCAATTTGGTTGGTTAAGCTTGCATTGCATTATGATTTCTCTTCCCTCCATTTAACGACCACTCTCAATAATGCCATAAAATGCATATATATATATATATGTCCACACTCCATTCAACGTCACCTGATTTAACGACAGTCTCTCTAAAGCGTCGTAATCAATCTGGTTGGTTAAGCTTGCATTGCATTATGATTTCTCTTCTCTCCATTTAACGACCACCCTCAATAATGACATAAAATGCTTATATATATATATATATATGTCCACAGTCCATTCAACGTCACCTGATTTAACGACAGTCTCTCTAAAGCGTCGTAATCAATCTGGTTGGTTAAGCTTGCATTCCATTATGATTTCTCTTCTCTCTATTTAACGACCACTCTCAATAATGCCATAAAATGCATATATATATATATATCCACACTGCATTTAACGTAACTTGATTTAACGACAGTCTCTCTAAAGCGTCGTAATCAATTTGGTTGGTTAAGCTTGCATTGCATTATGATTTCTCTTCCCTCCATTTAACGACCACTCTCAATAATGCCATAAAATGCATATATATATATATATGTCCACACTCCATTCAACGTCACCTGATTTAACGACAGTCTCTCTAAAGCGTCGTAATCAATCTGGTTGGTTAAGCTTGCATTGCATTATGATTTCTCTTCTCTCCATTTAACGACCACCCTCAATAATGACATAAAATGCTTATATATATATATATATGTCCACAGTCCATTCAACGTCACCTGATTTAACGACAGTCTCTCTAAAGCGTCGTAATCAATCTGGTTGGTTAAGCTTGCATTCCATTATGATTTCTCTTCTCTCTATTTAACGACCACTCTCAATAATGCCATAAAATGCATATATATATATATATCCACACTGCATTTAACGTAACTTGATTTAACGACAGTCTCTCTAAAGCGTCGTAATCAATTTGGTTGGTTAAGCTTGCATTGCATTATGATTTCTCTTCCCTCCATTTAACGACCACTCTCAATAATGCCATAAAATGCATATATATATATATATGTCCACACTCCATTCAACGTCACCTGATTTAACGACAGTCTCTCTAAAGCGTCGTAATCAATCTGGTTGGTTAAGCTTGCATTGCATTATGATTTCTCTTCTCTCCATTTAACGACCACCCTCAATAATGACATAAAATGCTTATATATATATATATATGTCCACAGTCCATTCAACGTCACCTGATTTAACGACAGTCTCTCTAAAGCGTCGTAATCAATCTGGTTGGTTAAGCTTGCATTCCATTATGATTTCTCTTCTCTCTATTTAACGACCACTCTCAATAATGCCATAAAATGCATATATATATATATATCCACACTGCATTTAACGTAACTTGATTTAACGACAGTCTCTCTAAAGCGTCGTAATCAATTTGTTTGGTTAAGCTTGCATTAAATGTATATATATATATATATATATATATATATATATATATATATATATATATATATATATAAATATATAAATATATATTATACGCAAATATATGAATAAATCTGATGTGGTCCTTCATGGATTTAATTTCTATTGAATCTATTGTATATCATTGTTGTATTAAACTCTATATAACGACACCGCAGGGGGTGCGTATTTTACGGCGTTATAGGGACTGGTCGTTAAATTGAGAGAAGATGAAATGAGAATGGAATACAAGCTCAACCAAACAAATTGATTTCGATGCTTTAGAGAGTTTTTTAGTGATGTTACATGGAGTTGACAGTGTTATAGTGTAAATTCTATATAACGACACCGCAGGGAGTGTACATTTTACGGCCTAATAGAGAGTGGTAATTTAATTGAGAGAAGATGAAATCAGAATGGAATACAAGCTCAACCAAACAAATTGATTTCGATGCTTTAGAGAGTCTTTTAGTGATGTTACATGGAGTTTACACTGTAATTCCCAAATACAGTGTAAACTCTATATAATGACACCAAAGAGACTCTGCATTTTATGGCATTACATGAGAGAATAAAATAGAACAGATTACAAGCCAATCGGACCAAAGCCAATTGATTGCGATGATTTAAAGAGTTTTTTAATGGTGTTACATGGAGTTTATACAGTAAAAGTTGGTAAAAAGGGCTATGTACACCTCTATAACATAATACCAAACGATTTGTTGTCTCTGTCTATGAGTGAATTTAAAAAAAATAGTTCAACGGAAGCTTTAGAGAAAGCTTTTTAGAAATTGTCCGATTGTGTGATGATGCAAACGTTTGCGAATTAATTAGCACCAGCTTAGCCTCTCTTCAAAGAGTGTACTGAGAACCATTACCAATCGACCGAGCCGTGTTTCTGGTCTGCTTCCTTTGCTTCTTGGTCGCGTACGAACAGCGACATAGAATCACTTAGATACAAGACGATACAAAATGGTCCAATCAATGAAGACATTTTGACTTTGATACGCATGTGAAGAGTGAAATAAGATTGAGGCCGTAGTTAAGCCTTCAATTAATGAGTTACAAGAAATATGTCCACCCGAGAGCATTAGCAAAGGTCGGTATGTGGTTATGTAATTGATACTTGAATACAAGTATTATGTTTAAATTAATTCTCAAGGTGTTTTGACGTTGGATTTTTTGACGGACAAAACTATAGAAAAAAACCTTTATTTCTTGTCGAACAACTGAAAGAGTTCAGTCCGAACTAATTTAATTAAAACACGATGTAATGCAAATAAATTAAACATATTTGTTTTCTTTTATCACCTTTTAACATTACGCCCCCAACTACGTTTGACAATCACATATATATATATATATATATTTTTTGTTAATCAATTGTTTGTTTGATTTTTATGTTATATCATATGTTAATATTTCACAATCATTTTAATCGTTAATTAAAGCCGATAAATTTTGAAAAGTACGTAACAACTGGTTTCTGTTGTGTAATAAACATTCCGTAAACAAGCACTCAACATATTGTAAGATAAAATCTCATGAATAATTCATTTAACAATTAGTTTTTCATACTTTTTCACTTAGCGAGAGTGATGTATGTTTTTTATATGTGTTGTAATGGGGTTAATCACAAAACTAATTGAGTGTTAAAAAAATCTTACCTTCGTGTATAGTTCTTTTGTTGTCATGTTTGTTTGATTGAATAAATCACACTATCACATAATTTGGACACGAGGCGTGCACTTTTTAAAATACATTTTTATATTTAAAAAAAGGTAGATTTGAATTCTTTCTCCCGATGCGAATTTGCCAAACGTCACCGCGTCCAGTGTACGCCTGACAGCTGTCAAGTCTGACATCAACACGTCGGGAGCGCGACGCCGATTCGTGACGTTTGCCAACCACCGATTGGCCGTTGCAATTTAGGAAAATTCAATGGAAAAACTAAATTAACACGTGGGAAATGGAAATGAATCGAACGTAATGAACGTAACACTGTTAAGATAAAACTAAGCGTTGGTTCACACGAGTGTTGCGATGATAATTTTGTAATATTTAGGTCGAACGAGTTTCTTTTAATATTTAATATGTCGCCATCTAGTTTGGTGTACTGACGAGGAATTATTTTGTATACATAAGACTTTATTGTTTTTTGTTCATTCTCATCAAAATGGGGTTTTAGATAATGTCGAAAATTAATTTTAAAAAAAATTAACAACGCCACAATATTTTCGATCTATCACGACTTAGGGACCCTTCAAGAAATAAGCTTTAGCTAATTGTGAAAATAAAACCTGGCAAATATCAGAGTGTTGTTTTTAATAATGAGTGGTAATATGAAGAAGGCAATGCTGACGTCACGCCTTACGAAAACCCTACAGAGACACTTATTTCGTTATATATATATATGTATGTTAGTAATGTATTTAAGAGTTGGATGTCATAGTTTGAGATATTATGTACGCAGGTGTGTGATTCTGGGTTAAATTAAGAAATAAGTCTTGGGAAAAAGTTGTTAAAGATAAGAGACGACGCTCTGATAACAATATCAGAGCGGTCTAGTTTGTAAGCCTCGATTTAAGATTTCGCTTACTTTTATTGTTTTGCCATGAGATTACTAAAAAAATATGGGATTTGATGACAGAGGGATAAAAATTTGGGGTTGTATGTATTTTATGATGTCACATTATGAAAAAAATAAGAGTGAACAATCCTTGTCACTTGGGGGTGTGAAAAATAGTTGTCGGTCGATTCTCATACATAATCAATATGCTCAAAAAATTTTATGAGAATCGGTCGAGCCGTTTCGGAGTTTTCATTGTGACACGAAAATTTTATATATTTGATAAAGCACGTTCCACGCAGTCATAGTTGGAAGCGAACGTTTCGGAGATCATCAGAGCTGAAGAGTGGGCGTCGTCTAGTTCCAATCTTAATTCGCTGCATTATGATTTATCATCAATTTTAGACAGCTATCTCTAAACGCCATGACAAACTTTTGGACTCTCTAAAACAATTTATACGATTGGCAGTGAAGAATTTTCTCATAGAGAGTGCGTATTTCTATTGATAACTACCCTCAATGTTTACAGGAACAGTCCTGATTGGTCACAATACAGATTGTGACCAATGGAGACCACTACCGATAAGCTACGCTGGGGGCCCCCAAAGTGTGTAGGGGAAAATAAGAACATCCTAATTTATTTTATTTTACAATTGACAACATTCTATAAGGCAATTACTATTTTTACCGTATTAAGCGTGTGTCAGTATATTAATATATACCATATTAATATTGTAAGACAATGTTATATAATGTATAATCATACCCTTTAAATATGATTATACATATATGTATTAACACCTCTTTTGTGAAATAAATTCATTAGAACCTCCTTTTGGTTAATGTTCGACAGCTTTTGTCATTTCTCCCATTCTGGGTCCGATTGGCGAACGAGATAAACGTAAGTGTTATTTTAAGTAAATATAACCGCTCTGTTTTGTTTGATATTGCGAAATTATATATGTATTATAATCCTGACAATAGATAATTAAGCATAATATATTATGAGAAATACAAGTACTAAATAGTTAATTAATATAGAAACGTCTTTTACTTCTACTGTTTAAGTGTAATAGAGTGTAAATAAATACATATATTTTTATTGTTTATTTATTTATTGTGTGTAATCTGTTCTCTAAGAGAAATCTTTTGACATATGACCTCATTATTTTTGATGTTTGACAAGTGGCGACGCGCAAGTAGTGTGTAAAAGTTTATGCGTCTCGGGATTTATTAGGGAAATGGGGTTTTGTTTTTATACATAGCGACTACGGATTGTTTTAGAAAATGTGTGATGTGTTTATTTTATTTTATTTTTCTTAAACCTATACAGCTTATCACAAAAAGTTTACACAATAAAAATAGATCAAATACAAAGCCAAAATAAGGTTAAAACATATAATCCAAGATCAAAAAAAAAATAAACAACAAAAAAAAACACGAACAGAAAAAAATATATATATACATATGAACAAGTGCAGTATATTATGTAAAGAACGAGCATTTAAGTGTGTGTGTGTGTATTTGTAATGATGTTTGTGAAATATGAATACTCGGTTTTATTTGAAACAATACTTGGTCGAAATGGATCAGTTCAGAAGTTTTGGATCATAATCCATTTTTATATGCAGTTTCTTTTATCTTTACTTATTGTGAAGATTATATTTAAATTGTCAAAATTAATTTCGTCTTAAGTAATACACGACTTTCAATCGGCACAGTTAACTGCCTATTTACATTTTTCTCATATATTGTGTGAGATTTTGATTATCATCCATGACAACCAAAAGTCATTACATTTATGTCAGTAACGATAACTTGTAAAATACACTTTTTTCATTTGCAGGTTGAAATAGTGACAAAGAACAAATGAATCGATTATATCAAATCACTAGGGAGGATATCCGAAAAAAAACAAGCTTGTCTGGGAGCTCCAAAGTGGCACCAAAGTATAGTGGGTTAATCTCCTTCTTACCCAAAAAAATAACAATTTAAAAATACAGATAGAGTAAATAAAAATACCGAATGCTTCGGCTTCAGGGTATTTAGTAGCGGGGAAAAAAAAACGAGAAGCAGATTTTGGACCACTGTCGGGAAATCCCATTACCCAACAAGTAAAGCGTCGCAAATGGAACTGTATTGGCCACACTCTTTGGAGAGATCCCGATCATATTCCCAAAGAGGAACTTGACTGGAACCCTCAAGGGAATAGTAAGCTTGGGTGCCCCAAACAGACCTGGCGACGTACTGTTGCAAATGAGACGATGGGAGCCGGTAAAACTTGGAGCGAGATCAAATGCAAAGCGCCAGACTGAGTGCGATAGAGAATTGCTGTGGATGCCCTCTGCCCCATCGATGGGTAAGTCAAGTAAGTGTATATCTGAGATCATTTTATGCCTACATAAAGAATCTTATCCGGATTTTATTTACAATTTGTTTCAGGAAATGGACATCAGGAGTCCTACGCTGGTGAGCAATCGGTGATAAATCATATATGATGAAAACCCACTGTGAAGGAGGAAATTGGGAGGCATACAAGTGGCTATATCGAACGGCTCTCGACCCACCCCAACTACTTAACCAATAGCCTCTTCAACTCAAGCCTCATCGCGTCTCAAACGGGGACAAATCGTTTAAGGCTGTGCACCAACCTGCACTGGCTGAGGCGATGGCCTCCAAAGCCCTAAATGTTCTTAAATTTCCAGCCTAACTGATAGAAGTCGATGTCGACTTATAGTAGTTGAAGAGAGAAAATTGTATTTTTATTAATTAAACAAAATCAAAAATATCTTTATAAACGAATATAATGAAATTAAGTTAATAAACATTTACACCCAAATCGAGGGTGTTGAGAGAAGAACTGGCAAGAAACTCTCCGCAAAACTCCCAACACTCATTTTAGCACAAAACTGTTCTATAAAGGTATACAAGAAAAAAGGGTACCAATCCCTAAAAAGCCGGCAACGCACTCACGAGCACCCAGCCATGTGAGTGTGTATGGGCGGCCACTTCACCTTTATGGTGGGCCTCCTGCTTGTTTGCCCCCTGTTCTATAAAAAATACACGCCTACGACCCTAGTTTGACAGTGTTATGTCAGACTGTCAGCTGATTGGAATAACTTGACTTTGGTCAATTGTCAAACTTTCAGTTGAGATTTACAAAATGAATTAAATTGAATATTAACACGTGCACAATTATTATTATAACTACAAGGCTGTGTATTTCGCTGTCAATTTAAAAAAACCGCGGTTTTTTTTATGACAATGACACACATTTTCTATTCTGACGTACCACAGACTATAAACAAGTGTTAAGAGTCTGTGGACACGTTAAATACGTATTTTTAGGGAAATGGCCGACACTTTGCTACTAAAACGGAAGATTTAGTAATAAATTCATGCTTCAAACGACGTTACATAGAGTTTACACGGTATTCAAATGAAAATGTAACGTTCAGTCTATAAATATTTATTTCGCTTTTGATTATATTAGGTACATTTGATTATTTATTTGCGCTTTGAGTGCTTATTTGTTGTCCGGAATCGGGAACCAGGCCTGGCAGGCTTCGGTTGCAATTTCGCACAAGGCGGTGAAGGCCTTCGCTCTGCTCTCGTAATCTGGAAAAAAAACCTCAAAATAATACATTGTGAAATGATTGGCAAACGATTTATTACGCTTTAGTACAATTACAATAGGTTCAGGTCCCGACCACCATTTCCCAGTAAGATCTAAGCCAGTAGAGTTGTGACTCATATATTTATTGATTTATTTAATAAGGCACACCAACAGCACACATACAAACATAACCCGAACAAAATTACCAAAAAAAACACACACAAGGCATGTATGTGCATAAATTATAGCGATGCACAGCATTACAGGTATACAATTTTAAAAAACAACCAAACAATCATATATAAAACAACAAAAAAAACTCTACACACAGAAATAAAACAAAAAAAAACTCTACACAAAGAAATAAAACAAAAAAAAAACTCTACACAAAGAAATAAAACAAAAAATGAACGTTCCTAAATTGGAGTCTATTGGTGAAAGAAGGTCCGCAACAATTTGCGTCTGAAGACATGGAGACCATCACTAAATGGATCAGCGTCGCATGTCCTCAGAGCACAGTTCATCGATGACAGGCATCTAATGAGTGGACTGTTACAACCTACGTTTGTCCTCGCTATCTGGGTATAAAAAAGATTACATGGTTTTCTAGTGCTTCTATTTATTAAAAAAATTACTTTTTCCAAAATACTTGGCATATCTATACTAATAATAAGACAGTAAAAATCGAAAATCTGTACATTAAACATTTTTCCAAAAAACTGAAAGTAGGCAATTAAAGAAGAGTCATAGAAACCAAAAAAACAATTCTTGAAATTCTTGTCTGTCTGTCTGTCTGTCTGGTACGTTATAACTTGAAAACTACTGAACGGATTTGAACACGGTTTTCACGGTTGGATTACATATAATTTATTTTTTCAAAATCGGTTAAGAGAAAAAGAAGTTATGGTCAATTGAAAATTTACTTCAACCACTGCTTCAAAATTTTCAAACACTTATATTGATTGATTAGTTGTATATTGTTAAATATGTTCTAATACAAGTTAATCTTAATATTAAAACTTATGAGAGGTAACAAAAATAACGCAGTGCGCGCGGGCGTAAGAATTTTCTTTCAACTCTTAACCGCTGAGGAGTTTTACCTTCCATCATCAGCTCATCCACATAAGAAGATGACTATCAGAATATAAAATTGTCAGAATAGTAATTGCCTGTACGTTAATTTGAACCCTCGATTTCCCTGAATCATTCGATCCTGTAAATCTACATTATCCCTGAGTAACACAGGCTATATATTATTCCAATTGTAACAAGATTTTAGCCCGTGAAAGAAAGCCCTGTCGAGATCATTAAAAAACACTATATACTTAACCAAATTACAACGTGGGCGAAGCCGCGGGCGGAAAGCTAGTACATAATAATACGAAGAAGATACGGCATAGATGTGAACTCCATTTGCTTTTTAAGATAATTATTTAATAACAAATCAAAATCAAAAATATATTTAATCACATGGTACATTTGTGTATCGTCAAAAAAAACACATTGACAGCCAGTTCCCAAGTCCAGGTGTATGAGAAGAACTTGCAGGAAACACTCCGTATATAAGCATGTTTCACAATGCACCGGCTTCAATGTTATATAAAAACAATAAAAAAATAAGGTTACAGTACAATTAAATTTACAGCCAGTTCCCAAAATCAAGGAACTGGCAAGAAACGGCCAAATATCTTATATATATAAATCTCCTGCCACGATGTTTGTCCCTGATGGATTTTAAATTAAATTGGCACACCGTGAGCAGTCTGGTCCGACTTGACATATATGATAACTTAGATCTTTAATTATAGTCGCAATTTTATTTTATTGCAAATTATTTGTCTATATAATTAATAAGCAGATTGTGTATAATGTTGTTGTATAATCGTAATAGGTACACGTAACATAATATACGCAATTTATATCGAATAAAATTGAAAATTAAATAATAGGTTATATAGGTATTAGTCAAATACTAGGTAGTATCGAGATATTAGCTATTCTACGCGATACGCGTATGCTTCGTTCCGACAGCGCCACAGATCATGCTACAAAGCGAACGTGAATAGGTTTCATATCGCGAGCGAACGAGATGACAACATCATTTGGAAAGAGATGGCTGGAGTCGTGACTTCGTGAGCACATCACATAAAATGTTGTTTGACATACAAGTCGGGTTTCCTATAAAGGCTACATCGTTCGCTTGAAAGTAAGCAAGCAGTGAAAACAGATTAGATATTTGTTTGTATGCAGTTTTAGTGATTAGTCTTTTACAATTACGCAACGAGACACAAAGTTTTCCAGCTTGATAGTTATTTTTTAATCAAAATAATGGTTCTATTAATTATTTGACCAAATAATGGTTAAATGTTGCCATCGTCTACATAATTATTATGACGAAGTCAAAGTTACAAGGTAATTTCAAAAAGAAACTCGCAACTCTAATTTGATGGATAAACGAATAATAACTTAATAATAAATTGACTAATACCAAATAATAGGTATGATACCCTATTATCTGTAAACCGATATATCAAATAATAGGATTACAGAAAAGTCATCCTCTGGAACCAAGGGGTTTTAGTCTTCTAAACCAAAAATACATAGACAGTAGACACACAGTCTAGTAGACCTGGAACTTAGTAACAGAGTCCCATACAGCTATTCCAAGTAAGACAAAATATATTCACGGACGTCATTAAATCACGATAACCGCTTAAGATCGAGTTTCAGATGTGCACGGCGCCATCTTGTGTAGCTTTATTGAAGTGTGTATCCTAATGCAGGCTATTGAATGTATTCTAACTTAATCTTTATTCAAGTAGGTCTTAAGACACTTATGAATCGTCATTAACACTACCACCGGTTCGGAAGGCATATACCGAGAAGAACAGGCAAGAGACTCGATAATTGTGAAATAAATTGTGCTACTGACAATTAAAATAACAAAGCATTGTGAAGGCTACTCAAGAATTGAACTGTCCCGATGTTAATTGCCGACACATTTAAGGGATCTTTGTCCTCTAAATAACTCAAAATATCTTTAAACAAGCAGGTCTTAAGACACTTATGAATAATCAGTCTGGAAGATCTACCGAGAAGAGTGAGAGAATCGAGTAACTGCTTTTTTAAAATATATATTCAAGCCCTATGCCGACTGGCAAACGGATCTGCAGGGAATCAAGAAACAAAAAATATTAGTGTAACTGGACTAAGATTTATTTATTTAGTTTAAACACGATTTGTATTAAGATCCGAATAAGGGGCTTTATTATGATTATATAAATACTGGCTGATCAACGTCGTTTAGAAAAAAATGGCTCTACAAATAGATGCTGGCCGATTCTCAGACCTACGCAATGTGCTCAGAAAATTTCATGAGAATCTGTCGAGCCGTTTCGGCGGAGTAAGCGAACGAAAACTGTGACACGAGAATTTTATATATTTGACTAGCTGATCCCGTCAATCGTCGTTTTGTCAAAAAATATGTCGCTAAAAATAGATGTTGGCCGATTCACAGTCAATGTGGCTACAAAATTTCATGAGAATCGGTCGAGCCGTTTCGGAGGAAGTACGCGAACATTGTGACACGAGAGTTTCATTTTATATTCGATTTGACATTATAATCACTGTCGACTCCAGAAATTGCATACGCAGTACTGGCAGTTAATGTGGATTCCAATTTAAATAAACTAGCTTCAAGTAAATAAACCCAAAGAATACATTTTTTTCATAGACACGTTTTTGCCCCTTTTTACCCCTTTGGGGGTTGAATTTCCAAAAAACCTCATTCATAGTGCTCCCTTACACATCTCAAGGGACCGACATGCCAAATTTCAGCTATATTTTTGATTAGATTCATTAAGATTCAATTACTACAATCAAAAGTATTTATTTATTTATTTATTTAACACTTTATCACACTTAAACACTAGAAGCAAATGACATTAACAGATGTAAGAACATATAAGAGCAACGGGCGGCCTTATCGCTAATAAGCGATCTCTTCCAGACAACCCACAGAATTGTGAATGTGAACGACTCGGTTTCGTGCAGGCATTTTAATTACCATAAAACAACCTTTAAATCTTAAGATTATTCTCTTTTATTATCTTAAGTTTATTGTTTCTTAATATATTTAGCATATAAGATGTTTGGGGGACGGATTTAATAAAATAAACCGATACATACCAGAGAGACCTCTCTTTCCAAACATGATTCCGTTCATCGGAGCGTTTTTATAATTCGCCTCGCTAATCTGTATCAGGCAGATGAGAGCCAAAATGGCGGCGCATAATGTGTATCTGATTGATTGCATCTGAAATATATTATTAATTATTTATGAACAGGCAATCTCTTTCGGCGACATCTTGTTAACAATATTATATTAAACATGTTTCACGCTTGACTTTTTCTATATTCTCTCTGATTTTTTGTTATCTCGTATGATTTAAATAATAATTAGTACAAGAGAAAAGTATGTTTATTATCTGTATATTAAAAGTTATGTATAACTATGCAAAATCAAAAGTTAAACTTATTCTTTAAGAAAAAATCACATAACACTAACACGTCTGTTACCAACAAAAATACAGAACACACATATATCAAATCGTTGTGTTTTAACACTGATAAATATTAAGAAACTTTTAAAATTAAAGTATTTATAAAAAAAAGCAAATATTTACCTTGAAACTGTGGGTAAGTTGTGGCTGGCAACACTGACAGACGACTGATGTCAAAGGCACGCTTCACCGCCATTTTATACCAATGAGAATGCAAAATGGCCGCTGTCCGTTCAATTAACGGATTATTGGATTATTCACCGCATATTCTCTATGATCGAAACTTATCCTAGGGGATTAAATCTCTATTAGGGAACGTATATTTTATTAGTTATGCATAAACTATATTTGGATTTGTCACAAATCAAATCTTCATTCTCTTACAAAAACAAAAGAATATCTCTATTCATATATAAATATGGTACACTTATGTGTAGACAATAAAATAAGTCATAAACAGGTTCGTCTCTACGTTTACAGCCAGTTCCCAAATCGAGTGCAGTAGAGCGGACGAGAAGAACTGGCAAGATACTCTCCGACACTACCTTTAATTTTTTTTTTAGGAGGCTCACCATAAAGTCGCCACCCAATCACGTGGCTGGGAGGTCGTTAGTGTGTTGCCGGCCTTTTAGAGTCAGCTCAGCTCGGCCTTAAAGAATTACGTCTTCTTCAAGTCAGATGTAACTGTAGGCTGTACGTAAGATTCAAGAAGATTTTTGTATACAAGTGAAGAGGGAGACGTCTCCACCCATAGACACTCACGTGGCTGGGAGGTCGTTAGTGCGTTGCCGGCCTTTTAGAGTCAGCTCAGCTCGGCCTTAAAGAATTACGTCTTCTTCAAGTCAGATGTAACTGTAGGCTGTACGTAAGATTCAAGAAGATTTTTGTATACAAGTGAAGAGGGAGACGTCTCCACCCATAGACACTCACGTGGCTGGGAGGTCGTTAGTGTGTTGCCGGCCTTTTAGAGTCAGCTCAGCTCGGCCTTAAAGAATTACGTCTTCTTCAAGTCATATGTAATTGTAGGCTGTACGTAAGATTCAAGAAGATTTTTGTATACAAGAGAAGAGGGAGAAGTCTCCACCCATAGACACTCACGTGGCTGGGAGGTCGTTAGTGCGTTGCCGGCCTTTTAGCGGTACTCTGTTTATCGTTAAAAAGCGATCTATCAATTTTGTCAAAAGTTTAATAAAACACACACACACACACACAGGGTATATTTTCCTTTGCGGGAAATTAAATAAGTCTCGGCAATTTTCCGAGTAATACATTTAGGATCAAAGTGGACGGATTTTCCGTATAAATACAGTGAGTGGAAACGTTATTTTCATCAGATCATTTTCTGCGTTCGCGCTTTTCACTTGTAAGTAAGTTAAAAATTATTTAATTTTCTTTGGAAATTTCTTAAGTGATTATAGACAGAAACTAAATTGTCTATGGCCTTTTGTACAAGACGTCGAAGATCTACATAAATAATGTTACATGCCTCGATATTATTTATATATATATATCTAACCATAATATATAAAAAAACCTTATTTATTTATTTACTAACATAAATAATTAAATTATTATTATTGCCAATTCTCCGACCTACTCAATATGTCGACATAATTTCACGAGAATCGGTCGAGCCGTTTCGGAGGAGTACGTTAACGAACATTATCAACACGACAATTTTATTTATTAGATTACACGTGTTTGCTTTGCTTTGGCTTATCAACTATATATAATAAACAAATTTGAAGCTTAAGAGCTCCATTTTTTATAATATGAAGCTTCTATGTTGTGTTGCAGGCCCATTGAGCTAAGAAAACTCTCGGAATCAAGATGCGTTACATTCTTCTGGTTGTCATCGTGGTTGTGATGACGCTGGCAGAAGCAACATTCAAGAAGATACCCTTCAATGGCTCCCTTTTTGGGAAAAGAGCAAATGGTGAGCTTCATCTTTTTCGAAAACCATAAATCATTGTTTTATATATTTATTTTTTAGATCGGCTCAATGTGCTCAATGAGAATCGGTCGAGCCGTTTCGGAGGAGTAGTGGAACGAAAACTGTGACACGAGAATTTTATATATTAGATATTTAAGGACCGAAATATGTATTTATTAGAGGCAGCCTTTTTAATTTAGGGACGTGTGTGGGGGGGGGGGTGTCAATAGAAGCTCAACATATATACATTACTTTTTAGCTTATAGCGTCTTTAATTTTCAATTGTAGGCCAAAAAGTTAAATAAGCATATTTATAGGCGAAACAATTCGCATTGTGACCTCACACATTTTTTCGTAAGACGCACAGTTTCTGAGATATTGCGTGAAAAAAGTGTTTTCACCCCTTTTTCCCAAACTTGAAAGTTAAGCTTCTATCAACCCCCCCACACATGTCCCAAAAATGAAATTTCTGCCTCAAAACAATCATATTTTGTGTGTGGTGTGTGTGTCGACACTAGCTTCAATATAACTAGTGTCTATGGGTGGCGACTTCACCTTTAAGGTGGGTCTCCTGCTCGTTTGCCCCCTCTTCTATAGGAAAAAGACCGTGAGTGTCTATGGGTGGCGACTTCACCTTTATGGTGGGCTTCCTGCTCGTTTGCCCCCCCTTCTATAAAAAAAAACATTCGCAAAATACGCAAGTGTTATTAAAAATACCCTCTTTTGACAGGTTTTAAAATGGTCCCATGTACCTTACTGAAGGGATTTTGATTCTAATGTATTTTGTCTTATTACACAGATTTTGATATGAACAGCGCTGTTTACGCCATGTGCGAAATCTCAAGCGAGGCTTGCGGGGCGTGGCTCGACCAGATACTGGACAAGTAGAAGGATAGGAAATACGGGATGACATTTATTAAACGATTTTCCATAATTTTGCATTGTAAGCGCACAGACGAAGTCGCGTGCCAAAGCTACTAGTGTAGTAAAAGCTTCTTGTAAAGATCTTTTAAAAATAAAATATAGATCGTTTATTTGGAGAAAACACTCGTCTCAATGACACCCCACAGTACGAACCTTATAGTAATTATTGTTCCCTAAAGTTTAGTCCATCTCCATACTGAATTCCATCGAAATCGGTTCAGTAGTTAAAGTTTAAGTAGTCAAATTCAAATAATTTCAAACGGCAACGTTCTACCCTCAAATAACCGACAGTTCGCATTTCGAATTACTCCAACGCAGTGTTTCCCAAAGTGGGAAATTTGAAAATCAAGAGGGGCTGGGGGGGGGGGACGAATTCAAACTGCTTGAAAACTGTTGTGGAACACTGCTCTAACACAACAAACAAGATTTAAAAAAATGTCTGAACATTTGTAAACATTCCGGGGAGATCTGATGCCCGGATATAAGGAAACAGCCCAGCATTTGACAGCTCAGCCATTGACATCTCAGCACTTGACAGCTCAGATCTTTTGAGATTCTTAAATCGAAAATGTCCCCCTAACACGTGCAAAGATATGAAACCCTCTTAGCTAGAGGGGTAATTTTAACTGAAAAAAATTCGAAATGCCCCCCTCCAATTGCCAAATTGCCCCCCAGTGGGGCGTACACCCCACGTTGGGAACCACTCGTTTAGTCCATGTCTATACCGAATTTCATCGCAATGGGTTCGCTAATTTAAGCTATCCTTTTGCCGTTCGTCTTTTGTCCATTAATTGAAGTCCAGTAAACAGAACCAAATCTTTCCACTTTATAATATTAATATAAAAAACTTGAATATTTTAAAGTAAAAATAAAACTAAAAAACCCTCAAATATATCAGACATTTAAATATCAACAATGTCCACAGATCTACAAGTATTCTCTTATTTTGTGGGTTGCCTGTAAGAGATCGCTTATTGGCATCTACTTCTACTGTTTAAGTGCAATAAAGTGTAAATCTATACTAAAAAGCTCGTATGTGTGTGAAGGCGAACGTGATGAAAGCTCCCATCGGACCAACAAAGCGAGCTTTAAGTGACCATTGTGTTGACTTAACTAATTGTTTGAAACTGTCACACATATAATCTAGAGACTCCATTTAAGTGCAGTTAAAATTTTAGATATCACGAGTTAAAAATATTAGGGGTTTTTTTGACATCTGGTAACACTTCATTTGAACCTTCTTAATATTAACGAACCCACAGAAACAATAATATTTTAACATGACCAAATTAATTACAAATAAATTTTAAAACGCTCGTAAAGAGTACTTCTGGTTGAAAAGGCATACTTATACCGTAAAGGTATATTTGGAGAACAAAAATCCCTTTCATGTCAGCAATTAGCATATGGATAGTTTAATTCTTGAGTAGCCTCACAATGATTCAGTTATTTGAATTGTGAGTAACATAATTTTCTTTTAAATGTTTACTTTAACTCTTTTAAAGCAGCAGCTATCGAGTTTCTTGCCAGTTCTTCTCGGTAGATGCCTTCCGAACCGGTTGTAGTGTTAATGACGATTCAAAAGTGTCTTAAGACCTAATTGAATAAAGATATTTTGATTTTGAGAGGCGTAGAGTTTCTTGCCAGTTCTTCTCGGTACTCTGCCCTCTGCCCCAAGATGGGGCCTTGGGACACTATGTAAGTCTTCTCGGTAGATGCCTTCCGAACCGGTTGTAGTGTTAATGACGATTCAAAAGTGTCTTTAAACCCACTTGAATAAAGATATTTTGAGTTTGAGTTTATTTACATTAGGATTTTGAGTGGGAGTGCCATGCTGTTACTTAGAGTTCCAGCCGAATGGGCAGAGGCACGGCCGGAGAAATACCACTCTCTCACAGAAGACCGGCGTAAAGTGATGCAATTGGACTTTGTTCATTTTGTACTCGCGTCAGTGTGATCTTCCCGGTGCCCATCCTCTCCCCTCCCCCGTCCTCTACCCCTACCCGCCCACTTCTCAATTTTCCTTTAAAGGCCGGCAACGTACTCGCGAGCTACCGGCCGCGTGAGTGTCTATGGGCGACGGCTTCACCTGAAATATGAAAAACAAGTGCAGCCATCTATGTGCAACAATGTATAACTTTAGTCTGCAATAAATCATTCGTGGGCCTCCTGCTCGTTTGCCCACTTCTATAAAAAAAAGGTTAATATTAAGAATGTTTATATGAATTTGTTAATAACAATTCAAACTTAAATAAATTAATTAAAATCAAACAAATCAGCAAATAAAACATATTTAAAATCTCTGGTCCCTGTGACAAAGTGGCCATAATGCTGGCATTTACTTGTATCATGATGCGTTGGGAGAGAAAAGCACCAGCTCTTGGTGTCACCAGTACCAACGCCTACTTGTGACCTTGACTCCACAACTGTGCGTTTTTTAAGGCAGTTTTTGCCACGCACCACCTTTGTGGATCCAATTTCCTCTTCCTTAGAGGCCGGCAACTCACTTGTAAGCCTCCATGGGCGCAGAGTTGGCACATCACTCGAAGTGAACCCGCCTGCTCGTTTGCCTACCTCTTACATAGAAGAAACTTGATTAAATTTAATTACTTACCTACCTTGTTAATTTGTTAGAGGACAGAATTAAATTAAATAAGACTGTAGAGAGTGACGTTTTGTGTTTAGTCTGTGGACTGACAAAGGGCACATTTTCCCGCCAAAAAACAGTCTAAAGAGTTTTTTCGCATAAAAACGCAGACGCGACAACCAAATGTTCATGCCTTACTATCTATACTAATAATAAGACAGTAAAAATCTAATGTCTGCACATTAAATATTTTTCCAAAAAACTGAAAGGAGGCAATTAAAGAAGAGTCATAGAATCCAAAAAAACAATTTTTGGAATTCTTGTCGGTCTGTCTGTCTGTCTGTCTGGTACGTTATAACTTCAAAACTACTGAACGGATTTGAACGCACGTTTTACAGTTGGATTACATATAATTGGGAGCGTTGTCAAAAGTTTATTTTGTCAAAATCGGTTAAGAGAAAAAGAAGTTATGGTCAATTGAAAATTTACTTCAACCACTGCTTCAAAATTTTTAAACACTTATATTGATTGATTAGTTATATATTGTTAAATATGTTCTAATATAAGTTAATCTTAATATTAAAACTTATGAGAGGTAACAAAAATAACAAATAACGCAGTGCGTGCGGGCGCGGTTGAAGTGTTGAACAATGTGCTCGATAGATGGCGTTGATAAAATTCGTCATCAACCTAGATTTATTTTATTTTTATATTTCTTAAGCCTATACAGCTTATCAAAAACAGTTTACACAATAAAAATAGATTAAAAATAAAGCTAAAATAAGGTTAAAATATAGAACTGGAAATAGTATTAAATAAGACTGTAGAGAGTGACGTTTTGTGTTTAGTCTGTGGACTGACAAAGGGCACATTTTCACATTTTCCCGCCAAAAAACAGTCTAAAGAGTTTTTTCGCATAAAAACGCAGACGCGACAACCAAATGTTCATGCCTTACTATTTATAAATAAAATGAAAAACTGCAATATTTTCAATTATTCTATTTTACAATATTGTGATAACGAAATATCGTTTGACATTCTCGATTATTTAATTGTCCACAAGACAAACAATTCAACATTGTCAAACTCAAAATATCTTTATTCAAATAGGTCTTGAGACACTTTTGAATCGTCATTAAAACTAAGACCGGTTCGGAAGGCCGCCATCTACCGAGAAGAACCGGCAATATAGCTGCTCTTTTAAAATAAATGCATACAATTCAAATAACAAAGCATTGTGAGGCTACTCAAGCGTTAAACTTTCAAATTGTGCATATCTAATGTATGTGTTAATAATTAAATTATTATTTCAACAGGTAAATACATTTTGACATAATAACTTCACTACGCACTGCTGTCACGCGTTGACACATGTCAAGGCCGACATTGACACTTCAAGTGCGTCAATCGAACATGACATCCGATCTCGGAGCGTCAAGTAAAAGTACTGACGATCTCTCCTTGTTTATTCACACGGTTTTTGCGGAAATAACCTCAGTGCAAATAATAAATATATGATTTATGTGATATTCCATCTCATCATCAGCACCGATCGATTCGAACAACCGTAACGGGAGAAACCCACTGGCAATTTCAGAGGTAAATTAATTTGATCTGTTATCAACGGGACGAATCGTAAATTCTATGATTACGTGCCTTAGAATATATTATATGTATTGTGTTATTACGTAGTTTGAACATAATATCATAAACTTGTCAGCTATAATAAGTATATTACATTTACATTGCAAATTGTTATTTTAATTTAATATACACGCTCAACATGTTTTGTGAAAATACGAGTGTATTTGCAAAACAATTTAAATTTTCATAAAATTCACATATTCATACATTTATATTATGTAGCTAAATTATGTTAACACAATTTTATATTCATTCGTGCTGCCTCAACCGATAAATATAAGTCCTAAACTTTTGTATAAAATTAAAACAAAACATAAAAAGAAGCATATTTTGTATTAAACACGAAGTTTTATAATTTATTTTCAACACGTCATGTTGCTTAATTACAAAATAGACGGAAATTTTATTATTTCGTTTTGTTTTGTTTGAATGTGTTCTGAGCTGTAAAACATTGGATGTCTGTTTAGAAATAAAAGATTCTCAGTTTCACAGTTTTGATAATTTAATAAGACCTTTATTGATTATCGATAAAGGTCAAATTGACTTTAAATTTTATTTAGAACAACGTTTATATGGAGTAGAAGAAAATTGCTGTGTTCAGGGTTTTCCCGGCGATTATTCGAATTTTTCTCACCTATCAAACCTTTCCTAGACCTCCACGGACTTTATAGGCCTAGACAAGATAAATCCGTTCAGCCGATCTCGAGTTTTAGAGAGACTAACAAACTGCAATTCATTTTTATATAGATATTGATAGGAGGATTGTTTAATCTCATATTGAAAGGTAGAGCTAAAATGCGATTGACTCGAGGAGAGAACGCCATCTAACTCCACCGTAAAACTTATTTTTGAAGTTTTAACAGCACTTAATTTAAATACAGATGGGTTGCGAGTGTCCATTTTCCGTTTAAATTATTAATAAATCAATTTGATTGAAATTAATACAAACGGGAGTCTGTCATATTTGATTGATATCAAATTAATGTGAAATCGTGGCAAATCTAGAAGACATCGGGTGGCTCCCACTATTGGGCTCCGTTAAGTTGGTAAAAAGGGGCAATGTACGCCTCTATAACATTATCCCAAACGATTTGTTGTCCCTGTCAGTGAGTGAATTAAAAAAAGTAGTTAAAGAGAAGCTCTTAAGAGAAAGCTTCTCATAAATTGTCCGATTAGTTTGATGATGACAAAAGTTTGGGAATGAATTAGCACTGGCTTTAGCCTTGCTTCATCTTGCGTACTGGGATCCATTACCAATCGACCAAGCCGTGTTTCTTGCCTGCTTCTTCTCAGTTGGTCGCGTAGAATCACTTAGATATAAGACGATTCAAAATGGTCCAATCAATAAAGAGATTTTGACATTTTTTTTGACCGTTTGGTAGTTTTGCTAGAAGATAGCTAAATTGAAGAAAATTGTGAATATGTGACCGAAGTAGCTTTTCATTTTTCATGTCAAAAAAACCTTTTTTTTTTAAAGCCTTTCAAGATGTGGTATTTATCTATTTAGATCTAGCGGTTGGTTGAAATTTAAAAAAAAAAATGATGGTGTAGGCTTTCCTTGGTGGTATATGACTGATTTAACAACAAACTCTCTAAAGCGGCGAAATCAATTGGCTTCGGTTTGTTTAGCTTGTATTCCATTCTGATTTTACTTTTCTCCATTTAACGACAACTCTCTGCAACGCCATAAATACACACTCCCTTCAGTGTCGTTTTATATAATTTACACTATTACACTGCATACTCCACGTAACGTCACTAAAGACGAACTCTTCAAAGCGTCGAAATCTTATGGCTTCGGTTTGTATAGCTTGTGTTCCGGTCTGATTTTACATCTCCCTATTTAACGACCACACTATATAAAATGCATCCTTCTAGTATCGTTATATAGAGTGTACACTATATTTAAAAAATGTTGGAGCCGACGATACTTAGACTGAAATATGACTGAACTTTATATGATACACTAAAAATTTTCAGAAAATCAGTGTATTTCGTATAGATGACTTCACTTCAGCAGTTTCTGTTCTATTCTCTTCTTGTTATGATTGCCTGGAAGCCTCCATTTTTATAAATTGTTTGTATTTTTAAATATAGCAAAAAAAAAAAAACTTTATATCGATGTATCGATCGTTTGTGGGTGTCAATCGATCTCGGATGAATGGCGAAATGTCATATGCCCTATGCCCCGATGTGGGGCCTTGGGGCTATTATATCATTGATTTAAATGTAATTAATACTCATATAGAGTCGTATTAGTGATGACCTGTATGCGCCCAAGATGATGTTTAACTCCGTTAATAAGAACCCAGGGCTTCTCAAACTGTGGGCTGTGACCCCAAAATTGGGTTCGCGTAGCGAAACTTTGGGGGTCGAGAATGATTTTAATGTCAGATATATAAATATATATTTTTATAATTATTTCAAATTATATATTTTCATATGTGTAATGTTTCTTGTTGATAACCATTACTCAACACAAAGGTCACGCGTGATATGTGGGACTCGACTCACTAACCAGGAAACCTCTGCTACTCAGAGGACCTGGTGAGCCACACCCACTAAAACACTCCGCTGGTGTAACCCACTATTCCGTATATGGAGACTGATGGGGTCGGGTTCTACCAGAGAATACGCGGTTTTTGTTTCTTGTCACCCTGGTATATTGTTACGTAATAATAAAAAAAATTCTTTTGTATTTATCATGGGGTCGTCTCTCTTTTTTTTATCTTTATTCAAGTAGGTCTTTATAAAAGGCAGAAATCTACTCGTCGAAAAACTACTCGAAATTGTGAATGCGGTCGTGGATGGCCAAAAGTTTGAGAAGCGCTGTACTAATCTAAACAAATGCGAATAATTATCAGGAGTGTTATAATATAAATAATAAATATTATCTATTGTCATAATTTGTTTGCTGGTGCAATTTGCTGTGAATATTTTTAAAGGCGTTTGTTTTTTTTTTGTTTTTCATAATCTCTCGTGTCACAATGTTCGTTAAGCTACTCCACCGAAACGGCTTGACCGTTCCTCGTGAAATTTTGTGAGCGTATCGAGCGCACCACCCCTTTGTGGGAACCAACTGCCAGCGCTGGTATTCCCAAACCGCTACCACTTGGGGACCTTCAAGAGAAGAGCGTTCCTCTCCCTTAAAGGCCGGCGACTGACCTGTAAGCCTCCTGGCGTTGCAGTTGTCCATGGGCGGACGGTTTGCACCTGCCTGCTCGTTTGCCTTCTCTTACATCAAAAAAAAAAGAAGATATTTTTGATTTTGAATTCAAATACCATCTGCTACTCAAGAGTTATACTGTGCTGATACTGAGATGATACCATTGAAGGGATCTTTGTCCTCTGAATATTATTTAACTTGCGCGATTTTGAAGCAGGCAACGCAGCTTTTGATCGGTTTTGAATCGTTTGAAAATTTAACGTAGTCTATAAATAGATCCAAGTGTAAATGTAAGCCTATTAGACCGAAGGTTTCAGTAATAGTATTAAGCGTCGCATAGTCCACTGATATGTTCTATTTTGTTAGTGGCAGCCATTTTTATTTTTGGGACGAGTGTGGGGGGGGGGGGGTGGGGGGGGGTACGCGACCCGCGCCACCCCGGCCGCCATCTTGGAAGAAGGGGTGGAAGCATGTTTCGCGCAATATCTCAGAAACTGTGCGTTTTACGAAAAAAAAGGTTACCTCACTATTTGTAGCGGTCGGTTTTGCCTACAAATATGTATTTATGACTTTTTGTCCTAAATTGATAATTAAAGAAGTTCTAAGCGAAAGAGTATGAGTTTTCCATACTTTTTCATACATTTTTCATACACCTTCACTCTGTTATTGCGTAAAAAAAATTCCAAGATCGCGGCCAGGGGACGAGGGTGGCGTGCCCCACAAACTTCAAGTTAAGCTTCCATCCACCCCCCTCCCACACGCCCCAAAAAATGAATCCCATAGATCAGCTGTGAAGGAACTATTTCATTTTCAGCATGGAGCAAACGGAGGTGAGAGTGGACCTTAGCGAACACATAAAAACCATGAATGCAAATAAAAAACCACTGCACGTTGTCATGAACGATATCACATCACTATCTCTCACCCCCGTGTACACAGGACACATAAGAGACGTAAGAGATATATCTAGAGCGGTATTACTGTTGAATCAAAAGTTGCCTGTCAGGGAGTTGCAACATTTGAAGAGAGTCCGTAAAGAGGATGTATTCCTTTGCCCCATAGAGTATCTTAACGGTGTAACGATCGAGGATTATCTTCATCAGCGCCATGATGGATTCAAGAATCTGTTCGATGGATATCATGTGGTCGAAGTACCAAAAACCCCACCAAAACTGAGGAAACAGCACGATGAGACGAAACATCACTGGCCGTGCAACTTCCACCCGGATGTCTATTTGGAGAGGTTGTTCTGTGGTGATTTCTTCACAAACAACGAATCGCACAACCACAGACGTTATATGACAGTTGCCTTTGATCTGGCAGTGTATTACAATGTCAAAAATGTCGCGGTGGTCGTCGATCCGTGTGTGGATAGCGTTGTGTCTATGGGCGATGATAATACGCACTGTCATCCCATACAGCACGCGGCCATGTTGGCAATAGACAATGTCGCTGGGACACAAGAAGGCGGCGCGTGGTCGCGCCGCTTGGATTGGGAAGCGTTGGACTGTTTGAAGGGTGTTCGGATTGGGCATAGACAATACAAGAGGAGGATTGATGCGGACGGGCCTTATTTGTGTACCGGCTACGACGTGTATATGGTTAGGGAGCCGTGTCTCATGTGCTCTATGGCTTTGGTGCACGCGAGGGCGCGTCGGGTTTTCTTCGCCATAGACAATTGTGTTGATGGTGCGGTCAAGTCGAGGGTTATGTTGCAGACGTTGACGTCTTTGAACCACCGGTTCGAAGTGTTCACCGGGTTCCTGTAGTCTATGGTCTTGTGTTCATAGAGAATAGAGCGGTGTCGGATGTGAACGATCGAAGATGTCACGTTGGTGGTACGAACTATTTAGCTGTAACATCTATGTAGCGACACTGGTTACAGAGAGTCGTTATATGGAGGGAGTCGAAATAAGCGAAACCAACCACCGAAGCCAATTTTATTTCGTTGACGTTACATGGTGTGTACGCTATTAAATAAATGCACGGGCAATTTTTCTATGCATTTTCATTGAACTACCCACGTGTGCAACGAATTTTCTTCTCAGTCCAATAGTGGCAACTCGTGCGGGTTGCCTGGAAGGGATCGCTTATTGGCGATAAGGCCGCCCGTTGATATGAAATGTTTTTTTAAAGGCTCTCGTCTCGCGTAGAATGAGAAGAACTGGCAATGAACTCTCACTCCCATTTTAACATTCGACAGCGCATCTATCCAGGAATTACGAAAAAAGTCTTCTATTTCTGGTCTTGCCACCAAAAAGACTGGTGAATGGTGTGATTTTTTTTTTAAATATTAAAAAAAATCCAATATCCAATATAAAAAAACCTTCACCTTCCCATGTCGAGCACAAAAGATGCTGCTGAGCAGGCACAGAAGGTCATACAAGAGTTTCTCCAACATTGACTTTGTTCCATTTGGAGTGGACCCTTGGACCTTGAGGTACAAGTGCACAGGTGTTAAGGGTTTAAGTAAGACACCTGGTAATCAGTACCGGTGACCTCAAGAGCTGGTGTTTTTCTCGTATCAGCATCGCGTAACAAGAAAATGCAGGTTAAGGCTACTCTGCCCCACAAGGACCAATCTTTTTTTTGTTTTCTTTATTAATAATTATAGTTATCTATATATATATATATATATATAGATCCTTTTGCCTGTTTCTTCTCAGCTTGGTCGCGTACTTATGCGTAGTCTAGATTTAAAAATGGTCCATAACCTTAATGAACAAATATATATATATAAAGTAGAAGCTTACTATACGTAATGTTAGTTACCGTACTCCTACGAAACGGCTTGACCGATTCTCATGAAATTTTGTGGTCACATCGAGTATTTCTGAGAATCGGCCCTAAATGCCCCTTGGCCCTTTTTATGGCCCTTAACTTAATTCTTATTTCTCCATACACACACACACCCCCCCCCCCCCCCCCACCCCCCCCCACCATTGGTTAATTATCAACTATTTTTTTGTCACAATTTTTATTTGACTTTAATATAAACACGTTAGTAATATATATAAATATATAATAATAATATAAGAATAATATATATATTATTCTTGAACGATGTTTGAAATTACATATTAAATTGATATTTCTCTAGTTATTATTACAAAATAACTAAAACAAATTTTAATAGTTTTCACCTCGAGTCAGCCATAATGCCGGCATTACCTTGGCTTATATATATATATATACATATATATAAAGTAGTAGCTTACTATACGTATATATATATATGTAAATATTACTAAACCTAAATGTTTTCACCTTCCTACCATAAAAACCAATAATTATATCAAGATTTTTTCCCGGGTAAGCCGGGTCAACTACCTAACTTTTACGAACCGTCTCAGCGTCCCCGGATGCACCCTGTATATAAATTACAAATGGACCTTCAGTAATAACCGACATGACATTGCTCTGTGCATCTCTGTCACATCGTTCGCTAATCCGAATCAAATTTATTAATCTGTCAAAATGTCATTGAACCAATTGTGGACCCCACCCCCCCCCCGGACCCCCTTTAATGCGTCGTTAGTTGTCTTGCTCGTGTCGTGTGGTTCGCGTGTTTGTCAAAATGTATGGTGAGTTTCGTTTATTGATATTAATTTTGTGCCTCCTAACTCGTTCGCCCTCCAAGAGGTGGGGGGGGGGGGGAATATAGAAGACCATAAAGCACCCAGACCCATTAGTAGTTTACCTTTGAAATAGTAGTGTTGGTACATATAAAGAAAGTGTTTTTTTATCATTTTTATGATGAAGAAATTTGGGAATGCACCAGCTCTAGCCTTGCTCCAATGAGTGCACTGGGATCCTTTTGCCTGTTTCTTCTCAGCTTGGTCGCGTACTTATGCGTAGTCTAGATTTAAAAATGGTCCATAACCTTAATGAACAAATATCTTCATTGATTTGACCATTTTGAATCGTCTTAAATCTATGTGACTCTACGACTGTTCGTACGCGACCAAGCTGAGAAGAAGCAGGCAAGAAACACGGCTTGGTGGATTGGTAATGGATCCCAGTACACTCTTTGGAGCAAGACTGGAGCTGGTGCTAATTCATTCCCAAACTTCTTCATCATCAAAGCAATCTATTACAAAAAGCTTTCTCTTAAAAGCTCCCACTGTCAGTCAACAAATCGTTTGGTATTATGTTCTAGAGGCATACATTGCCCCTTTTCACCAACTTTATGGAGCCCTAATAGTGGGAACAGCAGGCCTATCCTTATTTCTCGTATTGGGACTATGATAATCACATTATTTTCAATGTAACATAAATAAGATCATAATCTGGATCAAATCGTTATGCCACCATGCACAGGACAGTGTTGGATGCTCCCTGTTAATGATGTCCCATTAAATGCAACTCTGTGGTAAATCTTCGATAATTTGTATTGTACCATAGAGCATGGCTTGACGTCTGTGGCCATTTCGCGTTTCAAATGTCGACAGTTTTTTCTTGATTTAATAACGATGTTTGATATTACAATATAAATTGATATTTATCTCAGCCATAATGCCGGCATTACTGTATCGCGATGCTTATGAGCGAGAAAATCACCAACTCTTGGTGTCACCAGATGTCTTCTTAACACCTGCGCACTTGTGCTCCAAGGTCCAAATGTCTACTCCAAAGGGAACAGTATCTAAGGAGGAAAGACTTTTGTGCTTTGACCAGCTCTGCAGCCAGCTTTGTAGCTTGTGATAGGAGTCCCATACTCCAACGAATGCAATGTCATTCCATCCGGTCTACCGTCATCTATCGTCACCAGAATTTCATAGAGTGTCTATTTAATTTATATCGTGCAGTATAATTAAAAATCATTAGCTTATTTTATCTGAATATGGCTAGAATTGTTTTTTTTTTATACCGCGTGAAACTGAACCGTACCGGTTCGAACTCAAACCAATCAGAGCCAATTCAAAGGAATTGTGGCGCACTTCCTTTTAACGACGGCGTAAGGTCCATTTTACCAAGTGTTACATAATTGCCATCAATTGGGTCTTTCCTTGAGTCAATGTTGGTTTGAATTACAAAAAAAAAAAAAATGCAAGCAACAAACGTTTTGGAGGAACGGCCGTACCAATGTCGGTATGTTTTGGAGGTACGCCGGATTATTGGGGGTTTGTGTGAACGCATCCATTAACATATTATTTGCGAAATGCATGTTTGTAAATCGAATGTTTTGTAGGAACGCCTGTGATTGAGTGTTTGTGCGAACACCCAAGATGAGTGAACATTTTTTGAGGAACGCCGACTTGAATTTCGAGTGTTTTGTAGCAACGCACGTAATGGAGAAATTGTGTGAATATTTTTGAGGAACGCCGATTTGTGTTTCCATAGAGCCATTTTCGGGAATTGCAATATGTGTCAATTGACAAGCGAACACCCAAAGTGAACAAACGTTTTTGAGGAACTGTATATAGAAAAGTACTTACTTTTTTATTCTTAGCTTTTGACTTTATTAATACATATTTTATAACAATAGCATATAAGTAAGTATGTAGTAAGTTAAGTACTTACTTAGTTAACACTAGCGTCTCACATTAAATAAAACGAGATTTTATTACGTTATTTAACGTAATTCATTTGAATCGTCGACAAAATCACAATACGAATGGGGTGAATAGAAACAATAGTTCTCAATGAGTGCTCTGATGTATCGATCGAACTAACACCTGCAGATGAACTCCCATCACAGGACGTCAAGGCGGAATACCATCCATTCGTACCATTTGGACGTCTGGCGCTCCAGAACTGTGCGTTTAAGGCAGTTCCTGTGCATCATGCCCCTGTTGAACCAACTGCTAGCGCATGTATTCCCAAATTGGGGGCATTCTAGAGACGCGTTCCCCTTAAAGGCCGGCAACACACTTGTAAACCTGGCGTTGCATGCCCATGTGTGGTAAGCTTCACTCCTAACCGTGCGCGTGTAACTCCTGTAACATAAAAAGAAAATTAGCTTTATTTAAGATTTTCCTTTTGTAATTAATTATTATTGTCGAAATTAGTTATTTATTTATATATGTCCACAAAGAAGCAGCACTTGTGTACGTGAAAATCTACGAGGGTACCTAAATTGGGTCTGAGACACCCAAACTCTGGTCCACAAATCACAAACTCTGGTCGCCAGTTTTAAGCGTGATACAGTTCACCTAAGCTTTATCGTTACAAACATATTTATTTATTTACACTTTATAGAGTGTAAACAGCAGATGCTGTTAATAGATATAAGAGCAACGGGCGGCCTTATCCCCAACAAGCGATCCCTGCCAGGCAACCCACATAATAAAAACAACAATTTTACTGGTGCAAAGTATACAAAATACATACTATGACGATATAAAGGGATTTCTATTCACCCCATCCCATTTCTATTCACCCCAGTACTGTACTTCTACCTACGAAAAATCGTTTTTTTTTTTCAGATCATTGATTGTGCGAGAGAGAACGCGTAAGAAAGGGACGGATACACATCAGTCGGCTTCATGAGAACTGCGTTCAATTAATTGTTATTGGCTTCTATTAATGGTAAGTTTTTTTTTAATAACATACAGTGTAAATACTATAATATAACGACACTGAAGGGAGTGTGCATTTTATCGCGTTATAGACAGTGGTCGTTAAATGGAGAGAAAAATCAGGGCAATTTACAAGATAAACCTACCGATGCCAATTGATTTCGACGCTTTAGAGAGTTTGTCTTTAGAGTGACGTTACATGGAATTTATACTGTACATGTAAGTCTATATAACGACACTGAAGGGAGTGTGCCTTTTATGGCGTTATATTACAAGAGAAATAATTGTATAGAATACAATCTGAACCAACCTAAGCCAATTGATTTAGACGCTTTAGAGGGTTTGTCTTTAGAGTGACGTTACATGGAATTTATACTGTACATGTAAGTCTATATAACGACACTGAAGGGAGTGTGCCTTTTATGGCGTTATATTACAAGAGAAATAATTGTATAGAATACAATCTGAACCAACCTAAGCCAATTGATTTAGACGCTTTAGAGGGTTTGTCTTTAGAGTGACGTTACATGGAATTTATACTGTACATGTAAGTCTATATAACGACACTGAAGGGAGTGTGCCTTTTATGGCGTTATATTACAAGAGAAATAATTGTATAGAATACAATCTGAACCAACCTAAGCCAATTGATTTAGACGCTTTAGAGGGTTTGTCTTTAGAGTGACGTTACATGGAGTTGTCACTTTAAATGAAGAGAACCTTTTTCGTGATATCGTATACGTAAATAATGCTAAATAAAAATCTTTATTCACATAAAGGGTAACTCTTACACGTCAAAAAAACTCTTTCGACTCTACATTCACTACCAAACGATAGAGACGGAAGAGTATGATTTACTCTGTTGTAATCAATAGACAAAACTTCTTATTAAACTCAAAAGAGTTTGGTCAGAACCAACCATACTAATATCATAAATGCGAAAGTCTGTTACGCTTAAACTACTCAACCGATTTTGATGAAATTCGGTATAGAGATAGAGTAAACTTTGGGTAAGGACATGGGATAATATTTTTATCGCGAAAAAAGTGTTTGAACCTATAGTTTGTAGGGAAAATTTTACCAGAACTCGTTCTGCACATTTGTGAACCGATTTTCCAAAATATTGTATTGAAACCACGCGGACAAAGTCGCGGGTTAAAGCTACTGGTTTAAAATAAATTCAATGAAAAGACGGTAGTTTTTATGTAATTTTTTTTTTCAAATCATCTTAGCAAGTTACTCATAACGAATTAAGGACAGGTCGTATTTTGATATGTCGTATAAAAAAATAGGTCCAGCGTGTCGAGAGTCGAGAGTCGAGTTTAAAAGTTATATTATATACTTTCTTTTAACCCAAACTTCACTCCATACAAAATTTAATCGAAATCGGTTGAGTAGTTTAAGCGTGTAAGCGTAGCATACATGTCACCCCCTATTTTAATCCCTTCAATTTATTTCACGATAAAATAGCCCATGTCTTTTCCTATACTATTTCACCCTCCCTACTCTGTTTCATCGCAATCGGTCCAGTGTTTATTCATGTATTTATTTATGGATTATTGTCATTCCTTACCAAATTTTTTTGCCTCCTTTTCTATAAAAAAAAGGTATAAAACGCGTCTAAAAAGACGCAAGAAGATACAAGATTTAACACGCGCTCCTAATTGAAGTCAATAAAATATAATTAAAAAATACGTTCATACTAATTGAGACTTGTTTATAAGGAATCTGTGGTTACAGAGCGCTCTTCAATCTATGGTTTTTTTTCTTTGGTCCATCAAAATATTAATGGAGGGACCTAATTAGGTATTTTATTTTTGTAACGTGTGTGTGTGTGGGGGGGGGGGTCCCCCGGCGCCATCTTGGTAAAAGGGGTGAAAACACTTTTCACGCAATATCTCACGCACAGTGCGTCTTTCATGAAAATGTCTTACTTGACAATTTGTAGCGAATTTTATTGCCTACAATTGTTTACCTGTAACTTTTTGTCCTAAATTAGAAATTAACCAAGTGATAAGCAAAAAAAAGTGAGATGTCACTTGAAATTTTATACTTTTTCAATTGTGTTCTTTGGATTACATTTCACATTGATTGTGCAAAAGAAAAGAAAATTTATTTATTTATTTAATAAGGCACACCAACAACACACATACAAACATAACCCGAACAAAATTACAAAAAAAAAACACACACACACACACAAATGCTATGTGCATAAATTATAGTGATGCAAAGTATTACAATTTAAAAAAAAAACTCTACACAGAAATAAATAAAAAAATTAACGTTATTAAAATGTTAAGCGAACGTAAAATTCTCATGGTCTTTAATGGTGTTGTTCCTCAAGTGTGTCGTGGTGATGCGACTGTGACCCTCACAGTTGATCCCTATTCGCGTAGCTGTCACGCGATTGGACCGCGAATAAGTCGGCCATTTTAATTTAGTCTACCGAGATACGTCGCTAATTCGCGACAGGTTTTCTCCCACGGCGTAACTGTACTGGGAAATCCTATTTCTTTTCCATGTTTATTAAGTGTTAACGATTTGATAAGCTTTTTCCTTTTTTTTTTCATGTAACATCGTTTTTTTTTTTTAATTGCCAACTAAAAAAGTTTTCGTGTGTGTGTTGAGTGAGAGGAAATCGAGTCTGTCCCATTTAACATGAAAGAAATATATACATTTTAAATATTAATTGTAGTCTTCAGTGTGATTGTGTGAAAAAATATTAATAATAAATACAAAGATATAAACTTAAAAGGCATAATAAAAGAAAATCGCTGAAAAGCGATGTCTCTTAGGCAACAGTGGGATATGACTGAGTCGTTAGGAGCAAAGCTTGTTTGTAATTAAAGCTTTTGTGAACTTTTTGCAATAAAGTTTTCCGTATTAAAGAATGCCTCATGCGAAAAGTCAATTTTTCTTTATTGCAAAAAGTTTGGATAGTTTTTATAAAACTTGAAGACGAAAACAGCTTATTTTTTAAACTTTTTATAAAACTTGAAGTCGAAAAAAAGCTTATTTTTAATACTTTTTATAAAACTTGAAGACGAAAAAAACTTATTTTTAATACTTTTTATAAAACTTGAAGACGATAGAAAGCTTATTTTTTAAACTTTTTATAAAACTTGAAGACGAAAAAAACTTATTTTTAATACTTTTTATAAAACTTGAAGACGAAAAAAAGCTTATTTTTAATACTTTTTATAAAACTTGAAGACGAAAAAAACTTATTTTTAATACTTTTTATAAAACTTGAAGACGATAGAAAGCTAATTTTTAATACTTTTTATAAAACTTGAAGACGAAAGAAAGCTAATTTTTAATACTTTTTATAAAACTTGAAGACGAAAGAAAGCTAATTTTTAATACTTTTTATAAAACTTGAAGACGAAAGAAAGCTAATTTTTAATACTTTTTATAAAACTTGAAGACGAAAAAAAGCTAATTTTTAATACTTTTTATAAAACTTGAAGACGAAAAAAAGCTAATTTTTAATACTTTTTATAAAACTTTAAAACGAAAAATGGCTTATTTCTAATACTTTTTATAAAACTTGAAGACGAAAAAAAGCCTATTTTTAATACTTTTTATCAAAACTTGAAAACAAAAAAGCTTATTTTAAATAGTTTTCATCAACACGTGAAACCAAAAATAGCCTTTCAAGTCGTATCCAGTGAAATGGTGGATTAATAGAAGAAAAACCCGAAGTCAAAATGGCGGCCGTGACATTTCGCCAATATGGCCGCTGAGAAGTGATTTGTGCAGATATTGGACGCTTTTTCTCTCTAGTGATTTTTATTACGGACAGACAGACGGTTTTTAGGTGAGATTTAGTGATGTTTTTTGTGTGTATTAATCACTTGTCGATGTGTATTTTTTTTTTTAATATATTTTATTAATACTGTGTCGATGCTGAGCTATTACATACGTTTTGAGTGGGGTGCCATGCTGTTAGAGTTTGAGCCGGAGGAATACCACTCTCTCACAGAAAACCGGCGTAAAGTGATGCAATTGGACTTTGTTCATTTTGTACTCGCGTGAGTGATCCTCCGGTGCCCATCCTCTCCCCTCCCCGTCCTCTTCCCCTACCCCTCCATTTCCCAATTTTCCTTTAAAGGCCGGCAACGCACTCACGAGCTACCAGCCGCGTGAGTGTCTGTGGGCGGCGGCTTCACCTTTATGGTGGGCCTCCTGCTCGTTTGCCCCCTCTTCTATAAAAAATAATAATAATAAGATCTTTGCCCTCTAAATACCCTTTAACTATTCCAACCAGATGACTTTTTATAGCTGAATATATAAGTACCTATCTGGTCTCTTCAAAATATCTCTATTCAAGTAGATCTTGAGACACTTCTGAATCGTCATTAACACTACCACCGGTTCGGAGGGCAGGTATCCACCGAGAAGACTAACTTAGTCTCCTAAGGCCTACATCGAGGTAGAGTACCGAGAAGGACTGGCAAGAAAGTCTCCGCCTCTCTAACTCAAAATATCTCTATTCAAGTAGATCGTGAGATACTTCTGAATCGTCATTAACACTACCACCATTTCGTTATCTACCGGATAACGCTGCTCGTTTGCTCGTTCTTCTAGGAAATAGTGTCTTGAAAAAAAATCTACTGTAAATTCTATTCAATTGTTGGTAGTCGTAATAAATATCACAATGGGTCTTTGTTAACTGGCAAAGTGGCTCTGCTATTAGCCTTATTAGTCGGTCGGCCTTGAGTTGAAGAACGACAGAGGCCGTCCTGCGGCTTTGTTCGTACGTCGTGTGTGTGAGAGTAACACTATTTTGAAAGTTACTTTTTGTGAAAGTAACTTTTGATTTATAAACTAAATATTTTTGAAAGTAACTTTGATTAATAAACTAACTTTAAATATTTAAATAGTATCTTTATTAAAAAAAAACTAACTCAATTGAACCCGTTTGAAGCCTCAAAATGGATTAAAAGCATTGTAGATTCAAATTTGTATTATTATATACGGTATACCTGATGTCTGCTTCCCCCCCCCCCACTTGTTTATAAGTGTGGGGGAAGGGGAGGTATAAACTGAAAATAATTCGAGTAGATTTTGAGGAACTTTTGAATCGTCATATTCGTTAACTGCCTTTTTTGAACCAGAATACACATTAAAAGTTAATTTTGTTATAAAAACGTATGCTCCCCCCCCCCTCCAAAATTGTTGAGACGTACCCTTAAAGGCCGGCGACGCACTCGCAGCCACTGAGGTGACTTCACCTTTACGGTGTGCCCACTCGTCTATAAAAAAAGGGCGAAAACATAGTGGCATCTCTTGTGTTGTGGTCGTGTTTCTCTCTCTTATGTCTCTTGTGTGAATTTTCAGGAGCCGTAGGACTTGGGGGCACCACAGCGAGGCCATATGGACGCGATACCCAACTCTTACCTGATTGGCAACCGTTTCACGAACAAAACCCTGCCGGGTCTGGTGCCGCATCATCGCTTCTGCAGGTGAGTTGGCTTCAATTTAGGCTTCGTGGAGTGGTGCTACACACGCACTTTACCCACACCATTACACACACTAGCAATTACACCAACTCACCATTACACACACTAGTAAACACACCAACACACCATTACACACACTAGTAAACACACCAACACACCATTACACACACTAGCAATTACACCAACACACCATTACACACACTAGCAATTACACCAACACACCATTACACACACTAGCAATTACACCAACACACCATTACACACACCATTACACACACTAGTAAACACACCATTACACACACTAGTACACACACACATTAAATACTCGGTCACTTGTGATACATTTGATTATTTAGCCTATTAATTATTATAAAGAACGTATGTATGTGTGCAACGCTTAAACTACTGAACCGATTTCGATGAAATTTTGTATGGAGTTAGACCAAACTGTAGGGAAGAACGTGAACGATAGAAAAAAAGGAGTCAGGGTATGAGAGTAAGTTACGCTTTCACCCATATATTACTGAATCGATTTCGATGCAATTTCGTATGTTCGATGACGTGTCGATGTATTTTCAGATCCAGTACAAAGATGCTCCTGAAAATCGAGAACCAACTACTCCAGAGGCATCGACAACGTGAAACCACCGGCATCAAGAAACTATATAACTCCTTTTTCGTTTTGTTTTAACAAAATCTCATCAACAATCGTTGGGTTGGCTGTGTGTGTGTGTGTGTGTTGTGTGTGTGTAATCAGTGCAATAGTTCGATTCAAAGACAGTTCAGTTCAGTGCAGCATCTGTGTGACAGGTCACTGGATTGCAAAGACTTTAAACAGTTCCAAAACAGGCCAATGCTTCAGTTCCGAATCTGTGTGACAGGTCACGGAATTACCAAGACTTTAATCAGTTCCAGAACAGGCCAATAGTTCAGTTCCGAATCTGTGTAACAGGCCACTGAATTACAAAGACTTTACGTGTACAGTGCCAGTTGAAAAACAGGCCAAATTTCCAGTGCCGCACCTGTACAGGACCCTGGCACAAGTGCACTGCGGGCCGAGACGCGTTGGGCCTCCGCCCTGTGATGGAATTCGAGGGGATTATGCATGGGAGAGAATACTGGGAGTCGAGCGTGAGATTGTCGGTCGGCGAAGACCTCGGCATGTTCCTGGAGGACGGCAGGAAGAGGAAGTGGGAGGGCAAGGAGGAGAAGGAGCCGAGGAAGCCGCTGAAGAAGGTTATGGGTGAGTTGGACTCTATATTGACCTATAGGACGACGGTTTTTTTTTTCGCCGCGACGCTGGGAGGCTGCCGGCCTTCACGGACGGTTTGGGTCCGGGACAGATGGGTCTGTCTGGGGTTTGGGGTGACTGCTTTTTTTTTATGTATCACAAGGGCAAACGAGCAAACCCGGTTGTGGTGGGTGTTTTTATTCACACTAAAACAGTATGGTACTAAAGTTGTGCTCCTTACTGGAGTTGTTCTTTGGATTTGGGGGGGGGGGGGGGGGGTGTTATAATCACGTCTCAAATCATTAAACGAGTGGCGGTGAGCCTCTTGCCAGTTCTTCTCTCTGCGGCCCTAGATTTGGGAACTGCCAGTAAATGTAGAGTCAATAATTTTTAATAAGTTCTTATTTCTTTATAAGGTCTGTCTGAACTCCCTTTGACCTCCCGACTGACTATATACTTGATGAAATGGTTGCCGTACCAGGGAGGCCAAAGTCGAACCCCCTTTGACCTTTTTACGTACCGACTGGACATTTGATGGCATTGTTACTGTACCCGGGAGGCCAATGCCGAACCCCCTTTGACCTTCCTACGTACCGACTGGACATTTGATGGCATTGTTACTGTACCCGGGAGGCCAATGCCGAACCCCCTTTGACCTTCCTACGTACCGACTGGACATTTGATGGCATTGTTGCTGTACCCGGGAGGCCAAAGTCGACCTCCCTACCATCTCGCCACAATGAGTGTGGCTGGGTGAGAATGCTTTTTTTTTTGGTCGACTTCGTTCGTTGTTTTTCGTTTGCACTTCCATTACACCTAAACTGATTACTTTATTTTTGAGAGATTTCATCCGATCCGCCATTTTGTGAATTTACATTATGTGTTAAGATATTTCTTAATATATCAATAACATCTTATATAAAACCGGATAGAGTTGTGTAATCTTCGACAAAACGGTATTTTACCGTTATCAGTAGGATGTATACTGATATCTACTGCTTTAAAACGCAGTGTGTGTGTTATAAAGCCTTGTGGGCGTATTGTGGGTAATCGACCAGACCACATGCAGTGTACACTCTGTATAACGACACTGAAGGAGTGTCGTGGCGTTATAGAGAGTGGACGTTAAATGGACAAGGAATCATAAGAATACAAGCTAAACCAACCGAAGCCAATTTAACGCTTTAGAGAGTTTGTCCTTCGTGTTACGTTACATGAAGGTTTTACAATTTTACACTACACCAACACTTGCACTCCATATAACGCTACTCAATTTAACGACTTACAGCTTCCAAATCAATTGCCTTTGGTTGGTTGATTTTATATTCGATACATATATTCATTTTCTCCATTTAACGACCATTCTCTATAACGCCTTAAAATGCACGTTGCGAGTTTTACAATTTTACACTATACCAACACTTGCACTCCATGTAACGCTACTCGATTTAACGACAAACCCTCTTACAGCTTCCAAATCAATTGCGTCTGGTTGGTTTATCTTATATTCGATACATATATGTCCCTTCTCCATTTAAAGACCATTCTCTACAACGTCAAAAATTGCACAATCCCTTCCGTGTCGTTACATAGAGCTTACACTGGATTCTCACTCGATCTACCGTTTTTCCCCTATTCTACAGTAAACACAGTTATTCAGACACCACTGAACATTAACCTTTAACAGACAAATCAGTGTGAGGTGACCCTAAATATCATAGATTAGTTAACAAGTAGATGCGTCATCTCAAAACGATCTCATTTCATCAAAAACCAGTAGACTTTCATTTTTTTCATCCGTTTGCGAGAGTTTTGTTCCAAATAAGACCATTAAACATGATTAAAAGTTCTTCAGTAAGTTACATAGGACCATTCTGATACCTCTCAAATCATAATCTGTTCGTTCGCCAAGAGAAGAAGCAGGCAAGAACACATTTAATCAAGGCTAAGCTAAAAATCAGATATTTAAACGCTTTTTCTAAAACTTAACTACCAGAGCGTACCACTTCCTAAAAGGGCCGGCAACCCATCAGCTCTCAGCCACGTATGGTGGCGACGTCGCCTTGACGGCCTCCTGCTCGTTTGCCTTTGCTTCTATAAAAAAAAAAACTGACTGACCAATAGTGGGAGTAGAAAAAAGGCGTGGTTACTCAATGTTCGAGTATTGACCGGTGTAGTTCTCTGGAGCTACTGCTTAAGATACCAGATTGCCAACCTTTAAGAAGAGAGCGTGACTAAATGTATGAAACAGGAGCGTCAGAATTGTCTGAATAATTTAATAATTGTATTTCTGGTAACACACTATGTACAAACATATTATTTGTTATATTAATTCAATATTAGAGCATAGATACTAAACCAGTGGTTCCCAACATTTTTAGGTGCGCGCCCCACTTTTGAGATTCTTAAATCGAAAATGCCCCCCTAACCCATGCAAATATATAAAATCCCCTAACTAGAGGGGTAATTTTAACTGAAAAAAAATCGAAATGCCCCCCCTCCAATTGCCAAATTGCCCCCCATTGGGGCGTATACCCCACGTTGGGAACCACTATTCTAAATGTTACCATCATTCGATTTGATGCATACTAGGTTTCGCCCGCGGCTTCGTCCGCGTGATTTAAACCCAAAAGGTATTTGGAAAAGCGGTTCACGAATGTTCACGAAATTTTTCACACAAACCTTCGTCCCCTATGTCCAATCCCCCCCAACGATATTTTGTAACCTATGTTTAATCTACCTCCATGCTGAATTTCATCGTAATCGGTTCAGTATTTTGAGCGTAACATACATTCATACATGCATTTACAATATCAGTATTATAAAGACTCCTATATCCTGGTAGGTGTGTTGTTCCAAATGAAACGACAGACAATATATATATATATATTATAGAAGAGGGGGCAAACGAGCAGGAGGCCCACCATAAAGGTGAAGTCGCCCATGGACACTCATGTGGCTGGGAGCTCATCAGTGCGTTGCCGGTCTTTCAGGGATTTGTACGCTTTTTCTTGAAGGACCCTAAGTCGTAGTGGTTCGGAAATATCGTGGCGGGCAGCTTGTTCCATAACGTGGTGGTGCGTTGTAAGAAATGGTGGAACGACAGGCATCAGGGTGATACAGGAATATATATATATATATATATACTCCCGCGTCTCTCGAGTCAATAGACGTGTTTTAAAATCAATCTATCCCGTCTAAACACAAGAAACCCGCCATCTCTCTCTTTCTCAACGTTCGCCATCTTCTTTTTTATATTCGTCGACCAATCGGGAGGTCAAAAAAATCAATAGACGTGTTTTAAAAAATAAAATTACTCTGCACATTGATAAATTGAAACCTGTATTGACTATAATTCGAATCATATTATCACAAACCAAATATTAACTTGATTTTCATTTAACAAAGTCATTCTCCATCTGTCTTCCAACTCCACATTCCCCGAGAACACCTCTGATCGGCCATCACCGGGTGCCTGAGGTATACAATGTTATTATTATTATTTTTGTGTATACTTCGCACCCTTTGCACCTGTCTTATTATATTTTAAGTATCGTGTGGGTTGTCTGGAAGAGATCGCTTATTAGCGGTAAGGCCGTCCGTCGCTCTTATGTGTACTATAACATCTGTTAACGTCATTTGCTTCTAGTGTTTAAGTGCGATAAAGTGTAAAACAATATCGCAACTTAAATGCAATAGTTACCAACATTCTTGAGTGGTAGTGCCATGCTGTTACATAGAGTGGGCAGCCGAATGGGCAGAGGCACGGCCGGAGGAATACCACTCACTCACAGAAAACCAGCGTAAAGTTATACAATTGGTTCGTTTTGTACTCGCGTGAGTGGAGATTTTCCCGGTGCCCATCCTCTCGCCTCCCCCCGTCCTCTTCCCCTAAACCCCCCCCACCCCCCATTTCCTAATTTCCCTTAAAAGGCCGACACCGCACTCACGAGCTACCAGCCGCGTGAGTGTTGCCTGCTCGTTTGCCCCCCCTTCTATAAAAAATACAAATATTAAAATTTAACGAAGCCCGGGTCGCATCTGTATTACGCCTCTCAGATGCAAACATTCTATGATAACATGTCAAAACCGTGTGTCAACTCAGTATTAAGTGATGTGTCTGATTGGACACACGCGAAGTGTGTTGATAGTTGAAGTGTTGAGTTTTTAAAGGCCGGCGACTCACTTGTAATCCTCCCTAATGGTTGGCACATCACTCGAAGTGACCCGCCTGCTCGTTTGCCTGCTCTCACATAAAAATAATAATAATGTGTTAGATGCGCACGCGTTTATTTCTGATTCAATATCGTATCGGTGATTAAGGGTTTGCCAACGTTTGCCAAATGCGAGTTACTTGACAACCACTGTAAAAAAGAGAAGAGAAGAGAAATTGATTGATCGGGTAACACTAATACATACACAGATAGGAAGATATATAGTTTGGGAATATGGGACAAAAAATAGGGGGAGATACTTTTGGAGCACAGTGCACAGGTGCTTAGGAAGGCCTTAATCAACACTGGTGATCCAAGAGCTGGTGCTTTCCACGCTCAGCATATAAGCATCGGGTACTCTGCCACAGGGACAAAACTTTCTTAAATTTGTTTTTTTAATACAAAATTGTACTAAAATATATAAAAATATTATATATATATATAAATCTCTCGATACCAGAATAATGCGTGCCATAGTTTGAGAAGCCTTGGTTCATATAAATCTTTTTGTAGACAATCTCAGTGCCCAGTGCACCTTGGTGGGCCTCCTGCTCGTTTGCCCCCTCTTCTATAAAAAAAAAGGCCGGCAACGCACTACCAGCCAATGTGTATGAGCGTCGACTTCTGTAGAGAATCTAATTACTCTCTTCTATAAGAGAAGCTTACCCACAGAGTTGAAATTATTGTATCGTCTCTTCTTAAAAGGGGGGGGGGGGCATAAATGTATGCTCCTATTCCACTATGCCCACCAATAGTCGAGTTTCATTATTTATTTTATGTAACGTCACTCATGCAAACTCTCTAAAGCGTCGAAATCAATTGGCTTCGGATGGTTTAGCTTGTATTACATTCAGATTTTTCTTCTCTCGATTTAACGACCACTTTCTTTTACCATAAAATGTACACTCCCTACAGTGTCGTTATATAGCGCTTGCACGGATATAAACTCCATGCAAGGTCACTCGGTTGAACGACAATCTCTCTAAAGCGTCGAAATCTTTGATTGGTTGATTTAGACTGTGATTCTGATTTTTCTTTTCATTTAACGACCACTCTCTTTAACGCCATTAAATTCACACACCCTCCAGTGTCGTTATATAGAGTAAACACTGGTGTAAACTCATTTTAACGTCACTCTAAAGCGTCGAAATCTTTGCTTGGTTGATTTAGCTTGTGATTATGATTTTTCTTTTCATTTAACGACCACTCTCTTTAACGCCATTAAATTCACACACCCTCCAGTGTCGTTATATATTGAGTGTACACTGCATATATCAGAGATTATTGGAGCAATAGCATCTCGCGATAGGTTTTTAGGGACAATTTTTTTTTTACAAATATTAATACAGTAAAATATATATATATATATATATATATATATATTTAAATCTCTAACAAATGTAAAATCTTATTTAGAATGTTAACGCTCTAATGATAACTAAATTTACATTGTCTTTAAGCTAATTATTATGATAGATAACGTTGAGCCCAAGAGCTATGTACATATTTGAACCACCACAAAGTTACTAGCTCTTACGCTACGATACGACGCGTTGTCGTATATCACATTGATACAGTGTAAAGGCGAGAGTGGGGGGAGTGTGCATATTGTGGCGTTACAGAGGGTGGTCGTTAAATGGAGAAAAGAGAAATAATTGTATGGAATACAAGTTAAACCAACCGAAGCCACATAATTTCGACGCTTCGTTCAATCGAGTGACCTTGCATGGAGTTTATATCCGTGCAAGCGCTATATAACGACACTGTAGGGAGTGTATATTTTATGGTAAAAGAAAACTGTCGTTACATCGAGAGAAGAAAAATCTGAATGTAATACAAGCTAAACAAACGAAAGCCTACCAAAACTCCAGGTAACGTCCCTCTAAAGACATACTCTCTAAAGCGTCGAATCCGTTGGCTTCGGTTGTTTTAACTTGTATTCTATACAATTATTTCTCTTCTCTCGAGTTAACGACCACTCTCTATTACCATAAAATGCACAGTCCCTCCAGTGTCGTTATATAGAGTTACACTGGTGTAAACTCCTTTTAACGTCACTCTAAAGCGTCGAAATATTTGTTTGGTTAATTTAGCTTTTATTTTATCTCCATTTAACGACCAGTCTTTAACGCTATATAGAGTTTACACTGTATTATATATAAAAAAATACCATACCATAAGAAGCCAATATCAATTCAACGCAGTTCACATGAAGCCGAGTGATATATATCCGTCTCTTTCTTACGCGTTCTCTCTCACATTGGTATTTCCATTACTTATTATACGTAGACAGTAGAACGCACTCCCATCCACGTGTGTGTCTATGGGCTACGAGTTCACCCCTTCTGGTAGCCCCCCCCCTGCTCGTCCCCCCCCCCCCCTACAAAAGACAGTATTTTAAATACACAATAATTATCACCAAACGGATCTTACGACGCCATCTTGTATCCGTCCGCCATTTTGGTTGGCACTCGTGTTATGTACCGTTCGGCAAACACATGTGTAACAATATTTGATTTGTTATCTTGTTATCGCGTTATCTTAATCAATTTAATTGCATTTTTGATTAAATTTAATACACGACAATTGCTCGTGTAGATCCAAGAATTATCTCTTTGTGCCAAAGGCTAAAAAATATTAACTCAAACTCAAAATATCTTCTACTCATATGGGTGTTAAGACACTTTTGAATTGTCATTAACACCACCACCGGTTCGGAAGGCAAGTCATCTACCGAGAAGACTTGGTTAGTGTCCGAAGGCCCCACGTCGAGCCAGAGGGCAGAGTACCGAGACGAACTGGCAAGAAAGTCTACCGAGTAACAAGAAACTCGATGGCTGATCTTTATAAACAGTCAGACATAATATATATATATATCTCTTATAAGGCTACGTGTCTTCGCTTTAGTTATAGTTGAAATGTGAGTAACATAATATATATATCTATATATTTATATATATATATATAGATATATATATATATATAGATATATATATCTCTTATAAAGCTACGTGTCTTCGCTTTAGTTATAGTTGAAATGTGAGTAACATAATTTTCTATTGAATGTTCATTTTAAAAGAGCAGCAGCTATCGAGTTTCTTGCCAGTTCTTCTCGGCAGTTAACTGACTTCCCAACTGGTTGTAGTGGATATTTTGAGTTTGACATTAAGCCTCTGTCAGCCAGGCACATTCCATGTCAATTTTGTGGGCGTGACGTTTAAAAAAGAACACCCTGTAGTAGGCCAGGCCAAACGTTAAAAGAAAAACTACTTTTTAAAAAAAAATGAAAATCGACTTTTCACACGCGTTTTCTTTAAAGTACTCACACATTGACTGTTTAAATACCGTATTAAACAAATAAATATTAAGTGAAAGTGTTGTTTTTGGACTAAAATGAGAATAATTTCTGGACTCCTATCGAAGCCGTACAGCGTTATGTCCAAGAAGACCTACAGGTGGACAATAAAATGTTGTAGCGTGTTCTGACAGTGGTTTTTTTGGTTCATTGTCTTCAGCACCATCTGGTGGTACATAAGAGACAACAGGTTCAAAAAATTGTGTTGATTAACGCCATCTGTTGTTCGGAAAGTCGAATATCGTTAAGGCATATCAAACTTTTTAGCGACACAGACAACAGGTTCAAAAAATTGTGTTGAACAACGCCATCTGTTGTTCGCAAAGACGAATATCGCTAAGGCATATCAAACTTTTTAGCGACACAGACAACAGATTCCAAAATTGTGTTGAATAGCGCCATCTCTTGTTTGGAAAGTTGAATATCGCTAAGGCATTTCAAACTTATTAGCGACACAAACAACAGATTCCAAAAGTTGTGTTGATTAACGCCACCTGTTATTCGAAAAGTCGAATACCGCCAGGGTATATCAAACAGAGAGAGATTGAAAAAGCCACCTTTTGATCGGAAAACCAAAAAAAAAAAAAGCAATTACCAAGTAGGTGCATGAGAATAAGGGCATAGACAATGGTCGAGGACACAAATCAAAATGGCGATCGGATGTCGGCGGCGGCGGTGCTGCAGTTCGCTGCGCGCGAGTCGAGGGAGGGCCGGAGGTTCGCCGAATTTGGCGCGCACGCATTAGCCAGCATCGCTTACAACGCATACGGTAAAACTTTATTCTCTAACAGCAAGCGCTTCTCAAACTTTTCCAATTCATACACACATAAAAGAGTAATTATGTGTGCGTCGTACACATTTACTTGCTGGGGTGGTGGGAAATAAAACCAGTGGTTGTTTCTTTCTTGATCTTCTTATTTTACAAGAATTAGTTCAAACAAATATAAGCCCTCTGATTAGTCGGCCAATCAGAGCGCGTGAATCTCGGCCAATCAGAGGAAAGGTTCAAATTGACAATTTGTTATACCCTAACGTTAACTGTTCTTTATAAAGTATTTAGTTTACAAAACATACAATATTAAAACTTTGGTTTAACTAATAAGTAATTATAAAAATTAATATTGTTATTAGTGTCCAGTTATCACTACTAATTATTGTCTCACATTATTATGTATATATATATATATATATATATATATATTAATTAGGTAACAATATACATGTGAAAATGAATTTTGCAATTTCAATTGAAACATAGGAGAATTTAATAATTTAAAAGTGCACAATCTCAGTCGCTCTCGATGCCAGAATTGTGCTGCCACAGTTTGAGAAACCTTGGTTTGCACGTGTCACAGCGTTTAGCTTTAACTGTGTTCACTTGTATTCCACAATTTGAATAATAGATGGCGTTGATGGTGTTTTAAAACGCGCTATCGATGTGTTCAGGCTTTATTGTATAAGTTAGCCTAATCTAAGCAACTTTAGCCTTTTCACGGCTGAGCTAAGCCCGCCAACATTGAGATCCCCATTTTAAAATAAAGGCAAACCTAGGCTGTGATGCTAAGCTCGCCAACAAGACCGTGCTGAGCTGTAAAGGCCTCCTGGCCAACATTGAGATCCCCATTAAAAATAAAGGCAAATCTAGGCTGTGATGCTAAGCTCGCCAACAAGACCGTGCTGAGCTGTAAAGGCCTCCCGCCCAACAGCGAGATCCCATTCCAAAAGTTCTCACTCATAAGCCTCCAGTGCCCTCCATAAAGGAAAGCTATGATTAAGAAACCGCCTTCGGGATTATACGTGCGGCCACTATCCCGCCCTACAGGCAAGTCCTCCCCGCCCAAGCCTAGTGCTTTGCTAGGATTCTTCAGAACGCTTTAAGAGTATTCTGGAAGAATATCGAGAGGAACATAATTGTTAGCAGCGACAGAACACTGTTATTTACACGTCAGCAGCAGCCATTTTTTTTAATGTTTTTTTTCACCACCCCTTTGGGAAACCAACTCTCAACGTAGGTATTCCTGACCTGGGTTGGGGCCTTAAAGAGACGCACCAGCAACTCACTTTGTAAACCTGGCGTTGCATGCCCATGGGCGGTTTGCAAATCACTCGGCGACCCGCCTGCTCGTTTGCCTACTGGTACATTAAAAAATATTGCCAAATTGGGCAAAGGGCGGAAATGCCACTCCACACGATTCCGTCTTCATAACAATATTACTCACTTGCCCTTATGTCCCACGTTGGGGCAAAAGGGCGGATATTATCTTCATAACAATAAGTTTACTTACCTACTTGTCCATCCCCCCCCCCCCTAACTCCCCACATTGGGCCAGAGGGCGGAAATGCAACTCCTTACCTCTCTGTCTTCCTCATAATAAATTTACTGACTTGCCCTAATGTCCCACGTTGGGGCAAAAGGGCGGATATTATCTTCATAACAATAAGTTTACTTACCTACTTGTCCACCCCCCCCCCCCCCTTATGCCACACGTTACGACAGAGGGTGGATTTACCACTCCTTACCTCTCTGTCTTCCTAACAATAAATTTACTCACTTGCCCTAATGTCCCACGTTGGGGCAAAAGGGCGGATATTATATTGAAGTGTCTCGGTCCTTCAATAAGTCTATTAAGTAAACGTTTACCGGATCGCCTCGTCGATTTGATAATTATCACGCCCGACCTCTGACCTTATATCTATAGTTTCGCAAATAGTGAACCAGTTACCCGTATCGGAGCACTTTGCCCGGGCCACCGATAACTGGTTCAAACTTATGTTAGCCACGTGCCGGATTGAAAATTAATATTCATTACAATAAAGAGGTTTTAAGTCGATTGAACGTGTATGCATTGACAATTGTCAATTTAGGTCGTAGTTGTCTATGGTTGGCGGCCATCTTGTGCATCACGATGGATGATCAGCTTTGCTAGGTATTTCAAGATAAGTCATTACATGTGGGCAGAATACGATCCCTCCAGTACTGCTACCACCTACCACCTGCCTAAAAGGCAAGGCAACGCACTCACCAGCCGTGTACGGCGACTTCATGGTGTGTCACTTGCTCGTTTGCCCCCACTTCTATAAAAAAAAACGCTACAAAATTGCCTGGAAAATTATCAGGGTCAGATCATTTTCGATCTAAGGGACATCCATTGCTGATGTTCTAGAACTAGTCTCCGTCAACGAAGCCCCATTCCCCTCATGATCCCCCAATTAATTCTTGCCTCCACAAGAATGTGACACTTTTATGACAGGGTTAGGACAGTAGATTAGTAGCTTAAGAATGATTTACTTTACCTAGTCTGTCCTAAGGCCCCAGCCACGTGTGCCTGCTCGTTTGCCCTTCAATACGAACGAGCAATCGTTAGACTCAATTCCGGTGTGCACCTTCAAAGCCTTACTGAGTAAGAATTGGAGAAATGTCTATGGCCGCAGACAGGGACTTAGGTTTTTTTTTTGTTTGGACACTCGGTTCACCAGGAGAATCTGGCGAGTGAACGGACTTAGCGATCCCCGCCAGGCAACTATTACTGATAGATGAAAGACGCCATTTTAAAATAAGACGTTACAACTTCCAGCATCTCTCGGCGAAATGGGTGGCAGCGGGAGCTCGTCATCATCACACATGTCCCCGGGGTGGCAGGTCAACGACCTGGACCTGGATCTACCCGGAGAGTTGAGCATGAAGTAAATTTACAACATTTAAAATCTCATCGAAATGGGCTCAGTTGTTTGGTGCTAACAGGCGTTTCCTTTTACAGCGAAGCACTGCTGTCGCTACCATCACTGGCGGTGTTCAAACAGGAGGCTCCGTCCCCAACTGGGGCCGTACTCTCTCCACCGCGTAGAGTCTGGCCCCCGAGACGGCAGAACGAGAGACAGGTGAAGGTTGTCGCCGTGCTCAAAGGCCTACACGTGGGCAAATTTCCTCTGCCCGTTTGCCTGAATGTTCGAAATGTTTAAATTTTCAGATCACGAACATGATCGTCGACAATCGGGAGCCGATGGACGAAGGCTGTCATGAATCACCACCACACAATAATATGATGAGTCAGCATTGTGAGTTTAATTACTTCTAGTCACCATTACACAGTTTTTATGATCGTCATTATTACATCACAATATAATATTTTCATCATCATAACTATCAAACAACGTCTCGATCAATGATCACTATGTTATCACAACTATGGAACAGTTGTTTATCATCACTCTAAAACAGTTTTCATCATCCCTTTAAAGCATTTGATATCATCACTACAGAACAGTTTTTTTTCATCACTTTATAACAGTTTTCATCATCCCTTTAAAGCATTTGATATCATCACTACAGAACAGTTTTTTTTCATCACTTTAAAATAGTTTTCATCATCCCTTTAAAACATTAAATATCATCACAATAGAACAGTTTTTTTTTATCACTTTAAAAACCGTTTTCATCAGCCCTTTAAGCATTTAATATCATCACTACAGAACAGTTTTTTTCATCACTTTATAACAGTTTTCATCATCCTTTTAAAGCATTTGATATCATCACAATAGAACAGTTTTTTTTGTCATCACTTTAAAATAGTTTTCATCATCACCAATTACCAATACTTGACATATTCTAAAATGGGTGAATGTCATCCGCAGCGGGCAGCCCCGAGAGCATCCAATGCCAAACGATGGCACCCACCATGATGGACATGAGCGGCTACCACTCGCCAAACGAACACGACAACAAAAGTGAGTTATCCGGACGGGGTGTGTGTGTGTGTGTGTGTGTGTGTGTGTTAAGGAGCGATTTAATTATGATATCGAAATACTTCCCGCCATTATTAGTGTGACGAAGTTTAATAAAAACACACACACTTTCACACACCAACAAATATTTACACACACACACACATATGAAGGTCCTAAAACACACGCATAAATGATAACGTAAAATTAAGTCCCAAAAGGTGTGTTTGGGTGTGTCAATTGCCAATTGTGTAACGGTCCATTAAAAATATTCACAAATCGACTTTATATTTACATTTGGTATACACACACTTTCACACACCAACAAATATTTACACACACACACACACACACACATATAAAGGTCTCTAAAACACACGCATAAATGATAACGTAAAAGTAAGTCCCAAAAGGTGTGTTTGGGTGTGTCAATTGCCAATTGTGTAACGGTCCATTAAAAATATTCACAAATCGACTTTATATTTACATTTGGTATACACACACTTTCACACACCAACACCTATACCCACACACACACACACACTGACGCATACGCGTACTCACTGTACACACGTACACATCCACAACTAACACACACACTCTTAACAAATATATAAACACACACACATTGACGAAACGACCCGGTACTTGCAGACGGTGGTCTGCTGATGTGCTCCCCAAACGCGTTCGACGGCTTCCTGCAGTCTCCCGTCCGCTCGGAGGCCTACAAGGACGACTCGAGGTGAGGGCCAAATCGGGACAGACCCGACTTTAATGGCATCTTCCACCCTTCCCCTTTCGTTTAGTATCCCCCCCCCCCCCCTAATCTCACCTTTCGCTGTCTCTCCATTCTTCCGTTTAATATAACTCACTTTCCCCTTTCCCTCATATGTCTCTGCCATTGGCTTCCCCCTTGTTGACCATCCTCTCCTACCTGTTCTGTTTGGACTCCCTCGCTAGCTCTCCCGTTACCTGTCCATCCCCTCCCATCTCTGTCTTTCTCTTTCCCTTCTCGTGTGTGGAAGGTTGTGACCTTTCTGCCATATTGCATACACTGACTTTGGGGTGATTTTGTGGACCGCAGATTCCAGTACGTGCTCGCGGCGGCGACTTCCATCGCGACGAAGCAGAACGAGGAGACGTTGACGTATCTCAATCAGGGGCAGCCGTACGAGATCAAGCTGAAGAAATTGGGAGACCTCTCCCACTCCAAGGGGAAGATACTGAAGGTATTCCCACTTAGCTGACGGCTGTCAAACGTCATCCATTCCACTGTCGACTGTCAAACGTCATCCATTCCACTGTCGACTGTCAAAAGTCACCTATCCCATTGTCGACTGTCAAACGTCATCTTTCTCACTGTCGACTGTCAAACGTCACCTATCTCACTGTCGACTATCAAACGTCATCTTTCTCACTGTCGACTGTCAAACGTCACCTATCTCACTGTCGACTATCAAACGTCACCTATTCCACTGTCGACTGTCAAACGTCACCTATTCCATTGTCGACTGTCAAACGTCACCTATTCCATTGTCGACTGTCAAACGTCATCTTTCTCACTGTCGACTGTCAAACGTCATCCATTCCATTGTCGACTGTCAAACGTCATTTATTCCACTGTCGACTGTCATACGTCACCAATCCCATTAAGGGTTGACTGTGAAATCGCAAGTCTTAAATGAATTAGCGGACCATAGACACGTTAAAAGAGGTAAATGTGAAAAGTGAGTACCATAGACAATAAATGTTCGCAGAGCGTGATAAAGATTTGCTTCCACGAGCGTCGGCTTCAGTACATGGAGCGGGAGCAGATCGCGCAGTGGCACGCCCAAAGGCCCAGAGAGAGGATCATAGAGGTGAGTGGGAATGAGCGGGAGTGTTGAGCGACTACTCTGCTCTATTGAACTGCCGAAAATAATTAAAAATGTTTTCCACCTCCTCATTCAATTCTACCCCTTTAAGTACATCCCTCCCCCTACCTTTAACTCTCCCCTACCCTCTTAATTTCGTTACATCCCCTTTCAATCCTTTTCAGCCCTTCTCCACCACCTTTATTTATTCCCCTCTACCACCCCCCCTCCCCCCACTCCCCGTTCCCTCTTAATTTGTCCTAACGGTGCTAAGCCTCGTTGAAATCGGTTCAGATGGGTGTTCCAGCCCCAATAACCCGATCGAATTGTAGGTGGACGTCCCTTTGTCGTACGGCGTGACCCGCGTGGAGCAGCCCTCCGCCCTCAACGCCCTGCACGTGTACTGGGACCCCACGAAGGACGTCGGGGTTTATATCAAGGTACGACTTGTTCATAGCACCCCCTCTTTCTCACACAAATTTACTCTTTCTCTTCTACACACATTATCCTTTCTTTATGTCTCTTTCTATATCTCTTTTTTGCACACACTCTCCCAGTTCTCTTATTTTCTTTTTATAAATACGCTCCTAAACATTACACGTTATCACAGAGACTTACAAAACATGAATCAAGAAAGAGACAGACGTTATAATAATTTGAAAACTAAGACAAACAAAGAACACCAGCTATAAATTACAACTGACGACATTTAAAAATCTCTTACACCCACTCTCTTACTCTATCTCTTTGTCACACACACACACACACTATCCCTTTCTTTCTTCCACTATCAAACTCACTTAACTCAGGGGACAATCATTTCATTTTCCGAGTAACTACACGCAGGCGTGACGTCATCGTCTCACGCGTGGATTTGGGGCGGAGCATATAAATACTGGAGCTCACACCGCGCGGGCTCATTCAGTATTGAGAGCTAGTGCCGAGCGGACGTACGTTTTCAGTGTACCCACTTTTTAATCAATAATCCGAGTGGTTAAATGCTTTGCTTGATGTTACCATGTCATACCGTGTAAGCTCTATATAACGACACTGAAGGGTCTGTGATTTTCATAGCGTCTGAAAGTGGTCGTTAAATGGAGAGTGGAAAAATCAGAAGGGAATACACGTTAAACCAACGAAAGCCAATGCTTTCGAGATTGTCGTTAAATCGAGTGACGTTACATGGAGTTTTCACCATGTATTTTAACTGAAGGCGACATGTTATATGTCAGGTGAACTGCATATCGACGGAGTTCACAGCGAAGAAGCACGGCGGCGAGAAGGGCGTGCCGTTCCGCATTCAGGTGGAGACTTATTTGGCCAGCGACGAGGCGATGCGCCTGCACGCGGCCGCCTGTCAGATCAAGGTGAGCCGGCTTGGAGGGAGCGGGTGAATGGTTGAGTTAGGAGCTGAGTTGGTCACTGAATGTCATTGCATACATATAATTTTTTGATTCTACGCCTGTTCGCGAGTGAGTGAGTGAGTGATTCTTTAATTAGATGAGCGATTGAGTGAACGATTTTGTGATGCCATGACTTGGTTATTAAATGAGTTAATGATTCACTGGTTATAAGAGTGTACGATTTAGTTGTTAGATGACTTGGTTGCCAAGTGGCTAAACCTACTATTTAATAATAATACTGACATAATTGACATTTACACCATCTATTGACGCGTCGTGTGACATTCGCTTTTCAACAGAAATAACCCGTGTACTTTTGGATGTTGTATATATTCTCCGTCGCAGAGTACGTTTGACAGTTGTCTATGACTCCGTCGCAGTGTATATAACACGGCGTCACCCCCCCCAGGTGTTCAAGCTGAAGGGCGCGGACCGCAAACACAAGCAGGACCGCGAGAAGGTGATGCGTCGTCCGCCCACCGACGTCGAGAAGTATCAGGCGGGCTGCGAGGCGACGGTGCTGACTACGGTGAGGGTTAACATGCTGACAAACTTTGTTCCCATACAGATTGGTACCAGTTAATCCAACAAACATTGTTTTACCATATAAAATGTGAAGGGTGATGGTACCAGATGCCCGTCACGGTATTTCCGAACCATTACGACTTAGGGTCCTTCAAGACAAAAGCTTTCCAATCCCTAAAAGGCCGGCAACGCACTCACGAGCTCCCAGTCATGTATGGGAGTGGACTTGGGAGTGTATATGGGAGGCGACTTCACCTTTATGGTGGGCCTCCTGCTCGTTTGCCCCCTTTTCCGATTCTCGATATACTCACAAACATTTCATGAGAATCGGTCGAGCCGTTTCGTAGGTTTACGGTAACTTGTGACAAGTTAATTGTATTTATAAGACTTATTTTGGTATAAATATAATTGATTTATTAAACACACAACACATCCACATACATAACTATACACATACATAACTATACACATACATAACTATACACAACAACAACTATACACATACATAACTATACACATACATAACTATACACAACAACAACTATACACATACATAACTATACACATACATTACTATACACAACAATAAGTAATTTTCAAAGGCCGCTCACTCACCGGTAAACCTGGCGTCAGCTCGTTCGCCTCCTGCTGCTTTCTCTTAACAACATTTTTGTTGTCAGCTCTCAAACGACGCGTTGATGCCGCCGCCAGTCGTCACAACTTCGCCGCCATATTCTCCCGGATTGTGGTGAGTGTTTGTATTTAAACACACACACACACACACACAAGGTAATTCACACACACACACACACACAAGACATTTATTCACCTAGGTAACTCTTACGTGAATCGTCAAAAATGGAGTTTAAAAAAAAAATATGACTCTCACTCTCTTGCCAGTTCCCAAATATCAAGGGCGTAGAGTGAGGAGTACCGGCAAGAGAGAAATGTATCATTTATAAGAATGGAGGAAGTACGGTGTCTGTGGAAGTACATTGTCTGTGTAAGCACGGTGTCTGTGGAAGTACAGCGTCTTTGGAAGTACGGTGTCTGTGGAAGTACAGCGTCTTTGGAAGTACGATGTCTGTGGAAGTACATTGTCTGTGGAAGTACATTGTCTGTGGAAGTAAATTGTCTGTGTAAGCACGGTGTTTGTGAAAGTACTGTGTCTGTGGAAGTACACCGTCTTTGGAAGCACGGTCTCTGCGGAAGTACAGCGTCTGTGGAAGTACGGTGTCTGTGGAAGTACAGCGTCTTTGGAAGCACGGTGTCTTAGCTCAAAATCAAAAGATATCTCTATTCACACAGGTAACTAAGGTACATTTATGAATGAAGAAAAAAAAGCCAGTTCTCAAATCAGGTGCGCAGGGAAGAACTGGCAAGAAACCCTCCGCCTTTAAATTCGCCAAGCATGTTCTGCAGTTTCTCTGCATCCTCAGCACCATAAATGCGACACATTCTGGTGCTGAGGACAACGATTGATTAGGGCGATCATACGCGAGGTAGTGCACATACGACGGATCGAATTAGATTGACAAACAATCTTTCATTCGACGGTCCCATTCACGGATCTCAAACGATGTCAATTGACACGAATTACCGTTCTATTTCGGTGATGCGTTCGCTTCGTTCACATTGAACGATTCACGTCCGTTCGTCATTCGCCATTATGCGGAAGCTTATTTTGAGCGTGCTTCAGTTTATAATCTGTGGACGATCTTACAATATCGCACAAATGTCTCTGTTCAACTTTCTGACACTTTTGAATCGTTAAAATCGTCTCAAAAAAAAAAACCAAATCAACATATATGCAAACTCCATGTAACGTCATTCGATTTAACGACATTCTCGCAAAAGCATCGACATCAATTGGGTCTAGTTGGTTTATATTACATTCAAACTTTTCGTCATTTGAACCACTCTTGAACGTCATAAAATGCACACTTCCATCAGTGTCGTTATACAGAGTGTATATAAAGACATCATATTAGTATGTATTACTTAAAAAACTGTGTTAAAAGCATTTTGTTAAAATAGTTTGTATAGTTAATAAATGTCGGTTCACATTAATACGATGAAAAAAAAACCGGTTATCACGCACATCACTAGTGATTTAAATATAGAACGCCCTGTCGCAACTGACAGCGTGTAACGTAATTGAATTAAAGAGGCCATAATTGATTTATTCTCTGATGTGTCTATTGCGACGTGATCAAACAGACAATTCTATATGTCCCACTTGAAAAATGTCCGTAATTCAAAGATTTTTTTGTTTGTTTGTTTTGATTTGAATAGGCTCCGTAACTACTGGACCGATTTGAAAAATTCTTTTACCGTACGCAAGCTGCGCTACTTCCGAGTGACATAGGCTATGTTTGATTTTCAAAAAAAAAAAAAAATAGGGATCCTTGGGAAACCTTGAAAAATCTTTTCCGAGTTTTCAATTCTCTCGATTAGCATATGTCCAAACTAATATTATGAATGCAACTCTGTATATAACGTTGTCACGCTTAAACCACTCGATTTTGAACCAACTAATTTCGATGAAATTTGGTATGGATCTCCATCTAATTTATTATTTATTATTAAATTACTCATCTAAATTAAACTTTTGATGAATAATGAATGATGAATGCCATTTATAAACCCGTTATCAAAATGACTTTGGTGTTGAAACCGCGTGGACAAAGTCGCGGGAAAAAGCTACTAGTATTTATAGTATAAAGGACTATTTAAACTGTTAAAAAATCAAGTACTGAGTTAATAAAAATACAGTGTAAACTCTATATAACGACACTGAAGGGGCTGTGCGTTTTATGGTGTTATAGAGAATCGTCGTTCATTGGAGAGAAGAGAAATCAAAATGGAATACAAGCTAAACCAACCGAAGCCGAGATTTGGACGCTGTAGAGAGTGTGAGTGACGTTACATGAAGTTTACACCGTATACATAAAATTCAATGAAAAACGTTGAATTTTATAAATGATCAGTCTTGGTACTGTGTCCTATGTCCCCATGATGGGACAGAGTCTACAGAGTCTCGCTACCAGTTCTAAGTGCTCTTGCTTGCCAGAATTTCAACTATATAAGTCAGCCTGCTTCTTCTCAGCTTGGTCGCGTAAGAACAGGCAAAGAATCACTGAGATTAAATACGATTCAAAATGGTCCCATGTACCTTAATGTATAAAGATATTTTGACTTTGAGAAACCGATAATTTACACACATCCTTAGCTATTCTGTATTATGACGTCGTGTGTCTATATTTAGTCTCGTCCGAATGTTAACCGGTTAAAACCGGTCTTTTTTAAATATAGCTTAGTGCAATAATAACTGAATTGAAAGCCGGTTAGTCCAGTTCAAATCGCATGCATACAACAGAGATATATCTAATAGGTGACATATCTTTCAGGCATAAAGTATAGACTGAAGTAGATGAATAAATTGATGGTATGCTGAGGGCGGGATAGCTTATAGACAAATAATCTACTACTAATATATAACAGACATATTGTGATCAAATCAAACTCATAAATATATTTATTCAAAAAAAAAACACAAAAACAGCGTAGAGAAGAACTGGCAAGAAACTCTCCGCGTTTATATTGCCAAGCATGTTTAACACACTAGTTCCTAATCCTGTTAAAAATATGCCACTTGACAAGAATTTTGCCTCCGTCACCATACTCACATAAATATGTAATATATGTTACGTAACATATAAATATATGTTACGAGGCGACATTATCTTAAATGTGTTTAAATTACTCAATCGTGGTGTGTTACACAAGTAATGTTGTCCGAGGTCGTGTATTCCGATGCGAGTGATGTGCTATTAACCGGTGAACATTTGAACAAAAAAAACCAGTTCACCATAACCGTATTTCAATCGGCCAAAACGATCGTTCGCATCCACAATCCGGTTCTTTGCCGTTTCGGTGTGTAAATACGTGTTTAGTTTATTAATGTGAACGTCAAAACGTAAAAACCGATACGCACAACATCACTATGACGCTCAACGCAATTTATAGAGGCCGGCCGCGTCCTGCGCGAACCGATTTTAACCGGTTCGGTTTCTTAACGCGCTTCACTCGGCGGCCAATAATACGCGCGCAACGCTCAGTTGGTTCCGTTCACTCGCCACAAGTCGGACGCCATTTTGTGACATCTCGTGTTTTAGTGTTTGCAAACAAAACAACAAAAAGAAACGCCTCACGTATCAAGCGGTTAATTAAATAATGCTGGGACAAGTGATTTATAAAAGCCGTGTTAAAGTTTAGTAATGTTTGGTGAAGTGTTTTGTGGACTCGCTATGTTGGATGTTAGAAGGGCTGTACAACGTTTTGCCTCTGGAGCGTTTCTCTTCTTTAACCTGACCAGACAGGATTATAGCTGACGAGTACAATGCTCGTGATCGAGCAAAGGGTCCACACGCGTAATTTGAGCCGTGGCATCTTCCTCAAGGCAAGGCTCGTTCATGGGCTGGATGCGTGCGGTTGGCGGATGAAATTCACCCTCCTGAAGGCTGAAGTGGAGGTGGAAGCTGATACGGATACGTATATAGAGATTGCTAGGAGACTGAAAGCAACCAATGTCGTTGTTAAGCCGACGCGACTCCGTTTACCGTAAATATCTAGTTATTTCTGACTTTTTCTCACCGAATTGCGTTCATTTTGAGTTTCGCTCTGTTTTACAAGCAAATCGTATGTATCAAATTAATTAATTATGTTCTTACGTCTGTAGTTCTTGTCGTAACACTTTTAAACAAGAACCGGTAAAAAGAAAACAATACTTATTTACACATATATATGAATACATTTACAGTTTAGCTGAGTCTCTTGCCTGCTTCTTCTCAGCTTGGTCGCGTACGAACAGGCGTAGAATCACATAGATTTAAGACGATCCAAAATGGTCCTTAATGAAATAAAGATATTTTGACTTTTGAGTCTATATATGACATTTTGTCTACGTTTTATTGAATAAATATCGCTCGTCTTCTACTTATGAGTAGTTTTCAAGTCACTGTTAGCAAGTATCCACACTACTCGCAGTATTAAGGGTTCTATTGTTTTATTTTAACAGATTTTTATAGTTAAACCCTAGTATTTTTACATCGAAACAATGCAACTAATAAACACAGGACTAAATAATTAATTATTAAATAAACACAAAATATTCTTGATATTAACCTAACTAATATAAGTAACTTAAAATAAACAAAAACACAATACTAAAACAAATTTAAAAAGTTTGGTCCCTTCGTGGCAGAGTAGCCACAAGAGCTGGTGGCATTTCCTCGCTGTATGGCGAGGAAACCACCAGCTCTTGGATCACCGGTGCTGACTTAGTCTTACTTAACTCCTTAATAGGCGCCTGTGCACTTGCACCCCATGCTCCAAAAGTCTCTACTGCAAACGAAAAAAAACATAATTAATTACTTAATAATTAATTTTGTCTTGTATGAAATGCATGTGTGTAATTTTGATTCAATACACACAAACTTAATTAAAAGCTCATGTGAGTTTTAAGGTACTAGGTTAAAAAAAACTAGAATATATATAAGTAGTCTGATTGAGTTTGACTGTTGGCAGACTCGAAACCCTCGTAGCCTTAACATTCTGATACCTCACATTGGAGTGATTCATATGAACATACCAAATAAATTTGATACGGGGGCAAGAAAGCCTAAGGCTTTAGATATTTGAATTTGTCATGAAAATGTATATTTTAAAGAAGCAGCCATCGAGTCACTCTTCTTGATAGGTCTATTCTCGATAGAGTGTCTTAAGACCTACTTGTAAAAAGATATTTTGAGTGTGAGTTTAAACCTCCCCCCCTTTTTGCAAAGTAATAAACAAGTGGGGAGAAGCAGACACAATGTTCTTATATATTTTGCTAAGTACTATGGTTCGATCAGTCAAAGAATATTTAGAGGACAAAGACCCATTTATTAAGCAACAGCTCAGCATCAGGACAGTTTAATTCTTCAGTAGTCTTACAATAGTTTTGTTTTCAAAGTAATCATGGAAATATATATTTTTAAAAGCAGTTATCAAGTCTCTTACTCTTCTCGGTAGATCTGTTCTCGATAGAGTGTCTTAAGACCTACTTGTTCAAAGATATTTTGAGTTATTTAGAGGACAAAGATCCCTTGAATGTGTGGCAATTAACTTCGGGACAGTTCAATTCTCGAGTCTAGCCTTACAATGCTTTAGTTATTTGATTGTAAGTAACATAATCTTGTATTAATTGTTAATTTTAAAAGACCAGCTATCGAGCTTCTTGCCAGTTCTTGTCAGTAGATAACTGCCACTAAATGACGATTCAAAAGTGTCTTAAGACCTACTGTAATAAAGATATTTTGAGTTTACCAGTAAAGCTGAGTTTATGGGTATCAAGAACTGTCTATTTGGAACCCCGAAGCCTTAGATATAAGTAGAAATTTAAACACTGGAGTGCTCCGATGCCACTCATCGAATTGGGCTGGTCTGGACACTGGTTTTCCTCATGTTTGCCTCCATGTTTTATGATCGAGAGATATAAACTTTTGAATATTATGTTTTAATTCATATACATACACTAAGCTAGATATTACTTTTAGCATACACACATTTAGTTAGTTAGTTGGTTGGTTATCCGGGATATGTGAGGTATATCCCAGTTCTGACTTTACCTTTATGGCCCCCCCCCCCATGCTCGTTTTCCCCCTGTTATATTTGTAAAGAACTGATAGGATTTTTGGTTCTTTTACTTTGCCTTGTAAATATATGCAGGTGTAAATAAATAAATGCATTTTGTTTCTTCAGCTCGCCGAAGGCGACCAGCCCCATCCCTTGCAAGCCAATGCTGACACAGCCAAGTGAGTATTCTAATTAAGGGAACCAAAAAAAAAAAAGCTTTTGAGTGGTAGTGCCATGCTGTTACATAGAGTTTCAGCCGAATGGACAGGCAAGGCCCGAGAAATACCACTCTCTCACACAAAAACGGCTCATCTTAAGTTTCTCCAATAGTCTTAAGTATCTCGAGTCGTTCTTAAGTTTCTCTAGTCATCTTAAATGTCTCTAGTTGTCTTAAGTATCCCGAGTCATCTTAAGTGTCTCGAGTCATTCTTAAGTTTCTCGAGTAGTCATAAGTATCTCGAGACGTCTTAAGTGTCTTGAGTCGTCTTAAGTATCTCTAGTCATCTTAAGTGTCTTGAGTCGTTCTTAAGTTTCTCTAGTCATCTTAAATGTCTCTAGTTGTCTTAAGTATCCCGAGTCATCTTAAGTGTCTCGAGTCATTCTTAAGTTTCTCGAGTAGTCATAAGTATCTCGAGACGTCTTTAGTGTCTTGAGTCGTCTTAAGTATCTCTAGTCATCTTAAGTGTCTTGAGTCGTCTTAAGCTTCTCGAGCAGTCTTAAGTATCCCGAGTCATCTTAAGTGTCTCGAGTCGTTCTTAAGTTTCTCGAGTAGTCATAAGTATCTCGAGACGTCTTAAGTGTCTTGAGTCGTCTTAAGTATCTCTAGTCATCCTAAGTGACTCGAGTCGTCTTAAGTGTCTCTATAGCTGATGTATATCGAAAAGAGTTTTTTTTTGTCTGTGATTCCTTTTATTTCAGACATTAAGTCCATCTGTGTTTGCTTTCATCTCTTCTTTTGTTCAAATAAAAACACCACTTCCAATGCTCAATTTCCATCACCGCTCACCGGTTTCCATGTTTCAGCCATCATCACCAGCAATCAGACGAAGGCCCTGTACTGCGAGGCGTGAGTTTCTTATCTTTTTTTTAATGTAGAATAAATGCGCTGGTGGTTTTTGTCTGTGGTGAAATGTAAACTTTAATCACTCTTTTTTGCAATAAAAAGTTCATCCCTATAGTTTGGTCTATCTCCATACTGAATTTCATACGAATCGGTTCAGTGGTTTGAGAGTGAAAGCGTAACATACTCAATTTTTTTTTTAATTTTATGCCAGAAAAGTACAGGCACGAAAGCCTCTCCTCTGTGTGGAAATTGTAAACGTGTGCAATTCGCAGTCTGCCCGAGGTGAAGGTGGCCACGCCCGCCTGCCACTCGCCCGGCGCCATCCTGCCCGACCTGCCCCACACCGGCGACACTGACCGCGACAAGGTATCACGTCACCACCTGCGCCAAAGCGATCAGCCACTCGTGACCGATCGCTTTTGCTTTTGCAAATTTCATTAAAATCCATATTTTTGCTGCTCTCTCTTCCAGAACAACGGTCTGTCGAAGGACGCGTCCGCCGCGGAGACGCAGGCTTGGCTGACGCGGCACCGCTTCGCGCAGCACGCGGCGACGTTCAGCAACTTCTCGGGGGCGGATCTGCTGCGGTGAGCTCTACACTCTGTGTGTGGTCCTTCGGTCCGGACTCGGGATGGACCTTAAACACCTGTCAAACTCACCTTTACTCGATTCGTGGGGTCTTGAGACACTTTTGAATCGTCTCCGGTTTAAAAGTCGAAGTTACGAAGCGGCAAGAGACGACTGTCAGCTGTGTGAGACGACGTCGACTCGATTGGTCCTTCGGTCCGAGTTCAAAAGCCTTTGAAAATTTTATAGGTTCAAAAAACTGGTTTTACTTAATGAGACCATCAATTAATAGCTTTGCGTGTGATTTTTAAATTTTCCCACAAAAGCAATAGAGACGAAGATTGGTCTTCACCAGATGGCGCTTATCAAATTGTAAAACTAATCGAAGTACCCTCATTTGTGTTCCAGCCTGTCCCGCGACGACATAATCCAAATCTGCGGCCTCGCGGACGGAATACGACTATACAACGCCCTCCACGCCAAGTAAGTACCTTCGGATCGAATCCTACCCTCCCCGGAGGGTAGACTGGAGCCAGAAAAGAACAAAGACCGACCGAAGGTGAACGTCTTCCGCAGACGCATCGAGCCCCGGCTGACGGTGTACGTGTGCGCCGGCGGCTCGGGCATCTTCAGCGTGCTGTACCTGGACGCGTGCGTCGCCAGCGAGCTGCTCGGCAAGCTGAAGGGGCTGCTGCACAGCGCCGCCGCCAAGGTGAGCTCCTCTTTAACGTTTCCTCTTCGTCATCAGCCCACCACCGCTTTGCCTCTTTAAAGGAACACCATCGCTTGCTTTTTCAGGAGTGCGACACCGTGCTCGTGTCGGGCCCCAACGGCGCCCGAGTGCGCCTCACCGACGAGCTGGTGCGCCACCTTCCCGACGCGTCCACCTACAGGCTGGAGCACGTGGACAGCTCGCTGCTGCTCAGCCCCACCAACTGAGGGCGGGGGGCGAACATTACCGCCGTGCACCTCCGGTAATGAGGGGTTTCCTTCGGTAATTGATGCTTTGACACCTCGGCCGTCTCCCACCGTCGGTGAGAGACGACAGCATTGTGACATTTGATAGTTTCTAAGCGAGTGTTGAATCATCATTTCACCAACTTTTTATTGTTTAAAATTGCATTAAAATAAGCGTAGTTAATATGATATGTGTTAATTGATCTAATGTTACATTAAAAATGCACCCATCAAAGTCCCAGCCGCGGCGGGCGTGGCTTAACCACGGCGATCGTTTAAAACTTTGGGCCATCCGTGGTGTGGCCGCGGCGGGTGTCGCTTACCCCCGTCGATGTTAGTTTATAAGTAAATGGGACCATTCCATTAAATGAAGTACTCTTTGGGACACGTTCAGCTTGTCTGGGTCATATTTGGAACAGGAGTGCTTCAAAGCGATTTAACATTTGTGCATATATTCTTAATTAGAGAGCCAGAGCTGGGTGCCACGCCCTTTGATAAGTGTATGGACCACGCCCTCGGCGCGTTGCTTTACGGAGTATTAAATATATCTAAGCATGTTATGTGTTAATAAAAGAAATTATGTATATGGTTGTTTCATTTGGGTAAAATAAAACAGAATGTTTGGGTAAAATAAAACAGAATTTTTGGGTGAAATAAAACAGAATTTTTGGGTAAAATAAAAACAGAATTTTTGGGTAAAATAAACCAGAATGTTTGGGTAAAATAAAACAGAATGTTTGGGTAAAATAAAACAGAATTTTTTGGGTGAAATAAAACAGAATTTTTGGGTAAAATAAAAACAGAATTTTTGGGTAAAATAAACCAGAATTTTTGGGTAAAATAAACCAGAATTTTTGGATAAAATAAAACAGCTTTTTGTGTAAAATAAAAACAGCTTTTTGTGTAAAATAAAAACAGAATTTTTGGGTAAAATAAACCAGAATGTTTGGGTAAAATAAAACAGAATGTTTGGGTAAAATAAAACAGAATTTTTTGGGTGAAATAAAACAGAATTTTTGGGTAAAATAAAAACAGAATTTTTGGGTAAAATAAACCAGAATTTTTGGATAAAATAAAACAGCTTTTTGGGTAAGATAAAACAGAATTTTTGGGTAAGATAAAACAGAATTTTTGGGTAAAATAAAAACAGAATTTTTTGGGTGAAATTTTAAGCAAAGTCTTTTCGGATGAAATAAAACAAAGTATTCTCTTAAAATATATATATATCTATACAAGGCACGTTAAAAAGTGTTACAAAACGTAACGAGAGTGGAATAAGTAGTTTGGAAACTTCTAGAAAATACACATTACGATAATGTTTGTGATGCTTAATGTTAAAACTTATGAGTAAAATAAATATTTGTGCATAACTTAAAGTGTAACGAAACCTCTCTGTATGGTTCTTATTCAATAACCATACAAATATAATTTGAGCCGTGGCATCTTCCTCAAGGCAAGGCTCGTTCATGGGCTGGATGCGTGCGGTTGGCGGATGAAATTCACCCTCCTGAAGGCTGAAGTGGAGGTGGAAGCTGATACGGATACGTATATAGAGATTGCTAGGAGACTGAAAGCAACCAATGTCGTTGTTAAGCCGACGCGACTCCGTTTACCGTAAATATCTAGTTATTTCTGACTTTTTCTCACCGAATTGCGTTCATTTTGAGTTTCGCTCTGTTTTACAAGCAAATCGTATGTATCAAATTAATTAATTATGTTCTTACGTCTGTAGTTCTTGTCGTAACACTTTTAAACAAGAACCGGTAAAAAAAAAACAATACTTATTTACACATATATGTGAATACATTCACAGTTTAGCTGAGTCTCTTGCCTGCTTCTTCTCAGCTTGGTCGCGTACGAACAGGCGTAGAATCACATAGATTTAAGACGATCCAAAATGGATGCTTACTGAAATAAAGATATTTTGACTTTTGAGTCTATATATGACATTTTGTCTACGTTATAATGAATAAATATCGCTCGTCTTCTACTTATGAGTAGTTTTCAAGTCACTGTTAGCAAGTATCCACACTACTCGCAGTATTAAGGGTTCTATTGTTATATAGTTAAACCCTAGTATTTTTACATCGAAACAATGCAACTAGTAAACACAGGACTAAATAATTAATTATTAAATAAACACAAAATATTCTTGATATTAACCTAACTAATATAAGTAACTTAAAATAAACCAAAACACAATACTCAAACAAATTTAAAAAGTTTGGTCCCTTGGTGGCAGAGTAGCCACAAGAGCTGGTGGCATTTCCTCGCTGTATGGCGAGGAAACCACCAGCTCTTGGATCACCGGTGCTGACTTAGTCTTACTTAACTCCTTAATAGGCGCCTGTGCACTTGCACCCCATGCTCCAAAAGTCTCTACTGCAAACGAAAAAAACATAATTAATTACTTAATAATTAATTTTGTTTCTTATTTAATATCATTACTTAGTTTATTAAAAGTCTTGTATAAAATGTATGTGTGTAATTTTGATTCAATACACACCAACTTAATTAAAAGCTCATCTGAGTTTTAAGGTACTAGGTTAAAAAAAACTAGAATATATATAAGTAGTCTGATTGAGTTTGACTGTTGGCAGACTCCAAACCCTCGTAGCCTTAACATTCTGATACCTCACATTGGAGTGATTCATATGAACATACCAAATAAATTTGATACGGGGGCAAGAAAGCCTAAGGCTTTAGATATTTGAATTTGTCATGGAAATGTATATTTTAAAGAAGCAGCCATCGAGTCACTCTTCTTGATAGGTCTATTCTCGATAGAGTGTCTTAAGACCTACTTGTAAAAAGATATTTTGAGTGTGAGTTTAAACCTCCCCCCCTTTTTGCAAAGTAATAAACAAGTGGGGAGAAGCAGACACAATGTTCTTATATATTTTGCTAAGTACTATGGTTCGATCAGTCAAAGAATATTTAGAGGACAAAGACCCATTTAATAAGCAATAGCTCAGCATCAGGACAGTTTAATTCTTCAGTAGCCTTACAATGCTTTAGTTTTCAAAGTAATCATGGAAATATATATTTTAAAAAAGCAGCCATCTAGTCTCTCACTCTTCTCGGTAGATCTGTTCTCGATAGAGTGTCTTAAGACCTACTTGTTCAAAGATATTTTGAGTTATTTAGAGGACAAAGATCCCTTGAATGTGTCGGCAATTAACTTCGGGACAGTTCAATTCTCGAGTCTAGCCTTACAATGCTTTAGTTATTTCATTGTAAGTAACATAATCTTGTATTAATTGTTTATTTTAAAAGACCAGCTATCGAGCTTCTTGCCAGTTCTTCTCAGTAGATAACTGCCACTAAATGACGATTCAAAAGTGTCTTAAGACCTACTGTAATAAAGATATTTTGAGTTTACCAGTAAAGCTGAGTTTATGGGTATCAAGAACTGTCTATTTGGAACCCCGAAGCCTTAGATATAAGTAGAAATTTAAACACTGGAGTGCTCCGATGCCACTCATCGAATTGGGCTGGTCTGGACACTGGTTTTCCTCATGTTTGCCTCCATGTTTTATGATCGAGAGATATAAACTTTTGAATATTATGTTTTAATTCATATACATACACTAAGCTAGATATTACTTTTAGCATACACACATTTAGTTAGTTGGTTGGTTATCCGGGATATGTGAGGTATATCCCAGTTCTGACTTTACCTTTATGCCCCCCCCCCCATGCTCGTTTTCCCCCTGTTATATTTGTAAAGAACTGATAGGATTTTTGGTACTTTTACTTTGCCTTGTAAATATATGCAGGTGTAAATAAATAAATGCATTTTGTTTCTTCAGCTCGCCGAAGGCGACCAGCCCCGTCCCTTGCAAGCCAATGCTGACACAGCCAAGTGAGTATTCTAATTAAGGGAACCAAAAAAAAAAAAAGCTTTTGAGTGGTAGTGCCATGCTGTTACATAGAGTTTCAGCCGAATGGACAGGCAAGGCCCGAGAAATACCACTCTCTCACACAAAAACGGCTCATCTTAAGTTTCTCCAATAGTCTTAAGTATCTCGAGTAGTCTTAAGTATCTCGAGTAGTCTTAAGTATCTCGAGTCATTCTTAAGTTTCTCTAGTCATCTTAAGTATCCCGAGTCATCTTAAGTGTCTCGAGAATTCTTATGTGTCTCGAGTCGTTCTTAAGTTTCTCTAGTCATCTTAAGTATCCCGAGTCATCTTAAGTGTCTCGAGAATTCTTATGTGTCTCGAGTCGTTCTTAAGTTTCTCTAGTCATATAAGTATCCCGAGTCATCTTAAGTGTCTCGAGAATTCTTATGTGTCTCGAGTCGTTCTTAAGTTTCTCTAGTCATCTTAAGTATCCCGAGTCATCTTAAGTGTCTCGAGAATTCTTATGTGTCTCGAGTCGTTCTTAAGTTTCTCTAGTCATCTTAAGTATCCCGAGTCATCTTAAGTGTCTCGAGAATTCTTATGTGTCTCGAGTCGTTCTTAAGTTTCTCTAGTCATCTTAAGTATCCCGAGTCATCTTAAGTGTCTCGAGAATTCTTATGTGTCTCGAGTCGTTCTTAAGTTTCTCTAGTCATATAAGTATCCCGAGTCATCTTAAGTGTCTCGAGAATTCTTATGTGTCTCGAGTCGTTCTTAAGTTTCTCTAGTCATCTTAAGTATCCCGAGTCATCTTAAGTGTCTCGAGAATTCTTATGTGTCTCGAGTCGTTCTTAAGTTTCTCTAGTCATCTTAAGTATCCCGAGTCATCTTAAGTGTCTCGAGAATTCTTATGTGTCTCGAGTCGTTCTTAAGTTTCTCTAGTCATCTTAAGTATCCCGAGGTATCTTAAGTGTCTCTATAGCTGATGCAAATCGAAAAGAGTTTTTTTTTTGTCTGTGATTCCTTTTATTTCAGACATTAAGTCCATCTGTGTTTGCTTTCATCTTTTCTTTTAAATAAAAACACCACTTCCAATGCTCAATTTCCATCACCGCTCACCGGTTTCCATGTTTCAGCCATCATCACCAGCAATCAGACGAAGGCCCTGTACTGCGAGGCGTGAGTTTCTCATTTTTTTTTTTATGTAGAATAAATGCGCTGGTGGTTTTTGTCTGTGGTGAAATGTAAACTTTAATCACCCGGTAACACTCTTTTTTGCAATAAAAAGTCCATCCCTATAGTTTGATCTATCCTCCATACTGAATTTCATACGAATCGGTTCAGTGGTTTGAGAGTGAAAGCGTCACATACTAAATTTTTTTTTTTTAATTTTATGCCAGAAAAGTAGAGGCACGAAAGCCTCTTCTCTCTGTGGAAATTGTAAACGTGTGCAATTCGCAGTCTGCCCGAGGTGAAGGTGGCCACGCCCGCCTGCCACTCGCCCGGCGCCATCCTGCCCGACCTGCCCCACACCGGCGACACTGACCGCGACAAGGTATCACGTCACGCCACCACCACCTGCGCCAAAGCGATCAGCCACTGGTGACCGATCGCTTTTGCTTTTGCAAATTTCATTAAAATCCATATTTTTGCTGCTCTCTCTTGCAGAACAACGGTCTGTCGAAGGACGCGTCCGCCGCGGAGACGCAGGCTTGGCTGACGCGGCACCGCTTCGCGCAGCACGCGGCGACGTTCAGCAACTTCTCGGGGGCGGATCTGCTGCGGTGAGCTCTACACTCTCTGTGGTCCTTCGGTCCGGACTCGGGATGGACCTTAAACACCTGTCAATCTCACCTTTTCTCGATTCGTGGGGTGTTGGGACACTTTTGAATCGTCACCGGTTGAAAAGTCGGAAGTCATCCACCGTTACGAACCGGCAAGAGACGACTGTCAGCTGTGTGAGACGACGTCGACTCGATTGGTCCTTCGGTCCGAGTAGAAAATTTTATAGGTTCAAAAAACTGGTTTTACTTAATGAGACCATCAATTAATTGTCACTTTAATGTTGTTTTTTATTTAATGCTACCCACATTTTGGTAACGCGGCCCGTAATGTTGGAAAAAAAAACACGATTTCAAGACGAAGATTGGTCTTCACCAGGTGGCGCCTGTTAAAATGTAAAAGTAATCGAAGTACCCTCATTTGTGTTCCAGCCTGTCCCGCGACGACATAATCCAAATCTGCGGCCTCGCGGACGGAATACGACTATACAACGCCCTCCACGCCAAGTAAGTACCTTCGGATCGAATCCTACCCTCCCCGGAGGGTAGACTGGAGCCAGAAAAGAACAAAGACCGACCGAAGGTGAACGTCTTCCGCAGACGCATCGAGCCCCGGCTGACGGTGTACGTGTGCGCCGGCGGCTCGGGCATCTTCAGCGTGCTGTACCTGGACGCGTGCGTCGCCAGCGAGCTGCTCGGCAAGCTGAAGGGGCTGCTGCACAGCGCCGCCGCCAAGGTGAGCGTTTCCATCTGGCGCCAGCTAACATCTCCTCTTTAACGTTTCCCCTTCGTCATCAGCCCACCATCGCTTTGCCTCTTGCTTTTTCAGGAGTGCGACACGGTGCTCGTGTCGGGCCCCAACGGCGCCCGAGTGCGCCTCACCGACGAGCTGGTGCGCCACCTTCCCGACGCGTCCACCTACAGGCTGGAGCACGTGGACAGCTCGCTGCTGCTCAGCCCCACCAACTGAGGGCGGGCGGCGAACATTACCGCCGTGCACCTCCGGTAATGAGGGGTTTCCTTCGGTAATTGATGCTTTGACACCTCGGCCGTCTCCCACCGTCGGTGAGAGACGACAGCATTGTGACATTTGATAGTTTGTAAGCGAGTGTTGAATCATCATCTCACCAACTTTTTATTGTTTAAAATTGCATTAAAATAAGCGTAGTTAATATGATATGTGTTAATTAATCTTATGTTATATTAAAAATGCACCCATCAAAGTCCCAGCCGCGGCGGGCGTGGCTTAACCACGGCGATCGTTTAAAACTTTGGGCCATCCGTGGTGTGGCCGCGGCGGGTGTCGCTTACCCCCGTCGATGTTAGTTTATAAGTAAATGGGACCATTCCATTAAATGAAGTACTCTTTGGGACACGTTCAGCTTGTCTGGGTCATATTTGGAACAGGAGTGCTTCAAAGCGATTTAACATTTGTGCATATATTCTTAATTAGAGAGCCAGAGCTGGGTGCCACGCCCTTTGTATGGACCACGCCCTCGGCGCGTTGCTTTACGGAGTATTAAATATGTCTAAGCATGTTATGTGTTAATAAAAGAAATTATGTATGTGGTTGTTTCATTTGGGTAAAATAAAACAGAATGTTTGGGTAAAATAAAACAGAATGTTTGGGTAAAATAAAACAGAATTGTTGGGTAAAATAAAACAGAATGTTTGGGTAAAAAACAGAATTTTTGTGTAAAATAAAACAGAATTTTTGGGTAAAATAAAAACAGAATGTTTGGGTAAAATAAAACAGAATTTTTGGGTAAAATAAAACAGATTTTTGTGTAAAATAAAAACAGAATTTTTTGGGTGAAATTTTAAGCAGTCATTTTGGATGAAATAAAACAAAGTATTCTCTTAAAAATATATATATATCTATACAAGGCACGTTAAAAAGTGTTACAAAACGTAACGAGAGTGGAATAAGTAGTTTGGAAACTTCTAGAAAATACACATTACGATAATGTTTGTGATGCTTAATGTTAAAACTTATGAGTAAAATAAATATTTGTGCATAACTTAAAGTGTAACGAAACCTCTCTGTATGGTTCTTATTCAATAACCATACAATCTCAAAACTATCGATACAGTTGACCCCAACACTATCCTTTTTACTATAAAAATCTCTACAATTTATTGTCAATATTTAGTTTTACCGTGTCGGGTACAGTACACCCAAAATAATGGGGCTTCAATTACGAGGCTTCATTACGATATAATGGAACAATCAGGAATGTCATTAAATCGGAATATTAAGCTTTTCACATTAAAAAAATTGGACGATTTGACAATTTCGTCTGCCAACATCTGGAATGGCCACTTGACCTGCACGGTCATTGATAATAATTAATTTCTTCATTTGGGATGAAAATGAATGCTAAAATAAAATTAAATACTCTAAAAAAATCTCGCAAAAATGCTCTCCTTAGTCAAATCACAATATATATTTAGAGATTTATTTTTACAATTATTGATTTTCTGTAAATCTACGTAATAAAATGTCCGTTGACAAACTGTCAAGTCAGTTAAAACATTGATTTGACTACAGCAATTTGGGTTGGATTATTGAAATATTTGACTTACAATCAATATATTGACAGCGATTGTCAAACATGACAAGTGAAAATATAATTTATCAATTCAAGGCAATTCAAAAAATAGTTAACATATAACCCGTTTGCTGTTTTCTTTTAAATTGAAATAATCAATCCGCTGAAATTATACGATCAACCAACGTAACAAAATATTTTGACATTTAATGACATTTTACAAAATGGCCGTACTGTCAGACTTTGAGTAACGAATATTTAAAAAAAAATTGCTAGGCAAGTTATTGGATGCAGCCAGGCGAGCTTGTCAACATTTGACAGATTTACAAGTGTCAAAGTGTCGCGAACAAAGCACACAGTCTCTCATCAATCTCAGTAATGACACATTCCGTCAACATTTGACAGGCGCGCGTTAAACTATGGCAAGTGGTTTGGTTCATCGAGAATGTTACACCAGAACGGTGACAAACAGTAGAATCCGCATATAACGACTTAGCTCACAACGACGCACCGGTTATAGCGACTACAATACTCGTATACAATCCGTCCGTTTCGCACGTCACCCGGTTAGTGCGACACAGAGAACCCCCCGAATGTCGTTATAACCGTATTCCACTGTGTACTATGAAACAAATTAATTGGGATAATCCGGGGCGAGTTCGACGTAATTCGCTGGCAACATTCCCGTGTGGCCGGTCCTCAGCACCTGCCCGGTCATCCAGCCCTCGTCAATGGACGACACGTTCGATATGAGATCGCCCTCGCGGAACGACACCTGTAAACGTCGACTGTCAGTGTCAGATGTCAGATGTCAGATTGCCGAGCCAATGTCAAACTTACCTCGTCGCTGTCGTTCGCTTCGTAGTCGTACATCGCCACGTACACACGCTGAAATAAAGGAGATTTTATTATTTCACTTTTGGATTCCCAATTTTGGATTTCCAATTCCCTTTTAAACACCTCTGAAATAAAGGATTCCTTTTTTGAATTACCCCTTGAACTAAGCATTCCCTTTTTGAACCCCTATGAGGTTGGAATTCCCTTTTTGAACCCCTCTGAGTTTGGAATTCCCTTTTTGAACCCATGTTTTAACTAAAGATTCCTTATTACCCGCGTTGTACGATTAACAAAAGTAATTAATTAATTTAATTAGATTATTAAAAAGTAATTTTTAAACAAATATACAACCTGAACCAGACTAATTTAATTAAAAAAATATTTCTTAGACCTTCACTTGAGAGACATTTTAAATTACCCGTGTTAAGTTCAAAAATGGGTTAAAAAGACCCTTTTTTGTCCCGGTTTGCTCAAGTGTGTAATTGTCTATGGGCAGCGTCTTCACCTATATGCCTCCTGCTCGTTTGCCCACTCTTCTATAAACCAACCTGATTATGATTGCTCCTGTGCGTCTGATGAGGAACCGATTGGTGATGCTCGTTCGCCAGCGGATCCATGTCTGTCACGCGGCCTATGTGACGTGTTGGCTGTGTTTGCTGTGCTCCTGGTGACACAGTGTCAATTGTAGGCGACAGGATGTGACATAAAAGCAACCTACGGCCAAGTTAGACCGGTCTGACACAAACTTTTACTGTGTCAACTTAATTGACAGTTGACATTTGTCAAAGTGTCAATGAAAACACACATTGGACATCGTCGCCTAACCACATACAAATCTATAGACAGACTGTGCGTTGTAAAAGTTACGACTGATTTGCTGTCACATTGATTTGAGTTAGCACGTCAACTGTCAATCGTAAAGGACCAATCACCAAACAATGATTTGTGCAATGACATGAGATGACAGAAACCCGACACATTTATTGACGAAATGATTGTGTGTTTGGGAATTGTTTTGATTTATCATTATTCCCACATGAGACACAAAAACTTTCACTTCTAATGACACTGCAAAAGTAAAAAAAATAATTCCAAAATCAAACTTATCCCCACAGTTTTGACACGCCAGTTTGTACCGTGTTGACGAGAACGTTCCAAAATCAGTTTTCGTACATCCCACCGTAATGACTGTACAAATCGGTAATAACAGTTTACACTGTCATTACCTGTCAAACAAATCCTCCCCCGCCTCACCTCTCTTGTCGTTGGAGCTGTTGTATATCAGGGTGGCGGACGCCCGCTGCGTGTTCGGCGGCGCCCTCGGCCCGTCGCTCAACGGATCGTAATCCTGGATCCTGCCGATTTTCGACGCGTAACTCGATTGCGACGCAAACTCATCGTACTGCGGGTAGTTGTAAATGTCCTTGTACTCTTGGCGCGCGGGCGTCTGGTAGTGGTTCTTGGGTGGTAGGCTCGGCATCATTTCCGTCGTGTACGTGTCGATTTGATGCTGGTAATCGTTCGTTGCGTGATCTAGTTAGCACAAGTAAAGCACACGCCGACATTCAAAAGACTGGACTCGTTGAAAAAAAATTTTTTTTGTGTATACTCTGTATAACGACACTGGAGGGAGTGTGCATTTTATGGTGTTATAGAGAGTGGTCGTTAAAGAGAGAGAAGAAAGATAAGAATGACAAGACAAGGTAAACCAACCGAAGCCAATTTATTTTGTTATATCGAGTGTTATATCGAGTGCCGTTTAATGGAGATTACAAGTCTATATAACGACACTGGAGGGAGTGTGCATTTTATGGCGTTATAGAGATTGGTCGTTAAACAGAGAGAAGAAAGATAAGAATGACAAGACAAGGTAAACCAACCGAAGCCAATTTATTTTGACGCTGTAGAGACAGGTGTTATATCGAGTACCGTTTAATGGAGATTACAAGTCTATATAACGACACTGGAGGGAGTGTGCATTTTATGGCGTTATAGAGATTGGTCGTTAAACAGAGAGAAGAAAGATAAGAATGACAAGACAAGGTAAACCAACCGAAGCCAATTGATTTCGACGATTTGTAGAGAGTGGTTCTTATATCGAGTGAGGTTTAATGGAGATTACAATTCTATATAACGACACTGCAGGGAGTATGCATTGTATGGCGTTATAGAGAGTGGTTATAAATTTGAGAGAAGAAAAAATCAGAAAGTCAATGGATTTCGACGCTTTAGAGAGTCTATCGTTTAATCGACATGCGTTACATGGAGTCTACATTGTATCAATGTAAACTTTATATAACGACACAGAAGGTAGTGTCCATTTTTATCGTTACAAGCTAAAATAACCAGAGTCAAATGATTTCGATGGTTTACAGAGTTTGTCGTTAAATCGACTGACGTTACATAGAGTTTACACTGTATTTATCATTTTAAACACATCTGTAATTGAACGTCGGCTTTTAAAACACACACACACACACAAATTGAAGAAAAAAAAAACACCCACCAATGATGTGCACATAAAACATTTAAAGCAAACTAAATTAATTAAAATTTGTTTTATTTTTTTATTGACGCCAACGCCATCTAGTTACAGAAAGTCGATGTTTGCCAAGTGTCAGTTTTTTTGTATGTACTTGAAGACGTGTATGTACTTGAAGGCTTGTATGTACTTGAAGACTTGTATGTACTTGAAGGCTTGTATGTACTTGAACACTTGTGTGTACTTGAAGACTTGTGTGTACTTGAAGACTTGTATGTACTTGAAGACTTGTGTGTATTTGAAGACTTGTATGTACTAGAAGGCTTGTATGTCCTTGAAGACGTGTATGTACTTGAACACTAGTATGTACTTGAAGATTGTATGTACTTGAAGACTTGTATGTACTTGAAGGCTTGTATGTACTTGAAGACTTGTATGTACTTGAAGACTTGTATGTACCTCTAGCGGTTACATCGGGAAGTACGCGGTCTTTAGTTTTGTGTCTTATTAATCTGTATTAACACAACAGCTAATACTTTAACACCTAAGTTACGCTATATTTTTAATTCACTTTTTTAATACGCTTTTTAGGGTGACCATGAATTTAAAAAAAGTGCTCGATTATTAATTTTTTTGTATGTAATAACACAAACACTATACAGGGTGATAGCAAAAAACAACGTTTAATCAACAAAAAATTTTTTTTAGTACATTTGTGTAATAAAACTGTGTTTTTCGTAGTCTAAGTCAAAATATAATTTATTAAGGGCCATTTGGAATCGTCTTAAATCGATATATGCCTGTTCGTTAAAAAGGAAACAGGCAAGAAACTTCACTTGGTTATCTTGTTTTAAATTACATAGGACTATTTGAAAAAGTCTCAAATCAAACTACGCCCCTTCGTACGCAACAGAAGAAAAAGGCAAGAAACTCGGCTTGGCCAATTTTTACAATGATCCCATTACACTTTTTAAAGCAAGGTTAATATACAGCGTGTTTATACACAATCAAACATTCAAAACTGGATGGCGCTCGCGAAAAAAATCAAATTTCCCAAAGAAAAAAGAAAAGAAAACCTCACCAACAATTTCCCCATTCTCGTTCATCTGCCTCTGCTTCTCCATCTGCGCTTTCTTCTCCAGCTCCCCGTGATACGCGACGTTGCTTATTATTCTCGTGTTCGCCTTTATACGTAATGTCTCCGGGTCATCGGCGACCTGATAGAAAAAGAAGTGATCAGGTCTACTCCGCCCACCCTCAAAAAGCTGTATGACACCCACATCTCATATGGACTCGTATGAGGGTACCTTTGTAAATACAAAAAAAATATTTTTGTATATCAAGACACACACGTGACTGGCTCATGGATGCGTTGTAGGCCTTTCAAGAAATCTTCAAGTAGGTCTTACTAGGCTATACATGAGACGAAACAAAGTACTTTTTAAAGAGACCGACAAATTCTATACGACGACACTGTTTACATTCTATGCCGTTATAGAGAGTGGTCGTTAAATAAAGATAACGGAAATAATCGTATGAAAAGCCAAAACCAACCGAAACCAATAGATAACGACGCTTCAGACTTTATCGTTAAATCGAGTGACGTTACAAGGAGTCTACAATGTACTGTACAAAATCACCAACGCCATCAAATAAGGCTACATTAACACGATATTAAGTAACACAGACGGCGCTAATGTACTCACCTGTGTGAACTTGCCTTTACTCTTCTCAAAGTCGGCGTGATATTTGACATTGCTCTGCAACTTCGTATTCTCCGCTATCCGCTTCAACTCGGGCGTTTCCGCCATCGTTGTGTGCTTCGCTTTTGGGACGTGTCTAACGAAAGGTGTATTATTAATAGTTTGTATTACTAAAAAAATAATAATACCCATAGGCAAACATGATAACGAATAATAATACAAACGGTAAATAATGAACATTATCATTATACAAAATTCTATGTCATTAAATCTTATCATTACAATTCAAAATTCGAATCTTATAAAATTTGTCATTAAATTCAATCATTACAATTCAAAATTCGAACCTAGAAACTAAAAGTTGTCATTAACTCTAATTACAATTCAAAATTGGAAACTAATTAAAGAATCATTAAAACTAATTTCATTCAAAATTCGAATGTAAATATTCATTAATACAAAATCGGTGACTACTAACGATACAAAACAATGGAACATTCAAATTTCGAATTCCAAATAAATCCAAACAAAACCCGTCGACAATCATTCACGCACCAACTCGAGCGTATAATGAAAGTTGTATCGCGGACTTTTGCACATTTTTGCACTTTCCCAGTGTAATGCTGATCAACAATTTAATTATTCGCTTAATTAACGCGTTAACGCGATTTACTTAGGACTTCAGCTTTATAAGTGATATAATACGATAATAATAATAATTAAATCCATATTCATACAGTGCAAACTCTATATGACGACATTGATTGCAGTGTGCATTTTATAGCGTTATAGAATGCGGTCGTTAAATGGAGGGAAGGGAATACAAGTTAAATTAACCGAAGCAAACTCAATTTCGACGCTATAGAAAGTTTGTTTTTAAACCGAGTGACGTTAAACGGAGTGTACACTGTATTATAAATGCAAAAGTAACTCTGTATGTATGGATACGCTGTCACGCTTAAACTACTGAACCGATTTCGATGAAATTCGATATGGAGATAGACTCAACTCTAGGCAAGGACATTGGCTACTTTTTCCGCGATTAAAAAAAAAGTTTGTTACGCTTTCACGCTTAAACTACTGAACCGATTTCGATGAAATTCGATATGGAGATAGACTCAACTCTAGGCAAGGACATTGGCTACTTTTTACGCGATTAAAAAAAAGTTATCTTCCGTTTTTTTCTTATTGCTTTTTGTCTTTATTGCTAAAGAAGAGAGTTGAAGGGTTCGAAATTGGGGATAAACCATGCGGACAAAGTCGCGGCCAAAAGCTACTTCATCATACTTACGACTCGCAATAGGGTAACTTGTCATAGCCCTTGTAGGTCCGCATATTCAGTGTCATCCCGCACTCTTGACATTTGAAGCATCCTTTGTGCCAAACCTGGAAGACATTTTGACAGTTAGTTAGACATGTATGTGCCCAATTGACATTAAATGTCAAATTGAGTTGAAACATTAATTGGATCTGGTGCCTCGACCTCTTTATGGGTCAATGCAATACATGCAGACTACAATGGATGTGTGTGTGTGTGTTATAACATCTGGTAGTCATAGCGTAGGCCAGTGATTCTCAACCTTTTACTTTTTTTTTGTTGCGGCACATATTCAACGATTTCAAAATTTCGCGGCACACAAAAGAAAGGTTGAGAATCACTGGTTGTGACTTTTGTATCGTCTTGTTAAATAATGTCTATGTTATACACCAGGGTTTCATGCGTAGCGAAATTCTCGGGTCGAGATATTTAAATTTCAAATATTTACATGCAAAATTATACTTCTCTGTGAAATTTTGAATTTTACGTATGTTTCTTAATTCTTAAACTATATATCTTCATATGTATATACACCTAATAAACGAAATCAAAAATATTTTTTTATTTTTCCTTTATTATCGTATGGGAACGTCGAGAAACTCGCAATCATAAATGGGGTCGCGAATGGCAAAAGTTTGAGAAGCACTGTTATAGACAATTTAATAATTTAACAAAAAAAATGTCTTTATCCAGACCAAGCACATTTCTAATTCAATTACTAATCATTAAAATTCAATCCAATTTTAATTATAAGTGTTTGGAACACAATAAATACATTCTAAATTTAAATAATTGTTTATGTTTAATTTTTTTTAAACAATTTAATAAAATGTCTTAATACAATAATGTCGTGTCTATCACTAAAATCTGTTTCAAACAACTTCAAAATGCAAATTTTAAAACAAACTCGAAACAATTCATAGATTGAATTTGTTTTAGCTAATTTCATTTTATTTTAAAAAAATTATGGATAAATTAGTCATTAAATGTGCCTCGGCTAAATCGAATGTGTACGGTGACCCTTAAATATTTTCTGAGGTTGACAAATAGCCTTAACGAAGCACTAAAAGATTTCTTCACCTGCCGTCAAATAAGCAAATTAGTTCTGACCATAGGATTACTGACGGAGTCTGCATGGCTTGAATATTGACGGATTATCCAAGACACCATAACCACTGCAGACTAGGTACTAAAAGTGACAGTTGACATTCTGACGGACCCCGCAACGAGACGAATTCCTTCAGACAACGCAAGACAAGCGTGACACTTAAACAATACCCCGACCCTTCCTCATAAAAAATAATCGATAAACAAAAACGCACTCATAAAAACAATTGATTCAAACAAGTTTGTTTACACCATATTGGAAAGAAAACGAACAATTACATCAATAATCAATCAATCCCTACTACGTGTTCTGAATTTGAATTGTGCTTTTGTTCACTCATTTCGCTCACGTTCGTTTTTGTTTTGTTCAACTAAAACAAAACAAACCAATTTGTTCATTTGAAAAACATCTCGGGCTTAGTTTATTTTTACATTAAATATTAAAGTTCTTAATGTCTGATATTGTCACAATGTCCTTTGAATGTAGGCCAACATGGCCGTTAATAACATCTGTTCAAAGTGCATTTAATACAATTTAAATTAAAATGTGTATTATAAAACATTATTAAATATTTATGACAGGTTGTTCTATTGTCGGTCAGGTATTGTTTTAATATTTTTTGAATATTAAATCTAAGAGGAGAAGAACTGGCAAGAAACTTCACCACACACAATTTTGAATCTTAAATATAAGACAAGAATCAGGCAAGACTCGGCTTCCATGGTAATACAATATTCATGGAGCGGAGCGAGGCTGAAGGCTAATTAATTACCAACAATTTTCTTGAACTACTTTCTCGAATTTATAAACTGTCAATTGCGCAGACACACAGATTACATGAACACACAGAATACAGAGTGTGTCAGGAAAAAAATTAATACATGGAATTTTCAATGAGTCAGTTAAATTTTAATACAGTGTAAGTGTCTATATAACGACAGTTAAGGGAGTGTGCACTTTACGGTGTTATAGAGAGTTGTCGTTAAATGGAGGGCTGAAAAATAATTCTATGGAATGCAAGCTAAAAGAACCAACCAAAGATTTCGACGCCTTAGTCTGTCGTTAACATGGCGTTTACACCAAAGTAAACTCTGTATACCGACACTGAACGGAGTGTTCATTATGGTCGTTAAATAGAGAGAACTATAATGATTACTACGTAATCGTTAGAAAAAAAATGTAACGAAAACAAGAATACAAGCTAAACCAACCAACCAAAGATTTCGACGCTTAAAAGTCTGTCATTATATCGAGTGGCGTTAAATGGAGTTTACACTATATAAGCGTAAATACAGCCTAGACTCTATATAACGACTGTAAAGGGTGTGTGTACGTAGTGGCGTTATATAGACTGGTCGTTACATAGAGGGAATCAAAAAAAGACCTGTTGTTTTTTTTTGTAAATTTTCCGGCAACCTCAGTATATACACAAAATGTAATTATATTCAAACGAAAAAAAGGCAAATTAACCATTCACGTATAGTTTTCTCACGCGACTTTGTGGGTCAGCGAGTCTTCAATTGTTCCCGATTCACGGTTCGCTTCATATTTGATATTAAACAACCAAGAGACAAGCTTGCGAGTCAATTGAATAAAATTGTCCACATCTAATATTATAAATGCGAATGTATGTTACGCTTAAACCACTGCATCGATTTGGATGAAATTCAGTACGCAGATAGACTAAACTTTTGGGGGGGAAAAAGAGGTTGAAGGGAAATCGATTTTGCCAATTTCGGCGTGTGTTTAACCCACGCGGACAAAGTCGCGGGCTAATAGCTACTAGTTACACAATGTTATTAAACAATCTACAAACAATGTTCTAAACCAAAAACAAAATGTTAATAATTATATTGGTAGTACAACAAAAAAAAGTATAAAACGTAGAGGAAAAACAATTTCACTTTTTCGCTCAAAACACCTTTAATTTTCAATTTACGTCAAAAAGTTACAGACACACATTTGTAGGCAAAACAATTCGCTACAAATTGTGACGTCACACTTTTTTACACAACACGCACAGTTTCCGAGATATTGCGTAAACAGTGTTTTCACCCCTTTTTACCAAGATGGCGGACGGGCGAGCCCACAAACTTGAAGTTAAGCTCGTATTGATATTTATAGAGACTGGTCGTTAGATGGAGAGAGGAAAAGTCAGAATGGAAAATAAGCTAAACCAACCGAAGTCTTGATTGCGTCGCGATTGAAGCGTCAAGATTTTGACGCTTTATTAAGTCCATTGTCAATGAAGCGCCTTCATATACATACTTTTTACACACAAATGTATACATTAAATTCGTTAAATGGGAGAACGGGTTCCGTGGTGTAGTGGTTATCACATCTGCTTTACACGCAGAAGGCCGCCAGTTCGATCCTGGCCGGAATCAATTTTTTTTTTAAATATACATAACATTAAATATACACGCAACCTTTCTAGAGGCATGGATTTATTTAAAAAAAAAAATCACAGGACGCGTCCCTTTTTATTAAAAAAAAAAAACATTCATACATATAACCTTGAAGGAATCGATGAGAACTGAGGCAACGCAAGACTTAAGGATTTGCTTTATTAGTCTTAAGCGTTAAGTCAATTATTGAATTACTGACATTCATCAAAGCGACAACTTCATTGTTGCTTCACCAATTGTCTACCGAATGATTCAGACGTTGTGATGTAAAAGAAAATATTAACCAACGAGTGCAGAACGGTCTGTGTAACAGACATTCATATTATCATAGATCTCTTTAATGTGTCGGCAATTGGCTCAGCATTGGGACAGTTAAATTCTTGAGTAGCCTTACAATGCTTTGTTATTTTAATAGTCAGTAGCACAATTTTGTATTAATTGTTTATTTTAAAAGAGCAGCTATCAAGTTCTTTGCCGGTTCTTCTCGGTAGATGACTGCCTTCCGAATCGGTGCTAGTGTAAAAAATGACGATTCAAAAGTGTCTTTATAAAGACCCACATGAATAAAGATATTTTGAGTTTGAGTTTATTTCTAAATATATTATTAGGCTTATCTTGACTTTGTCAGTTAGTAAATTTTAAAAAGTAGTTAAATAAAAGCTTTTAGAAAAAGCATTTTATAAATTGTCCGATTACTTTGACGATGAAAGTTTTGGGAATGAATTAACACCAGCTTTAGCCTCGCTTCAAAGAGTGTACTGGGATCCCTTTCCGATCGACCAAGCCGAGTTTCTTGCCTGCATCTTCTCAGCTTGGTCGCATATGAGCAGCCATAGAATCGCTTACATTTAAGACGATTCAAAATGGTCCCATGTACCTTAATGAATAAAGATACTTTGACTGGCAGTAAACGTTAATAACTCAGTAAGTTCTCTGTAAATATTTTTTATTGATTGATTATAAACAATACCTTTTTTGGGGCAAACCTAAGCTGGAGCTAATTATTCCTAAACTTTTTCATCATTACAATAATCGGATCATTTATTTAACACTTTAATGCACTTAAACACTAGAAGCAAATGACATTAACAGATGTTAGTACATATAAGAGCAAGGGGCGGCCTTATCGCTAATAAGCAATCTCTTCCAGACAACCCACACGATAAGAATACTTAAAATATAATAAGACAGGTGGCAAAGGGTGCGAAGTATACAAAAAAATAATAATAATACAGAAACAAAACACAACATACATTAAAATAAGAAAACCCAAAAAATATGCTAATTTATAAATAATTATATAGGAGGCTGATCAAATAGGATCGGGAAGTGAGTTCCAAAGCTTTATAGCGGACACTGTGAAGGAGTTTCCGTAAAAGGAGGAGGGGTGGTGGTGGTGGTGGTTATTTATATAATGCTTTCTCTAAAATGCTTCCAGTTTAGCTACTTTTTTTAATTCACTCACCGACAGAGACAACAAATCGTTTGGTATTATGTCATAGAGGCATACATTGCCCCTTTTTACCAACTTTATGGAGCCCTAATAGTGGGAAGAGCAAGCTTATCCTTATTTCTCGTATAGCTAGCTTTCTAGCCAGCAGCTGGCGGTTCTCTAGTCAGGGGTGTAGAGCGGACGATTAGGACTGGCAAATAACTCACCGCCACTTCATTAAAGATATCGCCTACAGAATAACTTAACCCAGAGATAATTTATGATCAATAATCGTAATTTTTAATATATTTAAAAAAAGCCACATCACACCAACGCCCCTCTCGCACACAATTCAATTAAGTGTATTAATTATAAGTCGAATCATTTGTTCGTTAACCTAGATTCATGTCGAGGACAATTTGAGAAATATGACTCATAATAATCTTTGATATAAACATATTTTGTAATCAAAACGCCAACAACCTGTTAAATAGTGTGTGCCTATATATGTATAATTAAATTAAGATACATAGAAGCGGCAATCCAGTTTTTCCAATTTTAGTTAATTAATTTTTTCATACATAACTCACAGACATAAGACTAACCTTAGACTTTCGCTTTTAATATGCCTAGATAATTAATCTGCCTTATCATATTTTAACGTATAAATAAACTGATAAGATAAAATCTTTACACGTCAGGATATATATAAATTAATAACCGCAGTAGAAACACATCAACGATAAACAGGACAATAGTTACTTACAAGGTCATAATAATGCTTAGTAAAATACAGGGTGGAGACATACCCAGTTATGGTAATAAACTCGCGTTAATAATATAATTTTATGAGTCATTCGTCCGTTTTAATTATATCTGGATGTTTGTGATCCACCTATTGTCAGCAAGATTTTGTTAATTGGGCGGAGATAAGACAAAAAAAAAATATACTTTCTAGCCATACCTTGTCCAAGCATTTTAGTTCCTCGGTCGGGTATACGGTTTTCTCGCAGCGCGCACAATTTTTATTCATCTTGAATACGGCACAATGCACTCGACACAATAATCACGAAAAAGTTTCACAAAACTTTTGAATCACTGAACTTTATTTCTAATAAAAAAACACTCATGGGCACAATAACTGTTGCATACTCCAACGCGCATGCCAGAGATCACTGACATGACAAATGGCTGCTGCCAGTGGTGCCAACACTAAAAAAATCCTCGAGTGAAAGAGTGGCATAGATTAAAAATCTTGTAAATCGAAAAAGAAATGTCAAAATCATTCTTGGTGATTTAAAAGAGTGGCGGAGGGTTTCATGCCAGTTCTTCTCGTCCGCTCCACGTCTCTATTTTGGGAACTGGCAATAAATGTAGAGTCAAAAACTTTTTGCAACTTGTCTATGTAAATAAAGATATTTCTGACTGAGACTTTTGCACAGCCGAAAAGAGAAAGAAATTCGATAGATGCTCTTTTAAAATAAACTGTTTCATTCCAATGGGCTTGATTAGCGATTTAAAGGAATTGGCGGAGAGTTTCTCGGCTGTTCTTCACATCCGCTTTACGCCCTTGATATGGGAACTCGCAGTAAATGTAGAATCTAACATGTTAATAAATTTTTTTTTGTTGACGATTCATGTGTACCATAGATACCTTTAAGAATGTTTATGATTTTGATGTAAGTTCCCTCTTCATCTTCTACCGCATTTAGGGGGAGATCTCTAATAAATTGTTCGGACTAATGCAGCTAAATTACATCACCGGACATCAAGGCAGAATACCATCTATCCGTCTATCTACCATCTATCTACCGACGTGTGGCACTCCACAACTGTTCGTATAAGGCCGTTCCTGTGCACCACCCATCTGTGAAACCAACTGCCAGCGCAGGTATTCCCAACTTGGGGGCCTTCAAGAAACCCGTTCCCCTTTAAAGACCGGCAAGTCACTTGTAAACTTGGCGTTGCGAGGTGTCCATGAGCGGTTAGCTCCACTCAAAGTGGCTCCACCTACTCGTTTACACCTACAAATTGCTTTCAATAAACAAAACTATTCAAAAACCATTAAATTTATTACAACCCCACACGTCAGAACCATCACTTAACACACTGACACTTGTCCCTTTTCAAAACGATCAACGCTTCGTTAAACAACTGCTTCGACGTCTGTATCATGTCAACTAGATGGTTGTAGTCGTCGTGCTTCTCGTCCTCAATCATTTTCAACTTGTCTCCCATAATTTTAAGCTTCTCCTCGGCAAGCTCCAGCTTAAACTTAAGCTCGTCTCTATCCATCAGATCGTATGTCTCACTCGGACTATCATCTGAGACCGCATCACTAGTTTTAATCGCAAAAGCCGCAATAGAAGAGTTCTTTTTTCCCAGCACAGCTGTTGATGGATAGCCGTCAAAGGTTTGTTCCTTCTGTATCGCCGTTTTGGACGATCGGGACGGTCTCCTCGAGTCCTTCACCGCTTTCAATTCATCTTCAACCATAATGACCTTGCGCTCTAGCCTCCTCCTCTTCTCTTTTGTCCTTCTATGTGCGGCATCAAGCTCTTCGTATTTACGCCTTTCAGTATCCAATCTTTCATTCAAAACAAGTATTAAATCAGAGAGTTTCTTAATTTCGTTATCGGTAGCGGTTTTCATAGGTGTGAAGAAGACGCTTTGCAATGAGCATTCCTCATATCTCAGCAGCTGCGCTCGAAGTTCATCAATTTTAGTCGCCTTCTCCGTGGCCTGTTCCCTCAGCGCGTCAATTTTGGCGTCCGTGTTCTTTATAAGCTTCTGATATTCAACCGTTTCCGTGTGCATTTTATTCATTTTAGCTGTGTTTTCTTTTAAAATCTCCTGATAGTAGGATTCGAGACTTTTGATTTGATTCTGAAAATGCAAAAAGAACAAACAAAATTATTCTTAAATCGAACAACAGCGTATATTCTTCCAACTTCGTAAGTACCTGTCAAAGTCGTAAGTAGCCGTCAAAGGCGTTCATAGCTGTCAAAGTTGTTCCTAGTCGTCAAAGTCGTCAATGATGTAAGCAGACGTCGATGTTGAAAGTAGCTGTCAAAGATTTAATGACGGCGCAAGACCGCCCATTCCTAAATCAGTCGTATCACAAAATATAGATTGACAAACTCACTCTTTGTTCGTTCACCAGCAGATCGTCGTGGTTACTTTTCTCGACTAGCGTCTGCATTTTCTGCCTCAGCGTGACAGCATCACACTCCAGGTTCCTAATCCTGCATCGGGCCCCCTCCACCTTCCTCTTCAGATCTGCATTCTCTTCTTTAAGCGCTTCCAGCTCTTTCATTGCCCGATCCACTTCTCGTTTTCGCTTCATTTCAAGGTCACGCAATACCTTCAACCAAAACTTTATGTAAGAGTGTGAGCTTTGGAAGCTCTGTGTATCATTTGACCTCCCGTATCATATAAGATCTGATAATTAGACCAATGAAATCACAGAATTGAAATATCATCAACAAATAAACTGATCCCTCAAAACTCACCACAGTTTGATCATTCCTTTTCGCCTCAAGGGCATCCTTCTGCTTTCCATTCAGCTTCTCTTCCAGAACGTTGATTTTACCCTGCAGCAGGGCGATTTGCTGCGCTCTCCCTTTCCAACCAGCCAAATCATTGTGAAGATCCTTTATACCAGTGAACCTATCACCCAACTCCTGCTGTAAAATCTTCGTTGCCACAAGAATATCATTCTTTAATTCTAGATTCCTATTCTTGCAGTCATACAACTTTTTGTTGACAGCGGTTAGTTTGTTATTCAAATCTTTCAATTCATCAGGATTCGCGTCTGCGTCTGCATCTGCGCATAGACACGGAGCATTTACACTTTCTTGGCTCATCAAATCCAGCTGCACGATCTTCCGTTCCAGTGCTGCGTTCTTTGTCTTATAACTCTCCAGCTCAGCGACCAAATGACGGTTCTGTTTGCACAGCTCTGTGATTTTGGCGCTGATGATTCCAGCTGATTTTGACGATACCGCTGGACCGGAGCCGGATATGATGTCGCGGATGCGTTGGTTCAAATCGCGGATTGTTTTATTCTGCACCTTTAGATCTTCGTCTTTTGCAAATATACATTTACGCAGCTCGTTGTTCTCACCCGTCATCATCTAAAGAAACGTGTGATGATGGTTATGTAAAAATATACGAATTAAGTCTTTGAATAAAGATATTTTGAGTTTGAAAGTAGGTTGTTTTTATAGAAGAGGGGGGCAACCACGCAGGAGGCCCACTATAAAGTTAAAGTCAGCACCCATAGACACTCACGCGGCTGGGAGCTCGTGAATGCGTTGCCGGCCTTTAAAAGGAAATTAGGAAATGGAGGGAAGAGGACGGGCAGGGGAAAGGATGGGCACCGGAAGATCTCACTCACGCGAGTACAAAATGAACAAAGTCCAATTACATAACTTTACGCCGGTCTTCTGTGAGAGAGTGCTATTTCTCCGGCCGTGCCTCTGCCCATTCGGCTGAAACTCTAAATAACAGCATGGCATTCCCACTCAATAAGTATAGATAAGAAAGTTAGTCGTTAGCTAAAGCTTTAGTTAGTTTTAAATAAGCGCACTATCTCTGACGTGTGACGTTTTGTGTTTAGTCTGTGGATTGAACGCGTTAATGACGTTTTTGCGATTTGCCGCCAATTTCAGCATCTTATTGTGAGTCGACATAAAGTGTATATATACTATATAGTTAATTATATATTATAGTTAATATTTAGAGGACAAAGATCCCTTTAATGTGTCGGAAATTATTTCGGAAAGAGGGGGCAAATGAGCAGGAGGCCCACCCTAAAGGTGAAGTCGCCGCCTATAGACACTCACGTGGCTGGCAGCTCGTGAGTGCGTTGCTGGCCTTTTAGGGAGTGATACGCTTTTGTCTTGAAGGACCCCAAGTCGTAATGGTTTGTAAATACCGTGGCGGGCAGCTGGTACCACAGCGTGGTGGTGTGTGGTGAGGAATGTCTCACGAAACGCGCAGTGGTGGTACGATCATACTTATTTGAATTAGTCAGGTAAGTAACATATTTGTGAAATGATTATTTTAAAATATCTGCTTTTTTTGGTTTCTTCTCGTTATAACTATTTATTCAAAAGTGTCTCAAGACCTATTTGAATAAAGATATTTTGAGTTGGATTAAGTGTGTGTGATCGTTGGACAGTTGTAATTATTATAATGTTGTCGACATCCATACCTTTAGTTGTTCAATCAGATGAGCGTTCAGCTCGGGTGGATAAAGCAAGTCCTCTGGATCCGGTTTGTCAATGCTGGCCAACATTCTCAATTTCATTTCATCCGTTTCGTCAATTTTTCCCGCCAATTCCGTTGTTTTTTCATCTTTCAACGCCTTCATTTTCATAGACGAACCGTGTTTTTTGTCCATTTCTCACCGTATCATTGATTCAAACGTTTATGTCAAGTTATGATTTGACAATTCGATAATTGAATTTGAAAAGGAAAAATGAGTATCTAATATGTGTAAGAAATTGTAAAATTTTCCAAATCGATTTGAAAACAATTATTGGGACCGAGTTGTGAAATCCCAACTGATCAGCAGATCGAAATCAAAAATATCTTTATTCATATAGGTAACTAAGGTACACTGATGAATCGTCAATAAAATATATTTAAAAAAAATCGACTTTACATTTACTGCCAGTTCCCAAATCAAGGGCGTGGAGCGGACGAGAAGAACTGGCAAGAAACTCTCCGCCACACCTTTATATCGCTAAGCATGTTTCACAGTACGCTTGTGAAGATCTGCAACCATTACAGCATGCAGCAGCAAATGTGTCAGTATCTATATGAAATAACTAGCTTTACGCCCGCGGCTTCGCCCACGTGTAATTTGGTTATAGCGTTTTTTAATGATCTCGACAGGGCTTTCTTTCTCAGGCTAAAATCTTTACACAATGGAGCACCTTAATACCGCGATCTAGGTTAATGACGAATTTTATCAACGCCATCTATCGAGCACATTGTTCAACACATAACCGCGCCCGCGCGCACTGCGTTATTCGTTATTTTTGTTACCTCTGATAAGTTTTAATATTAATATTAACTTATATAAGAACATATTTAACAATATATAACTAATCAATTAATATAAGTGTTTAAAAGTTTTGAAGCAGTGATTGAAGTAAATTTTCAATTGACCATATCTTCTTTTTCCCTTTACCGATTTTGACGAAATAAAGTTTTGACAATGCTCCTAATTGTATGTAATCCGCGTTCAAATCCGTTCAGTAGTTTTTAAGTTATAACGTACCAGACAGACAGACAGACAAGAATTCCAAAAATTGTTATTTTGGAAAAATATTTAATGTACAGACATTCGATTTTTATAGGAGCACACATTTTATAGTGAGAACAACCCCCAAACACACAGTACACCGAGACTAAACCAGGAAAAATGATGAGCATAGCAAAACAAATTCAAGTCCGACCAGTCACCACAAGGAGCACCCGTTCACGATAAAGCGTTGGAAGCATAAACTGATTTGGTCATACTCTCCGGTACCAAGTACTGTATCGCGCCTGACTGTGCAACATATAACGCGATGGATCACAGTAGAGGCCTTCTGTCCCACCTGGGGAACATGGGACATTTACTCAAAGTAAGTGAACATCATTATATTAAATAAAAGTTTTAAATTTCACCTTTTTTGTTTTAATACGTATTAATTCAGTTGTCAGATTTGAAAGCTGGCAACATTCGCAATGTCACAGACTTCAATATGTCACCACTAGTGACATTCGTTATCCGTCAGTCAGACGAGATTTCGTGGCGTAAATAAAATTTCAAGTTTTTATATACAATTTGCAGATTATTTTTAAAACGAAATAATAAATAAAAAACACAATAAGTTTATTGTAAACACAACCAGGTAAGCGAATATTTACTGCTTTAATTACATGTGCTGTTGAATTTTGAATTACATTTAGCCGCAATTATGATTGGCCAAAAAAACAATTATTAACTTTATACTTTATTAATGTAATCAAGGATCGAAAGTTATATTATTAACATCTGTGTAGAGTCCATTTAACACTTCAATCAATGTGTGAATACGATTGTAATCCATTTTGTTTAAATACAATGATTTTTAAAACTAACCTTTGACGTAATTGAAGCAAATTTCCCAATAATGTATTTGTCGTAAAATTATTAACATATAAACCGAAATATTCAAATATCTTGTGGTATGTTTATGAGTTAAAAAAGTATATTATTATTTATTATAGCCTCTAATCGGAACATTTTGTTTTTTTATACATTTTAAAGTTAAGTATATTAGTTTTCATGTTCTGTATGCCTTTGGCAAAAGCCTCCTCCCATTTCCTTCCACGTATTGCGGTCCTGTGCCACCTGACACTTCCAGCAACCCTAACCTTCCATCTTGCCACCGTTTCCTATGGCGTCTTTTATTTCTCATTCCCTGTCTGGTGTACCGACTAGTGATTGTTTTACTCCATTACTTTGCCTCTGACTGTATGACTGTATGGCCAAATTTCCATTTTAGTTTCTTGTACTTTCGGTATCAAGTATGCCATTCGTTAAATATATAAATAAATTGTATGAAGGTGTTATCCAATTACAGCAAGAACTTCTAGTGGTCTTTACGTTTTATTATAGTTATATGTAACATATAACTTGGTCACTTGCAGAAGTAAAATTGGTTTCTGTACTCCGATTCATAGAATGTTCTATCCCTTTGATTCACACCCCTGCATCAAGCTGTTTTCTCACTCCTCAGCAGCATCATTCAGACAGAGTTGTGGCAACTATCATCTTCACTAAACTAGTGACCAGTTGCTCTCTGGACCTGTTATCGCCTTGTTACTTATCTGTTTTTCATTTCCTGTTGTGGCTGATTTCTTTTTCTCACCTCTTAACTATTTTAATATATGTGTATGATACTCTCGAGATCCTTGCCAATGCTGCATGTGACAGCAGTTAGAGAGGATATTTTTGCCAGTGAGTTTTACCGCAGGTGACGAATTGGGCATGCTAATGAGCTGGCTTGCAACAAGCTCCTACTGAAAGCAGTAGATAACCGATAACTTGAATGTTTGAGTACACTTAAACAATTTAACTCGGTAAAGCATATGCTAAAAGTCGTTATTAGTGATTGCAAATGAATAAATAATAAAAAAAAGTCTATATAACGACACTTAAGGGAGTGTGCACTTTATGTCGTTACAGAGTGGTCTTTAAATAGAGCGAAGAATCATCAGAATAAAATAAGAACTAAACAAATAGATCCCAATTGATTTTTACGCTTTCGAGTTTGTCGTTAAATTGAGTGATTTTGAGTGGACTTTGCACTAGTTTAAACTCTATATAACGACACTTAAGGCTGTGTGCACTTTATGCCGTTACAGAGTGGTCTTTAAATAGAGGGAAGAATCATCAGAATAAAATAAGAACTAAACAAATAGATCCCAATTGATTTTTACGCTTTCGAGTTTGTCGTTAAATTGAGTGATTTTGAGTGGACTTTGCACTAGTTTAAACTCTATATAACGACACTTAAGGCTGTGTGCACTTTATGCCGTTACAGAGTGGTCTTTAAATAGAGTGAAAAATCATCAGAATGGAAATCTAATTGATTTCGATGCTTTAAGAGTGATGTTACATGGAGTTTGTACTGTATTTACATTTAGATGCATAAAATAGTTGTTTTATAACATTATTTACATTGTTATAGATACAAAAGATGGGTATATCGGTGAGTAGATACACGGACATAACGAATAATGATCTGGTTGGACGGTTCTGTTCAACGGAGGTGATATGTCCGAATGATCCATTCTGGAATCAGCTATTGGCCTTCAACATATGCTTACCTGAGAATGTGTGAGTTTTCCTGATACAATTCTTTTCATTTCTTTTTTTTTTTATGTATCAGGTGACAAACGAGCAGGTCACTTTGGGTGAAGTGTTCATATATTGCTGAGGGTGAAGTTAATTTAAAAAAAAAAATGGTGCTCGCTGAAATAAAAGTGTAACAAATGTGGTTTTTTTTTTTTAAAAAAAAAACACCAACAAGTTTATAATTTTGGGGTATACTGTGCGTATAAAATTTGGTGAAAATCGGTCGAGCCGTTTCGTTGGTTTAGTTAATAACAAGTGCATACTGACACTTATGAGTGTTTTAAAATAAATATGTTTTTTGCGTATTACGGATGGAAAATCACAAAGGAAAACGCTTTGAACGCTCCATTTTCTTTTAAAAAATTTATATCCTTTAGTTAGTCAGTTAGTTTTGTGAACCACACCGCATTCCTAAAGTCATGATAGTTAAGTGTGTTTTTTTTTTTTTTTTTATCCAATTTCAGTGACGAACAGTTAATATTCGACTCGAGCACCGAGGCATTCCTCAATAAGTTCCTTCAAAATAACCCGCAGACCGGGAACCTGGGTTCACTGGTTCAGGTTTTTATAACGCGCGCGACGGAGTTACTCTCCGCACCGAATACTGACAAGTGAGTTGGGTGTGTGTGTGTGTGTGTCATATGTGACGGTGTGAAGTGGGTGTGTTGACCGTCCGTAATTGGTGATATTGTTGTCAAAATTACACACGCTAACACACAAAAGACATTGGTCACGCCAATGTTACACACACTAACACACAAAAGACATTGGTCACACGAATGTTGCACACACTAACACACATTCACATTAAAAAAAGTGTTGATTTAACACTATTTTGGCATTTTCAATTTGATATGTAATCTGTGGTATTGTGAGAAAAATAATTTTATTTCTTGTATGTTTTAATTTTTATATCTCCTTGTGTTAGGAGAATCTCTCTTATAAAATCTTAAAAATATACAAAAACAAAACATAAAACCAAAGAAATATACAAAACAATACAACGTGTGAAGGCGGGTTGTCTGTAAGAGATCGCTTATTAGCGATAAGGCCGCTCTCATGTGTACTAACATCTACTTCTATCGTTTAAGTGCAATAAATACTTAAGTTTAGTCCATCACCATGCCGAATTTTATCTAAATCGGTTCAGCGGTTGAAGCGTTTAACGTGCATACACACAAATTTTCCAGCGTAATGCTCGCGTGGCAGAGTTACAACGCAATATTTTTCATACGCGCCGTGACGAAGTATTTGGTCGAGATGGTGCCGGAGTACGATTTGTGCAAACATCTGGACGTGCAGGCCCGGAGTAGTGTGAGTATCGGACGTGTGAAGTCACACACACACACACACACACACACACACACACACAACGCAATAGGGGAAAGAAAGTACGTTAATTACAACACACACTCACTCCTGTACAGACGTCCACACTCACACAACGCAATAGGTGTAATAAAACACGTTTTTATTGGCACACACACACACACACACACAACGTAATAGGTGAAAGAAGGTACGTTAATTACAACACACACACACCCTCACACCCACTCACACACGCACAACGCAATAGGTGAAAGAAGGTACGTTAATTACAACACACACACACCCTCACACCCACTCACACACACCCACAACGCAATAGGTGAAAGAAGGTACGTTAATTACAACACACACACACACCCTCACACCCACTCACACACACGCACAACGCAATAGGTGAAAGAAGGTACGTTAATTACAACACACACTCACACCTTATAGGTAGGTAATAGGTAGAAAGAAAACATGTTTTTATTGGCACACACACACACACACACACATCGCAATAGGTGTAATAAAAACTAGAGAAGACAAAATAAAACTCAACTCACAGCTAACTAAAAAGAACACACTACGTTCATGAATGAAAGCAATGCGATGACGTTAATCATTAAAATGATTGACCCAATTCAATTTCAGAATCCAACGCATAATAATGATAATGACAAATTGACGAACGGCGAGAGTCGTGTCGTAATGTTGATTGACGCGTTGATAAGTCTGATCATTGATGTGCCGGTTACGTGAGTATTTCTGGCCTTTGTACACTTTTTATGATATATTTGTGGCCTAAAGTGACAATGTTTGTTTCACATGGCCTTTTATACGTGTGTGGACGAAAGGTCTAAAATAAGTTTGCTCTAGGATTTAAAATTGGCTTTCTCTGTTTCTGGCCTTTTACAGTTTGTAATACATATCTGGCTGAAAGGCTTAAAATATGGCCTTTTAACACTTTATGGTCAAATGCCTAAATTGAATGTTTGGCCTTTCACACTTTTTAGGCCTAAAATATATTTTTTTTCATATTTTGTACGTCTCGATACATTTACAATTTAAGGGGCTTACAGTTTTAACATGTCTTAGACATTGCGAAATAAAAAACTTTCTATTTTTTTTTAAAGAGGGGCCGAACCATAGACACAATTTTGACATTTAAAACGTCTTTTCCAGAGACAACACGTATCACTTACACCTGGAAAGTATAAATACGTTGTTAGTACTAATGTCCGTATATATGTTTGCTGGTGTACACGGACAGACTAGACTTGTCGACACATCACTCATATATAGGTAAGTACTGGTTCTGGCACCGCGGCTTGTTGGTGCTTGCTGGTACATGCTGGTGCTTGCTGGTACATGCTGGTGCTTGCTGGTACATGCTGGTGCTTGCTGGTACATGCTGGTGCTTGCTGGTACATGCTGGTGCTTGCTGGTACATGCTGGTGATTGCTGGTACCTGCTTTTGCTTGCTGGTACCTGCTTTTGCTTGCTGGTACCTGCTGGTGCTTGCTGGTACATGCTGGTGCTTGCTGGTACCTGCTGGTGCTTGCTGGTACCTGCTGGTGCTTGCTGGTACATGCTGGTGCTTGCTGGTACCTACTTTTGCTTGCTGGTACCTGCTTTTGCTTGCTGGTACCAGTTGGTCCCTGTTCCTTTTTGAGGGGGCAAAAAAGGAGGCGTAGACACTAAGGTCTTAGTTTTTTTGGTAAATCTCTTGACTCCGTTAACAGCGAATGAGGTTCTGAGTTCGAATCCCGGTGAAAATTTGTTGGTTAAATTTGTGTATTAATTGTGTGTGTGTACACACACAATTTGATGAGTCACTTTGCAATGTGTGTGGTGGGTTTAACAACAAGTGTAAAACACCCTTATATTGACGCATATTATTTCGCAGCTACGAGAAATATGAGGGTAGTTTTTTTTACCAAAGTACCTACATTTTTCGAACGTTTCCAACATTCCAGAACACTATTCCAAGGCAGGTACAGCATGCAAGCGCCGTTGCTGATAAAGAATCTGTTGAGTAACTTGTCGAAGATGGCGCCGGCGCCGCCGCAGTTCGGCTCGCAGGGGCCGGGGAGCGTGTTCGTCAATATAGCCTGTGAGTATGCTCGGAATTATGGTAAAGGTATAATTGTTATAGTAAAATAATAATATTAACAAAACTAATAATAATAGTAAAAATAATAAATTAACAATAATAATAAGAAACTGATAATAATACAATAATAATCATAAAAAGTTGTCATAATAATAGTAAAATCATAATAATACAATATTATTTGAAAAAATGTTCATTAAAAAATGATACATTAATAATAATAATAACAAAAACAATGATAATAAGAAACTAATAATATTAACAAAACTAATAATAATAGTAAAATAATTAATAATAATAACAAAAACAAAAATAAAAAGTGTCTTATAATAAAAAACTAACAATAATAGTAAAATCATAATAATACAATATTAATAAAAAAATGTTCATTAAAAAATGCTCCTACACTAAGGTTGTGGCCGTCACTTTCAAACATGTACAAGAAAACTTAAGCTCAAGTCCAAATAAGTATTCATAGTGTGTGTGTGTCATGTCGATGTGCTGTGTACGTGTTAAGGATTTTTAATTAACAAAAGCCTGTTATTTTTTATGTTATAACAAAAATGTCTTATTAATACAGTGACAAATGTATTATTATTATTATTTTAACAAATATGTTTTTTTTATTATTTAACAAACATGTTATTTATTATATTATAACAAATGTGTTGTTTTTTATATTTTTAACCAATGTGTTAGTTAAGAAACGTGTTATTTTTTAACATTAACAAACGAGTTATTTATTATATTATAACGAACGTGTTATTTTTTAACTTTTAACGAATGTGTTATTTATGCATTATAAACAAAAATGTGTCAGATGTTCCCTTCCAAATTACCAGCCTCCCTTTGGAGTATGCTGACTCTGTCGACGACGCACACCATATACACGGAGCCGCCGCCGCACAGGCGCGAGTTGCACGAGAGGCTCCTCCGGCATCATCCGCTGGCGAACCAGTCTTGCCTCTTGCTCTTGTCTCTTGCCAATCACCACATCAACGACGACAACCTGTACCGGTGCGCGCTGTTGACGTGCGTGGACAGCAGTGGTGAGACGGTTTTTAATAAAGGGGGGGGGGGGGTTAATGCCTTGGCGGGCTTTTATTAAAGGGGGGGTAAATGTGTTTTAAAAGGAAAGTGAGAAGAGCGTACTTACTGAGTGTCGTTAGCCCCCCCCCCCCACTTCTACAAAAAACGGGCTAAAATGCGTTGTTGGTTAACTTTTTAAATAAATTGAGTGTTTTTTTTAATAAGGGGGGTAAATGTACAAGTCTTAAATACGGTTTGGAAATGCGTTGTTGGCCTATTAAGTAAGTTGAAATGAAAAAAGTTACCTTTTTTTCTGGGAAGTGTAAATTTATTAAGAGAGGGGCAAATGCAAATGTCAGTGAATAATTAATATAAGAAGCTCCCTAAAATCAAAGAAACGACACATTCCGTGGGTTTTTTCACCACCTCGTTACGTTAATCAGCGTTAACCAGCTGTTTTTGTTTGCTGGTTTTTCCAAAATGTCTATGGAAAGCGACTTTATAATGTCTACTTGCTCGTTTGCCCCCCTCTATAGAAAAAACAAACCATTAACAGCGTCATCTGTTGGGAATGACTGTTAAAGACGAAAAAAATTGAGTGAGACATTAATTGTTTAACTTCAGAGACGTCGACGACAACGCCACACAAAGACAGGGCTCAGTTGACGCCGCCGAGGATCGATATGGCCGCCGTAAGTGTTACAATCCAAAGACAAGTTGACAACAAAGAGTTGTAATGTTGTCTTAAGTGTTAAAGTTGTTTGAGTGTGTGATTGTTGTTTATTGCAATTACCCCTTTACTGAGACCGATGTTCAGTTTGCGACGGCGTTGTTATATCATTAATGTTTGTCATTATTTGTGAACAATTTTAAAGATTGATTGCAATTGTTCGAAACGAACTCGTTTTTTAAACAAATGTGTTTTTTTTTTGTTGTTTTGTTTACACAATAAATAATAGATAACAAAACAAAGCTAAAATAAGGTTACAACATAGAACAAGAAATTGGAAGAACTTTAATAAATATATATATATACATATGAACAAGTGGTGTGTGTGTGTATTAGTGTGTGCAATGGTGTTGATGTGTGAGTGTGTTAAATGATTTATTGACAAATTATATGGAGTTAAGATTTCTTGCCTCTTTATTACTTAAGAACAATACGAGGACTCGGATAAACAGTAAACTCAACTGAGGCAGCTTATTTTGTTTTTTTTTTAAATTATGTAACTAAATTTTATTTTGTACAATTTAAAATATATATTATCCCTGCATATAAATGTCTCCTTACATATTGTACCAGTGATTGGTCCCGTCTTTTGATTTCACCTAAGAACAAAGACGCTCTTTTCTTTCACCTAAGAACAAATGGCGGTCTGTTGTTTTCACCTAAAACAAAAGATGGTCTCTTCTTTCACCTTAAAAAAAGACGGTCTCTTCTTTCACCTAAAAAAAGACGGTCTCTTCTTTCACCTAAAAAAAGACGGTCTCTTCTTTCATCTAAAAAAAGACGGTCTCTTTCACCTAAAAAAGACGGTCTATTCTTTCATATAAAAAAGACGGTCTTTACTTACATCTAAGAACAAATGGCGGTCTTTGCTTACATCTAAGAACAAATGGCGGTCTTTTGTTTTCACCTAAAAACAAAAGGCGGTCTTCCGGTCTCTCCGAAGTGGTCCTTTCTGGTGACGTACACTTTGTTCCACTCTTGCAGCTCCACAAAGCCCTGTGCGCGACGGCTGGCTGCGAACACTCGACGCTGCTGTTGTATTTAATGTTGCACTCGTGTAAGGCTTACAAGCGTCACGTGACAAACGTAGCGAACATTGAGAATTTGGTGAGTCATTGTTTTCGTTTATTGCTGACGATAATGATAATGATACATTGTCATTATTATTTGTATTACTTTTAATGATTCGAATGTAACATTGATTTTCGTGAGTCGGAATTAAATCTTTACGAATAATGATTCATTTTATGAGTAACATTTTAGATTATATTTTTAATGATTCGAATGTAACATTGATTTGGTGAGTCAGAATCAAATCTGTACGAATAATGATTCATTTTATGAGTAATATTTTAGATTATATTTTTAATGATTCGAATGTAACATTGATTTGGTGAGTTGGAATCAAATCTTTACGCATCCATTGATTGTTTTGTAATATTGGAAAATAATGATTCATTTTATGACATTGATTTGGTGAGTCGAAAATAATATCTTTGCAATTAACTGTTTTCAAATGTTGCTTAGTAATGATTATGATTAATTTCATTAGTTCATTTTAGACTTTAACTTTAATGATTAAAATATAACATTGATTTGGTGAGTCGAAAATAATACCATCGCAACTGCATTAACTGTTTTCAAATGCGGCTTAGTAATGATAATATTTTATTGAACTGGTAAATTTTAGACTTTAAATTTAATGATTCAAATATAACATTGATTTGGTGAGTTGGAATTAAATCTTTACGCATCCATTGATTGTTTCTAAATATTGGAAAGTATTGATTCATTTTATGAGTAACATTTAAGATTATATTTTTAATGATTCAAATATGACATTGATTTGGTGAGTCGAAAATATTATCTTCGCAATTCCATTAACTGTTTTCAATTATTGCTTGGTAATGATAATGATTCCTTTCATTAGTTAATTTTAGACTTTGAATTTAATGATTCAAATAGAACATTTTATAATGTCTTCTTAGAGAAGGTTTTCTTTTTACAGATAATACCAATACTCCAAGTGTTGTACAACGCCCCGGACAGTAATTCCCATCACATATACATGTCGCTGATTGTATTACTGATACTGACGGAAGACGATGCGTTCATCAAGAGTGTTCATCTGATAGTAAGTATTAAATTGACATCATTAAGCTTTTGAAAAGTGACATCATTAAGCTTTTGAAAAGTGACATCATTAATCGTTTGAAAATCTCTTTTTCTCCTATACCGTATGTATGTTGACAGACGTTAAAAAACCTCGCGTGGTACAACGAGAGATCGATATCGGAGATATCTCTCGGTGGTTTGATGGTTCTGGTGGTTCTGCGCGCGCTGCAGTACAACATGGCGCGTGTCCGCGACAAATACTTGCACACCAACTGTCTGGCGGCCATTGCCAACATGAGCTGTGAGTATCAGTGTGTCTTTGCCGAGTTTGTCTCTTGTCTGTCTATTCCATGTTTCTTGCTTGTCTCTTGCCTGTTTCTTGTCTGTTTCTTGCTTGTCTCTTGCCTGTCTATTGCATGTTTCTTGCTTGTCTCTTGCCTGTTTCTTGTCTGTTTCTTGCTTGTCTCTTGCCTGTCTATTGCATGTTTCTTGCTTGTCTCTTGTCTGTCTCTTGCCTGTTTCTTGCCTGTCTCTTGCCTGTTTCTTGACATAATTTGTCATTAAAAAATACATAAACCCTTACACTTGTATAACAGAGATCTATTTTTTTAATTACGTCAAAACCGTCCCACCCTGTATACCACATACGATCCGTCCGTTTCGTACGTCACCCGGTTGGTACTTGAATATCCGGCATTCAACTGTATATTGAGCGGGAGTGAATGGGCAGAGGCACGTCTGGAGGAATACCACTCACTCACAGAAGACTGGCGTAAACTGATGCAATTGCCCATCCTCTCCCCTCCCCCGTCCACTTCCCCAACCCCCCCCCCCCCATTTCCTAATTTTCCTTTAAAGGCCGGCAACGCACTCACGAGCTACCAGCCGCGTGAGTGTCTACGGGCGGCTACACCTATATGGTGGGCCTCCAGCTCGTTCGCCCCCTCTTCTGAAAAATGTCGCGTTTTAGTTTTGAAATGAGGGTATTTGGATTTTTTTTTTCGGAATTCCAGGTGAATTCCGAAACCTGCACCCTTACGTCGCGCAGCGTTTGGTCTCCTTGTTCGAGACGTTGAGCAAGCGACGAGCGAGGTTGTGCAGTGAAATCGAGGGTAGGTCACACCTTTTTTTTCTACGTCTACCCTACCATTTGGGGACATTTTTTTTTTATAGATTTTCCCCGCGCGGTTTTAACGCAAGTTTGGTCCGGTTCACAAATGGCAGAGTTCGCCTTCCAGCCTGTGTCCTATATCATAAGTTAATTCCTTGTCTATAATGAATTTCATAGAAATCTGTTCAGCGGTTTATGCGTGAAAGCCTTTTAATATTGGACATTAAAAATGTTTGTTACCTTTGAAATTAATTCCGCATTGTTAAGTCAAGTGTTGGCGCAATTGTCCTGAACTGAGGGAATGCTTTCAGGGGAAGACATACACCACTTGGAACTGCCTCATCACGCCGAGGAGAAGACGGAGGAGGTTGTGAGTGTCTCTTCGATCGTCAAAACGACTTAAAATTTAAAAAAAAGACATTTTTTTGCAATAAAAACCCCTTTTTTTCAATAAAAACCCCTTTTTCAATAAAAAAACACATTTTCCATTTCAAATTCCCTTTGCAAAGATGGAGCACATAGCCGTGCTGGACGAGGTGCTGCGGATGCTGCTGGAGATCACCAACTCGTGTCTCACCCACCAGCTGAGCAGCAATCTGAACCTGGTGTACGCCCTGCTGCACAAGAAGCAGCTGTTCCAGCAGCATTGCCACCACAACATCGCGCAGAATATAGAAATGGTGAGTCGGCGATGTCACCTGTGGACTGTCGACGTGACGCGGATCCGACAGAAAGAGCTGACGGTGACAAATCTCATCATCACCGGCCACCTCTCATCATCACCGGCCACCTCTCATCATCACCGGCCACCTCTCATCATCACCGGCCACCTCTCTTCATCACCGGCCACCTCTCATCATCACCGGCCACCTCTCTTCATCACCGGCCACCTCTTATCAGCACCTCTCAACTCGTTTCAACTCGTTTCCAGGTGATAGGTTACTTCTCGACGCGCCTCCAGCGCGTGCAAGACGGCGCCGGCTGCGAGCTGGGCGTGGCCGAGGTGCTGCAGTGCATCAAGAAGGGTGCGGAGCAATGGTCCAGCGACAGACTGAAGGTAGACGGAGACCGCGTGTGTGGGTGTGTGCGTGTGTGCGTCTAACTCGTGTGTGTGTGTGTGTTGCAGAAATTTCCCGACCTGAAGTTCCGCTACGTGGAGGAGGACAAGCCCGAGGAGTTCTTCAGCCCGTACGTTTGGTCGCTGATAAGCTGCTGCGGCAACGTGTACTGGGCGAGCGAATGCGCCGCCCGCGCATCCGACAGGCTGTTGGCCTGATGGCGATCCGAGCGCTCGGTCGGATCCCTTGCAGTTGGTGGGGTCTGCCGAGGTGGGTGACACTCGGAGGTGGCACTTTTCATTTCGTGTAATTGTTGGCTGTCAATCAGCAGTTGTCTGTCAATCATTAGTTGTCTGTCAACATCAGTTGTCTGTCATTAACACCACCATTGGCTTAGGAGTGAACCGAGAGGAGTAAGAGACTCTTTCACTTTGAACATTTCGAGGGGAGAGCTGGTTTCCCAACAGATATTTTTTTTATAAGGCGGGCAAGCAGGCACACCATCAAGGGGAAATTGCCGCCTTTTTAGGGGATGTTACTCCGAGTCAATACGACTTAGACTACTCTTGAAGGACCCTGAGTCGTATTGGTTCGGAAATACCGTGGTGGGCAGCTGGGGAAAGGAAGGTTGCCACAAGGGGAGGGGAAGTTTGGGAAAAGGGAAGGGTGAGGTTAAGAAAGGGAAGGGGAAGTTTCTGTCTGGTCCGGCAACTCGCTTGTAAACCTGTCGTAGCCGGTGTCCATGGGCGGTGAGCTTCACTCGGAGTGCCTGTTCGTTTGCCTCCCACATACAAAAAAATATACGCGTGACAGACAAAAATATCATTAAAATAATGTTGATATCATTAATGATCCCAAATCGTTAACCGCCTTAATGGAACGTTCCAAATTTGAATGTTTAGGTAATGATAATGAATTCGTCATTAATCGGACCAAAGCTCGTGTGATCGCATGTGATCTGTGCGCGTTGTAAAGCAATTTATGACCTTCACGGTCACCGTGACCATGCCGGTAGGTAAGTCTAGATGTAGACGCATTGTAAATATTGTATTTATAGAATTGACCAAGTCACAGTCGTCTATTGTAAAAGTCAAATCTCGACAAGTTTGTAAACGTGCAATGCAATCGAATCGATTTCAATTCCCACGTCAAGGCCAAGGTCAAACGTGTGGTCAAGGTCAAGGTCAAACGTGTGGTCAAGGTCAAGATTGTGGTCACGGATAAAAATACGTTGTTTTTTTTATTGTAATTGTGATTGTTACGTCGAAGCGTCGACTTGTGTTCGCGTTGGTCTTAGTGTTAATAAGTAAGGATGCAAACGAAGTCTCGCAAGAGCTGTATATATTTTGTATAGACATAATTAATAAAACTGTGAAAGAGGATTTTTGTGGTTTTTTTTTTTTTGTACACACATTATTAAGGTAAAGACACCAAAATGCAATTTTATAAACAGGCAAGAAGAGACATCGGCGTATTTAATTTTATTTTTTATTTCCTAAACCTATACAGCTTATCAAAAACAGTTTACACAATAAAAATTGATTAAAAAAAAGCCAAAATCAGGTTAAAACTTAAAAAAAACGTTAAAATTAAGGATCAGAAACAAAAAAAAACACGAACAGAAAAAATAATAAAAAATATTTCTATACTAATAATAAGACAGTAAAAATCGAAAAACTGTACATTAAATATTTTTCCAAAGAAATGAAAGGAGGCAATTAAAGAAGAGTCATAGAAACCAAAAAAAACAATTTTTGGAACTCTTGTCTGTCTGTCTGTCTGGTACGTTATAACTTGAAAACTGCTGAACGCATTTGAACGCGGTTGTCACAGTTGGGTTACATATAGTTGGGAGCGTTTTCAAAAGTTTATTTTGTCAAAATCGGTTAAGAGAAAAAGAAGTTATGGTCAATTGAAATTTTACTTCAAAATTTTTAAACACTTATTTTGATTGATTAGTTATATATTGTTAAATATGTTCTAATATAAGTTAATCTTAATATTAAAACTTATGAGAGGTAACAAAAATAAACAAATATCGTAGTTCGCGCGGGCGCGGTTGAAGTGTTGAACAATGTGCTCGATAGATGGCGCTGATAAAATTCGTCATCAACCTAGATTTTTATTTTATTTTTTTTATTTCTTAAACCTATACAGCTTATCAAAAACAGTTTACACAATAAAAATAAAAATACATATATAAAATAAAATATATATATACATATGAACAAGTGGAGTATATTACAATTTAAAGTCAAACTTAATAATAAAACCTAACTAAAATAAGTAACTTAAAACAAAACACAAAACTAAAACAAATTTAAAAAGTGTGGTCCCTTGGAGTACCCACAATGCTAACGGCACTTCCTCGCTGTATCGCGATGCTTATACCCTGAGCGTGGAAGGCACCAGCTCTTGGATCACCGGTGCTGACTTAGGCCTTCTTAATTCCTTAAATTTTTTAAAGAATTTCTACTTAGGCCAAATATGTCCAAGGACAGATAGGACTCATTGTTAGTTCTGGCTGCGCAACCGAGCTTTGTCCGCTGTAATGTTGATGACTCTTTGGTAAGTCAGCTTTCTAGGCAAAGTCAGGTTGTCGTGCAATAGTTTAACTTTAGTTCGGTCACACATTTACGGATCTCATTAATCCTATCTTATTAATTCTTATTCTAATAAAGACCTACGAAATATATTCTTTCTTTTTTAAAACCCCAATCAGAGAGTCGGTTCTACCATTGTTGGCGCCGGTGGGATCATAAGCATAACAATATTCACAGGAATAGAATATTGAAATTAATGTAAATAAATTGACGACTTAATTCTGTCGGTGCTGGACAAGGGTTGTCAGAAACAGTGGACAGAATGAGCTCGGCTTTGTGGGAACACTTTTACCTACACTAGCAGGATTTCACAAAACCCCTTTCCGTGTATGACCTTCGTTCAGATAATACGTATCCTAAATAAATATAAAAATGCTTTAGAAAACATTCAAAAATGAAAAGCAAAATCTTAAAGGTATATAAACCTACGCCCCCCCCCCCTCTGGAAAGGCCCTTATAAAATTGTGAAAGTCCATACCAATAATATTTTATCTTTATCTTCAATTTAAATGTTCGATAAAGATTGTAGAATATATATAACGAAGAGAGAGAGAGTTCCTAGGGCTACCGCCAACCTCACTACTCTGTAGGGTTATTTTTGAAAGGCGTAGGTAGCATCAGCATTGCCAACATCACGATTGAGTCGGTCATAATAACCACTTATTTAAAGAAACACTTCACTGATAGTTTCCAAGGCTTATATTTCACTATTTGAAGAGAGGTCCGTTCCGTACAACGGCCTGAGCGCGACTGTGTCGTGCGGAAACGTGGATCATATAGGCTCGTCCCGAAGGGGCGAGCTTTGCCATTCCTGGGCATAAGCACCCTGCTGATACAGGGTGGTATCTAGGTCGGGCCCAGGGCCCTCAGGTTGTGCTGCGGAGCGTTGAGCGGCGCTCCGACCGTTGTAAAGGGCGGTCGTTCGTCTCGGCTCGGTCGCGTCTCGCAGCGGTCGTGTCCGGTGGAGGCCGAAGAGTTGCTCGATTCGGCCCCGTTGTCATGTAGTGATGTTGGTGGGTGGAGATGCGGTGCGCGGTCTCGCCCCGCCGTCTAGCGAGGCGACCAGCGAGCGGGCCGCACTTACCACCCTGAGTCAATCGTCGTTCTCTTCCGCATCCGTGGGGATAATCTCACGCGGATACGGGTGTAGATGGTCCGGGGGCCTGGAGTGCCACGGCGCGAGTTGTTTTAGGTGAGGGAGGTCGGAGGCGTCCGCCTTCTCAAACATTCCTCGCGCCAATCTTCCCACGATTTGTCGACGCTCTCCAGGCGACAGTCACGTGCGATGGTGGAGTTCCTCACGTAGCGCGGCGCGTTCACCGCGCGCCGAAGCGTCATGCTTTGGACGGCGCGTAGTTTGGCTCGGTTGGTTTTCGACACGAGGGCAAACCACGCTGGCGCCGCGTATGTGAGGTGCGGGCGGATGTAAAGTTTGTAGAGGGCAAGCTTGGTGCGCAGCGGGATGTTACCCGCTATTAGCGGGCGCAATTTGTTTAGCATCCTCTTTGCCTGCCCGGTGATGGTCGCAACGTGCTGTGTCATGGTGAGCTTACGGTCAATCTTCACCCCCAGGTATTTGACCGTCCTCTGCCATTTGAGGTCATTGCCGAGGAGTTTGAGCTTCGGAGGGTCCAGCATTCCAGCGCCGAAAGCGATCGCCTGAGTCTTGGCCGGGTTCGCTCGAAGTCTCCACTTATCCAGCCACTCTGGGAGTAGATCTAGAGAGCGTTGGATCTTTAAGGCAGCGTGCTTGGTGTTTAGCGACGTGGCCAAGTACGCCGTATCGTCGGCATATAGTGCCAACGAGCAGCCTGGGTGGCACGGGATATCATCCGTGTATAGGGCGTACAGGGCCGGGGAGAGCGCACTGCCTTGGGGGACGCCCGGTGTCGTGCGGTTACAATGCGACCCTATTTACAAAGCGTTACAAAGCGTCGTATTGAAATAATAAAGATGACATTTCACAGAGTAACAAAGGTAAAGTATTCAACTTATGTGTTTAAATTTATTTTAGGACAATTAAATGATGTTGAACTTATTTATTCTAGTTAATTTAAGACTAATTGTTGTAGTTGCGCCGATATATAATTAAATTTATTCACGTTTTTTTTTATTTCTTTCCAGAATTCTATATATCTATACTAATAATAAGACAGTAAAAATCGAACGTCTGTACATTAAATATTTTTCCAAAAAACTGAAAGTAGGCAATTAAAGAAACCAAAAAAAAACAATTTTTGGAATTCTTGTCGGTCTGTCTGTCTGTCTGTCTGGTACGTTATAACTTCAAAACTACTGAACGGATTTGAAGGCGTTTTCACAGTTAGATTACATGTAATTGGGAGCGTTGTCAAAACTTTATTTCGTCAAAATCGGTTAAGGGAAAAAGAAGTTATGGTCAATTGAAAATTTACTTCAACCACTGCTTCGAAACTTTGAAACACTTATATTTATTGATTAGTTATATTTCTATACTAATAATAAGACATTGTTAAATATGTTATAATATAAGTTAATCTTAATATTAAAACTTATGAGAGGTAACAAAAATAACAAATAACGCGGTTGAAGTGTTGAACAATGTGCTCGATAGATGGCGCTGATAAAATTCGTCATCAACCTAGATTCATTTTATTTTTTTATTTCTTAAAGCTATACAGCTTATCCAAAAAAGTTAACACAATAAAAATAGATTAAAAATAAAGTAAAAATAAGGTTAATATACCCGGAAATAGAATCTAAGATCAGAAAAAACAATAACAAAAAAAAAAGTACAGAAAAAAATAAAAAATAGCCTATGAAATAAAGCCCTGTCGAGATCATGTAAAAACGCTACTTAACCAAATTACTCGTGGGCGAAGCCGCGGGCGGAATGCTAGTATTTTATAAATTTACGGTGGCAAGAGGGAATGAAGAACACATACAATTCGACCCCATTGGCACTGCTGTCATGAATGACTTCATACACATAATTATTCCTATTGACGTATATTTTGCTCCATCTCACATACAAATCACTTTGAATGTCACAATTTAATTCAACCACTAGATTCGTTATTAATTTTTTTATGTGAGAGGAGGCAAACGAGCAGGCGTGTCACTTCGAGTGATATGCCAAGCGCCGCCCATGGACACCTGCAACGCCGGGAGGCTTACAAGTGAGTTGCCGGCCTTTAAGGAAGAGGAACGTTCTTTTTTTGAAGGTCCCCAAGTCGTAGCGGATCGGGAATAGCTGCGCTGGCAGTTGGTTCCACAAAGAGGTGGTGCGCGGCAGAAACTGCCTTAAAAACACACAGTAGTGGAGCACCAGACGTCAAGGTGGTACGGATGAAATTTCGTACTCTGCCTTGACGTCCGGTGATGGAATTCCGCTGCCGGTCAGCGGAAAAATTCATCAGAGCACTCCCCATTTTAAATGCGGTAAAAGATGCAGAGGGAGCCTACATCTCTACGCAGAGCCAAAGGAGAAAATTTAAAAATATTATTCGTGACTTTAGATAGGTATAACAAGGCCATTGCCAAAATACAACACATTGATAAAGACCTCGTTGCAAACCTAAAACAAAGCATATATATATCGGCGCGTAGCCACAGGGACACCTGCGCTTGATAAACAATACGACGCATTCTTCGTCGCACACGTGCAAGACGCAGCTGCAGGAATCCGATGCTATAAAACCGAATGTTTTTCCCTCCTGAGATCAAAAGCGAGCTATCGTCGCGCAGGACGAGACGTTCCTGCGTTGTGATTACGCTCTGAATTCTCGTTTAATATAAATACGACTGTTTTATTATGGAGCCAGAGGACGCTCTAACATATATATCTCTAAAGCAGCCATTTCAAATTTTAATGCTTCTATGAATTAACTCACTCAAAATCAATCTCGACCCAATGACGTCATCGATTAAGCATTACAGTCAAAGATGTTTCTGATGTCGTAGACATTTAAAGATAAAACTGGATGAAATCTTAAGTGTAAGGAGCAGTTTATTAACACGTTCATTTAAAATCGTTGATCTAGTTAATAGTGTATTGTTTTCAAAAACATCACTTTCATCCCTCTATTGTCGCCCCGTGCCACCTCTCTTCAACACCAACCACGTGTTATCTCCCTTAATGACCAACCACGTGTTATCTCCCTTAATCACCAACCACGTGTTATCTCCCTTCAACACCAACCACGTGTTATCTCCCTTCAACACCAACCACGTGTAATCTCCCTTCAACACCAACCACGTTTTTTTTTTTTTTTTTATTTATTTATTCAAATCCAAATACATTTTTTTTCACTTAATCTATACGGCATTAAAAACCGCGCAACGGTTTGTCCATGCCGTTGTTCACTCAACTAACCTCATCCAACCAGAAGTGCGAAGAGGACACCCACCCTATCCCGCGTCATCCCCACGTTGCATCAAAAACATGCCTTTTAAAAACTGCTTGGTTTTTTCGGGTGCAGACAACAGTTTAGCGTGGGTGTCCGAGTCTAATTTATTGAGATAAAGGGGTAGGAGATACTCCCACGTGCGCTCGCCGTAGCTGTTGTTGCAACCAGGCACTACGTATCTGGGCATGTAGTTTAACATGCGCCGGTACTGTGGCCTCTCGCAGAACTTCAGCGAGTTCACGTGGTGCATCACCTCGCACACCAGAAAACATTGCGCCTTCTGTCTAATGCTCATGATTTTGCAATACTCAAACAGAGCCCCCTCGTCGTGTATTACTTTTTATCCCGTTGGGGACAATGGTTTTAAGTATTCGAACTTGCAGGTTGTGTCAGACACTTGTGCCCATGCGCGTGTATCCTCGGCCCGTATGTGTTTCGAGAGTGGGGGGAACGGATGTACATTAACTTCGTTTTATTAAAATTTATCGCGAGGCCTATGTCATGCGCCCACTCACACAGTAGGTCGAAGGTACGCTGCATGGCATCCTGTGCAGCTTCAAGGTCTTTGTCCGCAACCACGATACATGTGTCGTCAGCAAATTGGTACAGGGAGGACTCCCCTATGGCCTTGTGCATATCATTGCTGTACAATAGATATTCTGTAGGCCCGAGGACAGATCCTTGCGCCGTGCCCTGTTCTGTTTGGAGTAATTTGCTAAATGTACTATTTATCTTTACGGTTGTGTGTCGATTTCTATTATAGTCTTTAAGAAGGTTGAGAGGAGGGCCTTCTATGCCATTGTGCGAGTATTTTTTGTAAAGAATATCAAATTTTATAGTTTCGAACGCCTTACTGAAGTCGACAAAAATGGCCAGGACCCGATATTTCTTATTTAGTAGTGAGTTTACGTCGTTGGTAAACTTAGCTAGTAACTGGCATGTGTTTTTATTTTTTTGAAAACCATACTGCCTGTCATTTATAATATTATTTATCGTTAGATATTTATGCAACTCCCGTCCCAAATATTTTTCCATAATTTTATTAATGCATGACAATATGGTGATAGGTCTGTAATTATTAAAATCGTTATGTTTCCCTTTTTTGTATATAGGCCTTATCACGCCGGTTTTTAGTGTGTCTGGATAGTTACAGGTTTTGATAGATGAATTAATTAAATGTGCTATTACCGGGGCGATGTATATTCTATGATCAATTTGATTAATAATTGATGTGATGTCCCCTATAGTAGCTTTTTTTAGTCTCATTGATTGCTGTGTTTTGTTGGAGTACGATTCCTCATTTAGTAACGGTTTATCGCACGAGATAGTTGTGTTTGCTACATTATTTTTGAACTCACTAGCGAACTTGTTGACTAAGGTATTTATGTTATAGGTTTTGAATGTTTTGAGTAAGATTTCGTCTATTGATTTTGTTATTTTTCCGCATAAATTATTTATTATTTGCCATATTTTTTTTGTTGTTTGTAATATTGTTTTTGATACTTTTTGTTCTTTAATTTATTTATGTTTTTGTTTGTTTTATTTCGATACTTATTATACAATAGCTCGCTGGCTTTGTTACTAATGTCATTTTTCCAAATTTTATATAGCTCGTCTCGCTTTTCGCACATCTGTAACATTCTTTTATTTCCCCATTTACATCCACAACACTTAATCAAACTAGTGTTACAACTATATGTGCTGTTTTCATAGATTTCATTAAATTTATTTACAACATAACTCAAAATCTCATTAGGATCATGGAGGGTAAGAGCCGGGCTCCAGTCAACTTCACACAGCAGCTTTTGTCGATATATATCGTTGTCGAGTTTAAGTTCAATTTTCCTCCGTGGCACTGTATCAATACATTCGGTTATCGCACAGCCAGTTATAAAATGATCCGCTAGCGCGTTTTCTATTACAGCTGTGTTTAACGCTTTTGATGATAAGTCCCGGATAAATATGTGATCTATGCATGATTTTACAATACGATTTTTTACAAGCTGTACTCGTGTGTGTGTGAGTGATTCCCTGCTGAAGGCCAATTTCACATAGTTTTGTTGAGTAGTTTTTCACTTCAGGCTTGGAACTTTTTTTTTGTATCTATATTTATGTCACCTATAAGGATTTGGTTATCCCTGCGTGGGTTCGAATTTAAGTGAGTTGTTAGTTCCGTGATAAATACGGTTTTGCTTTCAGAAGGAGGCCTATATACGACACACACATTCACTTTGTATCTATTGTTAGTAGATAAAACACCTGATACGCACTCGTAGGTCCTCGACGTGGTTGGTTCTCGCATGAATGATGAACTTTTATGCACATACAGGGATGACTCCTCCACCTTTCCTTTTCTTTCGAAGCTCGTAATGCATTTCGTAATTGTCTAGCTGAAATAATTGTGCACACTCATCAGTGAGGTACGTGTAATCTCCCTTCAACACCAACCACGTGTAATCTCCCTTAATCACCAACCACGTGCCAATTTTTTTAAATTTCTTAAACCCATTCAGCATAAACAGTTTACATATACTTCAACTCAAAATGTCTTTGTTCGAGTGGGTCTTGAGACACTTTTGAATCGTCATGAACACTACCACCGGTTCGGAAGGCATCTACTGAGAAGAACCGGCAAGAAACTCGATAGCTGCTCTTTTATAATAAACATTTAATACAAAATGTTACTTACACATCAAATAATTAAAGCATTGTAGGGGAGACCGAGGGGTTTTGAAACAGTACCAATTTCTCGGAATTTATTATGAATGAGTCCGTAGCATCAGTGGTGTCAGTCGCGCGGTTGTGAAGTTCTTTAAAAATTGTGAAAAGTAAGTTTTTAACGGTTTCATACATTGCCTATATTTTAAAAAGTTTTTGTGTTTTTTTTATGTGAGAGGAGGCAAACGAGCAGGCGGTTCGCTTCGAGTGATGTGCCAACCGCCGCCCATGGACACCTGCAACGCCAGGAGGCTTACAAGTGAGTTGCTGGCCTTTAAGGAAGAGGAACGCTCTTTTTTTGAAGGTCCCCAAGTCGTAGCGGATCGGGAATACCTGCGCTGGCAGTTGGTTCCACAAACAGGTGGTGCGCGGCAGAAACTGCCTTAAAAAACGCACAGTCGTGGAACGCCAGACATCAAGGTGGTACGGGTGGAATTTCGTATTCTGCCTTGATGTCCGGTGATGGAATTCCGCTGCAGGTATTAGCTCGAACAATTCATCAGAGCACTCCCCATGATAAATGCGGTAGAAGATGCAGAGGGAGCCTACATCTCTACGCAGAGCCAAAGGATCAAGCCGATTGGAAAGGATGGGGTCGTCGACGATACGAGCCGCTCTGCGTTGGATGCGATCAAATGGAAGGAGCTGGTATTGGGGCGCCCCCGCCCAGAGGTGGGAACAGTACTCCATATGAGGCCGAATTTGCGCTTTATAGAGTAGCAAGCGATGGCCTGATGACGCGCCCTGCTGAGAACACCAAGCTTTTTAGAGGCTAACTTAGCCTTACATTCCAAATGATTGCAGAACTGGACATCGCTCGATATATCGACACCAAGAATTCCAATATCAGCCAGTATAGGCTTTAAGAGGAGTGGGGCCACGACAAAGGGATTCTTTTTAGCGGTAAACGCGCAAACCTGGGTCTTCGAGGGGTTAAATTGGACTAAGTTAACCCCAATCCGAGACTCCACGCAGTAGAGTCTCGACTTCAGACACAAGTTTGTCCCGACACTGCTCGACATCAACCCGGGAAATATTTGCACGGCCGTGATATAGAGCATCTCCAGTACTGTCATCCGCATAACAATGAAGGCTGCTTAAGTGCAACATATCATTGATATGCAAGAGGAACAGCGTAGGAGAGAGTACACAGCCTTGGGGAACTCCAGCGTTTATGGATTTGAGATCGGAACATGCACCGTCGACAGCGACCTTGATGTTCCGATCGGCCAAAAAACTGGAGATCCAATCGCATAACTTCACGGGAAGCCCATATGCTGGAAGTTTTGAGAGAAGCGCCCTGTGCCATACCCGATCAAAGGCCTTTGCTATGTCCAGACTAACCGCCAGTGCTTCCCCTTTAGACTCAACAGCTTCTGCCCATTTATGAGTTAGGAAAACTAGAAGATCACCAGCTGAGCGGCCACGGCGGAAACCGTATTGACGGTCACTAATCAGCTGGCACTCCTCTAGGTAACGAAGGAGCTGGCTGTTGATAACAGTCTCCATTATCTTAGAAAATAAAGGGGTAACAGCTATTGGGCGGTAGGAATCGGGTGAACCAAGGCGGTCTTCCAAGCGTTCGGGACAATGCCGAGTGAATAAGAGTGCCGGAAAAGACGCGTCAGGACCGGAGCCAACTCAGGAGCACAAGTGCGCAGCACTATTGGAGGAATACCGTCCGGTCCACTCGACTTATGAATATGCAGGGAAGTAAGGGCTTTGCGTACAGCACGAAGCCGAAAAACAATTTCGGGCATCGAGGTATCACACCGCAATAACGTCGGTGGAGTATTCCCGTGGTCATCAATCGTCGAGTTGAACCCGAAAAGAGAGCCTAAAAGATCGGCTTTCTCTTTCGGGGTGTTGGCCATCAGGTTGTTCGCCCCAAGTAGTGGTGGAAGAGAAGGCTTACAGAAGTTTCCTTGAACAGCCTTGGCAAGAGACCAGAATGCACGTGTCCCGGAAGGGAGCCGAGCCAGCCTTTCACCAATTCTGCTGATGTGAATAGACTTTGCCTTAGCAATGGCACTTTTGAGGGACCTAGAGGCCGAGTTGTATGCTTTTTTAAGAACGCTGGTATTTACATCACGTGATGCTGCCGCTTGAGCCCAGGTACGATAACATTCAAGCTTTCGGCGTGCCGCCATTTTGCAAGACTGTCTGAACCAAGGTTGGGACTTGCCACCGATGGGCACAGCAGAGAAAGGAATAAAAAGCTCCATTCCCTGCAGCACCACATCAGCGACAGAGTCGGCAGCAGCATTCGGATCATCCGACGAAAAACAAATCGGCCCCCAAGGGTAGGAAGCAAGAAAGGAGCGCATTCCATCCCAGTCTGCTGACCTATAGTGCCAGACGCGACGACAACCTGCAAAACGAGGTCGAGTGAGTCGCGTTGTTCTTATAGTACTCCGAACAAGGCAGTGATCTGAAGATCCTAATGGGGAATCAACTGATACATGATACCCGTCCGGGTGAGAAGTCAGCAGCAGGTCCAACAGTGAAGGATTATGACCTTCGACATCTGGGATTCTCGTGATCGAGGGCACCATTTGAGTCAGGTCGTAGGCCAAGGCAAAGTCGTGAAATGTTCTTCCCGCATAGTCGGTGGTAGTAGAGCCGAGCCAGTCGGTATGGTGGGCGTTAAAATCGCCAAGAACTACGACTTCAACTACTTGTAGCCGATTGTATGTGCTCCACAAGTCGGTCAATTTCGGCATTACTGCTATGAGACCTATAAAGGCATGCGTAGAATCGCGGATGGTCATCGCAGTCTACGCGGAGCCAAAGAATCGATAGGTCTTTTCCTTCAGGAAACGTGAGGCGACGAGAGCAAATGTCATCCCGGACATAGACACACACTCCAGCCCTTGGCAAGAATCTATGTTCTAATTTATAACCAGGGTAGGAGAGGAAAGAGGTGTCGCCAGGAGAAGAAATCTGTGTCTCGGTAAGAAAGAGTAAGGCCGGCAAAGCTGTTTCAAGGTGGTGGTGAACAGCGTTTAAGTTCGAAACAAGCCCCCTCACAATGCAGAAGCCCACAGTAAGCGATGAGGAAGGTGCCAAGTGATGCTTACTCTGTTTGCCCCGACATTTATGAGATGTGTTTTTAGATATGAGCGCAAAATTGCCCCCCCCCCCCCCCCCCCCAGAATACGAAGGGCAGCCTGGGGGCCCAACAACAAAACAGTTAGGTGGACACGCAGGAGGGGATTCTCCACGACAGGTGGTACCCCCCTGGGGTAATTTCTTTTTATTTTGCACCATCATTCAAGTATTTGTTTGGGGGGACAGGGAAGGAGAGGGAATGAGGAGGAAAGGAAAAAAAAGGAAATGGAGGGTTACAAGAGGGCGGGGAAGGGGAAAGGATGGGCACCGGAAGATCTCACTCACCGAACGAAACGCGAGTACAAAATGAACAAAGTCCAATTGCATCACTTTACGCCGGTTTTCTGTGAGAGAGTGGTATTTCTCCGGCCGTGCCTGCCCATTCGGCTGAAACTCTAAGTAACAGCATGGTACTCCCACTCGGAAAATTTCTCGGTGTTTGGTTTATAAGTTATATATTTTCCGAAAGCTCATTAACTAAAGGTTTATTATATACTAGCTTTCCGCCCGCGGCTTCACCCACGTGTAATTTGGTTAAGTATATAGCGTTTTTTAATGATCTCGACAGGGCTTTCTTTCACGGGCTAAAATCTTGTTACAATTGGAATTATATATAGCCTGTGTTACTCAGGGATGATGTAGCTTTACAGGATCGGATGATTCAGGGAAATCGAGGGCAACTTTCAAATTAACGTACAGGCAATTACTATTCTGACAATTTTATATTCTGATAGTCATCTTCTTATGTGGATGAGCTGATGATGGAAGGTAAAACTCCTCAGCGGTTAAGATTGAAAGAAAATTCTTACGAAGCTATGAGTACGAAATACGTACTTGTGAGGTTATTACTTATTAGCTTGACCAAATAATAAAAGGTAAACCTCATTAACGTTAAGGATGTAGGTGGAAAAAATTTCACCATAATATTAACCGTTGTATGTTTCTTAATGTTAATCATTCGCAAGTGTAAACAATGGCCTATTGATTGGTACTAATATCATACGACTTCGGTGTTTGGTATTTCGTGTATGAAACAAAATGTCAAAATTCTTTTAACTCCCCTCGTTCTCCCCTAAAAGAATTAAACTGTCCTGATGTTTATTGCCGACATTAAATAGATCTTCGCCCTCTAAATATTCGTTTACGTTCTAAGTATGCCTTTTCAACCTAAATACTTTTAGGTCAATTTGGTTACGTGCTGAGCTTAGAAGAAGAAGAAGCACATCCATTTTATTTTTCCATTTCTCGTGTTGTGGTCGTGTTTTTTTCCATCAAGTGTCAAAAGATGTTTATATCTATAAACGAACTATATAATGTATACAATTTATTGTAAAGCTTCTGTAAGAATACCGCTTCTTTTAAAATAACACCCTACTGATTCCCTGGCCCCTAAACCAAATAAAATATAATGTCTATGGCCGCCACTTTTACCCAAAGCATGATACTATAATGATATAATGATACTATAATAGCTTAAGTATACATCATAATACAGACTCAAACTTAAACTCAAATTATCTTTATTCAAGTAGGTCTTAAGACACTTTTGAATCGGTTCGGTAGTCATCTACCAAGAAGAACCGGCATTCACTCGATAGCTGCTCTTTTAAAATAAACAATTAATACAAAATTGTGCTACTGACAATTAAAATAACAAAGCATTGTGAAGGCTACTCAAGACATGAACTGTCCCGATGCTGAGCCAATTGCTGACACATTAAAGGGATCTTTGTCCTCTAAATATTCGTTTACGGTATAGTATGCCTTTATAAGTGCTGGGACTTTGTTATAAAAACGTATGCTCATACCTACAAACGACTTATGAACTTTACTAAGACGAGAATCAGGCACATCAATTTTTTCTCTATTTCTTGTGTTGTGGTCGTGTTTTTCTCCACCAAGTGATAATTTTTTTTTATTTTTATGTACGAACAATATATCGCATAAGATAAAGACAATAAAAATGCTATATTCGACACAAATCCTGAGCAGCACCCCATTTGGCGCACGCCCGCGGCACTTGCAACAATGCAATGTGTTTATTTTTTGGTTAATTTTAAAAATACTATTGTACTTATAATTAATTGTGATGTTGTGTGTACCGTGTGTGTGTGTCCAAATAAACGTATTTTCTTTCTTTCTTTCTTTCTTTCAAAAAAACAAATCCAAAATAAGGTTAAAACATACATTTGCTAAGTAACATCACATGAAAAAAATTTAAAAATCTCGCATATATTTAACACAGATAACAAATCGATTTGAAGTTACTATACAACCTGTGGTCATTTTTACAGTGACATCTTAATATTGACAATTGACACCACTCGTAAAAAAAGTCCACGCAAAATCAATCGATAAACAAAATTAAATAATATTGCGTTTGTTTTGTAAATAGTGAATAAATGGTTTATTGTCGTTAAAAGTTATATGTTTTTATAATATATTGTGAACTAGTCAGTACCTCAATCGATAGAATTATATGGTAAGTCGCTTTTATATATTTATTATTCGCTTATAGTTGCACTACAGCATTTTTTATTTAAAACATATATATATATATACGATACGATAATTAATGAACATCCAAAACATTATCTACAAAGATTATTTTATTAGCTTAACAAACCTAAAATTGCAAATATACACTTCCAGACCTTTTGTTCGTGTTAAATCACACCAGCGAAATCCTGTTCATTTGACATAAGCACTCCCTGTTCTAGAAAAAAATTCAACGTTTCTCATATAAAAATATCAATTTACTTATTAATAATAGTATCTAGACTAGATAAAAGCAGGCTATTCTCGCTCACAGTCGGTTGAAAGAGCAGCGTTCTTGCTTGTCACTAAAACGTTTCAAACGATTGCCAATGCAATAAAAATACTTGGTTTATTACAACTGATAAACATCATATATGTTTAATACATAGTTAAATTCAATCCGATCAGCCTCCTCGCTATCATCTTTTAAATCTCCTTTGAACGCATTTGTTGTCCGCAATGTAATTATTTATAACTTTTTTTTTCAAAGTTTCAATAGATTTATTATCACACAATTAATTAATTAATAACAACATTCTTAATATTAACCTAACTAATATAATTTAAAATAAAACAAATTTAAAAAGTTCGATCAGTGTGGCAGAGTACCCACAATGCTGGCGGCATTTCCTCGCTGTATCACGATGCTTATACGTTAAGTGTGGAAATCACCAGCTCTTGGTACACCGGTACTCACTTAGACCTACTTAATTCCTTAATAATCGCCTGTGCACTTGCACCACATTTATAATGTTAGATTTCAATTCGTTATCGTACCTGTCAAATTGTATCTTTAGTGTTTTGTTTTGTGGGTTGCCTGTAAGAGATCTCTTGTTGGCGATAAGCCCGTTGCTCTTATATGTATCATCTACTTCAACTGTTTAAGTGCATGAGCATAAATAAACGAAGGATAAAATTATGACATATCTTTTTATGTAATCCCGGAGTTCACAGCACAGCTTCGTGAGGCTTCAGAGCTCGTAGTAATTATACTCTGTATATCTCTATCCGATATTTAATGTCCGGTTCAATTTAGACAATATAAAATTTAGAGGATAAAGATGCTTTGATCATCCACCATCAATTTCCCAATTTTCCTTTTAAAGGCCGGCAACGCACTCACGAGCTCCCAGCCGCCTGAGTGTCTATGGGTGGCGACTTCACCTTTATGGTGGGCTTCCTGCTCGTTTTTTTTAGTGGGAGTGCCATGCTCTTACTTAGAGTTTCAGCCGAACGCGCAGGCACGGCTGGAGGGAATCTCACAGAAAACCGGCGTAAAGTGATGCATTTGGACTTTGTTCGTTTTGTACTCGCGTGAGTGAGTTTTTCCTGTGACCATCCTTACCCCTCCCCCGTCCTCTTCCCCAACCCCTCCCCCTTCCTCTTCCCCAACCCCTCCCATTTCCTAATTTTCCTTGAAAGGCCGGCAAGGCACTCTCGAGCTTCCAGCCGCGTGAGTGTCTATGGGTGGCGACTTCACCTTTATGGTGGGCCTCCTGCTCGTTTGCCCCCTCTTCTAAATAAATATATATATAACAAGATATATTTATATTTATTTTATAGTTATTTTTAACGATTTGAAAGCGACACACACCCATATAAAGCAAAGGACGAAGCGTGCATTTTAATTGTATACAAGTCGGTCGACTTGGTTCTGTCATTTATGGTCTGCAAGTAGCGATTTCCCGCGACTTTGTCCGCGCGGATTTCAACGTTTTTTTCGCGATACGAGCGTAGCGTATGTCCTTCACTAGAGTTTACTTTATCTCCATACTGAATTTCATAGAAATCGGTTCAGTGGTTCAAGTGTAAAAGCGTAACATCCTTTCGCATTTATATTCGTGTGGATTTAAATTAAAGGTGTTCTTTTGAAGGCACTAGACAGGTCTGATACCAAAATGAACACTCGATTTAACGATAGACTCTCTAAAGCGTCGAAAACAAATTGGCTTTGGTTTGTTTAGCTTGTATTCCATTCTGATTTCTCTCCTCTCCATTTAACGACTTGACTATGTAACGCGATAAAATTAACACTCCCTTCAGTGTCGTTATATGGAGTTAAAACAAAAACAACAATGTAAACTCCGTGTAACGTCAATTTAACCACAAACTGTCTTAGGCGTCGAAATCTAATTGGCTTTGGATGTTCTAGCTTGTATTCCGACTCTTTGTAACGCAATAAAATTCAATGTCGTTATACAGAGTTTAGAATATATTTGGAAATTACACTGTCTTAAGCGTCCAAATCAAATTGGCTTTGTTTGGTCTAGCTTGTATTCAGACCACTCTGTAACGCAATAAAATTCGATGTCGTTATATAGAGTTTATACATTATAAAAAAATGTATATTCAATGAACGGACAGACATTTTTTTATAGTCGTATACTCGCGTAGCTGTGTCGACAGTTGAAAACGCGATGCGCACGCGCCTGCGCGTTCGGTTCAATATTAAGTCTTAGTTTATTAGTTTTAATCAGTCATATTAAATGGAAATTTTGCAAACACAGTAGCAATCCGGATATAACGACATTCGAGTGTGTCGTAATAGCCGGGTGACGTACGAAACGGACGGATCGTATGTGGTATACAGGGTGGGACGGTTTTGACGTAATTAAAAAAATAGATCTCTGTTATAGAAGTGTAAGGGTTTATGTATTTTTTAATGACAAATTATTTAAAGAAATTATGGGTGAACAATCCTCATCACTTGGGGGTATGGGAAGTAGATGATGGATGAAGTCGCTAAAACTGTTTGGTCGTTATAAGCGAAGTCGCTAAAACCGTTTGGTCGTGATAAGCGAAGTTGCTAAAACCGTTTGGTCGTTATAAGCGAAGTTGCTAAAACCGTTTGGTCGTTATAAGCGAAGTCGCTAAAACCGTTTGGTCGTTATAAACGAAGTCGTTACAGCAAAATTGCTAAGTCTGTTTGCATACATTTTTCAATTAAAAATCATATGTCTTCTTCTGTCTTTATTTCTTCTTCTCTTTCTTTCCCATTCGTTATCCGTGTTATGTTAGGTATAATTGAGAATAAATCAAAAAAACACAAATTTTGTGACAGAGTAGCCATAATGCTGGTATCCCTGTATCGCGATGCGTTGAACGAGCAGAAGCATCAGCTCATGGTGTCACCAAAAACTCTATTTACTCTAGCATAACTAGGAGTAGGAGTGGCGGAGAGTTTCTTGCCAGTTCTTCTCTACGCCCTTCATTTGGTAGTAAATGTGGAGTTATTTCTTTTGATGATTCGTAAGTGTACCATAGTTAACTATGGTATACTCCGAGGTTATAAACCACTAGGTTATTTTAACTGCGCCAGTTACAGTTAATTAATTCTGAACAATTCGTTACGGTGAATGGATTTCGTTAATTTTATTCCGTCTCAGTTTTGTGTGTGAATCGAGAGTGGTTACAAGTGACACCGAGTGGTCTGTCCCAGTGGTTTGGGGATTAGGGGTCGTTGAACGTTCTAAACTACTTGTTCTTGTTGATGACAGTGCGTATACATCCTAACACCTATCTGTTGTTAAAATACCTATATATATATACGGTGTAATCTCCATGTAACGTCACTTTAACGAGAAACTCTTTAAAGCGACGAAATAGTGGCGTTGCTTGTATTCCATTCTGATCTTTCTTCTATCCATGTAACGCCATGAAAAGGCCCTTCAGTATGTGTGTAGAGTTTACACTGTGTTTACACTTATACAGCGGAAACTCCCTATAACGACACTCGAATGAACGGCGAACTCTCTAAAAGCGTCGAAATTGTGGCTTTAGTTTAGCTTGTATCCCATACAATTACTTCTTCTCTCCATTTTGTGTAACTGGGGTGTCTTAAGCCAGACCCCCAACCCCCCCCCCAAGCCCCCCTAGGCTGTGAAGACCCCTGGTTACATATTTGACCTTGGGACATAATTCTATTCTCCTGAATGTCCTTTTCACCAGAATAATCAACGCTAAGTCGCTTCAGTGCTAAGCCGTTAGTCCTTTGCCCCACAGGTGATAGGTTTTTGTGGGTTAGGCTGTGAAGACCCCTGGTTACCCATTTGACCTTGGGACATAATTCTATTCTCCTGAATGTCCTTTGAACCAGAATAATCAACGCTAAGTCGCCTCAGTGCTAAGCCGTTAGTCCTTTGCCCCACCGGTGATAGGTTTTTGTGGGTTAGGCTGTGAAGACCCCTGGTTACCCATTTGACCTTGGGACATGATTCTATTCTCCTGAATGTCCTTTGAACCAGAATAATCAACGCTAAGTCGCCTCAGTGCTAAGCCGTTAGTCCTTTGCCCCACCGGTCATAGGTTTTCGTGGGTTAGGCTGTGAAGACCCCTGGTTACATATTTAACCTTGGGACATAATTCTATTCTCCTGAATGTCCTTTGAACCAGAATAATCAACGCTAAGTCGCTTCAGTGCTAAGCCGTTAGTCCTTTGCCCCACCGGTGATAGGTTTTTGTGGGTTAGGCTGTGAAGACCCCTGTTTACCCATTTGACCTTGGGACAGACCTGGGTTGTTGATTAGTTATGAGTGAAGTGCAGAGAAATATTGCTAAAACCAAGTCGCTTCGGCTAGTGAAGATTACTTGTATGTATATTTTTTTTAATAATGGGCAAACGGGCAGGAGGCATACCTTAAGGGGGGGGGGGGGGCACACGTTGAATGCTATACAGTGCTGGTTGCTCCTCAGAAACGGCTTGACAGATTTTGATGAAGTTTTAGTTGCTTAGCTGTAAACTAAGTTTAACTAACTTTGAACATAAGTGTTTATGGTGCTTCATTTTCATGGTATTAAAATGGCTTATATTTCTCTTCTCTCCTTTGGACTGTTTTCTTCTTTACTTTTGGGTGTCGATAACTCACCTTCAAATGCCTCTGAACTGAGACTGGGGCCTGGGGCCTGGGGATTTTGATGAAATTTAGTATGGAGATAGACTCAAGTTTGGGGAAGGACATAGGCTTATTATATTGGAGGTATTAAAATAGGGGACGAAACTCTGTATATAACGCTTTCACGCTTAAACCAGTGGACAGATTTTGATGAAATTCGGTATGGAGATAGACTAAACCTTTGGTAAGGACATGGCCTATTAAGAATTGTATTGAACGCGACTAACACTATGTTTACATGGGTTCGAAGCTGAAAAAAAAAACTCACTTAAAAACATAATGATCTTCTTGTAGTTAACTTAATTAACTTAGTTAACTTACTGCTTTGGTTTTAGTTAAAAAGTTATTTTCAAACTCAAAATATCTTTATTCAAGTAAGTGTCTTTATAAAGACACTTTTGAATCGTCATTAACACTACCACCGGTACGTAAGGCATTAACCGAGAAGAACAGGCAAGAAACCCAGTATCGTCCTTTTACAGCTGTTCCAATAATCTTGCCTTAACAAAATATCGTTATTCAAGTAGGTAAAGACACTTTTGAATCATCATTAACACTACCACCGGTACGTAAGGCATTAACCGAGAAGAACAGGCAAGAATGTTTTTGCCAAGTGTATTAAGTGTTAAACGGTTATTCTTTGAGAAGTCGGTTAAAAAAGTGTGTCATGCGAACGCATTTAGATACGTAAATACAGTTGACTCGGAGCGATCTATTTTTATTGCGTCGTCTTGAAGAAGCTTGAATTTTTTTTTGTTGTTTTATATAAAGCGCACATTCCATGTAACGACTGTTCGATTGAACGACAAACACGTATGGAGCGTCGAAATTAGAAATTCAGGTTTTTCTTCTTTCCATTTAACGATCCCCTATAACGCCATAAAATGCACACACAGTTTACTGCCGTTATATAGAGTTTACACTGGTGTACACATATAATGACGAACTCTCTAAAAAGTCGAAACACTAACACAGATTTTTATAGATACTCAGGGCTAAATATATTTTAAAAAACAATAAACTTCCGACAAATCCCAACAAACGTAATTTTGCCAAAAAAAAAATGTCTCTAAAAATAGACGTCGGCCGATTATCAGTCCTACTCTATATGGCCACAAAATTTCATGAGAATCGGTCGAGCCGTTTCGGAGGAGTACGCGAACGAACACGAGACGATTTTATATATTAGATAAAACTGGGTATAACACATAAAACAATTATATGGTAACATGAAAAAAACCGCGTGAACGCGTCTTGTATTTGAAACCGCGTGAACGCGTTTTATATTAAAAACCGCGTTTTGTATTTAAAACCGCGTAAACTCGTCTTGTATTTAAAACCGCGTCTTGTATTTAAAACCGCGTCTTGTATTTGTAACCGCGTGAACGCCTTTTATATTAAAAACCGCGTTTTGTATTTAAAACCGCGTGAACGCGTCTTGTATTTAAAACCGCGTGAACGCATCTTGTATTTAAAACAGCGTTTTGTATTTAAAACCGCGTGAACGCATCTTGTATTTAAAACCGCGTTTTTTATTTAAAACCGCGTGAACGCGTCTTGTATTTAAAACCGCGTTTTGTTATTAAAACCGCGTGAACGCGTTTTGTATTAAAAACCGCGTGAACACATCTTGTATTTAAAACCGCGTTCGTCCACGCGGTTAGTACCGCTAGTGCGGTACACACACTCGTCCATAACTCTAGAAATAAACACGCCGGAGTGCAATGTAACTAAGCGAGATTCGTAGACTGAAAAGAAAATAACTTGCGTGCACTGCAGCAGCCATGTTTGTTTTGTGTGATTCTATAATTGTATGCGGTGTTGGGCTGTCGGCGCGCGCGCACACCGAACTCGTGTCTTCAATTAGGTTGGTTTTGTTATTCTCTTCTTCTTCTTCTTGACGTGGATCATTAGGTGTGGGAGAGGACGCGTGGTGTCACTGATGGGGGGTGGGAAGAGTGGAAGGAGGGGGAGGCGGTTCTTCAGGTGGATCAAGAGGTATGAGCCGGTTCGATCTTTTGTGTGTGATGGGAATAAAGATTTGGTGGATGGTGTGTAGTAACCAATTGTATATAGTGTGTGTTTGTGTGTGAAAAAAAAAAATATGTGTGTGTGTACTATTGGTGTCAACATTTAAGCAATGCAATACTGTACAGTGTAACACTCTATATAACGACACTGAAAGGCGTGCGCATTTTATGCCGTTATAGAGAGTGGTGGTTAAATGAGAAGGAAAATCACGTTGGGATTTCTATTAGCTTCTGCTAAACCGACAAAACTAAGATGTTTTAGAGTTTGTCGTTAGAGTGACGTTACATGCAGATTACACCAGTGTTTATTCTATATAACGACACTGAAAGGCGTGCGCATTTTATGCCGTTATAGAGAATGTTCGTTAAAATGTAAAGAAAAATCACAATGAAATAGAAGATAAACCGATCAAAGCAAAGATTTCGTCGCTTTAGAATGTCTGTTGTTAATTCGAGTGACGTTACATGGAGTTTACACTGTATTATATGTGGGTATGACATACAAACTCACAGACGATAACCTTTTATATTGTCTATGATTGTCTATTTGACAATTCTATATAACTTCAAATATTTCCGCCTTTGATCTCTAATCCATATTATATTATTGATGATGAGATGTTTGTTACGCTCTGACTCATAAACTACTGAACCGATTTCGATGAAATTCGGTATGGAGATAGAGTAAACTTTAGGAAAGGACATGGAATAGCTTTTTATCGCGGAAAAGGGGTTTGAAGGCTTCGAAATAGGGGGTGAAAGTTTTTATAAAAAAAATCACCAAAACTCCGCAATTTATAAACCGATTTTCCAAATTCCCTTTGTATTTAAATCACGCGGACGAAGTCGCGGGTACAAGCTACTAGTTATGTATTTGAAATATATAGTTTTTAAATATTTATTTTAAAAAAAGTTCTTATTCTATATAACAACAATATTACTAGTAGCTTTTGAAGAATTTGAACTTAATAAATGACAGAATTCTGGTGTAATTTTTGTATACAAACTTACGTCGCCTATTTCAACCCGTTTAAACCCTTTTTTTAAATAAAAAAAGTAGCCTATGCCCTTCCCAAGTGTTCACTCTATCTCCATACCGAATTTCATGGAAATTGGTTCAGTAGTTTATGAGTGAGAGCGTAACGTACATACATATATAATATTGGTGTTCAATAATACCAAATTATTCGCAGAGTATTCGTCTAGTCAATCGTGATTGTGAGAAATATTTATAAATATTCATATTTATATATTTTTTTTTTTGTTCGTGTTTTTTGTTGTATTATTTTTTTCTGATCTTGGATTCTATTTCCGGTTCTATATTTTAACCTTATTTTGGCTTTATTTTTAATCTATTTCTGTTGTGTAAGCTTTTTGTGATAAGCTATATAGGTTTAAGAAATAAAAAAAAAGATAAAAAAAAAATCATTCGGCTCTAGCAGCAGACCTTTCTTTTATTTGTTAAATCGAAACAGGAGTGCCTCGTGAGCATAGACAATAATATGTTAGGACCATAATAACCGGACGTCAACTAAGTACCGGTTTAATTAGAATTTACATAACTATAACACAGCCACAGTGAGGTGGCGTTTTTTTTATTTTTGTAGAAGCCCCCACAACCATATATATACTACATACCAGCTGATCCCTGATCCGGATGTCTTTTGATGATAAAAAAGTTTGTGAATGAATTAGCACCAGCTTAGCCTTGCTTCTAAGAGTGTACTGGGATCCATTACCAATCGATCAAGCCGTGTTTCTTGCCTGCTTCTTCTCAGCCTGGTCGCGTACGAACAGGCGGAGAATCACATAGATTCAAAATGGTCCCATGTACCTTAATGAATAAAGATATTTTGACTTTGACTTTCAAAAGTCAATGTAAAAATATCTTTATTGAATAAGGTATGTAGAACCATTTTGAATCTTCTTAAATCTAACTCTAAGCCTGTTCGTACGCGACCATGCTGAGAAGAAGCAGGCAAGAAACACGGCTTGGTCGATTGGTAATGGATCCCAGTACACTCTTAGAAGCGAGGCTAGAGCTGGTGTTAATTCATTCTCAAACTTTTGCATCATCAAAATAATTGGACAATTTATAAAAAGCTTTCTCTTAAAAGCTACTTTTTTAAATTCACTCGCTGACAGAGACAACAAATCGTTTGGTATTATGTTATAGAGGCGTACATTGCCCCTTTTTACCAACTTTATGGAGCCTTATAGTGGGAACAGCGGGTTCATCCTCATTTCTCGTATTGGGACTATGATAATCACATATTTTTCAACATAGCAATAAAATTCATATGAAAAATGTTCTATCTATGTAAAAATCCGTCAAAATGGCCACTATGTTGTGGGGATATTGTTACGTCAGTAGTCTACTGTATAACGTGCTTACATATCGATGGTATGAAATTTCTTTTGCACTCGATTGGGTCCTTCCGTAAGTCTCCATTACCATAAAGACTAGCTGGAGCTCATGGCAGACTGGTTCATCATCATAAGGCTTCTTGTAGCACGTGCTTTGTAAAAAGGTTTTCGTGGTAGCCCTAGGTCTAAAATAGAAATGCGGTTGTCATTACACTGTGCCCATAAGTGGGCTCCATGTTCCAAATTTGTCTTCCAAAAACTTATTATAAAGGACTATTGGAAGAGGCCTGAATGCTGTGATAGGGTTTGTGAGATGGTGATCAGCTGATTTTAGCTCTAAATATTAAAAAATCATAAAATAATATATTAAAATATACTAAAATACTCGTGAGTTAATAGGCTTTAATTTGCGACAGAAAGGCCGGTAACACACTCGCGACCTCGCAGATTGTGACTGATACATTGACCTCTATATATATATATATATATATATATATATATATATATATATATATATATATATATATATATATATATATATATATATATATATATATATATATATTACTGTACATATAATGTTAAACAGGTATAATAAAGCAATAAACATACTGAACGATATTGCCTCTTTGGCAAAGTTTGACGGATCAGCGTGTTGATAAATGAATCTAACCGACCATGGGCATGCAACGCCAGGTTTACAAGTGAGTTGCCGGCCTTTAAGGGCGACTTGAAGGCCTCAAAGTCGGATATACGTGCGCTGACAGTTGTGCACAGGAACTGCCTTAAAGGCACCGTTGTTGAGCGCCAGACGTCAAGGTCAACCTCTGGGCGTTAGCCCCCCCAACACCAGCTCCTTCCTCTTAAACCCTGAGCGGTTCGATTCGTCTCTGACCAGTCACCCTCCGACCGGCTTGATCCTTTGGCGCTGCGTAGAGATGTTGGATCTCTCCTATCGCATTTACCATGTTGAGTGTTCGTAGGAGTTGTTCAGGTCAATACCGAAGCCTAGATGCCTAGGTTAGATCTAGGCAGAATACGAAGGGAACTTCATGCCACTACTGAGCTTAAGGTATTTGTTAACACCAAGTTGTGGAACCTGAACTTAAGGTACTTCAAGACCTACCACTCCCTAAAAAGCCGGCAACGCACTCCCAGCCTCCTACCGTTCTGGAGGCACACCATCTTCTATATCTCCTGTTTTCTCCCTCTTCTATAAAATTGGTCGCTTATCTGTTAGCGGTTCGCATTGGCTTACGTATCATAGAACTCACTATGACACGATGCGTAATTAAAGAAAAAAGGACCATCTGCCTCTGAGCCATCATCACAACGCGTGCCGTGTGCCAGGGCTGTCACATATTCTTTAATTATATTCAAAGCCACCAGTCAATAACCTTGACGCAGCCTTGCATGGTCAAATAAGCATTGCCCAGTTGCAAATAGTTACCTGTTCTCGTCAAATGGTTTAATTCAGACCTAAATTTTTTTTTTTTAAGTTGAGTGGGTAGCTCAGACCGGTTTTGATACCAGCCTTGGCGGAAAAGTGTTTACGTCATAATTCTTGAAGTCCTAATTGCTAACAATACATGTCCACAAGCATACTTTTAAAGTCGGTTAAACTTCGCCAGCCCTAATTTGAGTAACTGTCCCCTCGCACTTGCGTATCGGAGTTTTGCATACATTGCTCGTTCAACGATTCGTCGCGAACGGTTCGCGAGCTCGCGCGTTGCTAGGCAACGGACTGACAGATTTCCATGCCTCCCTCTGCATCATGGCGAGTGATCTGACGCAAGCAGATGAACTCCCATCATCTGGCGTCAAGGCGGGAATACCATCCATCCGTACAAGACGGACTTTTAAGACAGTTCTGCGCACCACCGCTCTGTGGAACCAACAGCCCCCCTTTTGGAGGGGGGGGGGCTTGTCAATCTGGCCTTGCTGGTTATTGGCATATAAAAGTATTGACAGATTTGGAACATGTTTTGACCATAGACAATAAATAAAGATCTCCTACTTGGGCCATGTTCTTATGCATACTGGTGCATTTGTTAAATTGAAGGCTGGTAAACTGGTTGATTGGCTATTCCGAAGTGCTAAAGATAGAGTGGCTGACGCCGGGAAGCTGATTGGCCAACCCCCACTTGTTGCACAGCATAGAAATAGATAGATAACGCGCAATGTACTTAGTGTTCGCAAATGTTCGAAACGACACGTCATTCTGTAGTCGGTCGGAACGCGCCCAACGGTTTGGTGGTGCGCGTGCGTCGCTTTAAATGCAACTCTGTGTGTGTTTGTTTGTGTGTGTGTGTGTGTGTGTGAATTTTAGACAGCGTCGGTGTGAATGACCTTTTGAAATGTGTAAGTTTTTTTTCTTTAGCACATTTTGCCTTCCAGGTACGGATAGAATTCAATATACTTTATTTTTTTCACCAAAAAAAAAACTCTATTATTTATGGCTCAGTTACAGTGTTATTTGTATTAGTCATGTAGGTATTTATTTTAAAAACAGCTATGCACCGACCGACGTCGATTGATGACGACGCTTTAGAGAGTTTGTCGTTTAATCGAGTGACGTTACACGGGCTGAACTAACCGAAGCCGATTGATTTCGACGCTTTAGAGAGTATGTCGTTCAATCGAGTGACGGTACACGGAGTTTACACCAGTGTGGCGTTATAGGGGGTCGTTGAATGGAGAGGAGAAACATCAGAATGGAATACAAGCTGAACTATTCGAAGTCGATTGATTTTGACGCTTTAGAGAGGTTGTCGTTTAATCGACTGACGGTACACGGAGTTTACACCAGTGTGGCGTTATAGGGGATCGGTAAATGGGGAGGAGAAACATCAGAATGGAATACAAGCTGAACTATTCGAAGTCGATTGATTTTGACGCTTTAGAGAGGTTGTCGTTTAATCGAGTGGCGTTACACGCGGTTGACACCAGTGTGGCGTTATAGGAAGGAGAAACATCAGAATGGAATACAAGCTGGTCCGACCGAAGCCGATTGATTTCGACGCTTTAGAGTGTTTGTCGTTTAATCGAGTGACGTTACACGGGGTTTACACCAGTGTGGCGTTATAGGGGGTCGTTGAATGGAGAAAAGAAACATCAGAGTTGAATACAAGCTGAATTAACCAAACCCGCTTTAGAGCGTTTGTCGTTCAATCGAGTGACGTTACATGAAGTTAACACCAGTGTGAACTCTATATAACGACCCAAGTAACACTCTTGTTACTCGCTAGATGCTTTCCGAACCGGTAGTAGTGTTAATGACAATTCAAAAGTGTCTCAAGACCTACTTAAATAAAGATATCTTGAGTTTTAGTTGGAATTGTATTAAAATCGTGAAATTAATTTGATTCAATTCGAGTGACAAATTGATCAATTGTGCTTTGTCATTCCCGACGAATGAAAGATTGGAAAGAGACAGAAGAACAGTCGTAGAGCGCTCTCTCTCTCTGTCGTGTTGGCGTGAGAATTGACGTTTGTTCTTTTTTCAAATTAGAATGTAGCGTGTCTATGAAAAACATTGTTCCAAATTCAAATTGTAAGTGTTTCATAGACAAGGAATTTGATTTGAACTCCGGAATCGATTACATGGGTCACGTGACTGCGTGACTGCGTTCTAAATTCAATTTGTCATAAGAAATTATTCGTTGCGGGTACCGTCACACAACATAAGTACCCCAGTAGACATAGCCAAGCAGAGTTTCTTGCCTGCCTCTCCTCAGCTCGGTCGCGTACCAACAGGAGTAGAATCATTTTGATTTAAGACGATCCAAAATGGTCCAATGGATTTCGACACACGTGTTCACTGATACCGCGTGGCAGAGTTGATTTTTGTGGGTACTTTCACAGAGTACCCTCATAGTCTCAGATAAAAATAACTTTCTGTGACCTTGGAAGTTTCTTGTGTACTGCGAAAGTGTTTTATTACATACACAACAATGGGTGTGAAATTTAATAACTAACAATGCGCTAATGGAGGCACAGATGACGTTACACGATTATAAAGATAGAAATCCAATCAAAAAATACAGTATACACTCTATATAACGATAGTGAAGGGTGTGTGCATTTTATGGCGTTATAGGGAGAAGAAACATCAGAATGGAATGCAAGCTGAACTAACCGAAGCCGATTGATTTCGACACTTTAGAGTGTTTGTCGTTTAATCGAGAGACGTTACATGGAGTTTCCACCATTGTGGCGTTATAGGGGGACGTTGAATGGGGAGAAGAAACATCAGAGTTGAATACAAGCTGAACTAACTGAAGCCGATTGATTTCGACGCTTTAGAGTGTTTGTCGTTCAATCGAGTGACGTTACACGGAGTTTACACCATTGTGGCGTTATAGGGGCTTGTAGAAACATCGGAATGGAATACAAGCTGAACTAACTGAAGCCAATTGATTTCGACGCTTTAGAGAGTTTGTTGTCCAATCGAGTGACGTTACACGGGGATTACACTGTAAAATTTGTAATTTTTTTTTATTAACAATATGGTACACATATGAATCGTCAAAGAAATATACATTTTTTGACTCTACATATATTGCCAGTTCCAAAAATCTTGGACGCAGAGAAGAACTGGCAAGAAACTCACCGCCTTCAAATCGAAAAGCATCGATCTGTATATATATATATACAGAATCTTCTTGCCTAAAAATATGTTTCTATAACATTTTGCCCTAAATTGAAAATTAAAGAGCTTAGAAGCGTAAAAGTCATTTTCTCTATACATTTTACATAAACAACAGACTAATGTTGATTTCTATGGTCTGATGAAGAGGCTAATTGTAATCAAAAATCAAGAAAGAAATATCCGTCGATAAAATTACTGCAACGAGTTAAAATCCGTTATGAAATGAACGATGAACGGTAACTGTGTATAGTGATGGGGGTGTGATATCGATACTATAATTATATCGATAAAAAAATTAATAAATGTTCAACTTTCACTCAAACGCAAATCCAAATAGCGTAGAGCACGTGTAATGCTTTTTGCTTCTATCTCCTATCTGCTTATAGTGTATAGAAGATGGACGAAAGAATCTAGTTTTTATTATTTATATGAAATAAGAGATTTGCTAGAGATTTTCGAACCGATACGACTCGGGGTCCTTCAAGAGCGTACAGCTTACTCAAAAGCCGGCGACGCACTCACGAGCTCCGAGCCACGTGAGTGTCTATGGCGACTTCACGTTTGTGCTTCTTGCTCGTTTGTCCCCTTTTCATTAACAATAAAGCTAATACTAGAATAGTTTGGTTAATTTGCCCGCGACTTCGTCCACGCGGTTTAAATACAAAATAAATTTTGATAATGTCTTTAGAGATGGCAGAGGATGGATCTCCATATCAAATTTCATCGAATTGGATTAAGTAGATTAAGCGTGAAGACATACAGAGTTACTTTCGCATTTATGTTATATTATTCAAGTTTTAATAAGCATCCCTATTTTTTTTGAAAATGAAACATAGTCTATGTCACTCGGGATTAGCATAGTTTGCCAATGGTGAAAGAATTTTTGAAATCGGTTCATCAGTTTCGGTGCCTAGTCATTTCAAACAAACAAACAAACAAATCTAATCTTCCAATGTATATTATTAAGCTAATGCATACTAATGCATACTATACCGTAAACGAATATTTAGAGGACAAAGATCCCTTTAATGTGTCGGCAATTGGCTCAGCATCGGGACAGTTCAATTCTTGAGTAGCCTCACAATGCTTTGTTATTTTAATTGTCAGTAGCACAATTTTGTATTAATTGTTTATTTGAAAAGAGCAGCTATCGAGTTTTTTTGCCGGTTCTTCTCGGTATATGCCTTCCGAATCGGTGGTGGTGTTAATGACGATTCAAAAGGTGTCTCAAGACCTACTTGAATAAAGATATTTTGAGTTTGAGTTTTAATGAAGATATTGTTATGTAGGTTTACATCTTTAATTTGTTCCACTAGAAATTAAAAGGGTATAGAATTTTTTTTTTATCGATAAGTTGAAACATCACTACCCGGGCAAGTTAAATTGTCCGATCTCACGCAAAAGTGCATTAGACACGAACGGGGAAATGTTATTTTTTTTTCTGAACCGCAAAACGAACTTTTATTAATTGCTTTCCAATCGTAGTGGTTAAGTGGTTTTGACAGTAGCTCTATATCTACCACCGTACTGTAAAATAAGCAATATCCTGACGTTCCTTAAAAGGTCGGCAACGCATTCCGGCATGTGGGCAGAGACTTCGCCCTTATGTCGCGCTCCTGCTCGTTTGCCCACTCTTTAAATAATATCTAACTTATATCGTTTTGATATTAATTATATATGTGTATATATAAGATATGGGACATTACTATCGTACTGTAGATTTCCTAAAAGGCCGGCAACCCACTATTCAATAAAAAAGTGACTGTATTGCTTGTAAGATTATTTACGTGCGATTTTTTTTGCGGTTTATTACGTATGACGGAGAATGATACAATTCTCAACGATCAGACTACACAACCCCATCTTGCCCCACTCCGGGCGATTGCTTCAATTTGATTGGATGCTCAATAAAAATCAATACAACAACTGATAAAATAAATTTAAAAATTGCCACATTAGTCCATTGGAAGTTAAGATCTTTTTCAGATAAGTGGTCGCAATTTTATATTTGGGGGGTCAATAGAAGCTTAACTTAGTATAAAATTTATTGAAAAAAATATCTTAATTTATAGCTTATAACTTCTTTAATTTTTAATTTAGGGCAAAAATTTATAGAAACATATTTGTAAGCAATAAAATTTGCTTCAAATTGTGATGTCACAACTTTTTTGTAACACGCATAGTTTCTGAGATATTGCGTAAAAAGTGTTTTCACCCCTTTTTCCAAGATGGCGGCCGAGGGAAACGGGTGGGGCGACCCCACAAACATGAAGTTAAGCTTTTATTGACCAAACTCTAAAAAATACAAAGAAAATTCAATATTTCAATGGACTACGTATATAGGGATTGATATTTAAATGTCTTATTTCGTCAAACACGTGTTATTTGCATGGATTTAAAATTTCGATTGTCCCCGTTTTAATCCAGTAAACCGTTTGAATTAGTGTCTAACCTTTTGTGTAAGTATGCTTTTGTTTTGCTTGCCTTGTTTCGCTTTTTGTGTTAACACATGTATTTGCAACACGTAAATTATCCGTTTTTCATTCCAGCGATCTACCTGATGAAGAAGACAAGAAGTCACCGGTTCTCCTCTTGGGTGTGAACAGAATATCTGACTCGCCATTCGCGCGTAGACGCCATGACCCGCAAACAAACTCTATACGGTTCTTCAGACCGCCCAAATCAAAATACACCAGAGGTCTGAATGGTGACGAAAGACTTGAGAGAATAAGGAGAGATCTCCTCCAACACAAACACAAACCCGATATATACATTCCCAATATTATACACACCACAGAAAACTGTCACAAACTGACATGCATCGGCAGCTGTATCTGCGACACGTCTGACAGGGGCTCGTTCACCTTCCACAGACCCAGCGCTGACTTCAGCGAAATCGAATTCAAATTCACAGAGCACACAGAGCCATCGAGCAGCCGATGGTCCTCCAAGTCTACGGAGCGCCGACAAGACCTCCTGTCAAATCTGAACGAACGCTTCCGCAAAACGCTCAGTCTGGACTCGCGTAAAATTACCGAACCCAAGTTGCCAAACGATGTTCCGAAGAAGAAGAGGCGCTCCCTCTTCTCGTTAGACGGTTTGTTCGATAGGAAATCGGATACGTCGTCGATCGATGACTTCTGCTCGTCAAAGTACAAACGGTTCGAGTTTGAGAGCGACGGTTCGCCCGTACTCAAATCGGACACGAGGTGTAAGCTGGCGAAGTTGGAGGACCATTACCATAAATGTCACCAGCGGAGTGTGGTTGACGCTGTTCCGGCTGATGCGTACGATGATGTGGAATATATGGAGCCGATCAGTAACTTCACGAGTCAGAGCACTTTGGTGTTTGACAAGAATGATTTAGGTGCGTTTGAAATTGTCGTGAGCGAGGCCGACCTGAAGAGTAACACGCTGGTTGTGATAATGGATAAGTCTGTGGATTCTATTGGTAGTTGCTCGTTGGATGTCGATGCCAGCACGGATTTCTCAGGTAACGAGAGAGAATATTTGGTGTGAGCGCTTGTTGCTATGGCTACAAAGTAGGCTTAGTCGTTAAATAGTAGTTGTATAGTAAGTTTATGAGTAAAACAGTAGGTGTATAGTTGTTTTAAGACAAAAACAGTAGGTGTATAGTTGTTTTAAGACAAAAACAGTAGGTGTATAGTTGCTTTAAGACAAAAACAGTAGGTGTATAGTTGTTTTAAGACAAAAACAGTAGGTGTATAGTCGTTTTAAGACAAAAACAGTAGGTGTATAATTAGTTAAAAGGTAAAACAGTAGGTGTATAGTTGTTTTAAGAGTAAAACAAAAGGTGTATAGTTGTTTTAAGACAAAAACAGTAGGTGTATAATTAGTTAAAAGGTAAAACAGTAGGTGTATAGTTGTTTTAAGAGTAAAACAAAAGGTGTATAGTTGTTTTAAGACAAAAACAGTAGGTGTATAATTAGTTAAAAGGTAAAACAGTAGGTGTATAGTTGTTTTAAGAGTAAAACAAAAGGTGTATAGTTGTTTTAAGACAAAAACAGTAGGTGTATAGTTGTTTTAAGACAAAAACAGTAGGTGTATAGTTGTTTTAAGACAAAAACAGTAGGCGTATAATTATTTAAAAGGTAAAACAGTAGGCGTATAGTCATTTGCACTGTAAAAAACTGCTCTTACCGTAAAACGGTAAGCTTACGGAAAGTCATTATAATCGTAAGCATATCTACCGCATGCTTACCGTTAATTAGTCAACTACCGTAAAACGTCTTACAGTAATTCAATATCTGTAAAACAGTAGAACTACCGTAATCCAGTAACCTTAAAAACCGTATGCTTCTTATAATATGTCATTATAACCGTAAATCAGCATACCGTAATGCAGTACCATAATTCAATGCTTAATGTAAACGGTAGACTAACAGTACGTCAATAAAACAGTTAATCAGCGGTCAGTAGTGATCCCGGAATTCAGTAGGACTACCGTAATTCGGTTACCGTTAATCAGTATTATATCAGTAAAACTGTAGGAGTTTAATTCAGTAGCGTTAAATATATATTAAGAAACATAATCTGATTATACTTGGTTTTACTTATTGGACTACTTTTTCAAACTTAAAGTAGTGCGTTAACTGGTCCGCATTTTGTTATGTTTCGCTTATGTAGCTGTATTACTCTGTAAACTCTATATAACGTCACTCGTTTACGACACACTCTCTGACGCGTCTAAAACAATTGGTTGGTTTAGCTTTGATTCTATACAATATTTAACGACCAGTCTCTATAACGCCATAAAAAGGACACGCCCTTCGCTGTCGTTATACAGAGTTTACACTGTATTTATATATCATCACCCAAAGTCACTCATTCAAGTATTAATTCGTATTTATTTATTTGCACGAAAATAGTAGAAGTAATATTAAGAGCGGCCTTATCGCTATAAAGCGACCCCTTCCAGGCAACCCACAAAAGCAAAGAACACTATTAATGAACGACTCTGGGTTAACCTATCATTTGTAGTATTAGACAAGGCAGGAGACTTGTTTCCCGCGCTTTTCGCTACAAGCGGGGGGTGAATAGAAACGGTTCTAATGTGTTTTTAAAGCTTCGTTTTCTAATATTTTAAGAGGTTAAGTTATCTTATTGAAGCTAGTGTCGAAACGCACCCATACACACACACACACTAACACACACCAACATTATTAAACATACACCAACACAAAACAAATCCAAATAAACACACACCAACACAAATAAACACACATAAACATACACAAGGTCACACTAACATACTTTAACACACACCGACATCCATAAACACAAACCAACACACATAAACATACACAAAGACACACACATTACACAGGAAATATCCCGGTGTTTGGGTCCAGCGTCCCCTTCAACTGCTGTTCATCGACATTAAAGTGTTGTGTCTATTCACCCCGTTGTATTCAATGTCAATGTTAGTTTGGCGAGTGTCATCTGTCACCTGTCAACTGTCAATATTCAGCTGGAATGTGTTTTGTGTGTGCTGCATGATTTGACATTTAGACATTGTTTTTTAATCGTTCTTTTGTTATGTGAATGTTTGTCAATAAATGTTAAGTTTTCTCTCTTGTGTTTTTCTTTTATTTGTTTGTGCTTGTCCTTTCTTAATGAACATACTCATTTTTTTTTAAAAGTTGGGTAAGCCGAGCCTAGCATTTCCTCGTAAGTCACGCAGACTACTCTAATTAACGGCAACACGCATGTACTCGAAAGACCCAAGAGCCAAAAACCGAAATCCGAAGACCCAAGATCAAAAAACCTAAGCCCCAAAACTCAAGACCCAAATATCCTAGCCCCAAAATCCAAAAACTCAAGACCCAAAAGCCCTAGCACAAAGACTCAAAAACCCGAGCCCCAAAACGCAAGACCCAAAAATCCAAGCCCCAAAATCCAAGACTCAAAAACCCGAGCTCCAAAACTCAAGACCCTAAAAAACCCAGGCCCCAAAACGCAAGACCCAAAAATCCAAGCCCCAAAAGCCAAGACCCAAAATCCAAGACTCAAAAACCCATGCTCCAAGACGCGAAGTAACCAATACTATTGTCACTATAAAATTTAAGGCAGTTTTTGATCGCGCGTTCGTAACGCGCATATATAAATAAATATATATATATTTATATATATTTATTTATACATTTACATATTAACATTCTTATTATCAAAGTATCAAAACCATATTCACTTAGGTACATATGACTATTTTGTGACGTCTTGCATCTACGCCAGTTCGTACGCAAGACAAGAAGAAGGCAAGAAGGCTGTGTTGTTACAATAATATACAAAGAACCTATGTTCCAAATTTGTCACAAATCAAAAACTTTTATCTTAAGCAAGTACTATTTTCACGATACAAAACGTGTGTAAGGAGCCTAAATGTGTGATTTATTAAGGAAAGATTTTCTTGCCAAAAATGTATGCCTTCTTTTCGTCTTAGTAAAAATGCATTTAACCAAAGTCAAAATATCTTTATTGATTAAGGTACATGGGACCATTTTGAATAGTCTTAAATCTAACTGCGCTTGTTCGTACGCGACCAAGCTGAGAAGAAGCAGGCAAGAAACACGGCTTGGTCGATTGGTAATGGATCCCAGTACACTCTTTGAAGCGAGGCTAAAGCTGGTGCTAATCATCAAAATAATCGGACAATTTCATAAAAAGCTTTTTTTAAAAGCTTTCGTTTAACTTCTTTTTTTAGATTCACTCACTGACAGAGACAACAAATCGTTTGGGATTTTGTTAAAGAGGCGCACACGTTGCCGTTTAAATAATATTAAAATAATAATAATAAAAAAATAATGTTAAAATAATTAAAAAATGGAAAAAAGGCATAGACAACGTTAAAGACTAATTCAATCGTCCGAAAAGTTTTAATAACAATTTTTGGTGCGTTCCAATTCACGGTCTAAACATAGCGTCAGGTCAATCGCATCACATAAATTGAGTTAATTTATTTTTAAAACCACGTGTTTTCACGTCGTAAATTCTGTAATGTGATATTTCACAATCCAGTAAGTAACAAAATAACATAAACATTGTTTATATTAATCTAATGTAATGAAACTTAAAATAAAAACATAAAACTAAAACAAATTAAAAAAGTTTGATATTTGTGGCGGAGTCCTATAATGCTGGCATTTCTTCATATCGCGATGCTTAGGAGAGAGAAAAGCACCAGCTGTTAGGTCACCGGTACTGACTAAGGCCTACGCAATTCCTTAATAAGCGACCCCAGGGTCCAACAATTTTGAAAGATTTTGGTGCTTTAATCTTTACATATATATTTTAAAATAAAGTATTAATTAAACTCTGTAGAGAACTAAAATTAAACAAAAAGATAAAAATCTACCATAAACAATATCCCATTAGCATTGTTTTTAACAACAAGTTCTTAAATAAAATAAATTTGCTTTTCTAACATTAAAAACAACGCAATATTAAACAGCCTCGTTTTTAAAGTAGGTCATATATATATGTAAAATTTAAATTGCAAAATCCAAAGATTTAAGGCTTGGACAAGTATGTTAACCTTCAATCTGCCCACGCGTTGACGTATCCTTTGTCGCGTCAAACGAAACGTAATCATTCATAAACGCTGTGCCCATTCGCGCAAGAAGTACTTCCGATAGATAGCACAAGTATATAATTATACTTAAATGGTATATAGTTACTATATAGTATATAATATATATAACATATATAGTTACTTTTATGAGAAAAGTGTTGCATAAAAGTGCACGTGCGTGAAACGGAACGGCCCTCGCTGCGCCATGACGTTCGAGAAAAAAGTATCAACTTGACATAAGCAATCCGTACGTCCGGCCAAATTACAAAGTTTTGTGAAGTGTTTAAACTTGCATTTTAATTGTTTTAATTGTGTTCCAATGGTAAGTTTTATTATTTAAGCTTTTTTTTTTTGTCGTACATTTATGGTATTCGCGTTGTTTTAATTAGATATAACATTAACTGAATCATATTCAATAGAAACTTGATTATAACGCTGGTCATGTCGCTGAGCTTAATAATTATTGATGAATACCTTCTCTGACGTCATGTAAATAATTAAACCTATAATAAACATACGTTTTCCTGTATGTTAATGAGGTATAGTAAAGAAGTATGATAAAGGGAATCTTAAAAATTACACTATTTCATATAAAAAAATTGAATTGTTTTTATGGAATGCACTTTTGGGTGACAAATGATTGTCACCCAAAAGTGCATTACTAGTGCAGTAAAGTAAGTGCAGTAAAGGCTAAAACACAATTTGTGTATATATTTAGGCCATGTTTAACATTTGATGAGATTTGTGTGTGTGTAAAATCTTTAACACAAGCATGAATGAATGAATCTTTGTTGTGTATATATTGTTTATCCATTCCATAATCCGATAGAAAATCACCTGTTTCTCACACAACCCGCCTTCATTCTATTTCACATGATATTTAACTGAAAATAAAATTTATTTATTGTTTCCCATTAAGCTTAAAATAAAAAGTATACGATAGTTTTTGTAAAATTGGGGAGTTAGAGAATCGCCGGTTTGCGTTACCTAAAGGTCCAGACATACTCGAAAGTTTGGCGTAATACGATCATAACAGGGACAATATTGGCTGAACACCTTGCGCAACACACTCGGTACAAAGATTTATTGATTCTTCAATGATTCTCTTAACTACAAGAGTGTAATATATTTTTAATTGTGCTATAGTCTTAATTGGATAATCATATGTCAATCAGCTATTCTTATTGAATTTTATTAATTCAGTGAATGAATATAGATAATAAACAAGAAGCAAGCATTGGGTACTCTGCCGCAGGGAGCATACTCTTATTTTATTTATATATTCCCACTTTAAGATATAGCTTATCGCTAACAAGCGATATCTTACACACAAGTTACCACTGGGTTACATAGGTAACTATGGTACACTTTTGACACTATGTTTACTGTCAGTTCCCACATCAAGGGCATTCAGATGAAGGACTGTCAGAAGCTTCTAAATAGTCAAGCGACAACACCATGCACCAGCGTATGGGTATATGATATGATGGAATTGCAAATTATCACTCTTAAAGGTGACCAGCTCTGTATGTTATAAGAGTATGGAATTGTAGTCTTTGGCTAAGCCGTCCTTGATGTATTTAAACATGGCTGTTTATATGTGGACAAAAAAGATGGACGGAGGAATGTTATTTATTTATTCATAATTTGTTGCAATAAAATGGTACAGTACATATGAGAGCTTATCGCTAATAAGCGATATCGTACAGGCAACACAAGTTACCGACTTTTTTTGGAACACTATTGGATGTATAGCTCGAAGACTAAGCTAAATTTGACTCAAGTTTCTTATGAAACAATAAAAAAAATACTATGTGGGCATAGTGAAATAGGAGAACAATACATACACACAAACACACACTTTATTTAAAAAATTTATAAAAAAATCGTTCATCGACTATGATTAACTTAGATTTCGAGTCGACTGTGTAACGAACGAACACACTTGTGTATTGTCAAAAATATCAATTCGCCTCATAAAATCTCGATTATTTTTTGTAATATGATTTGTTATCATTGATAAAATATCATTTAGTTTTATCACGTCTAGTGTTAACATGTGTGACTATTATATGATATATTTCTGTGAGTTTTGCGTATTATTTATTCCATATTGTTTTTTTGGAAATAAATCAAAAATATCTCTATTCACATAGGTATGAATCGTTAATACAATAATTTATAAATCAACTCAACATTACTCGACTTTACTGTCAATTGTCAAATCGAGAAGCGGACGTGGAGAAACTGGAAAGAGACTCTCCGCCTTTAAATCTCCAAGCATGTCGCACTGTACGCTTGTAAAATGTGTACTGGGATCATTTCCAAAAAAAAAATCAACCAAGCCGAGTTTCTTACCTGCTTCTTCTCAGCTTGGTCGCGTACGAACAGGCGTAGTTAGATTTAAGACGATTCAAAATGGTCCTATGTACCTTAATTAATAAAGATATTTTGACTTATCTCCAACCATGCACCAGAATACGTCAGAATCCATTTTTTTTTAAACCTTCACTTGTGGGAATAAAGAAATAGGAGCACACATTCACGTTATAGTGAGAACAATACAAACATACAGGAGAAAAATATGCCATGACTTTGTGCCGAGTTTAGTGTGGCCTCTGAGAGGCAAATCTTATGGAGAGAAATTGTTTTAACCACGTGTTGTGTTTTTATTTTCATTACACAGAAAATACAAAAGACACACACACACACATTTTGCCACGAACCATTACGACTTGGGGTCCCTTAAAGGCCGGCAACGCACTCACGAGCTCCCAGCCACGTGAGTGTCTATGGGCGGCGACTTTCACCTTTATGGTGGGCCTCCTGCTCGTTTGCCCACTCTTCTATATAGAACAAAAACATACACACGGTAACATAAAAAAGTTCAAATGAATAGTTAAAATTAAAGATTAAAAGAAGAAGACAAATTGTTGTATTATAACTATGAGAGACACTAAAGCCGCTATGAGGAGCTGGTAAACATCAGCCCGGAATATTTGTGAACTTCTTATTTCAGTCTCAACTGCCAGCGCAGGTGTTCCCCAACATCTTCTTAACCTGGCATTGCAGGTGTCCATGTGCGGTTAGCACTTCAAGTGACCCGCCTGCTCGTTTGCCTCCCGTTAAGTAGTTCAGATACTTTTGTATCAGCATTAACATTACCGGTTCGGATCTACCGAGAAGAGTAAGAGAGAAGTTTTAAAGGCTGGAAACTCTTTTCATACTAGATCTTTTGCAACGAACTAAGTCAAGATATTTCTATTCACTGTCAAGTACATAGGACTATTTTAAAACGTCTTAAATACGTTTCTACGCAATGAAGCAGAGAAGAAGCAAGAAACTCCTCTTGGTTGATTTGGTAATGATCCCAGTAGGTTTGAAGCTAGGCTGGGGCTAATTCGTTCTCAAACTTTTCCATACGCTTATTCTAGAAGCATCTAACTTCTTTTTTTAATTAACTGACGAGATTCAATTGACAGATATTTTGGGTACCACTTTCTCGGCTATGCAGACGAGAACAATTTACCAAGTGTTGCTAATCCATAATTGGTATTTTCAGATACCACATCGGGGAGTCTGAACATCCTTACACCATCATCAACCACCAGCCGCATCAAAGAGTTCACATCGCGTATACAAGACAGAGCCGGTCACATACAATCGAACCTTACACCAGCCCCATACACACCACCGCGAACACCAGACATTAAGGAACATCTGAAACCACCTAAAATCATCATAGACACGACAAGTCATAGATCCAGATGCCATAAAAAACGGGACGAACACAAGAAGCCGAGTTATCTGAATTTAGCCTGCTCCGTCAACGGTTACACCAACCTGACGACCTATGACTCCAAGGTGCGCCAAGATATCAGCAAGAGTCGGGAGTCGTCACCAGTACGACCCATAACCAACTATCAGGCTGATTCTCTTCTCGTACCGATACCAGTTAGCGCGAACAAACTGGTTGTGCCAACATTGTCTAATGATACGAACCTGAAGACGAGCACTGCGCTCGCAGACCCACTGATGGCAGCTGAAAACCGCCAGTTGAAAAACGAGTTTCTTGGTGCCATGGCGACGAGAAGCTACACATCAGACAGTAAGAGCTTCACCTCGATACAGAAGGACGAGGTTGATAAAGTGTTCAAATGCTACTCGGAAACAAACTTCAGCTCGGAGTATACAATCAATGAGAAGAGAGTTGTGATCGCGAAGGAGAACGGTGAGAAACTCACCAGTCCCATGAAGAGTTTCATACAGCAGAGGGTCGAGAGGTTATATGGGCCTGGTGCTCTCGCGCAGGGTTTCTTCCAACGGCACAAAACCGACGATGTCCTTACAGAGAAGTCGTTGAACGGACAGAGTCCGGAGAGAGTGGAACATGAGGCGACCAGCCCGAAGGATCTGCCGGTTTTGAGACATCTGCGGCCGGAGTTTAGGGCTCAATTGCCAATTCTGTCGCCCAGGAAGAGCAGGGGGGCGGCGGCGCCCAAGACTGACGGTGTGTGTGATACAAGTGTGTGTGATGTGAAATGTGATGTTGTGAAGGACGCGTACTATTTCCTGGACCTGGAGAAGAAGGAGACGGTGAGACTGATGGCGCTGGCCGCGAGGGCCGACGCCGAATTGGAATGTCTGCAGGTATGTTTGGACACATCACCAGAATCACCTTTAAAGAGCCAACCATTGCAGCATTTTTTTTTTAAATTGATCTTCCCTTAATGTGTCGGGCAATGAGCAGGAACAGTTGAATTCTTGAGCAGCCAATGCTTCTTTGAATTGGTCATGTAAGCAACATTGTGTGAATTATTTTAAATGAGCAGCTTTCGTGTTTCTTGCCCGTTCTTCTCGGTAGATGACTGCCTTCCGAAACCGGTGGTAGTTTAATGACTTTTTTGCCAGTTCGTCTCGGTACTCTGCCCTCGACCTCGACGTGGGGCCTTAGGACACTAACCAAGTCTTCTCGGTAGATGACTGCCTTCTGAACCGGTGGTGGTGTTAATGACTTTCTTGCCAGTTCGTCTCGGTACTCTGCCCTCGACCTTGACGTGGGGCCTTAGGACACTAACCAAGTCTTCTCGGTAGATGACTGCCTTCCGAACCGGTGGTGGTGTTAATGACGATTCAATAGTGTCTCAAGACCCACTCGAATAAAGACATTTTGTGGTTAAACAGGACCAAGAGGATGTCAGTGAGGAAGTGCTGGGTCTCCTCCGGGCCGCGTCCGGGAAAGCGAGACTCTTGGCCACGCAGAAAATGCAACAGTTTGAAGGTAAGGACTCATTTAAAGAAAGGTACTGCAAACATACTTTTATACATAACCCATTAGCCCAGGTCCTTCTCTAAAGTTTACTCTGTCTCCATACCGAATTTCATTTAAATCGGTTCAGCAGTTTACTCGTAAAAGCGTAACAAGCTCTCATTCCCTGTTTCACTCTTTTCCCCCCTTCCACTCTTTTTGCACGATAAATATATATATAGTAGCCTATGTCCTTCCCTATAGTTTAATCTATCTCCATACCGAATTTCATCGAAATCGGTTCAGCAGTTTACTCGTAAAAGCGTAACAAGCTCTCATTGCCTGTTTCATCTTCTTCCTCCCTTTTTGCACGATAAATATATATATTTATATATATAAATAGTAGCCTATGTCCTTCCCTATAGTTTAATCTGTCTCCATACTGAATTTCATCGAAATCGGTTCAGCAGTTTAAGCGCGAATGCGTAACATACATAATTTCGCATCAATATATTTACAATACAATTGGAAATAGACAATTATGGAACGTCCTACCTTCGCAACGCGTCGATTAAGACTGAAGTTTCGAAATTCGATTTTCGAACGCGCTAATAAAAACAAGATGGCGCATGGACGCGCTCTCTGATTGGTCGTTTATGTACCTATGCCCCTTCGTTGGGGCAGAGGGGCCTATCCTTCCCATTCTATCTCCAAGTCTTACTCGCTCCATTCCCCTCATCAGTACGTCGCCAGGTCTGATCGCTTCTGTTCCCTCCTATTTGAGAATTCCAGTCAAACTTGCCTGCTTGGAATCTCTCCGGAGAGTGTGGCCGATTGGCACTAGCTATGTTTGCTGGGCAATTTGGGATCCAAATGTTGCTCGGTAAATACCTGGAGGTCTACTTTGACGCTCTCTGATTGGTCGTTTATGTACCTATGCCCCTTCGTTGGGGCAGCGGGGCTACTGTAATCCTCCATCCCATTCTATCTCCAAGTCACACTCGCTCCATTCCCCTCATCAGTACGTCGCCAGGTCTGATCGCTTCTGTTCCCTCCTATTTGAGGATTCCAGGTCAAGCGTCTGCTTGGAATCTCTCCGTAGAGTGTGGCCGATCGGCACTTGCTATGTTTAGTTGCTGGACTTCCAGGTCTAACCTGGAAGTCTACTTTGACGCTCTCTGATTGGTCGAGTTTTAAATTTGCAGGCCTCTGTTACAATAACATTAACGAGCGTGGCGACGAGCAGTTCCCGACCACACTGGAGGACCTTCAGGGCTTCTGGGACATGGTGACGCTGCAGGTTCGCAATGTCGACGCGCTGTACACCCATTTGGACGCGCTGAAGGCGAATAATTGGCAAGAGGTAAGAGTGGAAGAAAAGTGGGGGGGGGTGACATTGGAAGAAGGGAAAGATAAAAGGGGGGGAAGACAGTAAAAAAATAAAAACCATGATTAAAGGGGGGGCGAAAAAAACATTTAACAAAATCGAAACATTTAAAGGGGGGGGGGGACGTACAAATGGTAAATCAAAAAAAGGGGGGACGTAAAGAAAGACGTCAAAAACGTGTTATGCTCCAAGTGGCTATGTTTGGTCTCTCTCCATCACCATGGTCTCTGGTTCCAGATTGCGCCGCCGCCGTCCAAGCCCGCGCCGGCCCCGGCACGGAGCAAGGCCCCCCGCACGCCCCAGGTCAAGAACGAGAAGGCCCGCCTGGCCTCCGAGAAGAGGGAGGCCGACAGGAAGGCCATGCTCGAGCAGAGGAGGTGAGCCTGACCCAGCCCCGTGTGCTCATTCACTGCTTTCACCATACTGCTTACACATACCTTCCCCCCGATTCCTACGCCTTCCCCCGTTTTCTGATGCCTTCCCCTAGTTTCCCACACCTTCCCCTACTGTTACTATTTCGCCTTCCCCTAGTTTTCAAAGTCTTCCCTTGGGTTCCTATGCCTCACATGCGTCACCTTCGCTTGAGAGATGGTTTTTTTTTGTTATAGTTATTGAAATAAAAAAAACTATACCAAAATCTGTATAGTTTCTTATATATATATATATATATATATACTTAAAATTTTTACTCGAAATGTATGTGTCCCCCCCTCCCCCCCACAGACGCGTGGCCCGCGAGCGCCAACTGGCCGCCCGGGCCTCGGCGCCCGGACAGAGCCGGGAAACGGACAACTGTATGTCCGTCGAGGGAGGTCAGGTACGTCTACGCTACAATTTTTTTACGTTTTTTCGTCTGTCAATCCCGATTGTCTGTCAATCCCGATTGTCTGTCAATACTGATTGTCTGTCAATACTGATTGTCGGTCAATGCTGATTGTCTGTCAATCCGACGCAAAAGTGCCAACCGCCACTGACGAACGCCAACTGCCCGCAGGAGGTGGAGATTTTCGTGGGCAGAGGCGCCCCGAGGGCGGTGGCCCAAGGCGACACGCCGCGCAGCTGATCGTCCCACTGTCAGCTGTCAGCGCCCGTCGTTACGTCAAAATTATCCGTTTAGCCTACAAAGACCCCGGAGCCGGGGGCTGGGGGGGGTTGGGGGAGAGGGGGGGCGCGCGTGCCGCTCACCGGCCGCGCAGCTGTCAGACTGTCAGACTTGTCAAACGCGTCAACGGACGGTCCGATCTGACGGCCGTCGGGTGTCAGCTCCGACGCGCGAAGAGACTTTGTCTCCCTTTCACCGCTTCATATGTTTAAATGCAAATAAATTATTGTTTATCTGTTGATTGTTTTATTGGAACGAACTCGACATTGCTTGTGGGCCCGCTGACGAGAACTGAGAAGAACAGGTAAGAAACACGAATAAAAAAAAGAATAGGTAAGGAGGGTATATTTTTAATAACGCAGTGAATGAGTCTTGATAAAAAACAAGCATTTTGAATGCCCATGGGCATGGGGGAACAAACAAGAGTAAGCACAGTCGCTATAACGGGTTGGTCGTTATAAGCGAAGTCGCTATAACCGTTTGGTCGTTATAAGAGAAGTCGCTATAACCGTTTGGTCGTTATAAGCGAAGTCGCTATAACCGTTTGGGCGTTATAAGCGAAGTCGCTATAACCGTTTGGGCGTTATAAGAGAAGTCGCTAAAACCGGCTGGTCGTTATAAGTGAATTCTACTGTTTACATTGGTATATTTAAGAATCGTCAAAAGTCAAAATATCTTTATTAATTAAGGTACATGGGACCATTTTGAATCGTCTTAAATCTAACTACGCCTGTTCATACGCGACCTGAGAAGCGGCTGAGAAGAAGCAGGCAAGAAACACGGCTTGATCGATTGGTAATGGATCCCAGTACACTCTTTGAAGCGAGGCTAAGCTGGTGCTAATTCATTCCCAAACTTTATCATCATCAAAGTTATCGGACAATTAAATAAAATGCTTTTTCTATACACCTTCGTGTAAATATTTTAAATTTATTAACTGACAGAGACAACAAATCTTTGACTACAATTACTGCCAGTTACCAAGTCAATGCTTGGAATCAGGAGAACTGGAATGAAACTCTCCGCCTTTGAAGTGTCAATTTTAGTATTTTATTATTTTTATTTCATAAACCTATACAGCTTATCACAAAAAATTTAAACAATAAATGTAGATCTATAATCTATACTAATAATAAGACAGTAATAATCGAAAATCTGTACATTAAATATTTTTCCAAAAAACTGAAAGGAGGCAATTAAAGAAGAGTCATAGAAACCAAAAAAACAAATTTTGGAATTCTTGTCTGTCTGTCTGTCTGTCTGGTACGTTATAACTTGAAAAGTACTGAACGGATTTGAACGCGGTTTTCACAGTTGGATTACATATAATTGGGAGCGTTGTCAAAAGTTTATTTTGTCAAAGTCGGTTCAGAGAAAAAGAAGTTATGGTCAATTGAAAATTTACTTCAACCACTGCTTCAAAACTTTTAAACACTTATATTGATTGATTAGTTATATATTGTTAAATATGTTCTAATATAAGTTAATCTTAATATTAAAACTTATGAGAGGTAACAAAAATAACAAATAACGCAGTTGAAGTGTTGAACAATGTGCTCGATAGATGGCGTTGATAATATTCGTCATCAACCTAGATTTATTTTATTTTTTTATTTCTCAAACCTATACAGCTTATCAAAAACAGTTTACACAATAAAAATAGATTAAAAATAAAGCCAAAATAAGGTTAAAATATAGAACCGGAAATAGAATCTAAGATCAGAAAAAAGAATAACAAAAAAAACACGAACAGAATAAATTAAAATATATATACACACTAGCTTTCAGCCCGTGTATTTATTATATATAGCCTGTGTTACTCAGGGATGATGTAGCTTTACAGGATCTGATGATTCGGGGAAATCGAGGGCAACTTTCAAATTAACTTACAGACAATTACTATTCTGACAATTTTATATTCTGATAGTCATCTTCTTATGTGGATGAGCTGATGATGGAAGGTAAAACTCCTCAGCGGTTAAAAGTTGAAAGAAAATTCTTACAAAGTTATGAGTACGAAATACGTACTTGTGAGGCTATTACTTATTAGATTGACCAAATCATAAAAGGTAAACCTCATTAACGTTAAGGATGTACGTGGAAAAATGGATGCGGACAAACGATAAACGTCTCTTCACTCGTTTCCTTTTACTTGTTTGTGTATAGGTAGTGTTCACTCAAAATAATCATAGGGTAAAACGTTAATGAAAGTTTGAACTGCATGGTAGTCATTACACAATGGAGCATCTTAATACCGCGATTGATATATTTGGCCTAAGAAGAAGTTCTTTAAAAAAAACTAAGACTCAACTTCGCACACTCACTCACACAGCAACACCATTGCACACACTGATACACACTCACACACTAAAATGTTCGTACTACACTTGAACACATAGTTCCACTTGTTCATATTTATATATATTTTTATTTATTCTTTTCTGTTCGTGTTTTTTTTTTGTTATTCTTTTTTCTGATCTTAGATTCTATTTCCGGTTCTATATTTTAACCTTATTTGGGCTTTATTTTTAATCTATTTTTATTGTATGAACTGTTTTTGATAAGCTGTATAGGTTTAAGAAATAAAATAAATCTAGGTTGATGACGAATTTTATCAACGCCATCTATCGAGCACATTATTCAACACTTCAACCGCGCACTGCGTTATTTGTTGTTTTTGTTACCTCTCATAAGTTTTAATATTAATATTAACTTATATTAGAACATATTTAACAATATATAACTAATCAATCAATACAAGTGTTTAAAAGTTTTGAAGCAGTGGTTGAAGTAAATTTTCAATTGACCATAACTTCTCTTTCTCTTAACCGATTTTGACAAAATAAACTTTTGACAACGCTCCCAATTATATGTAATCCAACTATTATAACGAACCAGACAGACAAGAATTCCAAAAATTGTTTTTTTGGTTTCTATGACTCTTCTTTAATTGACTACTTTCAGTTTTTTGGAAAAATATTAAATGTACAGATTTTCGATTTTTACTGTCTTTATATAAGTATAGATATAGATGAACAAGTGGAACTAGGTGAAGTACGAAAATTTGAGTATCAGTGTGTGCAATGGTGTTGCTGTGTGAGTGAGTGTGCGAGGTTGAGGCTTAGTTTTTTTTTAAAGAACTTCTACTTAGGCCATATAAATCTAAGGACACATAGGACTGATTATCAAAATGTATCGGCGCAACTACAACAATTAGTATAAAAATAACTGGAATAAGTTCGGACAACATTTGATCGTCCTAAAGTTTAAAAAGTTGAACACTTTTCAAGTTTATTACGCTGTGTAATGTCATCCTTATTATTTCAATACGTGGTCTGTGGAAAGAAAAACGAGTGTATATGTCATTATTATAAAAGATGGAAAATAAAACCTGGCAAATATCAGCGAAGTATTGTTTTAATAATTAATGGTAATCATGAAATAGGCAATGCTGACGTTACGCCTTACAAAACCATATGGAGACACTTCTTGCGTTATATATAACAATATGTAATATTAAACTACATAAACTAACTACTAATCGACTAAAGTAACTTTTAGTTAATAGGAAAAATCAACGGAGCGTATACTCGCTTAATTATTATGATATTTACTAACTTAATTAAAACAATCAAGTTCTATGAAATACGTATGAAAATGAAGAAAATTTTAGATATCTAGCGGATATCTGGTCTTTAAAAATGATTGAATTTTAAGCTCGGATAATACAAGTATAGAGTACAATACAAAGATGGCGCTTATTGTTTGAGGAATATAATTCAGTCACAGAGTACTAATGTTTAGGATAATTTCAATGTGAACGATGAAATCTGAGCCACAGATTACTTAAAACGTCAAATGATATTAGGATGTATATAGTGTACACCAATTAATCTGTGAAAAGAATAGTTCTGTTTTAGTGTTGCTATTTAAATTTAGGTAGCACAAAATTTGGGAGATATGTTTAAAATTTATTACAAAATATATAATATTTGTAATAATGAATATGTTTACAGTTTGTGATGAATTTGAAGCGATATTATACTGGTCAAGAGGTTCACATTACCACTTGCCACATTAACTGTTTGAGGCTTATTGAAATCTTAGTCATGTTTCAAATTTTATAAGTTTTTTGATGATTCATTTTGATAGGTTTGCCTATGTGAATATTTAAAATAAAATACTCTTTAAAGGAATTTTCGCTTGTTTCCAGCGATAAATGTAGTCACATCGTCATTTTAATAATTGATTCATTTTAATTTTCCCGTGACTCAAAAGCCAAAGTTAACTATAAACACATATTTTATGCCTTAACAACGTCTACGAGCCACATATCTAAAAATGACAGATAAATATGACAGTTGTATGTAAGCAATAAGTAACAGTTGACGGTGTTAAAAAAAAATCGTTAAATAATTTGATCCCTTTATATATATTTATTAATAAAAGAATGTCTTCTGATTTATTTCTTTGACATTTTTTATTCTTACGGCAGTTGTGTAATTAATTTGCGTTGTATGTCATCTCTAAAAAGTTATGTAAAGACGCTGTGACATAATCTGTGGCTTGACAACGAACGTCCGATATCGTTTCATATCTTTTAAATTATTTAATCAAATGCAAGCCACAAATCATTACAAAATATTTCTAAACAAAATAATTAGATTTTAATTTATAGTACTAATGTATTGTTTAATTAGTATTAATTTAAAAACGATGTAAAAGATTTAAAGATGCTTCAGTTGACTTCGCGTGCTTCCTTCCCGCGCACGTCGCTTTTGTGGAAGTTGGTCATGGTCGTCCGCCAAACGGAAAGCCGCCATGATGGCTTTCTGTAAAGTACGCTCAATTTGTAAAGTTTCGTTATTGTTTTTCATTAATTGTGACTGAGTGCGTGCAAAAATTAATCATGGGAACGAACTAGAGTGTGCAAAGTGTTGTTTAAGGTCCTTTAGGACATCCTAGAGGAGCTATAAAGTGTGATAAAAGTGTATTATAGTGTCGACGCTAGCGTGTTTTGTTCTGTCAACAAGATGTCGAAGCTCTCGTTTAGGGCGAGGGCCCTGGATGCTTCGAAACCAATGCCGATATATCTCGCCGAGGAGCTTCCGGATTTACCGGACTACTCGGCGATTAACCGTGCAGTACCTCAGATGCCTTCTGGTATGGAAAAAGAGGAAGAAAGTGTGAGTATTATGCGCATTAAGGCTGTTCAGACTGTCTTTCTTGTGTCCGCCATCATGTTTCGGTTTCGTGAGTTCACCACTAGAGGCGTATTTAAAATTATATTTGATATAATCGTTATTAAATGCTGTGAGCGTGAAACAATACCGAAACCGTCGTAAAATTCACAATTTCACTCGAATCAGTAACGCGCTTCTGAACTATTGTCGAAAATATAGTTTGTTATTGTAAATATTTGGCGCGTTAATAACGTGTTATTTTTTGTTGTATGGATCTCTATACGCCGCATTGATATTTAATAGCTCATGATGTCTGAGGTCTAGAGATATGTAATTTTGACTGTGGCATCTAAGTTATATAAGGAAACTTTGAGTTATTTTTCGTATAATAACAACGAATGTAACATATGTTTTTGTTTACAAACATTGCATATGCCGGTATGCCAAAATTATTTGATAAGCTTTATGACCTTTAACGATTTTCAATAGAATCAAAGTTTTGGGAATTATCATTTGATGTCATCAATTTTTTCATATTTTATTTATTATTAAACGCACAACACAGTTACCTTAGGCTTATCATTTGCAATGATATATTTGATTTTTATCTTAAGCTTACGCGAATATTAGAAACAATAATTATTTTACATTATTTGTCGTTATAAACTATCAGCCTTTAATACTGAATTCTTTTTTTATTCTTAACTTTATATTAATATATATATTATTTACATTTTTACAAGCACATTGCTTATAGTCGTAGGGACTGATGGCGTGATCAATCAATATATTTTTAATAGAATATTGATATATATTAAGCATATTAGAAGCTATTATTTCAATTGACAATAAAATAATATGTGTGGGTATCACAGATGTCGAGAGTTATTTTTGTTATGGTTTTTAGTTTAATTACTTGGGGTTACCAATAAGTTTCTGATTATTTTATTTGTTCATATTAAATGAACTTATTAAATAAATTAGATATATTACAATAATGTCACATCCTGTTCAATGATTAAATTTTATCAAAAAAACACAAATCAATGTGACTCACTGAACGTGTTCCCTTTGTAATAATAATTTTAGACTGATTTATTTTTACACTATTAAAAACAGAATGAATGTAACAGGCGGTCTTATAGCTAATAAGTGATTTTATCCAGAAAACATTTAACAAGAGCAAATTTAGGCAAGAATCATGTTATAAGCACGAATAGAAACAAACAATACACAGTCCAGTGAGTGTAGTAATTACACAATTATTCAATACACTTAATAACTATTGTGTGTCAGCTGGTGTGTACACACATATTTTAGTTATTGGTTGTGGGATTGTAAGAGCCCATTGTCCAGAGATCAAAAGGTAACAAATACTTAATAAATCATGGGTTGTCTGGAAGAGGTCTCTTATCAGCGATAAGTTCGCCCGTTGTTCTTATACGTACTAACATCTATTAACGTCATTTACTTCTACTGTTTAAGTGCAATAAAGTGTAAATAAATCATATTAAAGGGAAAACTATAAAAAATTTAACAATATAAAAAAGATTTCTTGCGTTCACTTAGTGTTTAGTTTAGGTAGGCCTGCTTCATTAAACAGTTAAAGACTTTAAAACTGTTTAGTACTTCATATTTTCGAGTAGGTAATTTTTTTATCTATATTAGATTTAAAACATAAAAGAAAAGACAAAACAGATTTTACATACATACACACTAATTACATTAGAAACATATAATTGTCTCGGATTACTGTAGCTGGTATGAACCCATTCCTGTCCTGGAGTCGGCACATATTTACTTTAGGAGGAGGAATAAAATTAAAAGCTACCCCCTCAAACGTCTCACGGCACACATCTAAATTGAAAAAGTTTACACATTGCAATGATTTTATTTATAAAAATATGCTGAGGGACATGACGTTATGCAAAGAGTCATATAAAAACATATCCTATGGTGTGCGTTGACCAGTTCCGCTGAGGGCAAGTAGAGGCAGTTCTTTAATCAACGTTTTTATGGTACCAATGCAATTCTGCAGGCAGACTTATTAACATCCTAAAGGAATACAGTTCTTGAGAATTGTCTCGAGTCTATCAATGTTTTATTATAAGATTTTTGAATGGAAATTTTATATGTCATCTAAGTGTTTGTGAGTTTGTGAGAGGTGTTTATTGTTTTATCGTAATAAATAAACTCATATTAATATTTATAAATATTGTGGTTAAGTTTGAAAGCTGTCGACTTTATAGCATTGGGGCTAATACTAGACATGCTTCTTGACACTCAAGTTTTTTGAATGGTGTGAATCTTTAAAGATATTAGTTACCTCTGACCTGTCTTAATTAGATTTTAACTATAGCTACTGTTATAAAACTGTTGGGTAATACATTGTAATTAGAAGTGTTTTTAACATATGGTTTCTCTCTATAGTATTTATACATTCATTCTCTGCTTTGAACCAGGAAATTGGTTTGAAGCAGAGTCAACCCAAAACTATCCTGAACTTTGGTAAAAGATGTTTTACTTTCATAGTTCCCCACATATATTCAAAATGTAACAATTCATTGAATCTGATTCACCTGACAAGAATAAATGTTAAAAATCAATTCAAAAACATGGCCTTTTATAGCACAGAATATTATATTAGGACATATATATATATAGACAAATTCACTTTCTGACTCATAAATGCAAGCAAAAAACACCTAACACACACACACTAGGCAAACATTTTTAAATACTTGATGGCCTTAAGCTTAAGGTTTGGTTTTTTTTTTGCACATGTGTGAAAGAGACTGGCTTCCACGACACAGGGAATCCTACTCTGAAGGCTATAGTGACCTATTATAATGTAAAATTTAAATGATTTGAACCCTCGTAAAAGAAATTGATGCCCACATATCAAATAAGGCTCACCGGGCGCTTTGTTTTGAAGTAGTAATGTCTGATATGTAAAAGATATAAGAAAATATCTTCATTCAAGTTGGTATTTATGAGAGACACCAAGATTTTTTACATTATCACTGGTGTGATGGCAGTTCTCTACCGACAACTGACAGCAAGAAGCTGTATAGCTGATGAATTACATGATTAATTCATGAATAAATATAAATCTATAGCCATGTGAAGGTTTTAAATGGTCGGCTGTTTATCAGCCAACCATTTTGTGTTAATTTTTATTTGCAATCGATGATTCTATGGATATTTTATTGGAGACTGAATAGGATGGTTAAGCCCTGGGAATCTGGCAGTCAATTTGAATGTAGATTAGTTTTACTAGTTTGGTTCTTGTCGGTGGATAGCTGCCTTCCTGAACCGGTGGTAGTGTTAATGACGATTCAAAAGTGTCTTGAGACCTACTTGAATAAAGATATTTTGAGTTTCATTTTGAGCCCCAGAAAGATTTTGTCATTTGAATTAGTTAACATGATATGGAATATTTTAAAAGAGCAGCCATCGAGTCTCTTACTCGTCTCGGTGGATAGCTGCCTTCCGAACCGGTGGTGGTGTTAATGACGATTCAAAAGTGTCTTAAAACCCACTTGAATAAATCTGAGTTTGATATAAATGCAATATACAAATGTTAAATACTTTATATTAACCTAACTAATATAAGTAACTTAAAATAAAACAAAACACAAAACTAAAACAAATTTAAAAAGTTTGGTCCCTGTGGCAGAGTATCCACAATGCTGGCGGCATTTCCTCGCTGTATCGCGATGCTTATACGCTGAGCAAGGAAAGCACCAGCTTTTCGATCACCGGTACTGACTACCAGGCGCCTACTTAATTCTTTAATAAGCGCCTGTGCACTTGCACCCCATACTCTAAAAGTCTCTACCCCAAATGAAAAAAAAACATAGTTTGACGAAAGACTTTTGTACTTTGACCTTTTTTCCGACTGCTCTGCAAAATATATGCTAATAACAACTTATAAAGATATATTTTTAATGTTAAGTAGTAGTCTTTTACGCTGTTTTATTAGAAGACTGTGCTTTGTCACTTAATAACCACACATAACTTCACCTTGATTGGGTGAGGCTTGAATTAATTAAACAATATTATATTTATAGCTGGTCTGTGCCTTATAAGGGTCGAATAATAAATGTTGTTATCAGCAAAAACAACTAACACAAGAAATTTTTTTTATTAAGCTATGTGAGTAACACATTCTAGTTTTGTATACTTGCATAGCTCTGCCCTAGCTTATAATTGTATTTCTCCAACCCAAACAGCATACAATAACACACAGATTACTATATTAATGATAACCCGGCAACGCAACCGCGAGCTCCCAGCCACGTGAGTGTCTATGGGCGGCGACTTTACCTTCATTGTGGGCCTCCTGCTCATTTGCTGCCTCTTCTATAAAAAAAAAGTTTATGATAAAACTGGCAAGACCAAAACAATGTTAAAATATAAAAAGTAAGCCTCCTGGCGTTGCGGGGGTGTTAACACATCACTCGAAGTGGGTCACTTCTCGTTTGCCTCCTCTTACATAAAAAGAATAAAAACAAAGCTCAAACTCAAAATATTTTTATTCAAGTTGGTAGGGTCTCAAGACCCTACCACCGGTTCGGAAGTTATCTATGGAGTCACAAGAAACACGAGCTGCTCTTTTAAAATAAACATTTAATACAAAGTAATGTTATATTCAGATAACCAGACATTGAAAGGGCTAATCGAGAGTTAAACTGTCCAGATGTTAATCGCCGACACATTAAAGTGATCTTTCTCCACAAAATATTCGTCAACTGTATAGTATGCCTGTATAGTTCCTGCTGGGTTACTTTTAACTGAACACTCACAGAACCAATATTTGGGTCTCGTACGCCGATCCATAGAAGACCATGCATCGATCTGTTTTCAAACACCTCTGCACCTCATTTAAGAGAGAGAGGCAAGTATCGTCTTCACCAAGATAGAGACAGTGGTTGCCCTTCAATCTGCTACCCCGTTTGTCATTCCAAGTAGTTGGTTTTTTTTTATTGCTTTTTCCGTGAAACCGAAGGATATTTCTGACATATCCATTCTTATGACTTGTATTTTTTTTATTGCAAAGCATATGTTTCCTTACTCCTCCGAAACGGGTTGACTGATTCTCATGAAATCTGAGCACATTGAGTAAACTCAAACTCAAAATATCTTTATTCAAGTAAGTGTCTTACAAAGACACTTTTGAATCGTCAATTTTTACACTACCACCGGTTCGGAAGGCAGTCTACCGAGAAGAACCGGCAAGGTCTGAGAATCGGCCAACATATATTTTTAGAGACATTTTTTTTTAGCAAAACGACGTTTGTCAAAGTCAAAGTCAAAATATCTTTATTCATTAAGGTACATGGGACCATTTTGAATCGTCTTAAATCTAACTACGCCTGTTCGTTACTAAGCTGAGAGGAAGCAGGCAAGAAACTTGGCTTAGTTAATTTTTTTTTTGTTGATGTGATCCCAGTGCAATTTTTAAAAGGCAAGGCTGAGCTGGAGATGTTTAATAGGTGATTAGATGCTATTGGATAATGACTTCTATTAAGTTATGATGGTTATCGTCGTTAATATTTTTGTGGGTAGATGGATGATTCATATGTTGTAACAAACATATGAAAAAACCGGTTATTCAGTACATTTGGTGGTAACACACACGAATATCTAATTGGGAATTTAATACAGCCTTTTTTTAAATATAAATAATACAAAATAATATGTCGACTAGTTTGGTGTGTGTAAAGTTAACTCGGTTACTCTGCTTAAAAGTGAGTAGTTATGTGCGAATTAACAGAGTAACAATAACTTTTTTTATCTTGTAAGACAAACGTATTAAATCACTATCTCCCGGACAGAGTGGTGGAGTGGTGGCTCGTTTGAACGACATCCGGAATGTGTTATTAATGCACTATCGGTTAACACTTTTAAAAACATCGGCATACACCTGCTAGTGTTGTTCATCTATATAATAACTAGCTGAACCGGCAAACGTCGTTTTGCCATATAAATTATTAAAAAAGTAGAAATAAATAATAATAATTATACTTTAGCCTCAATAACACGTGGTAATCATTCTATTGAATTGTAGCTTATATGACACGTTTGTCGGTTTACCATAGCAGTGCCATCTATTGATTACTTAATCCAGTCGAAAAGTATCGACATCTTTTGGAGTTAACAGATAATTGTAACTGTCAATTAGTTATATAGACAAATAATTTGCAATAAAATAGAATTGCGACTATAATTATAGATCTAAGCTATCCCATATCTCAAGTCGGACCAGTTCTTGTATTGACTTTGTTTCTTGAGTCCTTGGTAAAATACCTAGTTTTTGATGTATGTCTGTTTTGTTTTCGTTAAATTAAATAACAATAAAGAAGTGTGCATGATTCTCGTCTTAGTAAAGTTCATAAATCGTTTGTAGGTATGAGCATACGTTTTTATAACAAAGTCCCAGCACCTATAAAGGCATACTATACCGTAAACGAATATTTAGTGGACAAATATCGTGACAGGAGATTTATATATAGAGAGTATAAGCTGAGAAGTTCTTGCCAGTTCTTCTCGTCCGCTGTGCGCCCTTCACTTGGTAACTTGCAGTGAGCGTATTGTAGAGAGTAAAGTTTTTTTTTGAATATATATATATATATATATTTGATTTATGTCCGTATGTTTTATTAATATAACAATGACGCAAAAAGTGCCCTTCACCGCGGCTCCAGTACTGACTGACGCGGAAAGAGGAGTTAGAGCGCGGGCGGGTTCGTATTATGTGCAAAATCATACTCCTTATCGAGTTGGTTAAACCGGTTAACACTAGACACGACCCTCATGGCGATACCCACTAAAAGCACGCTTATATGGGTGCTGGCGTTGTGACTTTACAGTTATATTAAAATTTAGCAGCCTAATTATATAGCCGTTGTGCCTGAAGACACTGTTCTGATGGTGGATTCACAGTAGGTTTGAGTGGGAGTGCCATGCTGTTGGTTAAGGTTTCAGCCGAATGGGTAGAGGCACGGTCGGAGAAGTACCACTCTCTCACGGAAAACCGGCGTAAAGTGATGTAATTGGACTTTGTTTCTTGCCTTTGGTTCTTCTCGGTAGATGACTGCCTTCCGAACCGGTGGTAGTGTAAAAATTGACGATTCAAAAGTGTCTTTGTAAAGACCTACTTGAATGAAGATATTTTGAGTTTTTGTTCATTTTGTACTCGCGTTTCGTTTGGTGAGTGAGATCTTCCCCTCCCCCGTCCTCTACCCCTACCCCTCCATTTCCCAATTTTCTTTTAAACGCCGGCAACGCACTCACGAGCTCCCGGCCGCGTGAGTGTCTATGGGCGGCGACTTCACCTTTATGGTGGGCCTCCTGCTATTTTGCCCCCTGTTCTATAAAAAAAGGACTATTTGATTGAAATTTCTTGTAAGTTGTTGTATAAAACTATCAAACACAATTGTGTTATGTGATTAATTCGAATTGTCAATAATTAATAATTTAACTATGATTTTATGTCATGTTATCTTTTTTAAATCGGCATGATTTGTTTTTGTTAATTAATCCACGGGTGACCTTATTGCTTTAGAGCGATCTCTCTCAGGCAAGCCACAATATAATGAGTTAGTTTTTAATTATGCGCTGTCCATTCAACAAGATTTTAAGATTTTCTTTACTAAGCGTTGTTACTTGTACTATTTTTTTTATAACTAGACACGATGTTACTAAAGTACGGTTAAGTTTCTCTATAACAGTGTGTGTGAGTTAACTATCGAACAGCTGATCGCCTTGACCTTGCGTCGCGTGACATGATATAAATTTAAACCCGGTCTTTTAAAATTAGCTCAAAAATCAAAAATGTCTTTGTTCACATAGGTAACTATTGTATGGTACTTATGAATTGTGAAAAAACAATACGGTTTTTTTTTGTTGACCGTACATTTAATGCCAGTTCCCAAAGAGAGGGCGTAAAGCGGACGAGAAGAATTGGCAAGAGGCTCTCCGCCTTTTTTTAAACCCGTACAGCATATCAAAAAAGTTTACCTAATAAAAAAACAAAGCCAAAATAAGGTTAAAACATAGAACTAGAAATTAAATCTAAGATCAAAAACAACATTAATTAAAAATATATATACATATGAACAAGTGGTGTGTGTGTGTGTGGGTGTGCGAGGTTGAATCTTAGTTTTTTTTTTAAAGAATTTCTCCTTAGACCAAATATGTCCAAGGACAGATAGGACTCATTGTGAGTCTGGCTGCGCGACACAAGACTGAGTTTTGTCCGTAGCTTGTTCTTGCACGAACACCTGGAACAAATTTAAATTGTAAAGATCTGCAACCACCAGCTATAATTTTAATCTTTCTATTATCCATATGAAAGAGGACAAATCATTTATTTTCTTTAATGTTTATTTTTATACTAGAACTAATAGTGGGTTGTCTGGAAGAGATCGCTTATTAGCGATAAGGCCGCCCGTCGCCTCTTATATCTATTAACGTAATTTGCTTCTACTGTTTAAGTGCATTAAAGTGTGAATAAATAAATACAATTAATCTACACTAAAATTCATAATAAACAAATTTAATTACAACACTGAAATGAATTTAAAAGGTTTGTATCGCCATGCTTATGAGCGAGAAAAGCACCAGCTCTTGGGGGTCACCGGTACTGATTAAGGACTACTTCATACCTTAATAAGCGTCTGTGCATAATATTAACCTTGCATCATTTTTTTTGTAATTATATATTGACTAAAAGTACAGAATCTAATTTTATAAAGTATTCCTTGCCACAGGCATTTATTTAGGAATAAAGTAGGCCTAAGTCAGCACCGGTGATCCAGGAGCTGGTGCTTTCCTCGCTCAGGGTATAAGCATCGCGATACAGCGAAGAAGTACCGCCAGCATTGTGGGTACTCTGCCACAGTGATCGGACTTTTTAAATTTGTTTTAATTTAAGTTATATTAGTCGGGTTAATATTAAGAATGTTTATAAATAAATTCGTTTGAAGTTACTAACAAAAGGTTAACCAACTTAACATAGATGTCGACCTTGTCAATGTGCTCACGAAATTTCATCTGAATCTGTCGAGCCGTATCGGTGCAGTACGTTAACTAACATTGTGACAGCGATTTTATATTTTAGATATTAAAATTGCGATCACTTGGTTACGTCAGTTTTTTTTTAATCCCTCGTTCCTCACTTAAAATACTTTGTCATACGGTTTTTGTTCTTATATATTTCGTATTATATAATATATATATGTATGTATGTTTCATGTATGTTTTAACCCTATTCTGGCTTTGTTTTTATCTTATCGTTAATATGTATTCTGTGTTTGAGAAATGAAAATGTCTACCAAATAGAACTAAATACCCACAAAGATGCTTGTTAACTATTATAATATATCTGACATATGCCTGAAACTTATATAACAATATTTAAGGGACAAATAAATAAGGTTAGAAATCACACCGGCTTTAGCTTAGTTTACTCAAGTTACGTCCGTTTTGTACGTCAACCGGTTAGTACGACGTAGTATTACCGCCGGTCCCTTGAATGTCGTTATACCCGGATTCTATTGTAGTTGAGTGACGTTATTAAAATACGCACTGCGTTCTTTTGCGTTAATTTGAAGTAAGTAAGATATAAATGAAAGGAAAACACGTGTTATTTCAATTTGATAAAAAAAAATATCTTAACCAGCGTTCTCGCCAGTTAAAAACGCGTACAGTCGAGCGCGCAAGTGTGTTTTGAATAAATAAAATGTTATATTTGACGGCACACGTGGTCGTCGTCAGTCAATTCTGTATTCATCATGGCTGCGGAGCTATCGTGGTTAGGGCGGACGAGGAGAATTTAAAACATAATTGTGATCAGCACTTTATAATTAATTCGGGCACAGTGACACCCCACCAAACCCCACCAATCCTCCAATTGTCGTGGGTGGAACACCTCCAACGAGCCCGGAGTTACGTGAGAGTGAAGAAACGTCAGACCGCCATTGTCATTCTTGACATTTCTTGACACTGTCAAAACCTTGAAGCGCCTTCATATTGAATAAAGAGTCGCCTTAAATGCTGTGATAAAACATTCTGTAAAACAGCTTAAAAAAAACTGGCCAAGTTTGATATGTTGTGGGCGGCGCCTACTCAGACCGGTTAATTTCGAACCTCGGTAGATCTTAGATTAAAAAAAAACAAGAGAGAGGTATATGTGTATATGAACAAGAGAGAGATAAATGTATATATGAAGAAGAGAGAGATATATGTATATGTGAAGAAGAGACAAATATATGGTCACGTGATACCATTTTGAATTTACCGCGACTCGGCGACATGGGGCCGTACCTTAAAGCGTATTGTTTTGTATTATCAAGTGTGTCGAATTAACGATAAGGAGTTTTCTTTAGGTTATTGAAGCTTGCACTAATGTTGGTTGTTATAAAATTACATATGTGTAAACTCTGTATAACGACACCGAAGGCAGTGTGCATTTTATGGCGTTGAATGGGAGAGAAGAGGAATCATTGTATGGTATACGAGCTAAACCAACTAAAGCCTTCGACTAAAGGTTTTCGACGCTTTAGAGAGACGTTACATGGAGTTCGCACAGTACCAACATGATGGCCGGTTAAATCAGTTGGCTGTGTGAGGCATTAATCTGCTGCTATAAACTGTGGCGCTAATCCCAGGTCTCTCGGGAGTCAAAAGTCAAATCTTTTCATTCATTAAGGTACATAGGATCGTCTTAAATCTAACTACGCCCGTTCGTATGCGACCAAGTTGAGAAGCGGCAAGAAACTCAGCTTGGCTTTCTCTTTGGTAATGATCCCAAGAACAATTAAGCAAATAGAGAAGCTTCCGTTTTCAATTTCTTTACTGACTAAGTCAAGGCCGATAAAGGCCGGCAACGCACTAGTTGAATATGTGTTCATGGGTCGTGGAGCGACTGTTCAGTCTGCAGGCTTGTTTTACAATTAAAATAATACAGTGCTTATAAAATTTAATAGATGCAATATGACAGTTAGAAGAAGAGAATAGAAGCTTAATTTCAAGTTTATCTTGGGGTCGCCACCTTTAACCCCCGGCCGCCATCTTGGGGAAAAGGGGTGAAAACACTTTTTTCGCAATATCTCGGCAACTGGGCGTCATACGAATAAAATTGTAACGTTATAAAATTTAGAAAATTATTTTGCCTATGTTTCTATAACTTTTAAGTTTAAAAGTTAGATATTTTGGAAAGCTAATTTTCATATCTCTATCTGTCTACTATCAATTTTTTTTATTGACGCACAAAAGTGATCGCTGATAAGATTCTACATGGAAAATATAATAACAGAGTAGACAAAACAAAAGGCATGCGTCAGTCTTGATAACTTTCTTGTCAAATAAAAATGGTAAAAAAAAATTGACAATTACACAGCCAGTTCCCAAATCAAGGGTGTCGAGCAGACAAGAGAGAAACCCTTTAAAGATTTAAATTTTAATTCATTTAAAAAAAAATCAAAGAAACTTCAGTCTCAGACCAGAGTTCAGACCTATTCCAGTGTTAGAAAACTTAATTTTTGTTGGAAGTGATCCTTTATTTTTTCCGGCCCAGGAGCCATCCATGGCTGGCTGAAGCTGGCCAACTTCCACGCATATTCTTAGTTAATCATTTTTCTAGACTGAACCAGAATGTGACATTTTTACAACAGCGTAAAGTTAATGTATTTACGAATGCAGTGTAAATTCAAGAAACTCTCATATGCGTCGTAATCAATTGGTTTTGCTTGGTTTAGCTTACATTCTAATCTCTCCATTTAACGAACACTCTATAACGCCATAAAATCCAGGATAGGTATTGTCTTTTGTATTTCAACCACGTGGGCGAAGTCGCGGGTCTGCATAAAGGCATTTTGAATAGTCTGCCTTCCCCTTCGATGTTGCTGCTTTGAAATATTCGTATTTAATTTGAACTAACACAAGTAGTGTACGGTCCGCATAAAAATATGATATTAATAAAGTCTAAACTCAAAATATTTCATGTCATTTGTCTTTGTAAAAACAAGACAAGACACGTTTTGAATAATCGCAAAATATTTGAAGACTTTAGATAGTTATTGTACTAATTTCTTAAAAGTTATTTATTCATGAGCACGTTGAAAAAAAACACCAAATTAACTGCAAACATATTTTAAACGCGCGAAAAGAGTATTCTGGTTAGTAAGGCAATAAAGAATATTTAGAGGACAAAGATCCCTTTAATTGTGGTTTGACTGGCATAGATCGCTTATTAGCGACAAGGCCGCCCGTTGCTCTTAAATGTATTAAGTATTAACATGTTCTACTTCTACTGATTAAGTGCAATCGAGTTTCTTGTTAGTCCGTAGATAACTAACTACCTTCCGAACCATTGTCTTAATTGAATAAAGATATTTTGAGTTTGAGTTTGAACCACACATTAAATGATATTTCATCGCTTTAAATGCATTGTAAGTTCTCTATCTCTCTATTTTTTATTATATCTGACCCCAGACATCTTATGTGCTAAATACATTTAAAACAATAAACTTATGAGATAATAAAACTAGGTTTACACATATGGCAATTAAATGGGTACTTGAGACATTATACAATACACATAATAATACGAACAAGATATTACATACACACATACAATATTCTCTTATTAACCTCACTTTGGTCCTGTGTTTTTTCTATATATATATATATTACTTGTGCTTGTAGTTTGTGTGTGTGTGTGTGTTTTGCATAGTCGTCGACATGTGGTCGATGGCCGACCAAATGTCGACGAACACCTGTCGAACTTTGTGTACGCGGTCCGCAGCTGTGTTGCCAAAAAAATTAAACAAATTTTAATTGTTACAATTTAAATGATAACTCAACCTTTGTGTCTATAGTGAAATATCAGGTACTTATATTATATATTATGCTTAATCATGTATTGTCATGATTATAATATGTGTCTCGCAATATTAACAAAAACACAATAATCATTATAATAATATGTAATTTTATTTAATGAAGATGGCTGGTTAAGAATGTTTTTACAAAAGTATCATCACAGACATGACAGAACCGGCAAACGTTAAAATAATTTAGTTCCAAAGGAGGTTTTTTTATGAATTTAAACTCGCACACCAACACCATTGCACACACTAACACACACACACACTAAAATGCTCGCTCCTCACTTGATATACTCCACTATATATATATATATATTTGTTCGTATTTTTTTATTATTGTTGGTTTTTTTATCACAGATTTAATTTATTTTTCTATTTTCCTTATGTTGGCTTTGTTTCTTATCTATTTTTTATTGTGTAAACTTTTTTAATTTGCCCGTATAGGTTTAAGAAATAAATAAATAAAATATATCAAAAGAGGTTGTGTGATTATACGTAATGTAACATATTAATATACTGATACCGGCGTGATTAAAAAAATAAATGTTAGATTTTTTTTTTGTCTGACCGTACATTTATCGAGAGGCAGCGCAGATTTCGTAAATTTAATAACATGAGCAATACATTTTCAAATTAAATGTATACAGTGTACGTCTGGCTATTTTGTGAGTTGCTATATCATAATACAAATCGTTATTCGTACGAGTCGTTTTATTATAGCGTTGTTAATTTTTTTTTTATACTAATAATAATAATGTTTGGGGGTTGATACCGTTCGTGTTTCTTGCCAGTTCTTCTCGTTCGCACTACGCCCTTGATTTGAGAACGGGCAGTAAATGTTTTTTTTTTTGGCCAATCGTGAGTGTTAAACAGTTTATTGTGTCAATAAAGATATGTTTGATATTTTTAACAAAAATTCATGGCCCCTTATGTGAGAGAAATTTATGAATGACACTAGCTGACCCGGCAAACTTTACCTTTAAATTTGTTTTATAAAAATGTGAAGAATGAACAATCTTTATCATTAAGGGGTATTAAAAATATAAATAAAGGTGAAGTCGCCGCCCATGGACAGTCACGCGGCTGGTAGCTCGAGAGTGTGCTGCCGGCCTTTAAAGGAAAATCAGGAAATGGAGGGGTAGGGGAAGTGGACGGGGGAGAGGAAAGGATGGGTACCGGGAAAATCTCAATCACGCGAGTACACAATGAACAAACTCCAATTGCATCACTTTACGCTGGTATTCTGTGGGACAGTGGTATTTCTCCAGACGTGCCTCTGCCCATTCGGCTGAAACTCTAAAAAGTAACAGCATGGCACTCAAAAAATTCTCGACACCTACTCAATATGCACACAAAATTTCATGAGGATCGGTCGAGCCGTTTCGGAGGTGTACGGGTACGAACATTACATAACAACCGAATGAAGCCGAATGAGGCTTTATCTATATAAGTGGAATCTTACGAATTCGTCCGTTACGCAATCGAGGGGGGGGGGGGGGTTCAACGGCCTGGGGCCTCGTGCGTTATAAAAACACCAATTCAATTCAATTTTGATAGTGCGAAGTTTTTTTTGACGTAAGATATTGTCATAACTTAGTTTTCAATACAAAATACGACACAATTAACTTTCTTACACTTATGTATGGTTGTAAAAGAAAAATTTACTCAACATTTACTGGCCGGTTCCCAAATCAAGGTCGTAGAGCGTACGAGGAGAACTGGCAAGGAACTACGCCGGATAAAACATCTCACACAGTTAACTATGGTACACTTATGAATCGTCAAACAAAACTTGGAAAGAACTGTTGACAGTTCCCAAATCAAGGTGGTAGAGCAGACGAGAAGAACTGGCAAGAAACTCCGCCTTGAAATCGCCAAGTATGTCTCCAAAAATAGATGTTGGCCGATTCTCAGAGTCAAGTCAATGTGCTCAGAAAATTTCATGAGAATCGGTCGAGCCGTTTCGGAGGTGTAAGGGAACGAAAACTGTGACACGAGAATTTTATGTATTAGATGAACGAAATAAAAAACTAAAAAAATAAGCTGGCTTTTTTTTGGTTTTTTTTTTCGTGGCATAGATAATAGACATACAAATAAGAGCACACTGTACTCCGAGACTCAGTCATATTTTTCTTAACATCAGTTGGTATTGATTTTTAAGCCATGTTTATTTGGATGAAAGTGAGCAATTCTACTAACTTTAATATTAAGTCAAAGTCAAAATATCCTTAGTCATTAAGGTACATTTTGAATAGTCTTAAATCTAAGTGATTCTACGCCTGTTCGTACGCGACCAAGCTGTGAAGAAGCAGGCAAGAAACACGTCTTGGTAGATTGGCAATGGATCCCAGTACACATTTTGTGGGAAGGCTAAGCTTTTTTGAGTGGGAGTGCCATTACTTTGAGTTGCAGCCGAGTGGGCAGGCACGACCGGAGAAATACCACTCTCTCACAGAAGACCGGCGTAAAGTGATGCAATTGGACTGTGTTCATTTTGTACTCGCGTGAGTGAGATCTTCCGGTGCCGATCCTCTCCCCTCCCCCGTCCTCTTCCCCTACCCCCCCATTTCCCAATTTCCCTTTAAAGGCCGGCAACGCACTCACGAGCTCCCAGCCGCGTGACTGTCTATGGGCGGCGGCTTCACCTTTATGGTGAGCCTCTTGCACGTTTGCCCCCTCTTCTATAAATAAATAAGCTGGAGCTAATTAATTCCCAAACTATCATGATCAAAATAATCTGACAATTTTTAACTACAAACTCAATAAATTGTTTGGGATCAGATTATAAAGGACGCGCGGGTTGTGAAAGTAGACTGGTGAAGATACCACGAACTCAGCTGGGCTACCTACATTTCTAATTATACTGTAGTAGTGCTTAATTTGTTAGTAAACCGTTTTGAGATTGTACGTTATATTCTTAGTAGAAAAACTCCTAAAACGTAATTAGCAAAGAGTAAATCTGGCTTTGGTTAGATCGTGTGTTTGAAACACTCACCGGGTTTTTTTAATGATTCATTACAATGTGGGCTAAATTTAAAAATAAAACCGGTCGCACTTGATTCGGTCTATAAAAGATATAAATAAATAATATATATCGGTCTACATAACGACACTGAAGGGAGTGTGCATTTTATGGCGTTATAGAGACTGGTCGTTAAATGAAAAGAAAGATGGAATACAAGATAAACCAAACGAAGCCACAATTTCGACGCTTTAGACGAGTGACGTTACATGGAGTATACTGTATACAACCATACGTGCCAAACTTATGAGCACAAAGTTCGACCGAGTCGTCTACTGCACAAATACAGGGTGTGTTTTATTTAATAGTTCGAGTATCGAAAAGTGAAAAAAAAATACTTTAATTATCACCTTTACGGGTTTTACATGAATAAAGTCTAGGTGTGTTTATGTGAGTCATTATCAACTTTTTAGTTTAAGAGTCGCTGTAGATTTTGTCTCGTGTTTCTTATATAATTCATTGCTTTGCTTTGTGCTTTTCTTTAAATGGTCTGAACACAATACAAATGTATTATTGTTTGTTCATTTTGCTGGTTGCCTGGAAGATATCGGTTTAAAAGTTTATAAGGCCGTCAGTTGCCTTATATGAACTAACATTTACTGACGAATCACTAACTCCTAGTATTGTTTGCAACGAACAATGATTTGTTTCTCCGTTAATCTACCTAATATGTGTGTGTTGTTAGTGTGTATATGATTGTGTGTAAGACACACAAAACTAATAACTAACTAACTAAAAAATGCATTTTATCGAACGGCTATGCTAGCGACATGGTTTACAATTACCTATCAGTTCGAGTCCCCCGTTCGAATCTCGTAAAAAAAAATTTTTACCCGAGAGATAATATACTTGTGTGTTGCTTATAATGACTATCGGAGATCTTAGCTCGGCTCTCTTTGGTTATTCAAAAGTATCTTTATAAAGTCTATATATATTATGATTTTGAATAAATTTTTTATATATTCATTAGCGAACTTTACCTTGGCTAAAACCAAAGGCTAAAAACTAAATTTATTTCCATGGCGCCCGACGTCTTTGATTTTGATAAATTACAGATAAGATTGTAACGATAATTTTGATGATATAAACGATTCGAGGCGTTTTTTTTTTCTTTTTGGAAAGTGAGAAGTATATTCTCCACAGAATTGTCAAATTCCATCTACAGTAGAATCCGGTTGTAATGGCATTCAATCGACCGGTGATACTGTGTCGTACTAACCGGATGACGTACGAAACGGACGAATTGTATACGAATATACTCAAACTCAAAATATCTTTATTCAAGTGGGTCTTTATAAAGACACTTTTGAATCGTCATTAACACCACCACCGATTCGGAAGGCATATACCGAGAAGAACCGGCAAGAAACTCGATAGCTGCTCATTTAAAATAAACAATTAATACAAAATTAAGTTACTTACAATTCAGATAACTAAATCATTGTAAGGCTACTCAAGAATTGAACTGTCCATATTCAAGCCAAGCAAAGCCAATTGATTTCGACGCTTTACAGAGTGTGACGTTAAATCGACCTAAAGTTAATACTGTATATCGTAGTTTTAATATAAATATTATTAAATAGTCGGGCTCAGATTCAATAAGCCTTTAAGACTGTATGAGAATACATTACAATGTGCTCAGCGGGTTACCTAACGTAAATTCCCACACGTAACGTCGTTCCCACGAATTGGTTTCGTCACTATATTTTGCTAACTAAGACATTATAGTCTATGGAATGGCGGAGAGTTTCTCACCAGTTCCTCTCGTCCGTTCTGCGCCCTAGATTTGGGAGCTGGCAGTCATAGCTTAATTCACTAAATAAGCGACCAAGATGAGAAGAAGCAAGATTTTTTTGGAAATGTAGAATCAAATTTTTGTAACCTTTAGTCACTTAGTGTCCTAAGGCCCCACATGGGGACAAAGGGCCGATATGACATTTCTCCACTCTGCCTTGTTTGCGCCTTACCTGAGGGTATTGTAACTTATGTAGTAAGAAGATATTTTTGATCGATTAAAACTGGGGATCATTTTCTGAAAGAAAAATGTGTCGTCTATTGGCTCAGCATCGGGACAGTTCAATTCTTGAGTAGCCTTACAATGCTTTGTTATTTTAATTGTGAGTAGCACAACTTTGTGTTAATTGTTTATTTTAAAAGAGCAGCTATCGAGTTTCTTGCCGGTTCTTCTCGGTAGATGCCTTCCGAACCGGTTGTAGTGTTAATGACGATTCAAAAGTGTCTTTATAAAGGCCTACTTGAATAAAGATATTTTGAGTTTTAGTTTTGAGTATTATCACAAGCCAGAGATTACATAAATATGCAATATACAAGTATATTAATACAAAGTATTAATATAATTAATAAAGTCTGACGTACTTATAAAAAAATGCCCAATCAACTGTTCAATCATACCTCAGTTGTCATACTTTTCATATCTTATTTGACGTTATATAGAGTTGTGCATTCATGAACGTTCTATAACGTGCGTTTTAGTATCAAATTGTTGCGATTACAAGGAATTTGGCCACCGAATTTTCCCCAAAAATACGTATTTAGTATGTCCCCAGACTTATTACTTATTTATAGTCTGTGATACGTCAAAATATGCTAATATTAGTCACTGTCATCAAATTAACCGCGTTTTTTTCTTCAAATTGATAGTGCAGTTTGATTATAAATAATAATTATGCACGTGTTAAAATTCAATTAATTTAATTCATAAAATTCAACTGAAAGTTTGACAATTGACTTGGGTGAATGTCAAAATATTCCGTCACAATCAGCTGTTCGATGTCGACCGTATATATAATATATTTTTTTATGAATAAGAACCGCAACCCACCCACGAGCTCTCAGCCACATGCCTCCTCCATGCTCATGCAAAGGCCTCCTGCTCGTTTGCCCCCTCTTCTATAAAAAAAAACGACTGTGAGTGTCTATGGGAGGCGGCTTCACCTTTATGGTGGGCCTCCTGCTCGTTTGCCCCCTCTTCTATAAAAAAAAAACGACTGTGAGTGTCTATGGGAGGCGGCTTCACCTTTATGGTGGGCCTCCTGCTCGTTTGCCCCCTCTTCTATAAAAAAAAACGACTGTGAGTGTCTATGGGAGGCGGCTTCACCTTTATGGTGGGCCTCCTGCTCGTCTGCCCCCTCTTCTATAAAAAAAGACCGTGAGTGTCTATGAGCGGCGACTCGACCTTCATGGTGTGCCACCAGCTTCCTCTTCTATATACCAATTATAAAATAGATTTTTGTTCACAGGAGCATCACCTTCAGCGGGCGATATCAGGAACTGGTCTTATAATACCAACGCCGGAGGTATGTCAGGCGGACCTGGAGTTTTACGAGCAATGCTACCCGCCGGATTACAAGATGCCAAAGCAGCACATCCATATGCAACGTAAGTGTATTTCTCATTTTATGGAACAGGAGACGAACGAGCAGGCGGGGGGGCAGGTGGGGTCACCTGAAGTGCTAACCGCCCATGGACACTTGCAACGCCAGGCTTACACGCGAGTTGACCGCCTTTGAGGTACGTGTCACTTGAAGGCCACCAAGTCGGGGGAATCGGTACCACAGTGGGGGTGGTGCACAGGAACTGCCTTATACGCACAGTCGTGGAGCGCCAGACGTCAAGGTGGTGTTCCGCCTAGACTTGAGATCAGCTGTAGGTATTAGTCCCAGGAACTATTCAATCAGAGAACTCCCCGTGTATGATCACTATATTTTATTTCTCAAACCCTACAGCTCAATAACACAGATTACATATTAAACAATAAATAAATAAATGCTCTCCCATGTTCAGAAATGTCCGCTATGATGGTGAGAATCCATATTCGTGCGAAGCATTAACCACAACATAAAAAAATGACGTTCGACCGGTCTATTGGAGTTGACATCCTCGTCTCGTATACACAGTGGAATCCGGGTATAACGACATTCGACCAACCGGCGACTACTGTGTCCCACTAACCGGTTGACGTACGTAACGGACGGATTGTATACGTACATATAGCGATACGTAACCAAACTTGAGTGAATTATGTTCGTTATAAACGAACGTCTATAGAAGTTTTGAAGTGAATTCTACTGTATATTTCTCTTTCTTTCTTTCTGTCTCTTCTTCTAAGAGTGACTCTCCAACAGGTTGGCAAGCTTCCCGGCAGATCACTCGTGTACGTCATTAGATTTCTTTTCATATTCTAAGGCCAAGGTGCCATAATGAAGCGGTCTCGGAAGATACCCACAAATCGATAAAAAACAATCAGAAAGAGAACCGAGTTTTTTGTGTGAATCTTCTCTTCTCTCGAATATAGAACTCTCGTAGCTCTATTGATAAGAACATTATTGATTTTTCCATGTGGGAGAAGAAAATGAATGAAAATCCCACCTGTGTGTTTTCAGCGCTGTGGGAAGAGCAAGAAACGCCAGAATACGACATCGACTCGGAGGACGAGCGGTGGTTGAAGCAACAGAGGCATCCGGAGCTTACGGGTGAGAGCTTTCTTAACACGGGCTTTGGAAGTTTGGTTGATTTCAACTTTTAAGCTTTTCTATCTTACAGCTATCTATTTAATTTAAATATATATTTTCTCGTAAAAAGACCAACTTGTTAATGATAAAAACAATAACTATTAGTCTATGGTTAATTGAAATAGTTAGAATTTTAAATTTATATCAAATCTGTAATCTGTGGTAATTTTTCTTCTATGGTAGCAGATGTGTGAAGAATAAGCTACTATTAATGTTCAAGTATCTTAATCTAATATAGGCTTATTGTGTGTGTGTGTGTGTTTTCCATCCAAATAACTGACCGAATCAACCGAATTGGCAGAACTGAAATTCGAGCAGATGATGGACAAATTGGAGAAGAGCTCCGGCCAGACGGTGGTGACGCTCAGCGAGGCGAAGCTGCTGCTCGAGAGGCAGGACGACCTGGTCGTCGCCGTGTACGACTATTGGCTGAACAAGCGTCTCACAACGGTGAGCTGTTTTCGCGGAATGAGGGTACATTTGAAAAAAAAACTACCCACAAACCGCTTGAAAACACAAAATAGTTTGTTTTTTTTTGGCGAATTTTCTCTTGTGTTCGGTGTGCACTAAAGTTTATGTCACTTGGGCCTTAACGTGTGGTTTATGTCACTTGGGCCTTAACGTGTGGTTTATGTCACTTGGGCCTTAACGTGTGGTTTATGTCACTTGGGCCTTAACGTGTGGTTTATGTCACTTGGGCCTTAACGTGTGGTTTATGTCACTTGGGCCTTAACGTGTGGTTTATGTCACTTGGGCCTTAACGTGTGGTTTATGTCACTTGGGCCTTAACGTGTGGTTTATGTCACTTGGGCCTTAACGTGTGGTTTATGTCACTTGGGCCTTAACGAGTGTTACTCGAAAAAGGCCGGCGACGCATCTGTAGCCCTGCCAGTATTGAAGGTAGAAATTGGCGGTTGACACAGAAGCGTAATGTTTGCGACTATCAAGATAGTTTTTTTTTTTTAGGTATTAGGGGCCTTTGACTCATTGACTCACGATCCTATGTCCCCTCGATGGGGCAAAGGGGGGCAGGTCTACAGCAATTGACTTTTATCTCGCTCCAAGTCTTACCGGCTCTCTCTCTGCCTCAACTGCAGATCTGTTTGGTCTTCCGTTTCCCTTCGAACTGAAACCCCGAATAGAGCCTTTGGATGTTGTTATAATACAGTGTAAACTCCATGTTACGTCACTGGATTTAACGACATACAATCTAAAGCGTCAAAGTCTTTGTATTATAGTGTTTCTTGTATCCTTTAAACGACCTCTATAACTCAATACAATGCACGCTCATTTCACTGTCGTTATATAGAGTGTACAGTGTATTTAACGCTTATACAGTGTAAATACAAACTCACGACATAGTCTCTAAAGCGTCGAAATCTTTGCTTTAGCTTGTATTCCGTACATAAACATCTCTTCATTTAACGCCATACAATTCACACTGTCGTTATATAGAGTGTACAGTGTATTTAACGCTTATACAGTGTAAATACAAACTCACGACATAGTCTCTAAAGCGTCGAAGTCTTTGCTTTAGCTTGTATTCCATACATAAACATCTCTTCATTTAACGCCATACAATTCACACTCCCGTCACTGTCGTTATATAGAGTGTGCACTGTATATCAAAATATTCAAATTTGATCGGGACATACAACCTCCCCACCCACCCCCCCCCCCCACCCCCCTTTCGGGGTCGGTTAAATGAATGTGTGTGTGTTTCTCAGCAACACGCGTTGATCCTGTCGGTAAGGACGGAGAGTCGGCCCGGTCAGTCCGCGAACAACCCTTACTTGGCGTTCAGAAGGCGAACGGAGAAAATGCAGACCAGGAAAAATCGGTGAGTCTTCCCGCGCTCTCTCACCCTCCGCCCTCGTGTTCGCAAAATTTTGCGGGGGCTACCTTCGTAGTTGGAAAATGAAAACTACCCCCTCAATCGGTAACGTTTTTATGGGGCATACAATATTCTTGATTGGAAATGTTTAAAAACTACCCTCCGATATGAAAAAAAATTTTTTGATCGGTTTGAGGGTAGAATATTTATGAAGTAACCAAGGCTCGTTGAGTGTTAGTAGGTGTAAGTATTTAGAGACTTGGGGGTCAGGCGCAGAAGGCCCGATCACCGTTCATCAATGATTAAAAACCCGGTAATATTGTATTTCTCTCTATCTCTCTATCTCATTCTCTACATTGTGTGCGTAATACGCGATTGCAGGAAGAACGACGAGAGCTCGTACGAGAAGATGCTGAAGCTGCGGCGGGAGTTGGCCACGGCCCTCAGCCTGCTGGAGATGGTCGCGCGCAGGGAGAAGGTGAAACGTGAGATGGTCAGCCTGACGGCCCTCGTCGCCGAGAAACGCTACGAGGCCAGGGACTTTGCCAATCAGCTGCCGGAGCCGGTTGTCAGGTATGGGGCGTGGAAGACTTTAGGAGATGGGTTACTTTTAAGCGTGAAAATAGGGTTGAAATAGGAGATGCCAGTTTTGTTACGTCTTCACGCTTAAACTACTGAACGCATTACGATGAAATTTTGTATAGAGACAGACAAAATTTTAGGGGAGTATGGTCGGTTTTTATCGCGATAAAAAAAGGATCGAAGGGGATCAAAGTTTGTATCAAAATTTCATCACAACACTTGAGCCATTTTCCAAAATTCCAATCAAAGCCCACTAAGTGATGACGTCACGCTCGATAACGCCCGTCGGGGCGGGGCATATAAATACTGGAGCTCGTACCGATCGAAGCCATTCAGTGTCGAGAGCTCGCGCCGAGCGGACGTGTCTAAGTCAACGTTCGGTGTCATTGAACCCACTATTAAATTAAATAAACACGATCGGTTTTGTCTGAAGCAAAGTATATAAATCGTATATAAATCTCTTACCTCTCTTTTCCACACGCGCTAACATCTCCTCTTAAAATTACGCCGAGGAATGTCAGTTTAAGAAAAAAAAAAAACCATTTCAGACCACAGCTGACGACTCTCCCGTTGGCGAGTCTGCGTCGGGAGTTCGCGTTCCCGCCCAGGCCGCCCTCCACGCCCACCTCCATCGACGCCCACCACAGCAGACAGGTAAAAAACACCACCATCAATGTGCCATCTCAGATAGGGTAAACCAGTTTTTTTTTTTTATTTTCAACTGAAGGTAGTTTAAACAGGAGTCAAAAAATCAATCGATTTAATTAAGAGTCAAAAAGCACCGTTTGGCAGCCAAACCAGGGCTTCTCAAACTTTCGCCCATATTAAAGAGCGTTATTTGTTTTTTTTTTGATTTATTTATTCACAGTACACACGTGTGTTAATGTATAGATTTTGATACATTTTAAATATTTCACATTAAAATCTCACGAGCGCACAGTTTGAGAAGCCATGCCCTTATACAAGAGACTGCAAGGCGAAAATGAATATCTCTGTTGTGAAATTTAAACAAAAATATTCCTTTAGAGGGTAGTTTGGTTTTATTGCTATTCATATACTCTTCAACATATAATATATATATATATATATATATTCGATAAAAAAATGTGTAAATATATATATATATATATAACGGAAATGATATATTTGATGAAAAAAGGAAATGGAAAATTTTCAGCGCGAAAAGCGTCCGTACAAGAGACGGAAGCACAGACACCACACGCCCGGTACTGTGCAAGGAGTGCGAGGTAATTATTGCATATTGTGTGGGGCATGCGGGGGGGGGGTGGTCATTGGGGTGGGGCAATTGCCTGATGGGGGGGGGGTCATTGGGGTGGGGCAATTGCCTGATGGGGGGGGGGTGAGGCGGACATGTTGTGTGTGCGTCTGTTTCGCGGATCGTGATCTGTGCGTGTGTACAGTATCAGATTGGTAGTGTCTGTGACTGAAAACGGACATTATTTGTCTTGTGTCCGCGCTGTTGAATTGAAAGTGTCGTTTCGACACTTGATAAAGTGTTGGGTTCGACGAAACGATGGTGCGCGCTAATACGATGCATTGAATTTGACAGAGTGTACGTCGTCGGAGGAGGAGAGCGTTTCGCCGATCGACGACGGGCCGTTTGCGTTCCGAAGGAAACCGGGGTGCTATTATGAAATGGTAATTATCATTGTTGATGCGGTACAAGTGACCATGCAGTGACCTTGCGCATTTGTATAGGTAATTTCAAGTGACCATGCGCATTTGTAGGGAACGCGACCCTTTGACCTGACTTGTTTGTCGTTGTAACAAAATTTTAAAAGTGACCATGCCGTGACCATGCGCATTTGTATAGAAAATTTCAAATGACCATGTCGCGACCATACGCATCTGTATGTAACATGATCATACCATTTTATGACGTTGATGAAAGCTTGTTATGCATTTGACCATGCCGCGACCATGCGCATTTGTATTATAAATTGCAATTTGACCATGCCGCGACCATGCGCTACTGTCGCTGACCGTGTCTCAATATTGACGTCGAATGTTAAAGCAGTACAGTGAACTGTCGTTAAAAAATCTAAGTTTCCATATAATGGTGTCAATTTAAACTGAATAATAATGATGTCAATGTGTGGTGAGTGTAAATAATGATGTGATTAATGATTGCGGTTAATGATAATGACAATTAATGATTTCAGCCGACGTCCACTCTGTCCGGTGATCCGGTCGATTCGTCGGTTACATCGAAACGGGGTTTGTTTGAACACGAAATGGACGGACGGGCGAGGTAAAGTATATTTACTCGTTGGCCCTGGGTTCCAATCCGGGGTGAAATTTTTTTTTTACTTTTTTTTCTATTTCGCTAGTAGCCAAGTAGTTTTATTTTATTTTATTTTTGTAATTTAATACATTTTTTTTTAATTTACACATTTTTGTAATTTAATACAACTTTTTTTTATTTACACATTTTTGTAATTTAATACAATTTTTTTTTAATTTACACATTTTTGTAATTTAATACAGTTTTTTTAAAATTTACACATTTTTGTAATTTAATACAATTTTTTTTTAATTTACACATTTTTGTAATTTAATACAATTTTTTTTAAATTTACACATTTTTGTAATTTAATACAATTTTTTTAAAAATTACACATTTTTGTAATTTAATACAATTTTTTTTAAATTTACACATTTTTGTAATTTAATACAATTTTTTTAAAAATTACACATTTTTGTAATTTAATACAATTTTTTTTAAATTTACACATTTTTGTAATTTAATACAATTTTTTTTTAATTTACACATTTTTGTAATTTAATACAATTTTTTTTAAATTTACACATTTTTGTAATTTAATACAATTTTTTTTTAATTTACACATTTTTGTAATTTAATACAATTTTTTTTTAATTTACACATTTTTGTAATTTAATACAATTTTTTTTAAATGTACACATTTTTGTAATTTAATACAATTTTTTTAAAAATTATAACATTTTCTTTAATTAAACACAATTTTTTAAAAACTTAATACAACTTTTTTGAATTTTGAAATTTTTTTTGAAAACTTGATCTCGAACATTCCAGGTTTACTCTGACATCCGTCCGCAATCCGTACCCGCACTACGTTGGCTTCGCCCGGCGCCGCCTGGGCAGGGGCGGGCGAGTCGTCCTGGACCGGGTGAAAACGGAGCTGGACACGCTCTGGCCCGAGTTACCTATACCCGACAAGGAGAATCAGGTGAACATTTTATTATTCTCAATGAGTTAATAAAATAATTGTTTTTATATACGGATAGACGGAGTTGTTCTGTATTCCGATGTTATTAAAAAATTAAGTCTTATTTTGAGGGTACTGCCCTCTACACCAGTACCAAAGTACCCGCAAAAAAAAACTAACTACCATTCCACCTTGCAGGAGGACCTGGAGAACCAGCGTCTCCGCACACCCGTTGAGATCAGCCGCGATTACCACTCGGGTGGCAAACACCCGTGGCGGCACGCGTTCCGCAAACACCTCGCGAGACACCCGCACCTGTGGACCGACGACACGGCCAGGGCGGACGCCGACGGCGGCGACGGGTTCGATCTGAAGATGGAGGTCGACGAGTCGACGGATGCGGTCGAGGCAGGCGCGTCGGGTGCGCGCTCGAAAGGGTCGGGTGGCGTGGGCGGCGCGGTGCGCAGGCGGGTGTGGAGCACCAGCACCGACTACGAGTCGGACGAGAGTCTGAAGCCGGTGGAGAGGGAGTTTGAGAGTTTCATCGCCGATGTGCACGACAAGTGGTGAGTTGCGCAATGACTCTGGCAGCTCCTGCTACTGTCATAAGGCTGTCTTGGTTCCCTATGCTGTCTTGGTTTCCTATGCTGTCTTAGTTTCCTATGCTGTCTTGGTTCCCTATGCTGTCTTGGTTTCCTAAGCTGTCTTGGTTCCCTATGCTGTCTTGGTTCCCTATGCTGTCTTGGTTTCCTAAGCTGTCTTGGTTCCCTATGCTGTCTTGGTTCCCTATGCTGTCTTGGTTTCCTATGCTGTCTTAGTTTCCTATGCTGTCTTGGTTCCCTATGCTGTCTTGGTTTCCTATGCTGTCTTGGTTCCCTATGCTGTCTTGGTTCCCTATGCTGTCTTGGTTTCCTATGCTGTCTTGGTTTCCTAAGCTGTCTTGGTTCCCTATGCTGTCTTGGTTTCCTAAGCTGTCTTGGTTCCCTATGCTGTCTTGGTTCCCTATGCTGTCTTGGTTTCCTATGCTGTCTTAGTTTCCTATGCTGTCTTGGTTCCCTATGCTGTCTTGGTTTCCTATGCTGTCTTGGTTCCCTATGCTGTCTTGGTTCCCTATGCTGTCTTGGTTTCCTATGCTGTCTTGGTTTCCTATGCTGTCTTGGTTCCCTATGCTGTCTTGGTTCCCTATGCTGTCTTGGTTTCCTATGCTGTCTTGGTTCCCTATGCTGTCTTGGTTCCCTATGCTGTCTTGGTTCCCTATGCTGTCTTGGTTTCCTATGCTGTCTTGGTTTCCTATGCTGTCTTGGTTCCCTATGCTGTCTTGGTTCCCTATTCTGTCTTAGTTTCCTATGCATTTGTGGTTGAACATTTCAACACAAGTCTGTTGATGAAGCCCAGACAATTGCAGCATTCCTATACCGTGCGAACGTTGCAGGCTCCATTTCCGGCCGAAAACCCCATCGCCAGCTCCGCCGACGCCGCCGCCGCCGGCCGACGAGAAGCCGCTCGGCCGCGACGCGCCCATCTCCGTGGAGCTGAGCACGGGCCTGGACACCTTCACCACCGAGTTCACGCTGCGGGACCTGTACGACCTGAAGGACCTGGACGAGTCCCATGCGGGCGGCATCCTCTCGGAGGCGGATCTGAAGGCGCTCGGGGAGAAGAGGCTGCAGGTGGACCTGCTGGACGAGCTGGTCAGGGATGTCAGCGAGGATTCTTTTTTATTGCAAGGTGATTATGTGTGGCCAAGTAGTGTTTGTGAAAGTTTGGTCTATCTCCATACTAAATTTCATCGAAATCTGTTCAGTGGTTTAAGCCTAACACACATAAATATTAGTATGGATAGTATTTAATTAATGATATCTTTTTTATAAAACATAAATGCGATAAATATATATATATATATATATATATAACATTCAAAATGTACCGGGAATTGAACCCGGGACGCTTGGTTCGGCAAGATTATTCACAATGTACAGAGTAAACTGTATATAACGTCGCTGAGAGGAATGTGCACTTTATGGCGTCATAGACAGTGGTCGTTAAATGGGAAGGAGAAAATGAGAATGTAATATGTGGTTAATTCGAGTGACGTTAGATGGAGTGTCTTAATGTTCTTTGAAATGTCCAGGCCAGAGCGTCCCCGGGCGTGCCGTCTCTGGCTCGCTGCGTCGCGACCCCTTCGGCTCGACGAGCGTGCGCGTCAGCGCGGTTAGCGAGCCCGTGCACGTGCCCGCGGCCTCCCCGCCCGCCCACCACCACGCCCCCGCCGCGCCCCAGCCGCACACCACGCCCAGGCCTCGCGCCGCGCCCCAGCCGGTGCCCACCTCGCGCATCATCGTGGAGGAGGTCAACGAGGTATGGCCGCACACCATTTGTTTTATCCGGCTCGAAGGACCAACACCGAGTTGATGTTCTTTTCTATGAGTATGTCTCTCCGCAGGTCAACCAGCCGCTAAAGATGGAGCCGAAGCGCGAGGTGAAGGAGGAGGTGGCCGCGAGCGTGCTGGTGAAGGGCGTCGCGAAGAGTTCGCCCGTCAAGAAGCACGTGGTCGCGTCGCGGCGGCCCGACGTCGCGCTCGTCACGTCGGACGCGCACGCGCAGCTCGTCACCGTCGCCGTCTCCGACAGCCTGAAGGTGCGACGTACGAAACGGACGGATCGTATACGAATCCATAATAAACGGGGATTCGGATTATTCATGATCGGATTGTTCATGATTCGGATAATCGGAGATTCGGATTATTCATGATTCGGATAATCGGAGATTCGGATTGTTCATGATTCGGATAATCGGAGATTCGGATTGTTCATGATTCGGATAAACGGAGATTCGGATTATTCATGATTCGGATAATCAGAAATTCGGATTGTTCATGATTCGGATAATTGGAAATTCGGATTGTTCATGATTCGGATAATCGGAAATTCGGATTGTTCATGATTCGGATAAACGGAGATTCGGATTATTCATGATTCGGATAATCGGAGATTCGGATTGTTCATGATTCGGATAATTGGAAATTCGGATTGTTCATGATTCGGATAACCGGAGATTCGGATTGTTCATGATTCGGATAATCGGTCCTACTCTTGTGCAGAGTGTCAAAAGTCCCGCCCCCTTTTGTTTTGCGTTGTCGGCCCTTTTAATGAACTGTTCCTGTTGAAAGCGCAGGTGCGCCTCGGCAACCAAGCGACCACCAGCCAGGGCACGGTGGTGGGTCTGCTGCAGAACGGGCCGTTCGCCGTCACGCTGCCGGTTCATTCGCAGAGGGACATCGGTGGGTACCTTACAATCGAGTTTAGCCAATTGGTCCTTCGGTCCGCATTCAAACTACCCACATTTGGCATTCCAGGCGCGTCGACGATAACGTCCAGCGGCACACCCACCGTCGCCAACATGACCAGCATCGCCAACCTCTGCACCAGCGTACCGACACTGGGCAACGTCTCCCTGCCAACCATCGGCCACGCCCGCCGGCCGACGCCCCTCGTCCAGCTCGGCCACAAGCCCATCAACCCGACCGTGGTGGTGCCGCAGCAGGGCAAGCTCAAGGTGCTGCACGCCCACCCCATCTCGAGCAGCCAGCGAGCACAGCTGCTCGCGCAGAACCGGCAGCTGATGCCGACGGTCGTCTCGCTGGCGACCATCGACTCGAAGCCGACGCTGCTCAAGGCGCCGGTGACGCAGTACTTCGAGATCAAGTCGGGCCAGCTGACGAAGCCGCACCTGGTCAGCCTGCAGGGCAAGCGGCTGGACTTTGACAAGAAGCGGCAGGTGGTGTTCGACGGCACCCTGAAGGGCAACATCCGGCCGCGCTTCAGCCTCGACGGCAGGCAGATCGTGCGCGCGACGCTGCCCGTGCGCAACGTGCGCCACCAGATCCAGCTGAAGAACCGGGTGGTGTCGACGATCCGGCCATCCGTCGAGCCGTCGACGAGCGTGGGCGGCGCGGCCGGCATACCGGTGATGAAGGGCGTGATGCCCAAGCTGGAGCGGCCCGCGCAGATCAACAGCGTCATCGCCAAGGGGCAGAAGATCGCCATCAGCGGTGGCCAGCTGTCGGCGAACGTGCAGGCGATCGCGTTCACCACCGCCCAGCTCAAGGCGAGGCAGGGACGCCTGATCGCGCAGCCCAGGGCCACGCCCGTCGCGTGAGTGGCTCCCCATCACCCACCGAGCACCACCCACTCGACAATTGTTAACAACCTGTTGTTTGTCTTCGTTTCCAGCGACCTCGAACCCACCACCACCGCATCTACCTCCTCCAACGCCAGCGCGCCGGAGACCACCGCCGACGGCGAGACCAACGGCGCGGTGAGGCGGCGCACCGGAGACAACCTGCCCATGGAGGTCACGTGACAAACGACGCGCGCCCCCATCAGTGCCAGTGGCTGTGTCAAGTGTCAAAGCGCCGCCGCGAGCGGCGACCGTGACCGCGACCGTGACCGCGACAACGGTCACGGTCGCGCCGTGAATATGGACGACCCGTTTCCCGTATTGGCGTTTTGATCATCCAAATAGTTGTGTCTTAGTGCTTGCGGGTGGGTGATACCATATTTAACATCAGCAGTTTAATTATAGTGAAATTGTAAGGGCCCCAAGTTAGGTAACATGTTAAGCCGCACTAGGGCTCGCGCCGGTCAATGTATCGACCACATCCGCTTCGTATACTCCACACGCGCGGACTGTACGAACCCCGTTTGGGGGGGGGGGGGGGCGTGTGTTTAGTGCGCTCGGTGGGGGGGTGTCTCCTAATTTTTGCCCCCCTCCGCCCCCGCCCCGCCCCGGCCCCGCCCCGTGCGCGCACGCGTAATTAATTTAAGTGGCTGTGACACGTAGGTAATGAACACGCAAACTGTCAGCCAACCCGACTGTGGTTGGGTGGTTTTGGTCAAATGTGTAATCCACACACACACACACACCTTTTGTTTTTGTGTAAATAATAGCTCTTATTGGAATTTGGGGGGGGGGGGGTTGGGGGGAGGTTGAGTCGCGCGCTCTCTCGCGGCTGGCAATTGTGTTAGTGTGTGTGTGTGGTGTGTATATATATGTGTGTAAATAAGCTGGCAGGCCCAGTGTGTGTGTGTGGCCCCGCGGGGGGGGGGGGGCGGTTACCACGGCAACGGACGCTCTGGCCCCCCCCCAGGAGCCTTTATCGGTTAGCCGATGCAGTGTTGAAGTTGCGTTTATTTTTTTTATTTTTTTTAATACAACCATAGATGAACCCCCCCCCCCCCGACCCAGCGTGTTCAAACTGACTGGTGGTTTCGTTTTGGAAAATACCCTCATTTTTCATATGTAACAGTCTTTTGTCTTTGACAGTCCGTTTGAAAAGGAATCCAGAGAAGAGAGTCCTCAGTAGTTTAGTAGCATCTCTGTGGTTGGGATGACCATTTTGGATTTTAGTCTTAATCAATGTACAGTTTTGTCGTTTGACGGTAGTTAACGGCGTCCAAAATGTTGTTTCGGTCTGGATTGGTATCAACGTTTTGTTGTCGAGGGTGATTTCCAAAATGGCGTCTCATTGACGGGTGATTTTCAAAATGGCGTCTCATTGACGGGTGATTTCCAAAATGGCGTCTCATTGACGGGTGATTTTCAAAATGGCGTCTCATTGACGGGTGATTTCCAAAATGGCGTCTCATTGACGGGTGATTTCCAAAATGGCGTCTCATTGACGGGTGATTTCCAAAATGGCGTCTCATTGACGGGTGATTTCCAAAATGGCGTCTCATTGACGGGTGATTTCCAAAATGGCGTCTCATTGACGGGTGATTTCCAAAATGGCGTCTCATTGACGGGTGATTTCCAAAATGGCGTCTCATTGACGGGTGATTTCCAAAATGGCGTCTCATTGACGGGTGATTTCCAAAATGGCGTCCGACAGTCAGTTTGAACATGTAGACAAATCAATGAATGACGCCAAAGTGAGAATTGATATGGTATTTTTAGACGCGTTTTAATCCTGTCAAATGGACAAATTTCAATACTACCCTCGCTTCTGTTCACTCCACGTGGTCACGCGGCCACGCCTAAAAATAACAAACCAACACACGTACAATTTCCCGAGGGTAGTCGCAACGGAGTCATTCAAAAGAAAACTGTCTGTTTATTCTGTACCTGCGCATTGAAAAAAAAAATTTTTTTTTCGAAACTACCCTCCGGACACTTTGGTGGGGGGCGAATGCAAAAGAAAATGGAGCTTTCGCGTCCGCTGCCGAAAGGGCTGCGGGGATTTGGGTGAAAATGTAAAAAAAAAAAAAACAAAACAAAGGCCCCATACCCATGTGTGGGGCCCGTAATACGCTTAGTAAGGTAAATAGTTAGGTGCGCGGTTGTACATATGTTAGGCGCGGTGTATTCCATTCGCCGATTTCAATCTAGATCCAAAACGAAAATGCTGGATTTATTAAACGAACGATTCTTGTTTTTTTTTCTGTTTTTTTTTTCTATTTTGTTGTTGCTCCGTTTGTCTTTTCTCATTTCATACCCGACGAACCCCTCTTGAAGTATTGTATTTTTAACGTTAAGAGAGAATATATAATCTGCGAAGTATATTTGTTTTTGAATGGCAGCGCGGTGCAAGCGGTGCCCAAAGTGTTATTGTGCCAATTGTAATTTCTATTGGGCAATGCAATTCTAAACTTTTTTTTCAAAGCATAGTCTATATATCTGCATACAGTCAAAATATCTAAAGGTTTAGTCAAAATATCTAAAGGTGCAGTCAAAATATCTAAAGGTTTAGTCAAAATATCTAAAGGTTCAGTCAAAATATCTAAAGGTTTAGTCAAAATATCTAAAGGTGCAGTCAAAATATCTAAAGGTTTAGTCAAAATATCTAAAGGTTCAGTCAAAATATCTAAAGGTTTAGTCAAAATATCTAAAGGTTCAGTCAAAATATCTAAAGGTGCAGTCAAAATATCTAAAGGTTCAGTCAAAATATCTAAAGGTGCCGTCAAAATATCTAAAGGTGCAGTCAAAATATCTAAAGGTTCAGTCAAAATATCTAAAGGTGCCGTCAAAATATCTAAAGGTGCAGTCAAAATATCTAAAAGTGCAGTCAAAATATCTAAAGGTGCAGTCAAAATATCTAAAGGTGCAGTCAAAATATCTAAAGGTGCAGTCAAAATATCTAAAAGTGCAGTCAAAATATCTAAAAGTGCAGTCAAAATATCTAAAGGTGCAGTCAAAATATCTAAAGGTGCAGTCAAAATATCTAAAGGTGCAGTCAAAATATCTAAAGGTGCCGTCAAAATATCTAAAGGTGCAGTCAAAATATCTAAAAGTGCAGTCAAAATATCTAAAGGTGCAGTCAAAATATCTAAAGGTGCAGTCAAAATATCTAAAGGTGCAGTCAAAATATCTAAAGGTGCAGTCAAAATATCTAAAGGTTCAGTCAAAATATCTAAAGGTGCCGTCAAAATATCTAAAGGTGCAGTCAAAATATCTAAAGGTTCAGTCAAAATATCTAAAGGTGCCGTCAAAATATCTAAAGGTGCAGTCAAAATATCTAAAAGTGCAGTCAAAATATCTAAAGGTGCAGTCAAAATATCCGTATTCAGTAAAGTACAAACTCCTGAAAGTTTTGACACTTCTGAAATCTAACTCTACACCTGCTCAGTTCAAGAAGAGAAGAAGCAAAGCAGGCAAGAAACTGGGCTATTCCTTGGTAAATGTTCCCATAAAGAGTGCTAGAATTTGATTCCATTGGAGTATTTGATACAGGTGCACAGGTAAGAACCGGTGATCCAAGAGCTGGTGCTTTGCTCATAAGCATCGATACAGTAGCGCCAGCATTAAGGATCAGGCTACTATTAGTTTTTATTGTGCAAAAGATTGAGAAACTCTGGTCAAATCATATTTCACACAGGTATCATAATTACACTACTGTTCCCAAATCGAGGGTGTCGAGAGAAGAACTGGCAAGAAACATCAGTACGGTAAAAGTATCTTTAGGTTTATGTTTTAATGTTCTTGCAACCATACAAGTAAATAGTTGTTAAGTAGTCTAACCTCGGTTTTATTATAGTATCAAGGCAAACCAGTGGTTGTAGATTTCTACTAAAAAAATGTCTGTATGGAGCGTTCTATATTTGGTATCATGTAAGTTGCTATTAAGTAGATTATGCATTTGAAGAAAATATCACTACTTCTTTGGTAAAAGTAGAATTTTTAAACTATATATATATATATATATAAAATTGATTTTATTAATAGATCGGGCAGTTCCAACACTAAAGAAGCAGTTCCTACATAAGTTGACAGCTAAGTATTTTATCGGCAGTAGAAAAAATACTTTGCAAGTAGTTAGTTTGTTCTATTCAAAAGAAACAAAATAAAAAAAAAAATCTAAATGTAACCATTTATTATCATATATCGGTATAAACAAGATATTTTTGATTTAAAGTGGAGAGTTTCTTGCCAGTTCTCCTCGTTCGCTCCACACCTTTGATTTTGGGAACTGGGCAGTAAATACATTTACTATTTCAGAAAAAAAATCTACTCTGTAGAGTAGAATTTTTTTTCTGTGTAAAATTCTACTCTACAGAGTAGAATTTTTTTTCTGAAGATTCGTATGCGTACCATAGTTACCCGTTTGAATAAAGATTTTGGTTTATTCAATTTAAAGATGTCATTTAATTGAAAAGCGTTCCAACGCTCAAATGGTTCGTTTACAACTTTTGGGGTTGTCTGGAAGAGATCGCTTATTGGCTATAAGGCCGCCCGTTGCTCTTATATGTACTAACATCTATTAAGGACATTTCTACTGTTTAAGTGTAAAGAAATAAATTTAATTTTATAACATTAAAGTCCACATAAACTCAAAATATCTTTATTCAAGTAGTTCATACACTTTTGAATCGTCATTAACATTAACTCGAGAAATTCGATATAACTCAAAATCTAATATGTCAAACACTAGCTGATTCCGGCAATGGTCGTATGTGGCCACAAAATTTCATGAGAATCGGTCGAGCCGTTTCGGTGGAGTACGGGAACGAACATTGTGACACGAGAATGTTATATATTAGATGTTACCTGACTAGTTAATACGCCAACATTATTGTGTTCAATTTAAAATGTCAAATGTTTCTTCACACAAACAAGAAGATCAGTTGTCCACATTTTAATTAAATAATAATGAAAGATAAACACATTCAAAAAGTTTGAATTAATTAACAGTTATCTGATATTAATTAGCATTTGAATTGCTAGCCTATCTCATCGTATTTGGCGGGAAAACGCTAGGCGCCCTGATCCAGTCCACAGACTACACAAAACGTCAACGCTCAAATCATATTAAATACTCTTTTAAGCGATGAGCGCTTTTTAATTTTGACACAAAAACAATATCTTTTTAAGGCATCTGGTGTCCCCAAGAGCTGGTGATTTTCTGGCAAATAAGTATCGCGATACAAGGAAATGCATTATGCTACTCTGCCACAAAGACCGTAATTTTTAAATTAATTTTAGTTATGATCATCTATACTTATAATAAGACAGGAAAAATCGAATGTCTGTACATTAAATATTTTTCCATAAAACTGAAAGGAGGCAATTAAAGAAGAGTCATAGAAACCAAAAAAACAATTTTTGGAATTCTTGTCTGTCTGTCTGTCTGTCTGGTACGTTATAACTTGAAAACTACTGAACGGATTTGAACGCGGGTTCACAGTTGGATTACATATAATTGGGAGCGTCATCAAAAGTTTATTTTGTCAAAATCGGTTAAGAGAAAAAGAAGTTATGGTCAATTGAAAATTTACTTTAACCACTGCTTCAAAATTTTTAAACACTTGTATTGATTGATTAGTTATATATTGTTAAATATGTTCTAATATAAGTTAATCTTAATATTAAAACTTATGACAGGTAACAAAAATAACAAATAACGCAGTGCGCGGTTGAAGTGTTGAACAATGTGCTCGATAGATGGCGTTGATAAAAATCGTAGATTTATTTTATTTTTTTATTTCTTAAACCTATACAGCTTATCAAAAACAGTTTACACAATAAAAATAGAATAAAAATAAAGCCAAAATAAGGTTAAAATATAGAATCGGAAATAGAATCTAAGATCAGGAAAAAGAATAACAAAAAAAACACGAACAGAAAAAAATAAATAAAAATATATATACACATGAACAAGTGGCACTATGTGAAGTACGAACATTTTAGTGTGTGTGTGTGTATCAGTGTGTGCAATGGTGTTGCTGTGTGAGTGAGTGTGCGAAGTTGAGTCTTAGTTTTTTTTTTAAAGAACTTCTACTTAGGCCAAATATATCCATCGCGCTATTAAGATGCTCCATTGTGTAATGACTACCATGATGACCCTATGATTATTTCGAGTGAACACCACCTATACAAACAAGTAAAAGGAAACGAGTGAAGAGACGTTTATCGTTTGTCCGCATCCATTTTCCCACCTACGTCCTTAACGTTAATGAGGTTTACCTTTTATTATTTGGTCAAGCTAATAAGTAATAACCTCACAAGTACGTATTTCGTACTCATAACTTCGTAAGAATTTTCTTTCAACTCTTAACCGCTGAGGAGTTTTACCTTCTATCATCCACATAAGAAGATGACTATCAGAATATAAAATTGTCAGAAAAGTAATTGCCTGTAAGTTAATTTGAGAGTTGATCCATCGGATCCTGTAAAGCTACATCATCCCTGAGTAACACAGGCTATATATAATTCCAATTGTAACAAGATTTTAGCCCATGAAAGAAAGTCCTGTCGAGATCATTAAAAAACGCTATATACTTAACCATTACACGTGGGCGAAGCCGCGGGCGGAAAGCTAGTTATACATATGTTAGATGTAAGTTTGGAGGCGTAACTGGTTGGCTCCACTCAGCCAAAGGGGCGTCGACAGAAGCCGGGCACGCCGTAGCACAGCGGCCCTTTTTAGCTGGTTTTTGGCTGGCATCAGTACGCGTCGGCCATATTTGTACGCTGATAGTTTGTTAATTGATAATTTAAACGTCTCGCTTCTGATTTCTAAGTCTTAGTTATTTGTAATTAATTCAAAAGTAATTAATCATTTGATTTCATAAATTCTGCCCCTGATTTAAAACGTATACGATTAATAATTCCATATTAATTAAATAAATATAATGACAACTATTTATTGAACGTCACAAACATTGACAATATACATCACAGACTACAGCTACAGAACTTCAAGTGTTGCCAAAATGAAATTTGAAATTTAAAACTTTCAAATTTATTTAATTAGACATTTTCTTTGTCTATCTCTCTTCTATCAAATATAATATCTCTATCAATAAATAAGAATTTAAATAAATCTAACATAATCATTATATATTAGCCAATTTCGCAAAAAGTTGCAAGCATATTAAGGAAGACCGGTGACATTTTGACTTTATAGAAATCTCAATTATATGTAATAAAAAAATATTTTATATATATATATATATATAACTTCGAAGGTACCAAAATATTCTTACTTAACTAACTAAAGTTCTTCTGTCCTGTTTTCGTTTATCAATGTAAACGAAGCAATCACCAATTCAAAATTACTTTGCCTCAAACATAATTAAAAACTCCTTAAATCGTAGGTAAAGCAATGCCTTCAGTTAAAAAGGAAATGCACCAAAACTAAAACCAGAGACAATGACATAGACAAGCTGTATGATCTGTATGCTTGAAGTTCTGCGAGAGAAATGTATGTATGCAGCTTTAGTTATAGTAAAATGAATAAACAGAACGCATAAGCGTACGAGTCATTTCAGGGACAAACGAGCTATTAGAATCTAGAGCAGACTGTTGAGAAGTGTGTCTTTATCATGTTCATTAATAGAGGATAAAAAGAAAGCCCAATCAACACTTTTATTTCCTTTAACTGATGGTACACTACTAATTAATATTTAATGACATCTTGCGCCCCGCCCGCAATGTGAGCACACCGAAGCTAAATATAGTTGTGAAGAAGGAATGCGGTTGCTTCAACCAAAAATTGGGGGTGGGGGGTTTTCCCTGACCAGTTAAAGCTGTTGACGTCATATTCATTGCAGCTGCAGCTAGATTTCGCTTTACCACATTTAGTTTGCACTATAACTTAAATATACTCCTGTACTTATAATTTATTGTGATGTTGCGTGCGTCCAAATAAACATATTTTCTTTCTTTCTCTCTAAATATGTGTGTGTTTGTGACCCATTCGCTGGTGTAATGATTGCTTTACAGCCGTAGAACATGCTTGGCTTATAAGCAGAGAGTTTCTTGCCAGTTCTTCCCTACGCTCCTAATTTGGGGACCGGCAGTTAAGTGGCAACTTTTTGTTTTTTGACAATTGACATAAGTGTCCATTCCTAGTTACCTATGTGAATAAAGATATTTTTGTTTTGTTTTCAAACTCAGTTTGAACCATTTCTTTGTTATGCTCGGTCGATAACTGAATTTTTTTTATAGAAGAGGGGGCAAACGAGCAGGTGGCCCACCATAAAGGTGAAAATGCTGTCCATAGACACTCACGCGGCTGGGAGCTCGTGAGTGCGTTGCCGGCCTTAAATACAAGCAATTTCGATTTGACCATCGATAGTGGAGCAAAATAGCTTCTAGATTATAACTTAGATATATAGAACTAGTCGAATGTCACTTGTAAACGAATATTTAGAGGACAAAGATCCCTTTAACGTGTCGTCAATTGGCTCAGCATCAGGACAGTTTAAGTCTTGAGTAGCCTCACAATGCTTTGTTATTTTAATTGTCAGTAGCACAATTTTGTATTAATTGTTTATTTTAAAAGAGCAGCTATCGAGTTTCTTGCCGGTTCTTCTCGGTATATGCCTTCCGAATCGGTGGTGTTAATGACGATTCAAAAGCGTCTTTATAAAGACCCACTTGGATAAAGATATTTTGAGTTTGAGTTTAAAAATGTTGGCATACCTAACGAGAAACCCTTCAAATGCTGTTCCTATAATATAAATGCTGCCTCATGGTACCAGAAGTTTTATTTACCCCAAATATACCGAGACTCGGGAGCTTTTTAATAACGGGATTTGTTTGCTCCCAAAAATAAATCATATCATTATTTAGCAAGGTACATAGAACCATTTTAAATCGGGCAACCTGGAGAAGAAACAGGCAAGAAGATACCCTTCTTGAAGCATAAGTGCTTAATCGTTAATAAACCAATTCCTTCCAAACTTTCTCATCATCAAAATAATATATAAAACGCTCGGTTAAGACCGAGCTTCCCTTTAACTGCTTTTTAAACTGACAGTTAACCAAGTTTGACATTTTGTCATAATGAACTGTGACAAGCGTCATTTCTTTAAATTATTGGTAAATATTAAATTAGCATCATCACCAGACCCCAAGCCGAGTTTCTTGCCCGTTTCTCTAACGCACGAGCAGGCGTACAGTTTAAATTTAAGACCATTAGAAACGGTCCGGTTCACCGAATCGAGACTTTGGGACATCAAACACACACTCTCAATAGCACACACATGGGCGGGCAACGTGCACGTGCACGTGTCTATGGACGACCACCTCACCCCACACCCCGAAAACGTTCAAGACCACAACCTACCCACATTTCCGTCTCGCTCCCACCTGTTTATACACACACAAGGCAATAAATAAATGTACTACGATTTAGTCTTTATTGTTGTTAACACGTGGCGATGTCGCCATCTCATTCTAAACCTTACAATAAGAAAGAGATGCTCTCACTCTTTATGGATACAAGTCGCGGGTTAATACGATCTAGGAGGTTCACGGCATTGCCGTCTCCCGCAAACACCTCCCTCCCTCCCCCCCCCCATCCCGCTAGAGAGGGACAGAACATAGCGGGGGCATGAGTGCCCGCTGCCTTACAGCGACGCATGATTATTGCCGTCTCCCTCTTCCCGTTAGAGAGGGAAATAACAGTGGAGCAAGTATTTGTCTCGCTCTTTTCGTTACGGAACATAGCAGAGGCTCGACTATAGCCGTCTTCATCTTTGTTAGAAAGGGACAGAGCACAGCGGAGGCAATACCTCTCTCTCTCTCTCTCTCTCTCGCCCCGCTTTTATTTTGTACAACGTATTCAACTACTTAACGAAATACAGCCAATCGTGATGTACCCACATATTTATTGCAAATGTGAAACGCGGGAAATTTCTCGAATGACGGTAGTTTTATTCGACGCATCCGACTTTAACACAATCGGTACATCACAATTGGCGTGCATCACAGTGAAAATGATTGATAGGACTTTCTTTTTAAATGTGGGTACAACAAAAAAAAAATACGTCAATGTCGGTTAAAAATCCGGACAAAAGTTACAAATTCAACTTTGAACCCTCGAAAGATCTACTTGCACCGTTTTGACTGAAATATTTTTTTTTTAATTTTCGTGGGTATCACAATTATTTAACAAAGAGACGAACATTTAAAAAAGATTCCACCGGGAACGGAACTTGGGACAACCGTCGCGTCATTGAGTTACTCAATAGTCAATAGTGCAAATAAATTTTTCGTGCGGGTACTTTAGGTGGGTAGGTACAAGTCCCATTCTCTTTACTATACCAAATAGATGTTATATACATATATTTACATGGACAAAGCTTTGATATTACAAAAATATTTAATTTACATTTCACAAGAGGAAAAAAAAAAACAACAGCGTACCAACGACACACCATGAGCGCTCAGACCCAACACTCGACGCGCAGTTCCCATTGACAATTGACATTCGTGTCAAACGGCCGTCAAAATTGAAATTCATAAAAACTAAATCAGTCTAATCGCATCTTAAATAGTGAGTCACAGTTCTTTTTTCAAAAAAAAAAACGACGGTAGTCTGAAAATTCCATCAGATTTTGTTCAAAAAGTGACGGTACATTGAAAATTCCATCAGATTTTGTTCAAAAAGTGACGGTAGATTGAAAATTCCATCAGATTTTGTTCAAAAAGTGACGGTAGATTGAAAATTCCATCAGATTTTGTTCAAAAAGTGACGGTAGCTTGAAAATTCTATATACAATTAATGGGGTTTTTAAAATCTGACAATTCAAGCAACATCGTGAGTACCCATGGTGATGTAAATGCGATGAACGAAATGCCCGCATTTGGAGAAAAAAAAAAGCGTTTTTTTTTTTACAGCTTCGCGGTCACGGCTACCGTCAGGGACGGCGCCAATACCAAAACTTGTTCGACAAAAAACCCGTCAGTTAGACCCATTCGAAATTCGAACGCGTCCCCCCCCCCCCCCCCCCAAATATTCGGAATCCGGAACCGGCGCTCCCGAGACGCAATCCGAAATTCAAACCGGCTCAAAGCGTCGGGCCCGTTCCGCATTCGGAATCCGGAACCGGCCGCTCCCGAGAGCCGATTCGGAATCCGAACCAAACAAAACCGCTACACTAGTGAGGTCCATGTGTTGTTGAGGAACGCCGACACACGTGGCGGCAACCGCGCCGTGACGTCAATTCGCCGGTCCACTTCCGTTTTCGGCCACCTGCGGAATACGAGAGTGAGCGCGCGCAGTTGTGTGCCGGTGTTCCCAACGGGCCACGGAACGGAGGGTATTTCCAAAAAAAAAAAAAAACCAACGGACAAAAACGAGTACCGTCAAAACGAAAAAAAAAATGTTTTTTTCTTTTGGATATACCCTCGTCACTACGTGACGGTGTTTAGTGAGAAATGACCCCAAACGGAGCTCTGGTTACACGTGACCCTTTTTGAAAAACAAAATGGCCGCCGAATAAGCAGTGCTCACCCGTCACCAGGTTATGTCAAGTCGAGGAGCAATTTCAGAAGTGGTTGTAGTCGCAACGATACACAGCTGCGCGCAAGCTTACATTAACACTAAGCAACAATCACACATGCGTCGAAAACCGGTTAACGGTTTTCGAAAAAAAAAACCGGCATCGTCAAAACGCGTCGAGTTCCACTGTCGTCGCTGACAACTGTCAATGTTAAAAAAAAACTGACAATAAGACATAAGACATTTGTCAGAAACGACACCCGACAGCCGCGAGAGACGCGTCGGTCGAAAAGTACAACTGCGGGTACCCTCCTCATAAATGAAATCCAAATAAACTTTCACATATTGCAGATTTAATTTAAAAATAAAACAATATATGTACAATGTCAAATAATCTCTGTAAATTAAGTACCGCCCCCACTCACGAACTTACAACTAGAATATATATCTGAAACATTAACCGACGATTGAACGTTAACGTTTCGACACTCAGACGATAACATATGAGAATATCAATCATAAAAATGTTGGGTAGCATTGTAAAACAAAAAGCGCGTACCCGCATTTTCAATTAAAAAAAAATGTTGTATGAGTCTATTATTAGTCCCCTCTATACCTTTTCAAAGGTTTGTTCTCTATAAAAAAAAAAATTGCAAATAAACACTTATTAATAATGGTAACAAAATGGCACGCGCGTACACGTTACGGACACGACAGCAACACCGAAACTGACAGGTGACAGTTTACAAAGGTAGGCCTTTATGTGTCGACATTTCGAACAAAACACTGCCAGTTTCTGACGGATCGTGTGACGTGTCAGAAGCATGTATGCAGCTAACATATTAACACAATATATCCTTCAATACATATAATATAAAACCTTTAAGGAACGATAATATCGAATTCTGATCGTACATATCTATATAAACTATAAATTACCTATATATATATCGATATATTACCTATATATCGTTTCATAACCCCCATACATAACCCCATAACATATAAACACAATATATCCTTCAATACATATAGTATAAAACCTTTGAGGAACGATAATATCGAATTCTGATCGTACATATCTATATAAACTATAAATTACCTATATATATATCGATATATTACCTATATATCGTTTCATAACCCCCATACATAATACATCTTTTACTTTACTGATCGTATCGTATATATCTATATAAAATATAAATTACCTATATAAATAGCGATATATTACCTATATATATCGTTTCATAACCTATATTTACCGATATATAGCCTATATATAGACTATATAGATAGTTTTGACTTGAAAAAATTATATTGATTCAAGTTGACGTCGACGGGTGTTTGAAGTCTCTAAAAAGAGATTTTTGACGCTTGACAATTAACCACGTCAAATGCCCCCGGACGGACGGATCCGGGTTACATATTCTATATCCGGGACATACGAACAAACGACCCGTAAACGACATTCCCAACGATACCCTGTTTCTGTTGAGCAAATACAACATTAAAGCTTACAACAACAACAACAACAACTCGACTCACCAACAATTATCAACTGGACTTAAAACAGTCGCATCCAAAGACACAGACTGAATCACAACTGCGTTTTAAAATCACACTAAAGTGGGACAGGAATCGCGTAGTATCACCGTGCCCCACCGTCCGGGGACTTACGGGTAGGTCCAAACCACTAAATCAGTTTAACGAATTGGGACATTAAAGGGGTGAGGGGGGGGGGGGTTTATGGGGGGGGGGTTCTAGACATATTGGAAAATGTCTCTTTTTTTTTTCTAATTTATTCCAATTTAAAACAGACTGATTCAGCAATGCAGTGATGCGACCCTGTATTACGTACAGTTCACAATTACACATATAGAAACATATAAAAAAATATGTGCCCTCATTGACGTTATATGTGATTTAAGTGGAATGCCTTTCGCAAGATATGATTCAGAGTCGTTTATTGAGGCCGTGTCACGGTGACACTAGTGGTTGTGACGGCGGTGATTTTGCAGGTAGAAGTTCAGCGGTGATTGTGACAGTAACAATTTTGACACGATTGTGATATTGACAGCAGTGATTTTGACAGTTAGTGATTTTGACAGTTAGAAATTGTGACAGTTAGTGATTGTGACAGTTAGTGATTTTGACAGTTAGAAATTGTGACAGTAGGTGATTGTGACAGTTAGTGATTTTGACAGTTAGAAATTGTGACAGTAGGTGATTGTGACAGTTAGTGATTTTGACAGCGGTGTATATGACAGTGTCAAATTTTGACAGGCATAAAACAAACCATAAATGTAGAAGTGACGTTCCGCTCTAAATAAACGACTCTGCCTTCGATAATTAATATTACAAGAATATATGTCAAAAACAGATATATATATATATATATATATAAAAATATGCCTATGAAATAAATACATCCAAAAATAATGTCCTTGTTCCGAATGTGGGTGTTTTGTGTGACTTTCTTGTAAACAACATTAAAGTTGTATATATAAAAAGAAATTGCACCAAAAATATCTAAGCGTTTTTGTCTGTCTGTACGTCGACCGTAAATACAAAAATTACACAGAAACACCCTTTTTGTCTGTCGGTACATTGACTATATAAAAAAAAACTTTTTTTTATTCTACCGGTACATTGACCATAAAAATATCCGATTTTTGGTCTGTCCGTACGTTGACCATATAAAAACCTTTTTTTTTTCCATCGGTACATTGACCATAACAAAATATATCCGATTTTTGGTCTGTCTGTACATTGACCAAATAAAAAATATCCGATTTTTTGTCTGTCCGTACGTTGACCATATAAAAACCTTTTTTTTATTCCATCGGTACATTGACCATAACAAAATATATCCGATTTTTGGTCTGTCTGTACGTTGACCATATAAAAAAAACTTTTTTTTCTGTCCGTACCTTAGAAAATATGCGATTTTTAGTCCGTCCGTACATTGACCAAATAAAAAAAAACTTTTTTTTATTCTATCGGTACATTGACCAAATAAAGAGAATCCGATGTTTAGCCCGTCGGCACTAAGCTACGGCTCGGGCGGCGGCGGCGGCGCGGGCGGCGGCGGCATGGCCGGCAGCGGCGGCGCCGGCGGCTGGTGGTGGTGGTGGTGGTGGTGGTACAGGCTGTTGTAGAAGTACTCCACGCCGTAGTAGAGCGGCGGCGGCTGCACCACGTAGTAGGGCAGCGGCTGAAAGTAATTGCCTACCTTGAGATCCCTCGCCACCTTCGCGGGGGGCCCGCCCTCCAAGTTCGGCCTCTTCCTGGAGCCGTCCAGCACGTCCTTGGAGATCTTGATCTTGAGCCCGGGCGGCGGGATCGTGATCCTCTCCTTGGGTATTTTGATCTTCAGCCCCGGTGAGGACGAGCGCGGTATCGTCACGCGCAGCTCCTCGGGACTCTTCTGCGGGCTCTTTCTCCTCTCCTTCTTGTGTTTCTTGCCGCTCTTGTGCTTCTCCTTCTTCTTCTTCTCCTTCTTGTGTTTCTCCTTGTCGCACGGCTCGACCGGGGCCGTGATGGGCGCGGGTTTCGCGAGGCTCTCCTTCAGCAGGTTGGAGACCAGGGTCGGGTCGGTCTCGATCCCGTTCCGGACGTCCGGCTTCTCCTTGTCCGGTTTCCTTCTCTCCTCCAATTTCTTGACAACGGGTACTAGCTCTGGCTCGGTTCTCTTGGGGGATATGGGGGACAGGATCGCGGGTGGCTGCATCTCCCGGACGGCGGACGCCGGGTCTGGACGCTTCTTGGGGCTTGGGGGGCGGCTGGGTTTCTGTACCACTTGGGGCGGACGCTTGGGTTGGGCGGCCGTCGCCGGTGGGGTGACGTTCTCCGGCGAGAACAGCGAGGGCGGGCGAGTCCGTGGTACTTCGGGTTGGGGCTGGGATGCCGGTGGGTTCGGGGGCGGCGTGGGGTTGGGGTTGGGGTTGGGTGGCCGATGCCGCTCGTGCGGTGGTTTGTGGTGGGGCGGCTTGTGTGGCCACATGTGGGGTTTGCTGGGCGGTCTGTGGGGTTGGGGCTGGTTCGCGGGTCTCGGCCCGGCCCGTATCGCCTGTTGGCGTCTCTCCCTCTCCTCTCTCTCTCTCTTCTCCCTGTACAAGTTGAAGTCTATCTTCTGCGGCGGCGCCTGCGACGTCGCCGGCACGTAGCCGCCGGGGCCTTGTTGGCGGCGTCTCTCGCGCTCATATTCTGAAACGACAATTCACAATTAGAAGCAATTATTCATCGTATGTTATATTCCGTCAAAAGCAATAGAATAAAAGGCCGCCTCGCATACGCGATCCCGTTTAATTCTTTCAGGTGCCTCCTGTTTTTATAGAAGATTGTTATAAAGGGGTACCCTTAAGGTTATTATAGGAGCCAAAAGGAAGACAATAGATATTTTTTGAAAGGGGGGGGGGCTAAATCTAATCATTTAAATGGGTGATCTAGAATAGGGAGCAATCAATAACTATACAGTTAGATGAGGGGGAAAACATCACATTTTTATACAAATAGGGGGGGGGGGACAAAACAAGTTTTCCAGAAGGGGGGAACAAACAAAACCGATTTATTTGGGAAAGGGGAGCAAAAGTGGGGGTAGTTCTCACCTTTATCGAAGGACTTTTCTATCTCGTCGCTGGTGGCGAGCGTGTGCTCCTTCTTCCTGTCGAACGGCGACGCTCCAGGGTGCGGGGGGTTCGGCGAACTGCCTGCGAATCATTTATTCCTTTAATTCACCACAAATCAACCAGAAATAATCCAAATCACACTTCAATTAATTGTCCTAAATGTCATCCTCATTTCAATACGCGGTCTGTGTAAACACGTGCTCGAGCACTATAAATAAGAACGCATTGTAACCGCGCGGCTCAGTCGCGCACGGGCCGTTGCACGGAACGGAGCTCTTCAAATAGTAATATACAAATACTATAACCGCTGTTTAAAAATGAGTGGTTATTATGATGGACTAACTATTAGGGTAGGCAACGGTACAGCAAAAAGAAATGTATCGTGCTCTAAGGGCCGGCAACGCATCCTATAAACGACTACGACCAAGCCACGATATAAGATATAATCTTCATCGATATTGCAAAAGTAATCAATTGCCAACTGACATTTAAGAAGATGATCAACTCACTAGCATTGGACATGGTCATCATCTTCTTTTTCAGTCTAGAGGGACACTTGTCGAATATGTGAAGGAACTCGGAGGTGAGACGCTCCAGGAGGTCGGCGGTGACCGTCTTGTCCACGTACGAGAACCAGTGTCTGCCCTCGTGCGACTGCGGTATCTGAAAACCATTTCATCTACCCTCATCAAAACATTATAAACGACTAAAGTGTTCATTTGTAAAAAAGGGAATCTACCCTCATGTTAAAACTAATTTACTAAAAATTTCATAATACAAATCCCCCCCTTTTACCACCCCTCTCCGGAGATATGCCTTCTGAGCATGTGTGTCGCCTGCTCATTTACCCATTTGTGATCAGAGTATTGCTTTTTCAGTGTATATTGAAAATGTGTATAAATGCGTGTGTGAGGGGAGTAAGAGATAGGGGGGGTGATCTGGGGGGGGGGGTATGAAACAGTAAAGAAGGGGTGGATGGATAAATGGAGATATGTATGGGTTGATAATATGGAAATATAGGTAAAAATAAATAGAAGGGGGGATAGAGTACATGGAAATGGGGGGTGGATTTGGAGATAGGGATGAGACGATGCTAATGACACACACACACACACACAATTGCACAAGAGATCGAGAGGAGTCGGGTAGAGTGCGCGCTCACCTGCCAATTGCTCCACTTGGAGGCCAAGTGTATACAGAAGCAGGCGACCACCGTCGGCTTGTATTGCAGGCACATGGTCGTCAGGTGGAGGCTGTTCGAAGCCATGAAGTACGACGTCTGCGCCAAGTCCTTGGGTGCTGGAATGTTTTTTACACAATCGCATTAACAAAGGCATCCGTCCATACACCTACTAGTGGTACCTACCCACCAAATATTAAACTATGGGACTGTCAAATTTTTACACGACAACCATTCCACATCCGAAGCAAACAAGAGACAGACGTGAGGCCAATAAGAAAAAAAATTCAAAAAAAATGAGGGTAGTTTACTGACTTTAGTGCTGAGCAAATTGAAACAAACAAGAGACAGACGTGAGGCCAATAAGAAAAAAAAAAAAAAAATGAGGGTAGTTTACTGACTTTAGTTCTGAGCCAATTGAAACAAACAACAGACAGACGAGAGGCCAATAAGAAAAAAAAAAAAAAAAAATGAGGGTAGTTTACTGACTTTAGTTCTGAGCCAATTGAAATAAACAACAGACAGACGAGAGGCCAATAAGAAAAAAAAATAAAAAAAAATGAGGGTAGTTTACTGACTTTAGTGCTGAGCCAATTGAAATAAACAACAGACAGACGAGAGGCCAATAAGAAAAAAAAAAAAAAAAATGAGGGTAGTTTACTGACTTTAGTTCTGAGCCAATTGAAACAAACAACAGACAGACGAGAGGCCAATAAGAAAAAAAAAAAAAAAATGAGGGTAGTTTACTGACTTTAGTTCTGAGCCAATTGAAACAAACAACAGACAGACGAGAGGCCAATAAGAAAAAAAAAAAAAAAATGAGGGTAGTTTACTGACTTTAGTTCTGAGCCAATTGAAACAAACAAGAGACAGACGTGAGGCCAATAAAAAAAAATTCAAAAAAACGAGGGTAGTTTACTGACTTTAGTGCTGAGCCAATTGAAACAAACAAGAGACAGACGTGAGGCCAATAAAAAAAAATTCAAAAAAAATGAGGGTAGTTTACTGACTTTAGTGCTGAGCCAATTGAAACAAACAAGAGACAGACGTGAGGCCAATAAAAAAAAATTCAAAAAAAATGAGGGTAGTTTACTGACTTTAGTGCTGAGCCAATTGAAACAAACAAGAGACAGACGTGAGGCCAATAAAAAAAAATTCAAAAAAAATGAGGGTAGTTTACTGACTTTAGTGCTGAGCCAATTGAAACAAACAAGAGACAGACGTGAGGCCAATAAGAAAAAAAAATCAAAAAAATGAGGGTAGTTTACTGACTTTAGTTCTGAGCCAATTGAAACAAACAAGAGACAGACGCGAGGCCAATAAGAAAGAAAAATCAAAAAAAATGAGGGTAGTTTCGTTATTCTACCCTCACTTTTGTGACAAGTGTTCTTAACGCCACACACATCACACATACCTCTCCCTCCAATGGCGGCAATGACGCAGTGACACTTTGACACGCTGCCATCAGTGTAAAAGAGAAAACAAACCTGTTCTACCCACCCAGACCCCCGCACCCGGGCCCGTCAACCGTGTGCCAAGTGTCGGCTGTCAAATGTCACGCGTCAACTGTCATCGCTCACCTTTGACGAGGTGGCAGGTGCGCACCACGTGCGTGTGCGGGTGGTCGATGGCAACATCGAAGCCGAGCGTTTGCAGCAGGACGTTCTCGTTAAAAACTAAATCTTGAGCCTGAAAAATACACAAAACAAAACGCATTAGGATTAAAGGAAACATGATTTAAAAAAGCAATAAAAACTGAGTTAGGCAAAATAAAATCATTGATATTAAAGGAAAAATGATTTAAAAAGCAATAAAAACTGAGTTAATAAACTAAAATCATTGATATTAAAGGAAAAATGATGTAAAAAGCGAACAAAACTGAGTTAATAAACTAAAATCATTGATATTAAAGGAAAAATGATTTAAAAAGCAATAAAAACTGAGTTTATAAACTAAAATCATTGATATTAAAGAAAAAATGATTTAAAAAGCGAACAAAACTGAGTTAATAAACTATAATCATTGATATTAAAGGAAAAATGATTTAAAAAGCAATAAAAACTGAGTTAATAAACTAAAATCATTGATATTAAAGAAAAAATGATTTAAAAAGCAAACAAAACTGAGTTAATAAACTAAAATCATTGATATTAAAGAACAAAAAAAAAATATATTTTTTTTTATAACTCTACATTAACGAGAATAGAATGTCAAGTGGTCAAAAGAGGAACAGCTCAATGACGTTCCATGTTTGTCTTCAATGAAAAACTTTGTCCCAGTAAAAGGATTATTAAATGTAACAAAAAAGCTTGTGAAAGCTCCAAACGCTTAAATGGTAACCAGCTTATGGGTGTCTCTTACCGGCTCATTTTAAAACATCAGACTCTTATCAAGTATGCCACCATTCATACAATGTATAGCCGGACATTATAGTCTCCTGATATACCATAGACAAAACTAGACTACATACACACAATACAATTTTCAAAAGTTTTCTAACACCGGCTGGCGGCTGGTGTGTTGCCAGCCTTTCAAAAACTCTCTTCTCTACACATTGTGACAAACTGTCACTCTACAGTAGCAAAGGTGCCTTTACAGCTTTGTAATGGCTTCAGAACAGGTGTGGCTGCGTGTGAGGGCTGACATTTTTTTAAAAAGTACTTCTCACAAATTTATATGTTAAGGAGGAGAGTTTTTAAACTTAACAAATAAACAAATAACCGACCACTGGTCTTCATAACCTCTCACCTGTTCCTGGTACTGTTCGGAGCCAGTGAGTGTATTCACACCCTCGCCCCTGTGTAGGCACACGTGTGCCACTTTAATTACATATTCTAATTTCCTCGGCTGCTCTTCCACCTGGAATTGAGAATGCAATATATGTATCATATTCTGGAAGGCCAGTCAACGGCTGATAACATCGTGTGTATATTATGAGAGTGTCTTATTGTCTAAGTTAAAAGTCATTACTTGACTCTAAGTGACTCCTATGTTAAAATAAGATCTCATTGTCAAAGTCACAAGTCATGACTTGATTCTAAGTCACTCCCAACGTCCAACATCCAAGTCACAAGTGATTACTTGACTCCAAGTGAGTCTTAACTTACAGTACGATCTCACTGTTAAAGTCATGACTTGATTCTAAGCCACTCCTAACTTAAAGTAAGATCTCATTGTCAAATACACGAGTCATGTCTTGACTCTTGTAACTTAAAGTAAGATCTTATTGTCAAAGTCACAAGTCTTAACTCTTTGTCACTCCTAACTTAAAGTAAGATCGCATTGTCCAAGTCACAAGTCTTGATTTGAAGTAACACCTTATTTGAAGTAAGTTCTCAAGCTTAAAGTCACTAGTTACGATAACTTAAAGTAACTCCTCAATCTCATCATGATTCTGTTCGCTTACCTTAAAAGTGAGATCTCATCATTAACTAGACGATGATACCACAAACTTACTCGAAATAAGTAGCGTAAGCTTACCTTCGCAGCCAAAAAGAGCGCGGCGGCAGCTATCGCGTTCCTGTGGAACTGTGTGAACGAATGGAACGCGTAGAACCGATGCATATAAACAATCGCAGTGTTAATACATAATTGAGATCTGTTATAGTCTATTAAGGAAAATTAAGAAGTGTGATTTAACATTTAAATAAATGAGACACTCCATGTAACGACAAAATTGTTAAAGCGTCGAAATTCAGCTTGTATTCCATACAACGATATATCTACGCTACGATTTAACGACCACTCTATAACGGCATTAAACGAACGGTACCCTTCAGTGTCGTTACATAGAGTTTACACTGCAATTACACTTTTGTTTGTTTGCAATAATATATAACTGTATTGCATTCAGATTTTTCTACTCTCCATTTAACGACCACTCTATAACGGCCATAAACGAACGGTACCCTTCAGTGTCGTTATATAGAGTTTACACTGTATTTACACTTTTGTTTGTTTGCAATAATATATAACTGTATTCCATTCAGATTTTTCTACTCTCCATATAACGATCGACTCTCTAATAACGGTTACACCGCAATGTGTATAAAAAAAAAATAACTGATATTAAGCTGCGAAACAATTGTTTTGACATAATATTACAACTGAGGTTCTTCTTACTTCTTTCTTCTCTTACTCAGTTTTAGTTTAAAAGTATTGTTGACTAGCTCAATTTCTTTAAAGACTATTTACTACGAACACCTGCAGCAAGTGAGTTGCCGGCCTTTAAGTAAGAGGAACGGTCTTTTATTACTTGTTTTTTTTTTCTTTTTTATGTCCTATGTATCAAAAGTCTCAAAATACTTATTTATTATATTATAATCTTTAATTTATTTTTAAATCTACATAATAGTTAACGTAGTGTAGGCAGAACCGCAGGGCAACACATTCATCCATACAAATTTTATAAATGCGAAAGTTATCACACTCAAACTACTGAACCGATTTTGATGAAGTTCGGTATGTAGACAGACTAAACTTTGATGGAGAACATATGGTATTTTTTATCGCAAAAAGATCATAAAAATATCACGACTACTCTGCCATTGGTTTATAATGTAATATATATAATATTATAAGCGAAGTCGTTATAAGCGATGTCGTTAAAAGCGAAGTCGTTATAAGCGAAGTCGTTATAAGCGATGTCGTTATAAGCGATGTCGTTAAAAGCGAAGTCGTCATAAGCGATGTCGTTATAAGCGATGTCGTTAAAAGGGAAGTCGTTATAAGCGAAGTCGTTATAAGCGATGTCGTTATAAGCGAAGTCGTTATAAGCGATGTCGTTATAAGCGAAGTCGTTATAAGCGATGTCGTTATTAGCGAAGTCGTTATACGCGAAGTCGTTATAAGCGAATTCTACTGTATACAATATGAAATGGACCACAGTGCATTGCACAATCAAAGTGTAATCATTTCAGTCAAATAGAATGTACGAACTAAAAAAGAGAAAGTTTGCAAAAAAAAAAAATAGGGTCAAGCGCGAGAGGCACATCACGTATTTCGTATAGGCTTCTTTTTTAGATCATTTGTATACAGATACAGGATGTTCACAAGCTTAGAATCAAATTTAGAAATTAAAAAAAAAATTGTATGCAATTTTTTTACGCTTACATGCCAATTCTCATGTTCTATGCGGACGGGCAAGAAAATCTAGGCCGCAGAAGTAGCAAGAACGGTAAAGAACAACCAGTATACCGTGTTCCAACAAAGTCAGTTCAGTCGACTCAAATCAAAACTCTACGCACGTACGCGACCAAGACAAGAAGCAGGCAAGAAACCCGGCTTGCAATGTCTCTATATATAGAACAATAAAAAATTACAGTGTACACCCTATGTAACGACACTGAAGGGACTGTGCATTTTTTGACGTTACAGAGAGTCGTTAAATGGAGAGATGAGAAAGCATTGTATACAAGCTAAACCAACCAAAAACCAATTCGATTTCGACGCTTTAGAGATTTCGTCTTTAGAGTGACGTTACATGGGGTTTACACTGTATGTGAAATAGCACACGTTCACTTCACACTGACAACAACCTGCAGACTTAACCAGTTCGTGACTGTGTTCTGGTGGGTTCGAACCCACTTCAGAAACTGTCTATCAATATCTTACTTTTTTCCAATTCTAAAAATATCTCTATTAACTTAGGTAACAAGTCAAAAAAGGCTTCATAACAATTTATGACACTACATTCACAGCCCGTTCCCAAATCAAGGCTGGAGAGGGGACAAGAAAGAGGCAAGAGGTTCGCCTCTATAACAAGATTCCAAATAATTCCATGACTTTGTAACTAAATCGTTACACAGAAGAGCACTTTATTAAATAACACTCTATACACAAGTAAAAAAAACAACAAAGCTGACCGTTTGGCTCCATCTCGACTTGGTCAAACCTGGCAGAGGGTCTTACACGACTCACAATCCAAAATGGTCCCATGATATGCAAAATTAAATCTTTGATGGCATACCATACCATAACCACTCAACTCAGGTATTGTTGTCACCAAACATTATAGAGAGTAATTTAATGGACACATATTTCCAAACATCACCGGGATGCATCTATGCGTCTCCGACTGTACTGCTGTCACCCGCATGGTCACAGGAATATCATTTCCAGTTCCATATTTTGTGAAACATGATTAATATTATTGATATGCATTCAATGGCACAACAAACATGATTCATAAATGATTCATTATCACAAATTTATAACTAAAATTGAATTTGATATTTTAATGACAGACTGTTATAAATGTATATTTTAATATATAAGACTCGTTTTGTAAAAAAAAATTCTCTAAAAATAGATGTTGACCGATTTTCAGTCCTACACAAATTTCATGAGAATCGGTCAAGCCGTTTCGGAGAAGTTAAAGGAACAAATATTGTGACACGAGAATTTTATATATTAGATTTTTGTATATAGATATTTATAGAGATATTTATATTTGTAATGAAAATTATGGGGAGTGTTATTACTACTGTCAAAAAAAAGCTAATTATTTTTTTGCTATTAAGCAAGTACATCAAACTAGAAAAGTATACTTTTTATTTATATAAGAGCAACGTGCAGACAGATTATATATATATATATACCAATTTATTTAATGGCCACAACAGAAAAATTTAAGCTTTAAGCTCTTTAAGGAAAGTTTTGTTTCAAAGTCAAAATATCTTTATTCATTAAGGTACATAGGACCATTTTGAATCGTCTTAAATCTAAGCGATTCTACGCCTGCTCGTACGCGACCAAGCCGAGAAGAAGCAGGCAAGAAACTCGGACTGTTTGTTTTTTTTTTTGGAAATGATCCCAGTACACTTTTTAAGGCCAGGGTAAGCTGGAGCTAATTTATTATTTGGGTTTAATTAAGTTACTGCATTGATTTGTGGTTCAATATTAACAAATAGTTAGCGAGATAGATTCCTTGTATATTCAAACTGTAAAAAACAAGACTTATCACACCGCAGACCAGAAATTTAAACTGTCAACCCATCAAACCATATTAAACTCAAATAATTAGTAACAGAGGCTAATTTAATAATATGAAATCAAGTGAAGGTCCATTCTTAATTTACTCACAGTCAAATTAAAACAGAAGACACAGTGTAAACACCCATGTAACGTCACTCGATTTAACGACACACTTGTTAAACTTCGAAATCTATCGGTTTCGGTTAGTTTATTTATTCACTCTTTATTGCACTTAAACAGGTGAAGTATGATGGGCCTATCGCTAATAAGCGATCTCTCCCAGAAAACCCACAAAATAAAAGAACATATAAAATACAATTTGGCAGGTGCAAAGGGTGCAAGAATACATTAAATTAAGTAAAATAGGAAAATTTAAATCATAAATTATAAAAAAAATACTTTGCGGACAACAATTGCTTACGAAGGAGTGATTTAAAAGATGATAACTTGTATTCAATGAATTTTCTCTCCCCATTTAACGACCAATCTCTATGACACCATAAAATGCACAGTCCCTTCGGTGTCGTTATATAGAGATGACACTATACTTCATTTGTACTACCATTAAGCAGGTATAAAAACAGGTATGAGCAGGTAGTTGAACCTAAGGTTTATTTAAAAAAAAAAGGTTTTTATGTGTCATACCATTTGTTTGGTTATTTATTGTAATTTCCATTCTGTATTGTAACAAGAATAACTATTGAGACCATCGACAATTACAATGTAAACTCTATATAACGACACGGAATAGAGTGTGCGCTTTGTGGCGTTAGGGAGACTGGTAATTAAATGGAGAGATTAAAAAATCAGAATTAAAATACAAGCTAAACCGATCAAAGCCAATTTTCAGCTGTAGAGATTATGTCGTTAAATCGAGTCACGTTACATGGAGTTTACACTGTATATTAAGGGAGTAATATTTGTGTATCAAATATATCTTTATTTACATAGGTTTAATGAATCATCCTGAAAAAATATGTCTACATTTACCCCCAGTTCCCTAAGACTGCAAGAGAAGAACTGGAAGGTAACCCTACCGTATACAAGTGTTCAAATGTAGGGTCTCTTAATTTGATATACCTGATAATCAGTTTTTTTTTGTTTCCAATATATTTTGATGACAAATAACTTAGTACAGTCCTACTAGATATGACCCTACACCATTCTGCTCTGACTCATCAAATATGGTTCTAATGGTACATACATTGTTATTTCACAGTTATGTCCACCATAAATAGAGAGGGAATACCACTCCATAAATACACAGTGTTAAGCTTGGGTTTAATTGATAAACAAATCATAGGGAAACCCGAGTATGCTGTGGCATCGGACCGGTCTAGTTTGAACCCTGGTTTAGTACCAGCCGCACTTAATAATGACATGTAAAAAGAGTGAAAAAGATAGAGACAAATAGAGACAAAACATTGAGAGTCAAGTGCCCACCAACCAAATTTAAGTTTATGCGACATGTCAAATGACATCTGTACACCATAAATTAATATTGTGTAGGAAAGTCTAGATTTAAAGTTCCTATAACGTGTTTGTTCGAAACATAGGAATGGCAGAACATATTCAGCATTGAGCTGGTTTCACTTGTATTAGGTTATAGTTTTATTTTATAATAAATTCAGCTTTTTAAGCAAACAGTTTTTATTTGCGACCTCCGATGGCGATCAACATAATTCCCTTGTAACTAATAAAACAGTTGAATTCCTGGCCTCTCTTCCTATATCGAAAGGGCTGTATGTGTATTATGTATAGTTTACTTAGAGTACATAATCACTGATAGAAAACTATACGGATAAGATTTGTATAAATACATAAAAAATATGTTATTCATACTGTTTATCAACAGCTGACGGCCATTTGATAAGAAAGTATGTTACAATAGTCTGGTTTGGTTGTTTGAGCTAAGATCAAAACAGTTACTGACACAGCGGGGAATAGTATCTTCCACTTAAAGGTTGTATTAAACAGATCATTTAAGCACACATTGAGATCACAGTGAGAGATAACACATGTAATTATGGTGTAACCGCTGGACTTGATAAGTATGATTCTTTCAATGTTGTATAGGCTATCGTAATCTAAATACGTGTGACATTGACGATTCGTGCAATGCAATAGTTTTGCGTAGTAAAACTGAAAAAACATAACACGTGTTAAATGTAAATAATTTACCGCGCAAAAATGAATTGTTTAATTTTATACAGACTCTACGTTCAGCTCGCATGCGCGTCCTTACTCATACGATACTGTCAAACGAGGTGCACTGACCTAAAAAAAATAACATGTCTCATGTTTTATAACCTTTCAACTATCTATAAACAACAATTGTAACGTTGAGGAAAATCGATATTTTATGTTGTTGAAGAGATTAAGAATATTGTCGGGAAATCCCAGATATATAAGCGAAAGTGACTTACCGACGCCGTTAGCACGAAACGTATCGTGGTGGTTTTTTTCACCACAAAAACATCACAGGTGCACTTTTATATCGACCGATATGTTATTTTAACACGAATTAACGATAGTTTCATATATAAAACACTGTTTGGAGACACTTTAGCACGTTTTAGCCCACATGAGTCGACAAAAACATTGAACTTTACTAATTGAAAAAGGATACACTTGTAGCCTCTGGCCCATATCCTGGATTAGATTTGCGGCCTGCTGCCGATATGCAAGCTCCTTATCTGCATCTAAACCGCATTTTCTGCTTGCCGAACTCTGTAGTTGCTCTTTTGAAAAATACCATTTTTCTTGTCCACCAGCCATTGAACGGATGTTCCAATGACTGCGTACGAAGAAGCACGACAGAGAGCTCCTCTCCGTCTAGGTGCGTTAGTGGGAAAGGGACAGCGCTATGACAGCGACGGACCGACGTTGAACTTGTTAACATTTGAGTGATTTATAATATAGAATACACCATTTTTTTAAATAAAATTGCACCAATTGTTCACTAAATAATCAATAGGTAATAATAAAAGGTTTGTGGAAATCGCTTGTCACTAGAAATGTTACGTAAAAATAATGTTATCTATCTATAGCTTGTACGTATAGTTACGCGGCCGCCATTGTAAAATTTCGGTGATATCACAGCGAGGACTCTTGTGACAGAACGATGATCTGCAACAATCACAGGTATGTTACACTTTATCACTATGTATCGTTTTATACCGTATACTTTTATCTAGCTTTTGTGCATATTTTTGTAAACGAATTATTAAGTTTAATGGCAGAAATCAACACTTTAATTTAACGCACCTTGATTCCTTGTCACACGGTGCTAATGGCCGACCGCCACTGTTTTCAATAGACCACTTCAATATTAATGGAGGAAATATATTTAGTTGTGTGTTTAAACTGAAACAATTACGTCAAAATTAGTTAATTATTTTTTTAACATTCATGTTAGTATTTAATCCGTGCTTTTATATTTACTTATATGATTAAATATTAATGCGAAGGTATTATGACTAAAACTCGGGATATTTTGGCGGTAAATATCGAATGGAATTGTGAATGAATGGATGCTTTTAACATAATTGTGTGATTATTCAGTTAATAAGTCGGCATTTTACAATTATTGATAAAATTGAAAGTAGAGAAATATCTGTAGCAAAATGTTGTTATTACATAAAACAAATAGAAAAAATTTACTTCAGTACAATATAAGAATATCAGACTGTGAGTTATTCAAAAGTTTAAATTACATGTAATTAGTTAAATATCGTTTTGACGATAAAATAATTAGTAATTAGCCAATTTCAGAAACACCACAAAATTGCCCATTACCTTATCACCACTTAGTTAATATATTTGTTTATTGAATAGTGTTATTGTGAAATAATATCACTACATCCAAAAAGGTAAGTTAAAAAAAAATCATTATATCATATTTATTTACTTCTTTACAATATAAAATAATTTAGCTAAAATAAGGCCCCACATTGGGGCAGGGGGCAAATATGTCATTTCTCGCTGTCGGAAGCCGTTCGCTGAAGTGCACTCCAAGTCAGACCAATGTTCTGTCTGACATAAGTGGGATGCTTCCAATGGTGTGATTAGTTCTGTTTTTTAAATGATATAACATTATTTGTTACTCAATTCAAACCGAACCGATTAGTTATTTATTTTGTAATCTCAATACATATTACAACGGTTGATGATGCTTGCTAACGGTAGCTGATTTCTCAGCTGTAGGCATGCAAACTTATATAAACTTGGTTTTAAGTGATGTTTTAAAAGTAGTTTTGAACACATTTAATCACTAAAGCAGTCAATGCACTATGTTTATAGAAAATAAATAGATACTGTATATTTATAAAAGATCCCTTTAATGTGTCAGCAACTGGCTCAGGATCAGGACAGTTGAATTCTTGAGTAGTCTTACAATGCTTTGTTATTTTAATTGTCAGTAGCACAATTTTGTATTAATTGTTTATTTTAAAAGAGCTACTATCAAATTTCTTGCCTGTTCTTCTCGGTATATGCCTTCCGAATCAGTGGTAGTGTTAATGACGATTCAAAAGTGTCTTTATAAAGACCTACTTGAATAGAGATATTTTGAGTTTGAACTATTCTGCATAGAATCGTATCAGGGATGGCTTGTGTATGTCAAGACTATATCTTAGAGGGTTCCTAAATAAACCGGTCTAAGAAGACACAGACAACAAACACAGCTGGTTAACAGTTTTAAGAGTTATCACCAATTCACAAAATATCCTTATCGCAGCATTTAGGGCTCTGCCAAGCTTTTTACAGCTGTTAAAAGTCGTTTGTCAAAATTTTTTCCATGTGATATTCTTACAGTAGCTAGCCAGTATATCCTTGAAAACTTATGTAAGTTAAAAAAAAAATTGTGATTATTATAGTCTCAATACAAGGAATAAGGATAAGCTCGCTGTTCCCACTACAAGGCTCCATAAAGTTGGTAAAAAGGGGCAATGTACGCCTCTATAACATAATACCAAACGATTTGTTGTCTCTGTCAGCGAGTGAATTTAAAAAAGTAGCTTTTAAGAGAAAGCTTTTTATAAATTGTCCGATTACTTTGATGATGAAAAAGTTTGGGAATTAATTAGCACCGGCTTAAGCCTTGCTTCGAAGAGTGTACTGGGATCCATTACCAATCTACCGAGAGAATGGTCCCATGTACCTTAATGAATAAAGATATTTTGACTTTGACTTGGTCCAGCGGGTTTTATAGAACCGTTTCAACCCATCAGTTTGTGTTTGAAGGAGTATATATAGAAAATGTCCAATAGTAGAATAAACTGTAATGTTATAAATACCATCAAAGCCGGGCTTGTTGGTGTTATGGGGTTGGAACTCACACTTTCCAAGAGGCTGAAGCCTGGGGGTTCCAGCGTTTGTTTATGAATTAGATAAAAATTACAACATGCGTTCTACTTCACCTACTACTACTTGACTTTGCTATCACAGTATCGCAGAGCAGCTATGAAAGCCAGTCCGCTGAAATATTCTAAAGTGTACCGCCTTATTTTCAAAAGTGTACCGGCAAATTTTCTAAACTGTACCGGCAAATGTTCAAAGGGGTGTACCTGCAAATTTTCAAGTGTACCGGAAAATTTTCAAAACTGTACCGGCAAATGTTCAATGGTGTACCTGCAAATTTTCAAAAGTGTACCGGAATTTTTTTAAAAGTGTACCGTTGAGAATCACTGGTTTGTTGACGCCGATACTGCGAGTGCTGGGTTTGGTGGACCCACGAAGACCTTAAAAGGTGCTCGTTTTAATTGTTTTTTTTTTTCTTTATTTCCAGTTAATACACCAAAGATGTCCCAACCGCGCCTGCCGCCCAAAGTGAGGATGCTGTCGCGCGGCGGGAGGTCCATTAAGATAACGAACGTCAAGTCCATAAAACCACCAGACCCCGAGCTGATTAAGAAGCAGGAGGACGAGAAATTGAGGGTCGAGGTGAGCTTCTTTTCTGTTAACTAATCTAACGGAGTAACCCTTAACAGCTAAGCATATTTATAAATCAACCTTTGGGCTGGTCGTTTGGATGGTTCCCTACTCCGGTATCACACACCCGCCGCCACATGAACGTGTGGGAATGCTACACCCGACTTGGGTAACACGCACCCGCCACACATAACGCGTGGGTATGTGATACCCCCCGCCCCACTCGGGTACCGCACACCCGCCCCATTAGTCGATTGGTGAATTGTTTCTGTTGTAGTTACAGAAGGAGATGTCATCACGGTACCGTACGTGCGGGCATCAGAAGTACGAGTGCCTGCTGCCTGTGTTGACCGGTCGGGCATTCTGCGCCCGTCACATATTGGACGACTCGACCGCGCCCTACCAGCAGTGCGTGCACGTGAATGGCCAGGGCAAGAGGTGTCAGGTGCACGCGCCCAAGGACAAGGATCACAGGTGTGGTTGGAGTTTGCTTACAAATCACATTCGAATCGGTTCAGTGGTTTTTTTTTTTTTTTTAGTGAAGGTAGATCTGATCTACCGTCAAATTGAAAAAAAAAAAATGTCCGTTTTGTTGATGAATTAATGTATGTTTCAGTGTGTGTTTCGAGCACGCGCGCGCAGCCCTACTCAGCCGCCAGCGGAGCGCCGCCCCTTCGCCCCCAGTCGTCACCACGGAGACTCTACTCAGTCAGCTGCAACATTATATACGGTATGTAAAACATTTAATTCGATAGTTCTTAGTTTAATTTGTCTCCATACAAAATTTCATCGAAATCTGTTAAGTGGTTCAAGCGTGAGAGCGTAACATACATACATACCCTATATCAAGTCCTTCAACCCTCTATTTCGCGATAAAAAAGTACTTGCCCAGAGTTTACTCTATCTCTATACCGAATTTCATTGAAATCGGTTCAGCGGTTTCGGTGCCATATTCATTTCAAGCAAACAAACAAAAACAAATCTTTCCCCTATATTATTAAAAATATCTATATATATATATCTATATAGAATAATAGATAGATATAAAAGATATCTATATTTATATATAGATATAAAAGATATCTATATCTATATTTATATATAGATATAAAAGATATCTATATCTATATTTATATATAGATATAAAAGATATCTATATCTATATATATCTTTAATAATATAGGCGCGATAGAAAAGTTCAACTCTATATTAAATTTCATCAAAATCAGTTCAGTGGTTTAAGCGTGAGAGCGTAACATACATACATCTGTAATATTAGTGTGGATCAGCGCCATCTATTTTGTTTGTATGCAATATATAATATAATTTTTTTTTATAAAAGTGACTATGGGCATATATATATATATATGTTTAGGTCAATATAGGGGAAAGATTTGATTTGTTTGTTTGCTAGAAATGAATATGGCACGGAAACCACTGAACCAATTTCGATGAAATTTTGTATGGAGTCAGATTAGACCTTAGGGAAGGACGCGGGGATTTTATCGCGTAATAAAGGCTTGGAGGGGTTGAAATAAGTTGTAAAAGTTTGTTACGCTTTCGCGGTTAAAACACTGAACCGATTTCGATGAAATTTTGTATGGTGTTGAAACTCACTGTCGGAATTCCATTTGTGTTTAAACCTCGCGGGAATGTTAAGGAATCTATCAAAATTTATCTTTTTTGGGTAATTTTTTTTCTTTTTCCAATTACAGACCCGAACGCACCCGGACGACGTCGTGCGCTTCGTCCGTGTCCGTGGTGAGCGATCCGGCCGACCACGAGATCGCGTCACACCCTGTGGATCCCTTCAGTATGTATTTTGAGTATATATGCCCGTGGGCTGTTACGTTGCCGGCCTTTATTTTGGATCCCTACACGGAATAATTGTTTAATTTCAGTCAATACAAAATAGTATTTGATTTTTTTTTTGCCATTAAAAGTTAATCTCGATCCGGACTCGACATGATTTGGCACGGATTTACATGTCACAATCTGACATTTCTGTCACAATCTGACATTTCTGTCACAAACTGACATTTCTGTCACAATCTGACATTTCTGTCACAATCTGACATTTCTATTACAATCTGACATTTCTATTACAATCTGACATTTCTATTACAATCTGACATTTCTGTCACAATTTGTCATTTCTGTTACAATCTGACATTTCTATTACAATCTGACATTTCTATTACAATCTGACATTTCTGATACAATCCGAAATTCCCGTCAGAAACTCGAGCTTTGGCTGTTAAACTGCGTTATGTTAAGCGATTAAAAATGTTTCTTTATATTAAAGATTATAATCAGAGATACAGTTGCCCATGGGCACTTCAACCGTTTGGTCTCTAGCTCTTCAAGGCACCAATTAGTATTCAAAACGTCGTCATTTAAAAATATTTTAATTTTCAAAAAAGTGCCCATGGGCACTCCATCCGATGACTGCTCAAGCTACGACTCCGCTTTAAGACCTAGACAAAACTCTAGAACCAATACGACTTGGGGTCGTCCAAGAGCGTACCATACCCTAAAAGGCCGGCAACGTACACCCAGCCACGTTCGCCTTTGTGCCACCTGCTCGTATACCCATCTACTTAACGGGAAAGGAACCCAAGGAGACTATAGAAGACTTGGGCAGACGAGCAGGTGGCACAAAGGCGAAGCCGTGCGAAAGTGTTACAAGATTTGCCCATGGGCGGCTTCTTTAAGAGACCGTGTGCCTTCCACAGAGGAGATAGAGTCGACGTCCGTCAACTCGGCGGTGGCGGCGAACGTGATGGAGTGCGCCAGCGCCAGCGACAGCGACTGCGACAGCGTGGAGCTGAGCGGCGACGTGACGGACCTGCTCAACGACGCGGAGGACGCGCCGTGCGAGGCGCAGCCGCTGTGGTATGCGGACGAACTGTCAGATCTGACAGATATGGACCTGTCATCACGTTTGAGTCGGTCATAATAACCGCATATTTATTTAAAGAAACACATTTCTTTATATTTCACCATTTGAAGAGAGGTCCGTTCCGTACAACGGCCCGAGCGCGACTGACGTGCGGGTTGCAATGCGACCCTATTTATAGTGGTCGAGCACGTGTTTGCACAGACTGCGTATTGAAATAATAAATAATAATAAAATTATACTAGTTGATTTAATATATATTAAATGCATTCGCAGGCGAGCGGGCGTGTTCACAGCGGAGGAAGCGGTGTCGGAGGCGGAGGGCGCGCTGCGGCTGCTGCGCGAGGCGTACGTGGGCCAAATGGCCAAACTGGGCGTCTCGCTGCGCATGGCCAGATTGCACTACCTGAAGGGGCTGAGGGCGGAGAAGGAGTTGTACTGTGAGTGCTTCTCCCCTTCTCTTACGGTGGCCCCGTTGCCATGGTTACCACGAATGCACGCGAACGTTTGCGGCTTTCTATAAAGAGAGCCACGCTAACCGCCCATGGGCACTTGCTTACAGGTGAGTGTACTGCTTTTGAGGGGGAAAGACACTTGGCTGGAAGCGATCTTCGTTTTCTTGACTTTTACAGGCGTATAGTAAGAATCTATGTCAAATTAATGTCATACGTGGGGAAGCTGTCACAGAGCGGAAAGCTCTGTTCGTGGCAGCTGTTGGGATTCGGATCCCGGTGGAGGACAGGTCTTCGCGATGAGCACATTTGAGGGAAATGGTCAATGTCAACCCATTTGACAGATCCGGTAGGAAGCTGCCAATCCGTTTGACATAATCACAAATCTGTCACTTCTTGTTTTCTTCAAATCGGTAACCGGTGATTGTGAATCGTCGAAAAGAGTTTAAATTGTTTTTTGGCTCGGCATATGTGTCAACTTTTGACTGATACACTGCAAACTCTGTGTAACGTCAGTATAACGAGACATTCTCTAAAGCGTCGAAAGAAATTGGCTTCGGTTGGTAGTTCTGATCGTTCTGAGCTAGATCGGATTTTTCGTTTGTCCATTAACGACCACTCTCTATAACGCCATAAATAGCACAGTCGTTATATAGAATATACACTGTATTTTAATACTTCACTTCTGACTTTTAACACGGTAACTTCTGACACATTTAAATCTGTCACTTCTGACACATTTAAAACTGTCACTTCTGACACATTTAAAACTGTCACTTCTGACACATTTGAAGTGACTCACCGTCGTTTGGCGTATTTATTTCAGGCAGCATCAACGCACAGTCGAAGAGCGGTCCCGTCACGGTGCGGGAGAGGAGGCAGCTGAGGAAGCTGAAGGCCTACGCGGGCTACCACAAGAAGCACAGGGCGGAGGCCATCCTGGCCAAGAAGCTGCACAAGAAGCGCTCCAAGGTACGTCCGGATAGCTATAGTATAGTATATATAGATATAGATATATAGATATAGATATACTCGTATAGATATATATTGTACTATCGGTGGTAACAAGTAGTATATAAAAAAAGTATCAACAATATAACACTATTGAGTTGTATCGAAATAAAAAGTATCGTTTACAAATATATCAGTATCGATATAATCGATACAAAACAGTATCGACACAAAAGCGTCGGTATCGATATGAGGTGTATCGTAAGAAAATATCGTATCGTATGAATATTCAATATCGCACACTCACCCACACAGCAACACCAATGCACACACTAATACACACACACACACACTTAAACTTCACATTATACACTTGTTCATATGTATATATATATTTTTATTTATTTTTTGTCTGTTCGTGTTTGATCTTAGATTCAATTTCCGGTGCTAATTTGTGATATAATAAATATATCGATATCGATATATTCATAAAGATACGATATTTTCTTTACTTTATATATATATATATATATATATATATATATATATATATATATATATATATAATGACTTTTTGTGATAAAATAAATATATCGATATATTCATACAGATACGATATTTACTTTTTTTTATATATATGATATATATATATATATACATACTCTATATACATACGAGTCTATTACAAATAATTAAGTATATCAATCGCGAATATTGAGTGGTATCGAAAATAATATATAATGTTTATATATTTCTAATATATTAAATAAAAAACATAATATATAATAAATGTATATATTTTTGTCTTAATAAAGGCCATGTGCGCGAGTCCAATGTATCGATACATTTTCGCATCCCCAGTCCCGGGTTCGAGCCCCGATCGCGAGACTAGTATTTGTAACATTTTTAGACGTTTTTTAGTAGTATTTTTATTACCATTTTAGTAGTATTTTAAGTATCATTCTAGTAGTTTTTAGTACCATTTTAGTAGTTTTTTAGTATCATTTCAGTAGTGTTTTAATTACATTTTAGTAGTTTTTTGTACCATTTTAGTAGTTTTTTAGTACCATTTTAATAGTTTTTTAGTATCATTTCAGTAGTGTTTTAATCACATTTTAGTAGTACTGTTAAATCACCTTGCAGGCCAACGAGGCGCCCACGAACCGCGGCAACCCGCAGCAGGGCAGGTGCTCGTTCACGGAGGGCGGGGTCCGCTGCGGCACGCACACGCTGCCCGCGACCAAGCACTGCCTCAGGCACATCCTGCACGATCGGCAGCAGGTAACTGCCACTGCCCATGGGCACGTTGCTCACATTCGCTTAGGCCGCGCATTGCCGTTCAAATGTTTGAAATCGGTGCCCATGGGCGCATGTTGCAGGTGCTGTTCCGCCAGTGTGGCGACGAGCGTGGGGGCGTGGCCTGCCGGGAGCCCATGGGCCGGCTGCCGCTCGCCTCGCACGCGTGCCGCTACCACACCGGCCCACCGGTCTACACCACCTTCACGCTCAAGGTACGCGCCGGACGGCCCACGCCCCACGCGGGGGCCATCGGGCACACTGCTCTCTGTGTGATGTGATCCTATGCCCCACGCGGGGGCATGGGACATTACTCTCTGTGTGTGATGTGATCCTATGCCCCACGCGGGGGCATGGGACATTACTATCTAAGTGATGGCTGCCGTTCCAAGACTGGGCCAATATGTGACTTAATTGATGTGTGATCCTATGCCCCACGCGGGGGCATCGGGCACACTGCTCTCTGTGTGATGTGATCCTATGCCCCACGCGGGGGCATGGGACACTACTCTCTGTGTGTGATGTGATCCTATGCCCCACGTTGGGACATGAAACATCTGGCACTTCTCAATTCCACCCCCTCTAAAGCCGTTCGCTCCAAATCAGACCAATGCCTAACTTATACCAAGCCCCACGTCGGGGCATGGGAACATATGACACATTCCCAATTCCCTTCAACTTTTGGTTTTGGCGTGAGCCATGACTCCATGCCCCATCGATGTGGGCAGAGGGTTTCACGCTTACCCGTCTCCCTTCGCCCCCATCTGCAGCAGCGTCAGGGCCATCAGCTTCTACCAACTTGGGATCTCTCCGGAGAGTTGCAAATCCAGTTGCAGTTGGTCTTCGATGATAGATCGATGCCACGATATTGTCTGAGTGTTCTGCAAGAGAACCTTGTAAAGAAATTGGAAACTGAGATCATTCCACTTCCTGATGGCTGGAATCCATTTGGAATCTATGGATTAGTAGATTTATCTATTCACACTTGAACAGTAGGAGTAGACAGTAGACATAAGAGTAACGGGCTTATTACTATAAAGCGATCTCTTCCAGGCTTTTTTCATATAAAACACCGTCTCCCATATATATATATATGTCAGGTTGACAATAATATGTCTGTTCGTAACACTATCTTGCAACCCATAAACGACTGAACCGTTTTTAGTGAAATTTGGTTGGGAGCTCATATATATATATATATATATATAAATATGTCAGATTGAGTTTGCATTGTAATATATATATATATATATATATATATATATATATATTAATATGTCCGTCACACTATTCTCAACCCATAAACGACTGAACCGTTTTTAGTGAAATTTGGTTGGGAGCTCATATATATATATATAAATATGTCAGATTGAGTTTGCATTGTAATATATATATATATATATATATTAATATGTCCGTCACACTATTCTCAACCCATAAACGACTGAACCGTTTTTAGTGAAATTTGGTTGGGAGCTCATATATATATATATATAAATATGTCAGATTGAGTTTGCATTGTAATATATATATATATATATATATTAATATGTCCGTCACACTATTCTCAACCCATAAACGACTGAACCGTTTTTAGTGAAATTTGGTTGGGAGCTCATATATATATATATATATAAATATGTCAGATTGAGTTTGCATTGTAATATATATATATATATATATATATTAATATGTCCGTCACACTATTCTCAACCCATAAACGACTGAACCGTTTTTAGTGAAATTTGGTTGGGAGCTCAAAAACAGTTATAAATAGGGTTTCTACTTACAGAAGGATGAATCGGACACCGATGCCGAGTCCCACTCATCATCAGACAGTGATGAGCCGACGTCATCACCGAAGCTGGCGACGGCCGTGGCCAGTGGGCTGGTCGATGTGATGGGTTACGAGTGACACATGTCACGCGCGATTTGGTGGTGGTGTAGTGACAGTTGAAGTGTTTTAGTGTAAGAACGACACTAGTGTTAAAGTGACGTGTGATGTGAGGTTATGAGGTAAAAAAAAAAAATTTTTTTTTTGAGGGTATCATCTACCCACATGCCGACGGTAAATCAATTTGAGTGGAATATGGTGGGTTCTAACCCCACCCTGGGGTGGCCCGGCATTGCGAATTAAATTCTTGACAGTTAAATCGGGGGGTTTTTTATTTCGAGTTGCGGTGTGGGTAGTTGCAAAAAATAGAAAAAAAAATTAAAAATACCCACGTAAGTAATGTTACAGACGAGACGGTTTATAACGACATACCGGTTAAAGCGACGAAACTTTTCGCGACATTTATCGGCTATAACGACCAACGGCTTCTCTTCGCGTGTTTTTTTTTAATAAAATCGTATTATATATATAAATATAATTAGGTGTAACTAACTGCCCACTTGTAAGCCATGCAAGCCTTGTGCCCATGGGCGGGCGGTTGGCACATCGCTCGTAGTGACACGCCTGCCCGTTTGCCCTCCTCTCCCATAAAAAGCGCCATCTAGGACTCCCAATAAACACATAATTAAGAAGGGAAAACCCATTTTTATAATATTAGCCTAACTAAAATAAATAACTTAAAATAAAACAAAACTAAAACAAATTTTAAAAAAGTGTGGTCCCTTGGAGTACCCACCCTTATGCCCTGAGCGTGGAAAGCACCAGCTCTTGGATCACCGGTGCTGACTTAGGCCTTCCTAATTCCTTAATAGGCACCCGTGCACTTGCACCCCATGCCCCAGAAGGGGCATCATTCTTTACTCCAAAAGGGGAAAAACACACAAATATATATATATAAATATGTATAAATATATATTTTTACCGACTCAGGAGGCCATTGCTGGCTGAGCAAAGCTCAATTTCGCGTATGATCGCCCTAAAATATCGTCTCCTTAGCTCTGCACCAGAATGTGACATTTTTATGACAGGATTAGGAATGATAGTGTAAATAAATTGAGTATTTTGAGATCAGGGCTGAAGGTGGATTTTCTGCGTCTCATAACAGAATCCTCTCACCAGGGAGGATACTCCAAAAAAACAAATGGGGCTAGTGTGTGAGATGAAAGGTGGCAGCCAACACCAATAGACAATGGTGGGTTAATCACCTGCATGCCTGATAATTAAGGAAACCGATGAGATAATAAAAAGAAATAGCAGGTTCATATCTGCCCTATGCCCCGTCGTGGGGTCTTGGGACTCGAGTGATTATTTTGAAAGCATTGCCTTCTAGGCACCCTACAATGAACCCAACGAGGTCACATTCCAAGATCAAGTCCTGAACCATTTTATATGTTTTTGTACACAATAAAAGATCAATTCAATAAACACAAAATATTCTTAATGTTAACCTAACTAATATAATTAACTTGAAATAAAACTAAAACAAATTTAAAAAGTTCGGTGCCATTTTAATAATATACAATAAATAACTTGAAATCAGCGCCATCTAGGGACTTGAGAACGAACCTCTCGACCTGAGACCACAGTCCGTAGTATGAATTGTTTTGGTAACTTGAAATCAGCGCCATCTAGGGACTTGAGAACGAACCTCTCGACCTGAGACCACAGTCCGTAGTATGAATTGTTTTGGTAACTTGAAATCAGCGCCATCTAGGGACTTGAGAACGAACCTCTCGGCCTGAGACCACAGTCCGAAGTATGAATTGTTTGGTAACTTGAAATCAGCGCCATCTAGTGACCCAAGGAGGTCACATTCCTAGAATAAGTCCTGAGCCTCGTAATAAGTTAAATCAGCGCCATCTAGTGTTGAATACTGTTTGCTGGCTCGTTTTTTTTCTTATATTGACATTTCTCAAGTGTAAAAGCTGGTAAAACGTGTTGAACGGGATTAATTATAGGAAATTTATTAATTAAGAACATAATTAATGAAACTAGAGGTTCTTTGATAATCCAATTACAGTGAAGTCCGGATATAACGACATTCGATTGGTACTGTGTCGTATTAACCGGGTGACGTACGAAACGAACGTATTATATGTGAATATATAATGTAGCGGAACTTGAGTGAATATTATGGTCGCTATAAGCGAAGTCGCTAAAACCCTTTGGTCGCTATAAGCGAAGTCGTTATAAGAGAAGTCATCATAAGAGAAGTCGTTATAAGCGAAGTCGTTATAAGCGAAGTCTTTATAAGGGAAGTCGTTATAAGAGAAGTCTTTATAAGCGGAGTCGTTATAAGGGAAGTCGTTATAAGGGAAGTGTTCATAAGCCAAGTTGTTATAAGCGATATATTTTAAATTATCAATTGCAAATATATAACTTTTTGGTACAATTTCTTTGTCACCTAATAAATAAATCATCAAAAAGTATTATCTTTCATTTCAATATTTGTATGGGATCGTCAATGATAAATGTCTGTGCTAATTTTCATGAAAAACGGTTCAGTGGTTTAAGTGTAATTAATACATTTAATGTATGTTTGGCCTAATTAGGGTTGTGTGTGTGTCTTTAAAAAAAAACAATAAAAAATATAATTTTTATTATTAACAAATAAATAAAAACAATATAAAATTAAACATCAGTTCTTTAAGTGTAATTATGTACGTGATTTTTTTTTATTCAAATTAATTACTTAATTGCCACTTTCGTACTCAGTCATACTTAACGACTTAACTTTAGAAAAAAAAATCACAAACACAAAACGAATTCACTTCTTCTTTTTCGACTGCTTCTGTTTCTTCTTCTCCTCCTTTTTCGTCTCTTTGTCTCTTATCGATTTGTATAGTTTGTATCCGAAGAAGACTGAAATTAAAAAAAAAAAACATACTTTAAAGTGTTCCGTCAATATTTTCGGGATTAATTATACGGACCGAAGGACCAAATAAGGTATTATGACGAACAAGTCCGCAGACACACCCTGGACGTCAAGGTTGCGTTACTGGCCCTTAAGGTAAGAAGCCGCCTTACGAAATCTATTAAGAAATGATGTTCCAAATTTGCCCTTTGGTAAGTAAAGGTCAAATAATTCAGGTATAGGAAATTACGCTTTTTCAACTGGTATGTTCCAAATTTGCCCTTTAAATCATAAAAACTTGCAAGCAATATTGTTACTATAGTCAAAGTGTCAGTAAGGTACATAGGACCATCCAAGGCAAGAAACAGGCAAGAAACTCGAATTGATTGGTGTTTAAAAAAATTGAAGTACCATTCTGAACGTCTTAAACTCTACATCTGCTCGTACGCGACCAAGACAAGAAACAGGCAAGAAACCCGGCTTGATTTTTTATAGTGTAAAAAAACTATTAAATAAAAATAAGCTTGGATTTTTTTTGTGGGTATCTCAGACCGGTCATTTTATTGCCTTTTTTACGATCTTACTTAATAAGCAAAAATTCTCGAGCAAGTATTATTAAGGACTATTTAATAAAAAAGAGCTTGGGAAAGCCCTAAATACTGAGCTTAAAATTTCTAATATATAATTCTCGTGTCACAGTATTCTCGTACAACGAAACGGCTCGACCGATTCCCATGCAATTTTGTCAGAGACTGTTTATCGCATTAAAAAATAAACATATAACCCTAAATGTTTAATCAGCAACCCCTATTTATTTAATATAAAAGACAGTCAAAGAGCTTGCCAGACTAAAGTTAGTCTATGTCATGTTATAGTTAGTCAGCACAATGCGTTATTTATACGTCGTCTGATTTGTATTGTTGACCCAAAATTTCTACCCCTATTTATTTAATATAAAAGACAGTCAAAGAGCTTGCCAGACTAAAGTTAGTCTATGTCATGTTATAGTTAGTCAGCACAATGCGTTATTTATACGTCGTCTGATTTGTATTGTTGACCCAAAATTTCTACCCCTATTTATTTAATATAAAAGACAGTCAAAGAGCTTGCCAGACTAAAGTTAGTCTATGTCATGTTATAGTTAGTCAGCACAATGCGTTATTTATACGTCGTCTGATTTGTATTGTTGACCCAAAATTTCTACCCCTATTTATTTAATATAAAAGACAGTCAAAGAGCTTGCCAGACTAAAGTTAGTCTATGTCATGTTATAGTTAGTCAGTACAATGCGTTATATATGCGTCGTCTGATCTGTATTGTTGACCCAAAATTTCTACCCCTTTTATCCGCAACCCCTATTTATTTAATATAAAAGACAGTCAAAGAGCTTGCCAGACTAAAGTTAGTCTATGTCATGTTATAGTTAGTCAGTACAATGCGTTATATATGCGTCGTCTGATCTGTATTGTTGACCCAAAATTTCTACCCCTTTTATCCGCAACCCCTATTTATTTAATATAAAAGACAGTCAAAGAGCTTGCCAGACTAAAGTTAGTCTATGTCATGTTATAGTTAGTCAGTACAATCCGTTTTTATACGTCGTCTGATTATTAACCCTAAATATCTACCCCTAGCAACGACTATTTTTTTTTGTTTATGGCACGTTTGCCGGGTCGATTATTACCAGAACAAAAAAAAAACCAACCAATAAATCCAGCAACGAACACCAAAACCATAGGCAAATATGCGAATCCGTCGTTCATAGACAACCTCTCGGCCAGTGCCCCCCTCAATTCACCCACAAAGATCATCCTCTCTTCTTCCCCCATACCCTCGTATTGCTGTAGGATATCTTCTATCTTCCGCTTTATCTGTCGCGATTGCTCGTCGCTCGTGTCAATTGTGACAATGTCACGCAACATTGACATTACGTCGGCGTTTCTGACGGCGTCAGACATCGACGCCATTATCTGACGAATGTAAGTTGGTTTTAAACACTCGTGTTTGTTCTGTGGTCAATTTGGTTGGTACAGACAGGTTTAAATCAGGTTTTCTTTTGTGCGGTAGACCATTGGACTGGTTTAAATTAGGAATCGATTTGAATCTACCGTCAAATTTATGAAACTTGAGAAGGGTTGTTAAATGGAAAGAAGAGAACTCAGAATGGAATACAAGCTAAACTAACCGAAGCCAATTGATTTCGACGCTTTACAGAGTTTGTTGTTAGTGACGTTACATAGAATTTATATGTGTGAACTCTATATAAAGATAGAGAAGGGATAGTGCATGTTTTGGCGTTATATAAAGTGGTTGTTAAATGGAGGGATAAGAAATCATTGTATGGACAGGTTTAAATCGGTTTTTTTTTGTGCGGTAGACTATTGGACTGGTTTAAATTAGGAACCGTTGATCGATAAGAAACTACCGTCAATTTTTCGAAACTTGAGACCCATTTAATGATTTGAATGACTAAGTTTTTTAAGAATGTAGAAATTGTCTTTGCCCCAAGTGGGGCCTTGGGACACTTGTAAGAATAATGTTAAAAAGAACCAAAAGTAGGTAATCATAAATGTAATCTATCAAAGTTAGTGAAGACAATCTATAGATATACAGTGTTTACTCTATATAACGACACAAAAGGAATAGTGCATGTTATGGCGTTATAGAAAGTTGTTAAATGGAGTTACGAGAAATCATTGTATGGAATACGAGCTTAACCAACCCAGGTCAAGATTTCAACGCTTTAGAGAGGTTATCTTTAGAGTGACGTTACATAGATTACACTATGTAAGTGTAAATATAGTGTAAACTCTATATAACGATACAGAATGGACAGTGTATGTTATGGCGTTATAGAGAGAGTTCTTTACATGGAAATAAAGGGCGGAATGGAATAAAAGCTAAACTAACAAAGCAATCGATGTCGACACTTTAGAGAGTCTGTCGTTAAACAGAGTGACGTTGCGCAGACTTTGCACTAGTATAAAATCTATATAACGCAATGAAGAGATAGTGCATGCTATGGCGTTATAGAGAACGTTCACTAAATGGAAATAAAGCTGAGAATGGAATAAAAGCTAAACTATTAAAGCCATTTCCATTTCGACGCTTTACAGAATTTGTCGTTAAATCAAAGTGACGTTATATGGAGTGTACACTGTAATTCAAAATAGCATTTCGTTATAACCGTACGTGCAATAATACATACTCACCGGCCACTAGCAACACTCTATATTAAATGCAACAAATTATCGACAACACAGATAACATATTGACCCGCTTTTATCAGTTTAATAATACCTTTAAAAAGCGAATGTATTTTAAAAGGCATGTAACGTCAGTCGATTTAACGACAGACTCTGTAAAGCGTCGAAATCAATTGCTTTAGTTACTTTAGCATTCCATTCTGAGCTCTATTCTCATTTACCGAACCATTCTCTATAACGCCATAGCATGCACTATCTCTTCAGTGTCGTTATATAGAAGCAATGTGAACTCCATATAACATCAAACGACACTATTTAACGACGAACTGCCTAAAACGTCGATGAGCTTTGGTTGGTTTAGCTTGTATTCCATTCTGACTTCTCATTTCATACACCACTCTCTACAACGCCATAAAATGCAACTCTCACCCTTCAGTGTTATATAGAGTTTACACTGTATTAAAATGTAAATACGTAAATAAAAAACCTTTCTTATTTAACACACGCGTTCAATACGAAACAAGATGGTGTCTAGACTCCACACTACTGATTGGCCAAAAAAAAAATTGTTTTAGTCTATCTCCATACATAATTTCATCGAAATCTGTTCAGTAGGCGGTTTAAGCGTGAAAGCATACTTTCGCATATATAAAGATATACTAATAAATGTATATTTAAAGATAAAAAAATAGATAAAAATTAAAGACTTATCTTTTAACTAATTTGCGACACGATTAGGTTAAGCTTGTGTTAACACAAGATAATTCAAAATATAAATTGATAAATTTTCACAAACGGGAGCATGGATTTGTGTTAATTTTGTGGAGGTAAAATGGCTGACGTTCTGCCTACCCAAAAGGAGTTACCCCCCCCTTTTACCCAATAAGGGTAAAAGGGGGGATGGATACCCCCAATTTTCAAAACAGAAAGATGAGATAGGCTGAGATAATCAAACTCAAAATATCTTTAAGTTGGTCCTACTGACACTTTTGAATCTACAATTTTGTCTGTCAACTAAAGTTGTCTGTCAACCATGGTTGTCTGTCAACTAAAGTTGTCTGTCAGTCATGGTTGTCTGTGAACTGTCAAGTGAAATCTAATTTGCCGTCCGCCATTTTGGATTATGTGCCGCACGTAATGAGACTCACTTTTAGCGTCTTCAACTATATAGAATCGTATCAATTATCACGTCCTACTGTCTCCAAATCGGGTCTGAGATACCCACAATTCAGTTCAGCCGTTAACCATTTCAAAGATACATATTTAACATACCAACAACGACCATCACAATTATCACACAAACACCCAAAAACAACATCTGATCTCGCACAGCGGTCGCCAGCACATCCTCCACTTTGGACAGATCAGGTGGATTGTTCTGAAAGTGGAGCGCCAGCTTCCTCGCCAGCAGCTCCTTGATATACGTGAGAAACATCTCCTTCTCGGAATCAGGCATGTCCTCGTACTGTTCCATTATCTCTTTCAGTTGGGCCTTCAGTGCCTCCGACTCGTCGCCCTGGAACGACTCCAGCAGCTTCTGCAGCATCGACATGACGTCAGCGTTGTGTATCGTCTCCTGCAGCTTATCAGATATGAACTTCTGCAGGTCCGCCATTTTGGTGTCACGTTTTAAACCACTTCTAAACCCGATTTCACACAATAAATATTATGTAACCAAATATACGTGCATCGATACGAATGAGTTTTAATCGAAAGATTATTACAGATAAAAAGAGAAGATAAACATATTTTGTAACATAGCTTGATAAATGTCGCTTTTCGATAGGCGTGCGCCTGCGCAGACAAATCACTGATAAACCACTCAGAACCACACTTAGAACACTCACGAGCCTCGTTACTTCTTTAAAAAGGGCTCTTCTAGCCTGACCAACCTTCTAGATTCATCTAGACTTAGTAGTCACTATGGCGTAAATGTATATTTGACTACTTGATCAATGTCGCTTTTCGATAGGCATGCGCCTGCGCAGACCAATAAACCACTCACACTTAGAACACTCACGAGCCACGTTACTTCTTTAAAAAGGGCTCTTCTAGCCTGACCAACCTTCTAGTTTCATCTAGACTTAGTAGTCACTATGGCGTAAATGTATATTTGACTACTTGATCAATGTCGCTTTTCGATAGGCATGCGCCTGCGCAGACCAATAAACCACTCACACTCAGAACACTCACGAGCCTCGTTTCTTCTTTAAAAAGGGCTCTTCTAGCCTGACCAACCTTCTAGATTCATCTAGACTTAGTTGTCACTATAGCGTAAGTGTATATTTGACTACTTGATAAATGATATGGCGTGCGCGTGCGCAGACAAGTCACTGGTAAGCCTCTGTAGCCTCATAAAAAGCCAATGTCAGTGTGAATTTTGACGAAGTGCGAGAGTTACCATTTTTATGGTGGGTTTTCTTTTTTTGGGTCACTTCGTGTGATGTGCCAACCGCCCGCCCACGGACACCTGCAACGCCTGGAGGCTTTAAGGAAGAGGAACGCACTTTTTTTGAAGGTCCTCAAGCCGTAGCAGTTCGGGAGTAAGAAGAAGATCCCCAGCACACTCTTCCTGATCATCATGCAATTGAATTTTTTTAAAAGCTTCTGGGATTTTGATATAGTAGCGTACACATTGAACTACCAAGTGTATGGAATAGTGCAAACATGAAGATCGCTGATACGATTCCATGTCGAAAAGATATAAAAAAATATACAGTGTTAACTCTATGTAACGACAAAATTGTCGAAAGCGCCGAAATCAAAGTAAGCCACGTTTGGTTTAGCTTGTATTTCATTCTCATTTTTCTTCTTTCCATTTAACGACCACTTTCACAACGTTATTAAAAGCACACTCCTTTCAGTGTCGTTATATATAGTTTACACTGGTGTAAACCCCATGTAGCGCACTCGAGTTTACATCAAACTCTAAAGCGTCGAAATCAATTGGCTTCGTTTTGTTCAGCTTAAAGTCCGCTTTGTAACGCCATAAAGTGCACACCTCCCTCCTGTGTCGTTATATAGAGTTTATACTGTATATCACCTTTCAAATCTCTTCGATTTATTGTCCGTAATTTTATCCTATTCGACTTAATTAAATGTATGTTTTTTTGTATTCTCCGCACCCTATGCACCTTCCAGGTGCCTGGAAGAGATCGCTTATACGCGATAAGACAGTCCGTTGCTCTTAAATGTAAGAACATCATCTACTTCTATTCTATTTAGATCAAGTGGAATGAAGTGTGAATAAATAAAAAAAAAAACACGAAATGGGAGACTGCTCAGGAGAAAGTACTCACATATAATAGAGAAGATGAGAAACACGAAGACAAATCCCAGCAGGGTGCTGTACGCGCCGAACACCTGCGGCATATCACCGGTCATCATACTCCTCAAACTCTCCTTCATCTCATCGCTGATGTCCGCGTTCTCGAGCATTTCCAGCAGCTCCATTTTGGACGGTGGAGTCTCGGAATCCAGCAGTTCGCTTATTCTCTCCAAGTCCTCGGTTCCCGGCATTTTTGCGTGCGCGTGTCGTGCGCGCGCGTTACACAATGAAGGTTATGTAGTGATGCGACTTAGTTTACCGACAATTCGGATTGGGATCGATTTTCAGATCCGGTTGTCGGATATTTGTCGGAAATACGCTTGTAAATTCAATTCGGTCGATTGACGTCACCCTAATGAACGAAAAAACTCTGTAAAGCGTCGAAATGATACGGTTTGACTCCGGGGCTTAAAATATCCTACCACCAAATCCGGATTCGGATCGATTCTCGGATTTAAGTAACAGAAAGCGGTAAAATCAATAATTCGAATGAAATGAGACCGGACCACATTCAGATACACTGTAAACTCCATGTGACATCACCCTAATAAACGACAAACTCTGTAAAGCGTCGGAATGATATGGTTTGCCTCCGGTGCCTAAAAATATCCGACAGCTGAATTCGGATTCGGATCGATTCTCAGATTTAAGTACCAGAAAGCGGTAAAACCGGACCACATACGGATACAGTGTAAACTCCATGTAACGTGACACGATGAAGGAAAAATAATTTAAATCAATTATTGGCTTTGTTTGATTTACCTTGTATTTCATACAAGGATCTTCTCTTCATTTAACGACCAATCTATATAACGCGGCTTGCATTATTGAAACTTTATATTAAAATAAAAAAAGCTAGCTTCGGGTAACCAAACCGAACAGTTAAAGGCCGGATAATCGAAGAATCGGATAATTTATACTTATGTATAGATTAACGTGTTAAAATGAAATTATAGTCATGCGAGTGCCAAATTAAATTAAATAATTACAATTGTATGTAAGTCTTAATAGGAAATTCTAAAATATACTTCAATAAGAGAGAGATAAAATATATTCAACAGAATCGGATCAAGAACATCACTAATTGTCGATACGTCGACTATAGATAATTTCACTTTTTTTTTTTTTGATAACACATACTGTTTTTTGGTATATTGAAACATATGACATAAAAAATTCTCGTGTCACAGTTTTCGTTCCATTACACCACCGAAACGGCTCGACCGATTCTCATGAAATTTTCTGAGCACATTGACTAGGTCAGAGAATCGGCCAACATTTATTTTTAGGGACATTTTTTTGTTGGCAAAACGACGTTTGTCGGTATCAGCTAGTTAATCATATAAATATTGTGTCATTTTTTATACTAATAACCCATAAGGTTGGCATCACCTCGCTGTAGCACCTTGCACCAGCTCTTAGGTACTGAATAATTAATTCTTTAAAAACCCTTGCACCCCAAGGTCTAAAAGGGCTATCGAGTCAGACCATGCATCAGTTTGTACCACTAAATATGAGAGGGGGACGATGGCCATGCATCGTGCTGGTGAACGGATCCCAGTTTGAATTGTGTGTGCCAGACGGAACTAACTAACTGATAACTCAATACAGAATTGTCAAGTAATCGCTGATATGATTCCATATGAAATTCTTCTTATATTTAAGACCACAATTTGAAAAACAGGAAAGATACTCACAAAAAACTCAACTGGTTACCAGTTTTAAGCGTGATCACTGTCTTCCGAACTGCTTTTAATTAGTCCTATACATAGGATTTGCTGAACGATTTTTGATTGAGTTTTTTTTAAATAAACCGGCAAATTTGAAACATAGTTTAGGTAAGTAGATCTAGAATGAATATTGGAACGTTGCAATTGTCATCATTTACACAGTTGGTACACAAGGTTATGGCCTTGTAATGCTTTGCTATACAAAACTATGTCATTATTTACCCAGCACATCACTATTTTTCTGAAAATAGTGATGTGTGACATTCTGCCGATATTTTAAAAACTTTCACAAGAGTATTTAGTTTTATATTTTGCTTGGGAAGTGTGTAATTATATATTCTTTATATTTATGAGGATTTTTTTTGATTTCGCAGTGTTGGCCGTGGATTTTATTTAGAGATAGAATGATCATATTTATATGATTATTATTATAAAAATATGCATGCAACAGGAGATATGCCGTTTGGTATTGAATGCAATTCAACATGGTTTATGTAATATATATTACATAAACCATATGAACCGGTATTTCAGGAAACATCTGTGCAGTTTGAATGATAATATTAGCTATAAGTCCGCTTATGAACAAAGACTGGACTTCATCTGCAAACTCTTTGCAGTAGACGTCACCTGTTGGACATTTTATTTGTATTTAAACTCATTAACTCTATGGTACCGCATAGATATGCCAAGTATTTTGGAACAAGTCAATTTTTTAATAAATAGAAGCACTAGAAAACCGTGTAATCTTTTTTATAACCAGATAGCGTGGACAAACGTAGGTTGTAGCAATCCACTCATTAGATGCCTGTCATCGATGAACTCTGCTCTGAGGACATGCGACGCTGATCCATTGAGTGATAGTCTCCATGTCCTTTCACCTTCTTTCACCAATAGACTCCAATTTAGGAACGTTATTTTTTTGTTTTATTTCTGTGTGTAGAGGTTTTTTGTTTTATATATGGTTGTTTAGTTGTTTTTTTTTAATTGTATACCTGTAATGCTGTGCCTCCCTATAATTTATGAACATACATGCCTTGTGTGTGTTTTTTGTAATTTTGTTTGGGTTATGTTTGTATTTGTGCTGTTGGTGTGCCTTATTAAATAAATAAATATAAATGAAAACATTACTTACCTAATAATCCCACAACTACGATTCCGGGTATAATGAAAACTGTGTTGGAAAATGCATGTTCCAATGGACCGTCCTGACCACCACTTAAGTCTACCATATTTAATACTGAACAATTACACTAAATACTCGTTTAGGTTTAAAATAAAATTGAAAATTCAGATCATACTATAGTATGTACTTATCAAATTAAATGTTTTCACCGTGTGAAAATCGCGAAAAATCTCACGCATATTATTTTTGTTGTGTGACGTGCAACAATAACAAACCGACTGATGTATGGACCACAGATGTCGAAAAATCTACGTTTTGTTTTGTCTGTGGAACGGCTTACATTTCCCGCCAATTGTGAATATCATACAGACTAACAATGTTGATTATTATTAGTGGTACGTTTTGTTCGCATTAAATCACAATATGTTTTTGCATAATTAGTCGTTTAGTGCGAGAAAAACACTTGTTTAGTCATTTTATTAATGAAATATGAACGTAAAGTGTGCGCGACAACGAAAAATAGTGCTAACCAGACACTAATAACACAATATTTTGTAATCAGCTAAGTAAATTTTAATATTGCATGTTTTGTTATTAAATTAAATACTTTATAAAGTATAGTTTAAGTAAGGGAATAACAAATTGTCAACCTTTGAAGCTTTTCTCTGATTGGCCGAAATTCACGCGCTCTGATTGGCTAACTAATCTGCTTTTTGTGAGTAAAAAATTTTTAAAGTTGTCAGAAAACGCCTTGCATAATAGATTATTTTGATGATGAAGAAGTTTGGGAATGAATTAGCTCCAGCTCTACGCAAAAAGTTACGCACCGGGATCTTCTTGCCTGCTTCTTCTCTTGCGTATGAACAGGCGTAGTTAGATTTAAGACACTCCAAAGGGTTATATGTACGTTCTATGTAAAGTAAACTTAACTTTAAAAACAACCAAGCCATGTTTGTTGCCTGTTTCTTCTCAGCTTGAACAGACGTAGCAAGATTTAAGACGCTTCAAAATGACCCTTTATAGTTAACTTTAAAAAAAAACAAACAAGCCAAGTTTCTTGCCTGTTTCTTCTCAGCTTGAACAGACGTAGCAAGATTTAAGACGCTTCAAAATGACCCTTTATAGTTAACTTTAAAAAAAAACAAACAAGCCAAGTTTCTTGCCTGTTTCTTCTCAGCTTGAACAGACGTAGTATGATTTAAGACGCTTCAAAATGACCCTTAATAGTTAACTTTAAAAAAAAACAAACAAGCCAAGTTTCTTGCCTGTTTCTTATCAGCTTGAACGGACTTCTAGGTATAAATGAAACACCGTAATATATAAAAAAACATACTTTACCATAATATATCAATCATTTGCACTTAACGCTAAAATAATACCCTAAAGACAACAGCACAGGCTAATATACAAATTCTTTCTTACCTGGAGTGACGTTACGTGACCCTATTTACATTCGTCAATTTGACCTTGACCTTCAAATTATCACAGTGCAACGATCAAAGGTCAATTTTTGTTAATCTTGATTGAATTGTATTTTTTTTCAATGTTTGGCCAAAGTCCAAACGCCAAACCTCGTCAATTGTCGAGTCGAGTCGAAATCGCGTCGGTCGAGTCTGTCGAGTTGTGACATTGACACGTGCCGTTGTCGAATTCGACGCGATCGGTGTTTTCAACTGTAGCTCAGTGACAGAATTGCCTGTCGGTGACTTGTTGCACTGGAGTGTCAAATGTCAAGTCAGGTTTTGGCAGTCACAATGACGTGTCATTGACATTTTAGAGTTTTGACACATGACAGTAATGAGAAGAGAGAGACTTAACACCTCACACAAAGTTGACAGTTCGTTGTTTGACATTTTAATTACATGTGTGTTAATTACAATAGACCAGTTACTGAAAGGTTATGCAATTTGAATTACTTAAATCATTTTATATCAATTAATTATAGTTGACATAAAACCAATATCAATCAATTGACATAAAATCAATGTCGATCAATTGACATAAAATCAATGTCAACCAATTGACATAAAACCTATGTCAATCAATTGACATAAAACCAATGTCAATCAATTGACATAAAACCTATGTTAATCAATTGACATAAAATCAATGTCGATCAATTGACATAAAATCAATGTCAACCAATTGACATAAAACCTATGTCAATCAATTGACATAAAACCAATGTCAATCAATTGACATAAAACCTATGTTAATCAATTGACATAAAATCAATGTCGATCAATTGACATAAAATCAATGTCAATCAATTGACATAAAACCAATGTCAACCGATTGACATAAAACCTATGTTAATCAATTGACATAAAATCAATGTCAATCAATTGACATAAGATCAATGTCAACCGATTGACATAAAACCTATGTTAATCAATTGACATAAAATCAATGTCGATCAATTGACATAAAATCAATGTCAATCAATTGACATAAAACCAATGTCAACCGATTGACATAAAACCTATGTTAATCAATTGACATAAAATCAATGTCAATCAATTGACATAAAACCAATGTCAACCGATTGACATAAAACCTATGTTAATCAATTGACATAAAATCAATGTCAATCAATTGACATAAGATCAATGTCAACCGATTGACATAAAACCTATGTTAATCAATTGACATAAAATCAATGTCGATCAATTGACATAAAACCAATGTCAACCGATTGACATAAAACCTATGTTAATCAATTGACATAAAATCAATGTCAATCAATTGACATAAGATCAATGTCAACCGATTGACATAAAACCTATGTTAATCAATTGACATAAAATCAATGTCGATCAATTGACTTAAAATCAATGTCAATCAATTGACATAAAACCAATGTCAACCGATTGACATAAAACCTATGTTAATCAATTGACATAAAATCAATGTCAACCGATTGACATAAAATCAATGTCAACCGATTGACATAAAATCAATGTCAACCGATTGACATAAAACCAATGTCATACAATCGAGATAACCTCCAATGACTGGCCCTTACTGTGTTGTGTACGAAACGAAGCTGCCTTTCCGGTCCCTTATTTGATTAACCTACGAAAATACATCTCTTAAATATAACCGCTAGATAATACTTCATAAAACTCGGATACACATATACAGCCCTGTGGCGGGGCACAGAGCAATCAAATACATAGACAATCTACTCTATTATCACGTGGAATTTGTAACCCATATACATGGCAACATTTCCGATTGTATTATAAAATGTCACTCGTTGAGATTCCATATAACACGAAACATTCACCAAATAATTGTTTGAATTGAACAATTTCATCGATGTCAGAGTTATTAAACAATTGAATCTGTTAAACAATTTCAGTTACTAAACAATTTCATCAATTACAGTTAATAAACAATTGTATCAATGTCAGAGTTATTAAACAATTGAATCTGTTAAACAATTTCATCAACTTCAGTTAATAAACAATTGTATCAATGTCAGAGTTTAGAACAATTTCGTCAATCGAACAAACTTTAACGACACATGCGTCGTTCGCAATTGTTGTATTAACCGAGTCACACGTTACAATACATTAAATCCCAATACAATTAAATGGCTAATTTGTGTCGATTGTGTCCAAGTCAATTTCTCTTGAGCGGATCGAGGTTGTCCATTGAGAAGTCGTCGATGCCGAAGCTGATGCCTCTGCTGAAGCCGTCCTGTGTCAGAGCTTTAACATTACTCTCGGATCGAGGCTTACATTATTTTTATTTCTGTCATTAAGAGGATATCCTGTCATTGAGTGGAAATCTATCGTTAAATGGAAATCTTTCATTTAACAAAAATGTCATTAAAAGGAAATCTATCGTTAAAAGTAAATCTGTCATTAAGTGGAAATCTATCATTAAATAGAAATCGGGCCATTAAATGAAATCTATCATTAAAAGGAAATCTGTCATTTAACAAAAATGTCATTAAAAGGAAATCTATCGTTAAAAGTAAATCTGTCATTAAGTGGAAATCTATCATTAAATAGAAATCGGGCCATTAAATGAAATCTATCATTAAAAGGAAATCTTTCATTTAACAAAAATGTCATTAAAAGGAAATCTATCGTTAAAAGTAAATCTGTCATTAAGTGGAAATCTATCATTAAATAGAAATCGGGCCATTAAATGAAATCTGTCATTTAACAAAAATGTCATTAAAAGGAAATCTATCGTTAAAAGTAAATCTGTCATTAAGTGGAAATCTATCATTAAATAGAAATCGGGCCATTAAATGAAATCTATCATTAAAAGGAAATCTTTCATTTAACAAAAATGTCATTAAAAGGAAATCTATCGTTAAAAGTAAATCTGTCATTAAGTGGAAATCTATCATTAAATAGAAATCGGGCCATTAAATGAAATCTATCATTAAAAGGAAATCTGTCATTTAACAAAAATGTCATTAAAAGGAAATCTATCGTTAAAAGTAAATCTGTCATTAAGTGGAAATCTATCATTAAATAGAAATCGGGCCATTAAATGAAATCTATCATTAAAAGGAAATCTGTCATTTAACAAAAATGTAATTAAAAGGAAATCTATCGTTAAATGGAAATCTTTCATTTAACAAAAATGTCATTAAAAGGAAATCTATCGTTAAAAGTAAATCTGTCATTAAGTGGAAATCTATCATTAAATAGAAATCGGGCCATTAAATGAAATCTATCATTAAAAGGAAATCTGTCATTTAACAAAAATGTCATTAAAAGGAAATCTATCGTTAAAAGTAAATCTGTCATTAAGTGGAAATCTATCATTAAATAGAAATCGGGCCATTAAATGAAATCTATCATTAAAAGGAAATCTGTCATTTAACAAAAATGTCATTAAAAGGAAATCTATCGTTAAAAGTAAATCTGTCATTAAGTGGAAATCTATCATTAAATAGAAATCGGGCCATTAAATTAAATCTATTATTAAATGTAAATCTGGTCATTAAAAAGAAATTTGTCATTTAATGAAAATCTATCATTAATTGGAAATCTATATCGGATCAAGGCTTAAATGATTAATTTCTGTAGTAAATGGAAATTAATTGATAAAAGCTTATAAATGATTATATATCACTAGTTGATGTTAAGCAGTTAGTTAGTTAGTTAGTTTTAGTGACGTAAACAATCCTAATTGAATAAAGTACGTCTCATTTAATATTGTCATGTATTAACTAGAATTTTGAAATAACACTTCGGTGCGAATGTCAAATGACAATCTGACAGTTGACATTGACCGCCAACTGTCAGATCGCATCGTCCCCTTTACCAAAAGTCCCGACTAGACTGCAAACGCAAATGTGACAATCTGACAGTTGACATTGACCGCCAACTGTCAGATCGCATCGTCCCCTTTACCAAAAGCCCCGACTAGACTGCAAACGCAAATGTGACAATCTGACAGATGACATCGACCGCCAACTGTCAGATCGCATCGTCCCCTTTACCAAAAGTCCCGACTAGACTGCAAACGCAATGTGACAATCTGACATATGACATTGACCGCCAACTGTCAGATCGCATCGTCCCCTTTACCAAAAGTCCCGACTAGACTGCAAACGCAATGTGACAATCTGACAGATGACATCGACCGCCAACTGTCAGATCGCTCTGACCACGATCGACACGCATGTGTCCATTGGAATACACGAACACAAATCCTTGTATACCATAGCGTCCGCCACACACGTTACCTTCATCTCGTTGATCGTCTTGTCCAGGAATCCGTCGAAGCCCCCGTCCAGCTCCCTCTTCTCGCCCAGGTGACCGTAACCGCTGAAGACGCCCGCCTTCCGCGTGTCGAACGGGTCGTAGCCGGTCAGGCCCGCGCTGAACACCGACGTCTGCTGGCCGAGGTCGATGTCGTAGTTGGGTTTGGGCAGCGGCTGAGCGGCCGCGAACGGCGTCGGGCCGAACGGGTCGCTGCCGTTCTGGAGCGGCGCTTGGCGCTTTGGTGTCTTTGGCGGCGGCGCGACTGCAACGTGCGTTTTGTTCGTGAGTGGCGGGGTAAGGGGGGGGGGGGGTGTAAATGGGAGTACTATTTATTTATTTATCGCACTTAAACACTATAAGCGAATGACGTCAACAGATGTGAGCACATAGAAGAGCGACGGGCGGCCTTATCGCTAATGAGCGATCTCTTCCAGACAATCCACACGATACTTAAAATATAATAAGACAGGTGCAAAGGGTGCGAAGTATACAAAAAATAATAATAATAATACAGAAACAAAACATACATTAAAAATATTGTGGGGAAAATGCGGGTTTGGGGGGCAAATGGTGGGCAAGTGGGATTTGGAGGTCATATTTGGGTGGTTGGTGGGGGGGAATGGGAATATTGTGGGAGAAATGTGGGTTTGGGGGGCTAATAGTGGGCAAGTGGGCTTTGGAGGTCATATTTGGGTGGTTGGTGGGGGGGAATGGGAATATTGTGGGACAAATGCGGGTTTGGGGGGAAAATAGTGGGCAAGTGGGCTTTGGAGGTCATATTTGGGTGGTTGGTGGGGGGGAACGGGGAGGTTTAAAGATTGTGGGACAAATGCGGGGTTAGGGACACAAAAAGGGGGGGGGGGGTTGTTGATGACGGGTTTGTGGGGCAAATTGTGTGTGTGTTATTAAAACATCCATTCAAAGGTCTTTCACTTACGCAATGGTGGAGCTTGAGTCGGACTCTCAATGGTTGAGTGGAATCGTGATATTGGTTCGGATTCATATGCGCGGGGATCGAATTCTGTGGGAATAAAAAAAAAAAAAAAATTTAAAAAAAAAATTAAATTAAATACTATTTATTTCTTAAACAGCACATCAAAAAAGTTTACCTAATAAAAAAAAAAACAAAGCCAAAATAAGGTGAAAACATAGAACGAGAAATTAAATCTCAATCTCACATAAATAAAATATATATATATATATATATATATATATATATATATATATATACATATGAACAAGTGGTGTGTGTGTGTGCAATGGTGTTGCTGTGTGAGTGGGTGTGCGAGGTTGAGTCTTAGTTTTTTTTTTTAAATTAAATAAACTATATGTAATCAAAATGTGATATTCATTAGGAGTGGGATAAATCAATAATTTTGTCATAAAAATAATAAAAACACTGGCTTAATATGGAATAAAGTTGTGTAAGAAAAGAAAAACATGGTGTCTATAATATATGAAACGTGTTTGAAATATAAAAATATTGTCTAAAAATAAAAAATGGTGTTTAAAACATAAGAAACGTGTTTGAAATAGAAAATTGTTATTTGAAATATAAAAATATTGTCTAAAAATAAAAAAAATGGTGTTTAAAACATAAGAAACGTGTTTGAAATAGAAAAAAATGTTATTTGAAATATTAAAATATTGTCTAAAAATAAAAAAATGGTGTTTAAAACATAAGAAACGTGTTTGAAATATAAAATTGTTGTTTGAAATATAAAAATATTGTCTAAAAATAAAAAATGGTGTTTAAAACATAAGAAACGTGTTTGAAATATAAAATTGTTATTTGAAATATAAAAATATTGTCTAAAAATAAAAAATGGTGTTTAAAACATAAGAAACGTGTTTGAAATATAAAATTGTTATTTGAAATATAAAAATATTGTCTAAAAATAAAAAATGGTGTTTAAAACATAAGAAACGTGTTTGAAATATAAAAATATTGTCTAAAAATAAAAAATGGTGTTTAAAACATAAGAAACGTGTTTGAAATATAAAAATATTGTCTAAAAATAAAAAATGGTGTTTAAAACATAAGAAACGTGTTTGAAATATAAAAATATTGTCTAAAAATAAAAAATGGTGTTTAAAACATAAGAAACGTGTTTGAAATATAAAAATATTGTCTAAAAATAACAGAGTGTGTGTAAAATATAAAAAAGAGTTTACCCACCCTCATCACCTATATGTGCCTATACCAATTGTCAGACCTGCTAAACACATGAAAATCAGTTCAGCCAATGCTGAGTGTGAGCATAAAAAAAAAACATACCACTGTCAGAGTCGGAATTCATGAGCAGACCTTCCAGCTTGGTGCCCACCGATGGAGTCTTGCTCGGAGACAAGTCACCCAGGAGCATGCTGGAAGCAGATTGTTTTTGCGTACAGTACTCCGTTCCTTATTGGACATAGACTATTGTCTATGGGCCTGTCTTGGTAGACGGTGGGCATTTGGAGGTAGATAGAGTGGGGTTTAAGGTTGAAGGTGTACATTAGAGGGCGTAAAGTTAGACGGGTATTGATTAAGGGGGGGGGGGGGGGCAAAAGGTAGAAGGGTGAGTGGTACATTAGGGCGCGTAAAGTTAGGGGTAGATTAAAGGGGGGGGGGGTGCAAAAGGAAGCGGGAGTGGTACATTAGGAAGCGTATAGTTAGGGAGGAGGTAAGGGTAGATTAATGGGGGGGGGGGGCAAAAGGTAGAAGGGGACATTAGATGGGCAAGTGGTAAATGGGGGACCGCCTCCATTGCCATGTACGTAGGTGGGGTGGTAAACATTAGGAACGGGGGGGGGGGGGGGGTGAAAATGGGGGGTATATTTAGTACGAATTTCGTGTGTGTTGCCGTCCTTTCAGTGAGTAAATCGGTCCCTCATCTACTGTTAAGAGCTTCGCTTTTCTACTTCTCTAAATCTACTATTTGAGATCGTCATAAAGGAACACCCTGTATAGATTTGAAACTCACACTCACCCAGTTCTGTTGTTGTGCACCGGTGGCGGCGTTGACAACAACAGGTTGTTGTCGTTCGAGTTGTTGGTGTCCGTCGAGTTTGTTGACAATGCGTCCGCGCCTGGAACGTCACATGACCTTATTAATGTTGTCTATTGGCATGACATCTATAATCTATGGGACAATTTAAGTCTACCCACATGAAAAAAAAAAATTTACGCACGATATTTTTGTTAAGGTAAAATGTCCCCCCTTTTTTTTAGAAGAGGTGGCAAACGAGCTGATGGCACACCCTGAAGTCACCCACCCGCCCATAGACACTCGCGGGGCTGGGAGCTCGTGAGTGTGTTGCCAGCCTTTTAGTCAGTTCATTCACTAAATTATTAACTTATCGCACTTTTTATTGAATTAACTAACTGCTTTTTTGCAATTTGTGAGACTTACCACTAAAATAAACTTACTACCCCCCCCCTTTTGTAATAAAAATCACAACCTTTTATTGCTTTAATTTAATCCCCCGATTAATGCTTAAGGGGGGGTAAAACCACCCCCTTTAGTCACCTCCAAAAACTTACCACCCCCTTTTGTCACCTCCAAAAACTTACCACCCCCTTTTGTCACCTCCAAAAACTTACCACCGCCTTTAGTCACCTCCAAAAACTTACCACCCCCTTTTAAACCAATTTACCACCCCCTCTTTTCAACTCCACAGACGTCCCCCCCCCCATGCCACCTTCACAAACTTACCACCCCCTTTAGTCACCTCCAAAAACTTACCACCCCCTCTTTTCAACTCCACAGACGCACCCCCCCCCCCCCTTGCCACCTTCACAAACTTACCAAACTCGGCCACCTTCCCGTTGCACCCGAAGCCGTTCGCGACGCTCAGCGACGCGATCTGCTTCTCCAGCTCCGGCGGCGTCTTGTAATCGACTATGTCCGCTATGTTGTTCCGCGCGAGGTACGCGGACAGGTCGTCCTTGTACGTGATCTTTGACAGCTCCTGTCGAACAGCGCGTTGGCTTTTGTCAAACCGACCGACCGACCGACTTGCTCCCCTAAACTCCACTTCCAGGCAACCGAAGTACATTTATATACTAAGTTCCAACTCTGGGAACACACAAAACACGGCTTCACTTTGAGCAGCAATAAATGTACTCCCCACCATGGTAGTAGGAAACAATTTTAAACCCCCCCCCCCCACAAACCCCTAAAACATGCATTCATACGTCACACAAGTATGTCACACGTCACACAAGTATGTCACACGTCACACAAGTATGTCACACGTCACACAAGTATGTCACACGTCACACAAGTATGTCATACGTCACCACACAAGTATGTCATACGTCACCACACAAGTATGTCATACGTCACCACACAAGTATGTCACACGTCACACAAGTAGTGTCACACGTCACACAAGTAGTGTCACACGTCACACAAGTAGTGTCACACGTCACACAAGTAGTGTCACACGTCACACAAGTAGTGTCACACGTCACACAAGTATGTCATACGTCACCACACAAGTATGTCACACGTCACACAAGTATGTCATACGTCACCACACAAGTATGTCACACGTCACACAAGTAGTGTCACACGTCACACAAGTAGTGTCACACGTCACACAAGTAGTGTCACACGTCACACAAGTAGTGTCACACGTCACACAAGTATGTCATACGTCACCACACAAGTATGTCACACGTCACACAAGTATGTCATACGTCACCACACAAGTATGTCATACGTCACCACACAAGTATGTCATACGTCACACAAGTATGTCACACGTCACACAAGTAGTGTCACACGTCACACAAGTAGTGTCACACGTCACACAAGTATGTCACACGTCACACAAGTATGTCACACGTCACACAAGTAGTGTCACACGTCACACAAGTATGTCACACGTCACCACACAAGTATGTCACACGTCACACAAGTATGTCACACGTCACCACACAAGTATGTCACACGTCACACAAGTATAACATACGTCACACAAGTAGTGTCACACGTCACACAAGTATGTCACACGTCACACAAGTATGTCACACGTCACACAAGTAGTGTCACACGTCACACAAGTATGTCATACGTCACCACACAAGTATGTCATACGTCACCACACAAGTATGTCACACGTCACACAAGTATAACATACGTCACACAAGTAGTGTCACACGTCACACAAGTATGTCACACGTCACACAAGTATGTCACACGTCACACAAGTAGTGTCACACGTCACACAAGTATGTCATACGTCACCACACAAGTATGTCATACGTCACCACACAAGTATGTCACACGTCACACAAGTATAACATACGTCACACAAGTAGTGTCACACGTCACACAAGTATGTCACACGTCACACAAGTATGTCACACGTCACACAAGTATGTCACACGTCACACAAGTATGTCATACGTCACACAAGTATGTCACACGTCACACAAGTATGTCACACGTCACACAAGTATGTCATACGTCACACAAGTAGTGTCCAGTATAGTCATAAATATGGGTGTACAACAAGGCACCACACTTGGAGCCATGTTATTCTCGTTATATACGAATGACTCAAAGTTCGTTTTCGCATGAATATTGAGCTAGAATGACACATTTCACATAGACAATAGAACAATGTGTTGAATTACCTGCAATCGATTCTTGTAGGCCTTTATTTGCAGTTCCATTCTTTTATTTTGCAACGTCACCTTCTGCAGTTCGATATATTTTCCGTTGTCGTTCAGGAATCGTCTGAAATTATCAACGCACTCAGTTTATGGTCGGGAGGTTTGTGATGAGCAGACTGGTCACCGATGCGGTAACCCGCCCATGGACATCCGGGAGGCTTACAAGTTGCCGGAATTTAAGGAAGTGGTTCGTGTCTGAATCATGTATGAGTGGCTTTTGTCCGCGACTTCGTCCGTGGGGTTCACACGTAAGCTATTTGCAAAATCGGTTCATAAATGGTACAATTCTTCAATCCTTCTTCTCGCAATTTCCCATGTCCTGCCCTAAAGTTTACTCTTACCAAAATTTCATCCAAATCGTTCCAGTAATTCTTGCGTGAAAGCTTAACCAACCAAGCCTACTATAGAATATACTTGGTGATACAAAGGTTCAGTTATGTCAGTTAGGGTTAACTATAGGGTTTAACTGTTAATTGTCAATTTGAACCTTTCCTCTGATTGGCCGACCAATCAGAGGAAAGGAGAGAAAAGAGATCAAATTGGTATCATAAGAGTGGTCCTGTCCGACCTGCAGACACAGAGTCTCACAGGAGACGCTTGCTGAGCTTCAAAGGCCTCCAGGTCGACAGCGAGATCCAACTCCAAAACTAAACCACCAGACACAGTCGGCGGGCACCAGAGTGACAATAGGAAGATCAAGAAGGAAACAACCTTCTGTTCGTATCACCCACCAGCCCCAGCCACCAGATTTTTTATCAAGAGTGTTTTTGATTGTATACACACCTGTATGCCAAATCGAAGGCCTGCCCAATCGTCAGCGTGATCTCCGATGCCAACTTGGTTGATACAAACACGAAACACTCGTGTCTCTCCATATTCGTCTCCGTGTGGCCACCGTTCACACCGTTCACGGTGCTACCACCTGAAAATTATTTGTCACACCAGTTACGTGCTGCTTCCGGTGAAGCTTTCACTTCATCATCACCAATCTCATAATATTCATCACAATCAACAATGCTCTTAATATCAGGATAATTCTCATCATTTAATTCAATGCGTCTTTACCATATAGAAATGCCTGCTGGTGGCCTTCCCCTAGGGAAGGGATCCCTTTAATTGCTTAAGGATATGTGAAATGGGGTAAGGTATGGATAATAGGGGGGTAGGTCCCCAATCCCCAAGAAAGGAACAGAGGATGAGGGGAGCAGGGGGCGCGGAGGAACAGAGGAAGAGGTGAGAAGGGGGCGCGGAGGAACAGAGGAAGAGGAGGACGGGGCGCAGAGTAAGATTGGAGAAGGGGGCGCGGAGGAACAGAGGAAGGGGAGAGAAAGGGACGCAGAGGAAGAGGGGAGCAGGGGGCGCGGAGGAACAGAGAAAGAGGAGAGGATGGTACGACAAGGTGAGACTATAAGACTATCCACGGGCTTCTGACATGAAAGCTCCTTCCATTATGACCTTACCTTTGGCTATAAACGAGAAATACTTCTTCGCGCCCTTATCATCAGCACAATACGAGATCCTGTGTAGTGGGAATTGGTACATCACATTGTTCGACCTCGGCTCCTGAAATGGGCAAACAACAAAATTAGTCTGCCTCTTTTAATGAACATTGGCTTGCAACGACAAATTTATACGTCGCCGGCCTTTTAAGGTCCCCGAGTTGGGAATACCGGCTGGCAGTTGGTTCCACAAAGGGGTGGTGGAACGCAGTTGTGGAACGCCAGACGTGAAGATGGATGGAATTTCTGTTAAATGAATATGAGACGTTGGTGATTGAAGGTTTCCACATCTAGCAGTGGCTCCAAGCATTTGTGAGCCGAAAAAAGTATCGTTATGTTTGTCTTAATAAATACTACAAGGAATGACCAGTCTCCACTCTACTTAGAGAACTCTAGTTTCTCTACTCTGAATCCTATTCAAAGAGAACATGCGTTTATTTTTTCTTTTCTGATTAAAGAGGCAAATTGGGTCCATCAAGACAAAAGCGTACCACACCCTAAAAGGCCGGCAACGAGCTCCCAGCCACGTGAGTGTCTATGGGGGCGACTTCACCTTTACCTCCTGCTCGTTTGCCCCCTCTTCTATAAAAAGAGGACAAAGATCAGCGATTGGATCGGGACACTTGAGAATCAGGCAAGAAACATGGTTCTTGTCTATATATAAACAAATAAATATAACAATTGTGGTCTAAACACACTTTCCAAAAGAAATTCTTATTTAAATTGTGATCACGTGTGGTGTTCTCAAATGAGCGAGTTTCACTTTTCGTTAGATTGGTGTTTACAAGCACATTTAATGAAGTAGTCGACTACCAACGGAGGGCAGTTAACTACCGAGGAGCAAGAGTAACCATGGCATATAAAATTAAGAGTATCCTCTCACCTGTATGGCAACACCATCCACTGACACGGTGATCTCCACCTTCTTGCATTTGGCGCCATCTTTCGTCTCCGACTTCTTCAACTGCTGTGTGAACTGGAGCTTCTTGATCGCGTCTTTGACCACTTCAATGCCCTTCGGCTGTTCCACGTGCGTGCAGCCGAGGAACTGGAAATTGTTAATTACTGTTTAATAACAATGCGCGCGTACACTCATAAGGCATACAGACAAACTGAAATGCACACAGACACACTCTAACGCATACAGACACACTCTAACGCATACAGACATACTGTAATGCATACAGACACACTCTAACGAATACAGACACACTCTAACGCATACAGACATACTGTAATGCATACAGACACACTCTAACGAATACAGACACACTCTAACGCATACAGACATACTGTAATGCATACAGACACACTCTAACGAATACAGACACACTCTAACGCATACAGGCATACTGAAATGCATACAGACACACAAACGAACATACAGATACACACAACTTCACACACTCACACACACAACAGTTCAATAAATAACTATGTTTTACCATATAAACGAAATATTCTAAACTAGAGTGATAAAATCTTTTTGCTTAGTTTCTCCGTTATAAATCTACGTCACATAATTATTGTTATTATACTAATGTATTTATTTACTTTTATATTCTATAGTAGTATAGTAGTTTTCACCCGCGACTTCGTCCGCGAAACGAAAATATTTTGGAAAATCGCTTTATGAATTGCGGAGTTGTCGTAAAAAAAATATGACAACCCCTTCGAGCCTATGTCCTCGCCTTGTTACACCATACCAAATTCCATCGAAATCGGTACTGCAGGTTAAGAGTGAAAGCTTCACAAACGCATTCATCATACTAGTATGGATATTTTAACTCTTTTTTTATAGAAGAGTGGGCAATCGAGCAGTAGGTAAAGTCGCCGCCCATAGTGCGTTGCCGCCCTTTAAAGCAAAAAATGGGAAATGGGGGGGGGGGTAGGGGAAGAGGTCGGGGGAGGGGAGAGGATGGCAACCGGATGATCTCACTCACGCGAGTACAAAATGAACAAAGTCGAATTGCATCACTTTACGCCGGTCTTCTGTGGGAGAGTGCTATTCCTCCGGCAGTGCCTGCACGGCACTCCCACTCAAAAATCTATTTCTCTCCCACTCTCAATAATATGTAGTGTGCCTTTCTTTCTGCTATTTCTTCTGCGTTTGATTATAACCAAACCGGAAGTGTCACAATGTGAATCTATTTGTGGCGTGCGACATGATCAAATCGACCTTGATGTAAGCAGTGTTATTCGCTTATATACAATGAATAATATACAATTTATAATATACTAAAACATATAGTCTTGGAGAGTATGAGTGCTTTAAAAAAAAAAAACAAAAAATATCTTTACATAGGTAACTATGGTGAAAAAAAGTTATAATTTATTTTTGACTCGACATATACTGCGAGTTCTTAATTGAAGTATCAATTGCACTCAAGTGTTTGACTTGTTTAAGGCTTCTAGGGTACCACAAAGCCTTGTCTACCCACCAAACTGGTCAATTTAACCAGTCTTTAACGTGTATAAGGCTTCTAGGGTAACAAAAAGCCTTGTCTACCCACCAAACTAGTCAATTTAACCAGCCTTTAACGTGTATAAGGCTTCTAGGGTACCACAAAGCCTTGTCTACCCACCAAACTGGTCAATTGAACGAAGTAACAAAGCACTCAAGTACTTCACTTGTATAAGGCTTCCAGGGTGGGTACCAGAAAACCATGTCTACCCACCAACATAAACACAGTACTTGGACAGTTAATTATCGTGCGACGTTCAACATACGCCCCTAACGATAAGCGGACAACGCCCACAAACACGTGTAATATAGAATAATATATTATTTATAATTTTTAACATTAATAAATCACCTGTGTACCGTCAATAATTTTCTATTTACGATTCTGTGATACCCACAAAAATTCATTTTTGTTTCATGTCTGAAAACCTTTTATATAACATTCTGTCACAATGTTCGTTACAATACTCCGAAACGACTAGATCGATTCTCATGAAATTTTGGGAACATATCGATCGTCTATGCGGATTTTTATACTACTACTAATATTTTTTAGTCATTTTATCTGAAAGGAGTGGCGGAGAGTTTCTCACCATTTTACTCTCTCTACACCCCTGATTTGGGAAGTAAAAGTCGAGTCTAAAAATTAAAAAAAATTTTTTTGACAATTCATAGGACGTGTTAGATTCACACTTTATTGCACAAAACATCAGAAGTAGATAATTTAAATAGATGTTGGTACATATAAGAGCAACGGGCTTATCGCTTATAAGCGATCTCTTTCAGGCAACCCACAAAATGCTTATAAACAATTTGGTGCCTATGGGAATAAAGATGTTTTGTTTATGAACGTACATTTATACAGAATCAATATCTTACCTTAACTAGATACGCGACGTGACCCTTCACCAGGGAATCTGGGGCGTGGATCCAGTTCCTCCCATTCGGGGTCCCGTTCGCCTTGCCCTTGCCCTGCCAGAACAGCAGGGTAGACATTCTGAAAAATTTTGTAAAAATCTATTAATATATGCACTATATCTATTAATATACACAATAAAAATAAATAAACCAGTACTTTTCATGAAGTAAGATATTTTAATGAAATCAACTTTTTAATTTTATCGCAGAAAGTTATAGAAACTTTTTTGTGGGCAAAACAATTCTCTACAAGTGTGTTACATTTTTTTTTTCGTAAGACGCACAGTCACCGAGATATTGTGGAAGAGGTGTTTTCACCCCCTTTTTTCCAATATGGCGACCCCGGGGCACAATGGTGGCGACCCGACAAACTTTTTATAAAGCCCCTCACACTATAAATACGAAGCAAATAATAAACAATCAAACATAAAGTACAGAGATCTTTCCTATAGTGTTTCAAAATATATTTATTCACTATGGTACATTACAGTTTGAAACGTCTCAACTCTAATCTACGCCTGTTCAAGCTGAGAAGAAGCAAGCAAGAAGGCAAAAGCAAGAAGCAAGCAAGCAAATTCATTGCTTAACTTTTTCATCATCAAAAAAATTCATAAAAAGCCTTTGATTTGTTTTTTTTTTAACTGACAGAGTCAACAGATCGTTTGGGGCTTTTGTTATAGAGACGTACATATGGAGCCTAGATTCACTGATCCTTTATTTTTTTTTTATCGAGGTGGAAAAGCATTTCCTAATTCCCTGGCCCCAAAGGGCTATGTGGGATTCAACCCACGCTGGTGTCTCTGCTTTCCAGAGACTGGGTGGGCAATACCCACTTGGGACTGAGCACTTGGGTCGCTCTAGCACTCTGATTCACTGATCCTGTTAGATACACTATTTGAAGGCTGCAGCCGGATCAAATTGCCTTCCTGGTGGTAAATGACGATTCAAAATAATACCTACTTGACTAAAGATAATATAAATAAATATATAAATAATATAAAATAAAGCCATCACGATTCTAACCTAATTTCGCATGAATAAAACATACTGCGCAGATTATTTATCTGCCATATTAATTACGCATCGCAAAATACATATAAACAAGTACAATAATACAACAATAACTTCGTAAAACGAGAATTTATATGGTCAGTTAGTTTTTGACCGCGACTTCGTCCGTGTGGTTTGAATTTGATGATTCATTCAGTTAGTTTTAGTTAGTTTTACAATTCGTTTTGAAACATCAATTTTGTCATTCATATCTCTCGTACCCATTGCTACGCGACACAGTTTAAGAAGCCCTATAGTAAAATAATTAAAAATAACAACCGCACCCTAAAGCGTTAACGTTAAGTATTAATTTTATTAAATTTTTAATTATAAATAAAACAAAACACAATACTTTAGTATTGTGTTTTGACCCATAGTTTTAACTATGGGTCTTTAGCGAGAAAAGCACCAGCCCTTGGATCACAAGTACTGACTAAAATATCACCGAATGTGTTAATACTCAGGGGTCATTGCACAATATATTTAATACTCAGATCATACGCCCCTGATCTCCAGGAAGCCATCCATAACCACCGGTTTAGAAGGCACCTTGCCGGTTCTTCTCTGTAGATAACTGCCTTGTGAACCGGTGGTATTGTTAATGACCGTTCAAAAGTATTTTTATAAAGACCGGATTTAATGAATTTATTGTTTTTAAATAAACACAAAACATTCATAATATTAACCTAACTAATATAAGTAACTTAAAACTAAAACAAATTTAAAAAGATGGCAGAGTACCCCACAACGCTTGCATTTCGTCGCTGTATCGCGATGCTAATACGCTGAGCGTGGAAAGCACCAGCTCTTGGATCACCTGTGCTGATTAAGGTCTACCTAATTCCTTAATAAGCACCTGTGCACTTGCACCACACGCTCCAAAAGTCTCTACCCCAAAAGACCATAGTTTGAAGAAAGACCTTTTCCTTTGCAACGCCAGCATTTTATTATTATTTGTTAAGTATGTATCGCTTGTTATCCTGTATATAAAAAAAACTCACCTGTCTCATATCATTGACAAAAAAAATATGGTAAGCATGGGAATTCACGTTACAAAAATATTACGCGACAATTAACGAACGTTACGTAACGTGTTTGAAATAAATACAAATGTAAACACGACCATAACACAACTGTATAGGGACCGCGATAATGATCGACAAATCGACGTCGTTTATGACGTTTGAACGATGCGATCAAGTCGATACCGTGCTAAGCACCGCCTGGCACGGTGTGATGCAAGCCAGTTCATTCACATGTAGTGATGTGCCGAGTCGATAAGAATTATCGACGTAATATAACATCGATAACGACACACAGCTGCGGTACTGGGTCGTATGAAACGGACGGATTAATTGCGATGCGAAGCTAAATATGTCGTTAAAAACCGGTTGGTCGTTATAAGCGGCATCGTTAAGTGAAACCTTAGTTTTTTGCTTATAACTACTTTAATTTTTAATTTAGCGCAAATAGTTCTAGATTATTATATGTAGGCAAAATAGTTTGCTACGTATTGTGTAGTTACAATTTTTTTCGTAAGATGCACAGTTCACGAGATATTGCGAAAAAAGTGTTCTCATCCCCTTTTTTCCAAGATGGCGGCCGGGGTACAAGAGTTGCGACCCCACAAACTTGATGTTAAGCTTCTATCGACCCCCCCCACACACGTCCCAAAAATAAAATTGTTGCCTCTATCAATAGACTAACACATTTATGAAAGGAAACCACGAAGAAATTATTTAAAATGTAATTACAGTTTTGACTCCGTGTAACGTCACTCGATTTAACGACAAACTCTTTAGCGTCGCAATCAATTGGTTTCGGTTGGTTAAGCTTGTATTCCATTTTGATTTTTCGTTTTCTCCATTTAAATGCAGTTACTTTAGTGTCGTTATAAAGAGCTCCAACTGCATTTACACTTATACAGTGTAACCTCCATGTAACGTTACTCGATTTAACGACAGCGTCAAAATCAATTAAATGGCTTTGGTTCGTTTGGCTTATATTCCATTCTGATTTTTGTTTTGCCTATTTAACAACCACTCTGTAGTGTCGTTACATAGAGTAGACACTGATAACGATATTTTGACTTTGAAACAAAACTTTCCTTAAAGAGCTTAAAGCTCAAATTTTACTGTTGTGGCCATATATATATGCACGTTGCTCTTATATAAATAAAAAGTATACTATTCTAGTTTCATGTACTTGTTTAATATCAAAAAAATAATTAGTTTTTTTTGACAGTAATTAGATTTTAATGAAAAAAGAACTCAAAGAGCAGGGTTAAATCTTGACCGGCTCTTCGCCACTTTATATATTTATGTAACAGGTGGCAAACGAGCAGGTCACTTTATGTGCTAACCGACCATGGGCACCTTCAACGACAGGTCGACGAGTGAGTTGCCGGCCTTTAAGGGAGAGATACGCGTTTTTCGGCATCATACCTTTTTGCAAAAATATATTTTTTCTGTAACAGCAGGCAAATGAGCAGGTCAGTTATGTGCTAACCGACCATGGGCACCTTCAACGACAGGTTGACGAGTGAGTTGCCGGCCTTTAAGGGAGAGATATGCGTTTTTTCATCATACCATTTTGCAAAAATATATTTTTTCTGTAACAGCAGGCAAATGGGCAGGTCACTTTATGTGCTAACCGACCATGGGCACCTTCAACGAGACAGGTTGACGAGTGAGTTGCCGGCCTTTAAGGGAGAGATACGCGTTTTTTCATCATACCATTTTGCAAAATTATATATTTTTTCTGTAACAGCAGACAAACGAGCATGATGTGCTAACCGCCCACGGATACCACCAGGTATACGAGTGTGTTGCCGGCCTTTAAACGCGTTTCTTGAAGGCCCCCAAGTCGGCTTTGCCACCCCACGAATGGTTTTATTGCATCATTTACGAAGCTTATTGTTTAGTTAACTATTCACAAAACAAGTTTCGAGTCAAAGCTTTCAAAAGATCTATCAAAAAAAAGCTCATATAAAATGACAGTCACTATTGATAATTTTTGCTCCCATTGGAGTAGAGACTTTTGGACCTTGGGGTACAGGGGCAAAGGCTTACTAAGCTCAAAGGCACCTGGTTAGTACCGGTGACCCCAAGAGCTGGTGCTTCACTCATATAAGCATCGCGATGCGATTTCTTTTATTTATTATATAATTAATATTGTCTCAAATTATATTTAAAATACGACGAGATGAATTATTGCGCCACAGACATAAAAAATACATTAATTATAGAAAGATAATCCATGTTATAAATGTATGCTACGCTATCATAAACTAATGAACAGATTTCGATGCAATTTGGTAAGGTGGTTTTTATTATATTTATTTTTAAGTGATGCGTCGTTGCCATAATTATCTGGCATATCTAATTTAATGAAAGCCTTTTGCATACGAAAATTTTATCGACATACGATAAACGGGGCATCACTTCGCTTAATTCGTCATAGGTTGATCCCGGAAAACTGGTGATAAGCAGTTTGAAAATATCATTCGTTTCATACGTTAATCATTTTCCCGCTGTCAGAAAGAAACAGACATGTTAAGAGGTTAACATCTAAGCTTCAAAAAGAAAATTATCAAAAGAAGAAAGAACCCCTGTCTCCACCTTCGTGGAGACGATACTTGGCTCAACCCTCTCTCTTAAATAGCAGCAGCTGGCAGAGGAGTGTGATCGTGTGAGAGACCGTTGCACCACAAATCCACTGCGGGTTGGCAGACATGGAGAGCGTAGGAGAAGATATGCCAAGCTTCTTCATTAGCAGCCGCTGGGTGTCTGGTTGAGTGCGAGAGCGTCCATAGGTCCTATTCAATGCTGTCTGGTGGCTATACTGGGTATTGCCCACCACGTCTCTGAATAGCAGAGACACCAGCGTGGGTTGACTCCCACAAGCTATGGATAGGCGACTAAGCACATTCTATGGATCGGCGTACGAGACCCAAATATTGGTTCTTTGGGTGGGTAAGTTAAGAGACCACCAGAGAGAGATAGAGATGGAGAGCACCAGATGTTTGATGCCGTACAGCAGTATACGATAGCTAAAAATACGCTGGATATTTTCATTGTACGGAAGTGACCTTCTTCTTCTCTAAGCCCCTTGACTTGGGAACTGGCAGTGAATGTAGAATCGAAAATTAAAAACTTATTTTGTATTTTTATTTATATGAATAAAGATATTTAATATTTTTGGTAAGTGTAACCTCCATGTAACGTCAATCGATTGAACGCCAACTCTCTAAAGCGTCGAAATCTCGGTTGGTTTAGCTGGTTCTCCATACAATGATGTCTGTTTTCATTTAACAACTACTCTCTATAACGCCATAAAATGCACAAACTCTCTTCACTGTCGTTATATAGAGTATACTCTGGTAACAATCCATGTAACGTCACTCGACTGTGACTCTCTAAAGCGTCGAAATGGTTATGGTTGATTCAACTTGAATTCCATTCTGATTTTTCTACACTTCATTTAACCACTCTCTATGACGCCGTAAAATGCACAATCCCTTCACAGTCGCTATATAGAAATCACACTCTTGAAAACTCCATGTAACGCCACTAGAATTTAACGACAAACTCTATAACGTCGTAATGAATTTGATTCGGTTGGTCTCGCTCGTATTCCATACAGTGATCACTCTATATAACGCCATAAAATGCACACTCCCTTCACTATCGTTACATAGAGTTTAACACTGTATACGTAAGCTATATGTTTATATTATATATAAGTTCAAATGCTATCTAAAACAAACAATTAAGTATGTTACTGTCAGACAATAAGCCTTGACGCAAACTCCCACATAGACAATAGAGTTCGCATTATGATATAATCTTAATCAATTTTTAATGCGACACACACATATATATATATATATCTAATAAAATTCACGTGTCACAATTTTCGTTCCCTTACTCCTCCGAAACGGCTCGACCGATTCTCATGAAATTTAATGAGCACATTGAGTAGGTCCGAGATTTGGCCAACATCTATTTTTAGAGACATGTTTTTTGGCAAAACGAAACTTTTTTCGGGATCAGCTTGTATATATATATATATATATATATATATAGCTAGCTATACTTTTTTTTGGCAAAACGACTTTTTTCGGGATCAGCTTGTATATATATATATAGCTAGCTATACTTTTTTTTGGCAAAACGAAACTTTTTTCGGGATCAGCTTGTATATATATATATATATATATATATATAGCTAGCTATACTTTTTTTTGGCAAAACGAAACTTTTTTCGGGATCAGCTTGTATATATATATATATATATATATATAGCTAGCTATACTTTTTTTTGGCAAAACGACTTTTTTCGGGATCAGCTTGTATATATATATATAGCTAGCTATACTTTTTTTTGGCAAAACGAAACTTTTTTCGGGATCAGCTTGTATATATATATATATATATATATATAGCTAGCTATACTTTTTTTTGGCAAAACGAAACTTTTTTCGGGATCAGCTTGTATATATATATATATATATATATATAGCTAGCTATACTTTTTTTTGGCAAAACGACTTTTTTCGGGATCAGCTTGTATATATATATATAGCTAGCTATACTTTTTTTTGGCAAAACGAAACTTTTTTCGGGATCAGCTTGTATATATATATATATATATATATATAGCTAGCTATACTTTTTTTTGGCAAAACGAAACTTTTTTCGGGATCAGCTTGTATATATATATATAGCTAGCTATACTTTTTTTTGGCAAAACGAAACTTTTTTCGGGATCAGCTTGTATATATATATATAGCTAGCTATACTTTTTTTTGGCAAAACGAAACTTTTTTCGGGATCAGCTTGTATATATATATATAGCTAGCTATACTTTTTTTTGGCAAAACGAAACTTTTTTCGGGATCAGCTTATATATATATATATATATAGATAGCTATACTTTTTTTTTGGCAAAACGAAACTTTTGCTAGCTGATCCCGAAAAAAGTTTCGTTTAAAAAATAAAAAAAAAGGTCTCTAAAAATAGATGTTGGCCGATTCTCAGACCTACTCAATGTGCTCAGAAAATTTCATGAGAATCGGTCGAGCCGTTTCGGAGGAGTAATAAAGTTCTGCCACAAGGGACCAAACTTTTTAAATTTGTTTTAGTCCTGTGTTTTGTTTAAGTTATATTAAGAATCTTTCATATGTCCATATGTATATAATTTAGTTTCCATACAGAATGTATGCTCAACACACACACAAAAAATAAGACGCACACACATAATTTACATTTGAATCGTAAAAAAATTAAAACACAAAAAAAAACCATATGCTCTTGTTTAATCATATGTTACACAGTTATAAGCATTAAACATATATCAATTTCTTATATACTTACGGTTTTATTCATAAATAAATCTCCTACTTTTCAGTCTTGTTTGACGATATTCAAATAACATTTGCTACTCAAGAATTTAACTGTCCTGATGCTGAGATGACACATAAGGAGGGATCTTTGTCCTCTGAATATTCTTTAACTGTCTCTTTTAACCGGAATGCTCTTTATGTGTTAAACCACCAGTTCGGAAGACAGAAGAATAGACAAGAAACTCGATGGCTGCTCTTTTAAAATTACGTTTCTCACATGCTACATCCAAATAACTCGTGCCACTCAAGAATTAAACTGTCCTGATGCAAAAGTGAGCAACACCAGGATCTTTGTCCTCTAAATATTATGTATGTATGAATATTTAAAAATTTTGTAATTTGACCCAAAAACGGCTGTTCGTCTATTGTTTTGGGTAGAATAAAAAACCTCGACCTTGGAGTGCCATTCTCAAACAAGCACTACGATAAAATATTTGTTTGTCTAAGGTTAATATATTTCTAAGTGTTATTTATACGAATTTTATTTATTATTCATTAAAAAAAAGCCCATTCACTGTTCAATCATACCTCAGTTATCACTCTTGCTCGACGTTATAAAGAGTTGTGTATTCATAAACATTCTAACACTACACCTCAGCAATTTGGCCACAGACCTTTATCACTTATTTATAGTCTGTGCACTGTCATTGCATCAAATAAACCGCGTTTTGTTTTAAAAAAAAATGAGAGTGCAATTTGTGTTAATTTTTAATCAATTCAATTCATAAAATTCTTACTAAATCCTAACTAAAAGAGGACAAAGATCCCTTTAACGTGTCGTCAATTGGCTCAGCATCGGGACAGTTCAATTCTTGAGTAGCCTTCACAATGCTTTGTTATTTTAATTGTCAGTAGCACAATTTTGTATTAATTGTTTATTTCAAAAGAGCAGCTATCGAGTTTCTTGCCGGTTCTTCTCGGTACTCTGCCCTCGACCTCGACGTGGGGCCTTAGGACACTAAGCAAGTCTTCTCGGTAGATGACTGCCTTCCGAACCGGTGGTAGTGTTAATGACGATTCAAAAGTGTCTTAAGACCCACTTGAATAAAGATATTTTGAGTTAGAGTTTTAAAAGTATTTTTATATTTGAACTGTTCCGACACATTAAAGGAATCTATGACCTCTGAATATTCTTTAACTGCCTTTTTTAACAAGAATACTCTTATACCTTTGTTAAAAGTTAATTTGGTTTTACGTGGTAAACTCAAACTCAAAATATCTTTATAAAGAGACTCTTGAATCGTCATTAACACTACCACCGGTTCGAATGTTATCTGACGAGAAGACTAACTTACATTATGAGGCAGAGTACCGAGAAGAACTGGCAAGAAACTCACCGACTCAAACTTAAAATATCTTTCATCAAGTAGGTCTTAAGATACTTTTGAAGTCAGTAACACTACCACCTGTTCGGAAGGCGGTAGTTATCTACCGAGAACCGGCAAGATGCCCTCCGAACTGGTGGTTATGGATGGCTTCCTGGGGATCAGGGGCGTATGATCTTAGTAATGTATTGAGCAATGACTCCTGAGTATTAAACACACATTCGGGGATATTTTAGTCATTACTTGTGATCCAAGAGCTGGTGCTTTTCTCGCTCAGCAAACAAGGAAATGCAAGCATTATGGGTCTGCTAAAGACCAAACTTTTAAAATTTTAGTGTTATAACTTGTTTATTATAACGTATTGTTATTTTATCAATATCTAAGTATATTCGAGTTCTGGACAATGGCTAATTTATTTGATAAAAAAAAACAATACGAAAAATTTTCATCGCAATATAAAATTTTTTTTTTTTTTTTTATATACATTTCCATGGAAAGCGATGAATGGGAAAGTGAATAGTAGAAAATCGCTTTCATAAATCATCGATCCATTTGTGAAAGCATGATTTATATAATATACAAGATTTTAAAGAATGAAAAACAGAATAAGCTCAAAATATCTTTATTAAATTTTGAATAGTCTCAAATCTTAATTACATTACGCCTGTAAAGGCATATAACAGGCAAGACAAACAATACATCAAATATATGAATAAGTGAAGCTACATTATATACATAGCGAAGTATATAACAAATCACAAAGTCACGTACATAATACGATTTGGGATTTTTCCAACAGAATTTTCCGCTAAACAAGAATGTTTCTTACATATATATTAATATATAGTTTCACAACATGGTGGGTGTAAAGTGTTTGTAGATGAGAGCGGTGGCCTTATCGCTAATGAGCGATCTCTGCCAGGCAAATAACGAAACGAAAGACACATTTTAATACGTTTTTGGTGCGAAGAATACAAGAATTATAAAAGCCTTTAATTTTATGCGTTGCCTGTAAGAGATCGCTCGTGAAGTTTCGTGGGGAACGTCTGCCGTTTATAAAGCGATTTTCCAAATTACCACGAACGAAGTCGCGTGCAAAAGCTACTAAATCTTTCTAAATTTTTTTCTTTGGTTCCCCTCAAGTGGTTTTTAAGAAGAGGGGCGAACAAACGAGCAGGTGGGCATATTGGTGAAGTCGATACTCAGATGCGGGGAAGCTCGTGTGTTGCGTAAGGAATGCCAGTCTTGAAGGACCCTAAGTCGTACATCAGAAATCTCCGTACAGAAGGTTAGGTTAGCTTTTTCTTTTTTTATAGAAGATGGGGCGAACAGGAAGCACACCGTTACGGTGGAGTCACTAAAGACAAGACTAGGAGCTGATGATGACGAGGAGTGTGTTGCCTTTGAAGGAATGCCAGTCTTGAAGGACCCTATCTCGTACATCAGAAATCTCCGTACAGAAGGTTAGGTTAGCTTTCTCTTTTTTTATAGAAGAGGGGGCGAACAGGAAGCACACCGTAATGGTGGAGTCACTAAAGACAAGACTAGGAGCTGATGATGACGAGGAGTGTGTTGCGTAAGGAATGCCAGTCTTGAAGGACCCTAAGTCGTACATCAGAAATCTCCGTACAGAAGGTTAGGTTAGCTTTTTCTTTTTTTATAGAAGATGGGGCGAACAGGAAGCACACCGTTACGGTGGAGTCACTAAAGACAAGACTAGGAGCTGATGATGACGAGGAGTGTGTTGCCTTTGAAGGAATGCCAGTCTTGAAGGACCCTAAGTCGTACATCAGAAATCTCCGTACAGAAGGTTAGGTTAGCTTTCTCTTTTTTTATAGAAGAGGGGGCGAACAGGAAGCACACCGTAATGGTGAAGTCACAAAAGACAAGACTAGGAGCTGATGATGACGAGGAGTGTGTTGCCTTTGAAGGAATGCCAGTCTTGAAGGACCCTAAGTCGTACATCAGAAATCTCCGTACAGAAGGTTAGGTTAGGTTAGCTTTCTCTTTTTTTATAGAGGGGGCAAACGATCAGGGGGGGGCGTTAAGTTGAAGTCGCCGTGTGGGAGCCTGGTGTTGCCAGTTTAATGTGTTTAATTTTCTTATAACAATCACATATTATAATTAAAGATAGTTAATGAGAAGGTTAAGCATTGAGGTCAGTGTGTTAACTAAGATTATCACGCAATACCAAACATTAGTTTTTAAGTGCATTGATTTGGGTTATTCACATTATATATATGTGCAACGATAATAATATTATTTATTGTTTTTTGTATTTTTATACAGTGGAAACTCCATGTAACGCCACTCGATTTGAAACGACAAACTAAAGCGTCGAAGTCGAATTGGCTTTGGTTGGTTTCGCTTCTATTTCATACAATAATCTCCCTCCCATTTAACGACCATCCTCTATTAAGCCATCAAATGCACAGTCCATTCAGTGTCGTTATAGAGATAACACTGGTGTAAACTCCATGTAGTGTCACTCGATTTAAACGACAAACTAAAGCGTCGAAGTCGAATTGGCTTTGGTTGGTTTCGCTTCTATTTCAAACAATAATCTCACTAATTAACGACAACCCTCTATAACGCCCTCAAATGCACACTCCCTTCAGCGTCGTTATATAGAGATGACACTGTATACAAACACCCATTCGCTGGTAGATCGCTTTACATCAGTAGAACCTACTTAACGACGGAGACGGGAGTGTTTCTCGCCAGGTCTTCATCGAATTGGGATTGATATTAATTTCGCATTAAAACCTAATATATTGTGAATAATTAAAACGCACTATTGAGAAGCTGCAGAGTGAAAATTACCGAACGAGAAATTTAAAAAAAAATAATTTAATTAAAGTTGATTTTAGCGCCATCTGTTGCGTCGTAAATAAAGACGAAGTCAAATATTCAAAAATCCACTCACACAAACCTTGACACAAATAAAATGCACAAGGCCAGTCTGCATTACGTATTTTATTATCAAAAAAATGTATTTTTTTTTCAAAGGTGTCCATAGACACTCGGTGGTTGGCGATCGACAGTGCGTTGTCGGCCTTTAAAAACACTTAGACCCATATGAATCAGTTTTTTTCGAAAATTTGACGGGGAAAACATTGTGATCTCCATAGTCTCAATACGAGAAATGAGGATGAGCCCGCTGTTCCCACTATAAGGCTCCATAAATTTGGGAAAAGGGGGCAATGTACGCCTCTATAACATAATACCAAACGATTTGTTGTCTCTGTCAGCGAGTGAATTTAAAAAAGTAGCTTTTAAGAGAAAGCTTTTTCTAAATTGTCCAATTATTTTGATGATGAAAAAGTTTGAGAATGAATTAACACCAGCTCTAGCCTCGCTTCAAAGAGTGTACTGGGATCCATTACCAATCGATCAAGCCGTGTTTCTTGCCTGCTTCTTCTCAGCCGCTTCTCAGGTCGCGTACGAACAAGCGTAGAATCACATAGATTCAAAATGGTCCCATGTACCTTAATAAATAAAGATATTTTGACTTTATTGACGTCCAAAATCTGGCTGTTAACAATCCCATTCAAATAATTTTCTCACCGACATTAGACCACACGTATATCAAGAGCAGACGAAGCCGCATGCGAAAGCCAGTCAAGACAAAACCAATGCAAACTTTTAGTGACCTTCAAAAATAGCTAGTAAGTATAAGCTAATAAGTGGGTTGTCTGGAAGAGATCGCTTATTAGCGAAAAGGCCGCCCCTTTGCTCTTATATGTATTAAGTATTAACATCTACTTCTACTGTGTAAGTGCAATAAAGTGTAAATGAATAAACAATCCTAATTGAATGAAAAAAAAAATTAAATCTGAAATATATTGAGTTGTAGACATTGTATAACAGAATGGATCGTAAACTAACACACACAAAAAATTAAAAAAAAAAACCACGCTGACCCTGTCGACGGCCGAGTAATCTTCAAATGATTTTTATAATAAAAATGTATGCAAAAAGTTGGTGTATGGATAAATAAATTTAAAAAAAATGGTCCTTGACCCATCGAGCATTAGCACGCTTCGCGATGGGTCGACAAACACCAGCTCTTGGGGTCACCAGATGCTTACTTCTTTCTTTAATACAAGCACTTGCACCCCCAAGGTTCATATGTGGAGAAAATCACCAGCTCTTGGGTCACCAGGTGACTTCTTAATTCTTTAATACAAGCACTCGTACCCCAAGCTCCAAAAGTCTACTCCAATGGGAACATATATGGAGAAAAGCACCAGGTCTTATTTCACCAGATGCCTCCTTAATTCTTTAATACAAGCACTCGTACCCCAAGCTTCAAAAGTCTACTCCAATGGGAACATATGTGAAGAAAAGCACCAGCTCTTGGGTCACCAGGAGCCTACTTAATTCTTTAATACAAGCACTAGCACTCCAAGGTCAAAATACTTCAATGGCCACAAACTCAAATGGAGGATACTTTGACCTTATTTTTTATAATTAACTTGCAGTACACATAAAAACACGACTCAATATTTATTTATTATTAATTATTCAATACGAAAATATATTAAATGATATATATAGATATATATATATAAGCGACCCACAGTTTAAGACCTGCCATAGACAATAAAAGCATAGAATCCTACTATTTTTACAATCAAATCTTAAATATGAAATCCACAGGTAACGCGAAGTTAATAAAAAAGAAGCGAATTACTCTTTAAGACAAGAAACACGAACCATTTTTCAAATATTTATAAACAATCCACGTAAAAAAACAAAGCCAACAGACAAAGAACGTGTCAGTATATTAATATACTGATGTTACATAGAGTAAGACGATGTTATATAATGTCATATCTTTAAATATGATTATACATATACGACCTCTTTTGTGAAATAAATTCATTAGAACCTCTTTTTGTTTAATCTTCGATAGCTTTTGTTATTTCGGTGTCAAGCGGCCATCCAATTGGCGAACGAGATAATTTTAAGATAATTTGATTTAGTAAATATAACTATTATGACAATGATTACTGTGTTTGGTTCATATATTATAATCCTGACTATAGATAGCATAATATATAAGTAATAAATAGTTAATTAATATTACAACTATTAGAAAAAATAATATGTAACGCTCACAAGCGCTTTTGTTAACGCGTTCGTCACACAGAGCATATTAAACTAAAACAAACAAGCAAATCAATTACCTTGAATTCTTTCCTTTCCCACTCAAATCCTCACAAACACTCGTCACCAATTTATTGCCCTCCATTGTTGAACCACGTGCGTACGCGACGGTGCCGACGGCCGACTGACTGAATTAAAACCAAGAATCAAATGACCAGTGACCACAGATAACATGCGATAGATGGACCGGTTTATGCAACACTACGACCTTTAGTTAAGTTATTTATTTATTAACAGTTTGTCTTACAAAATGGTGTAAACGACACACATTACACACACTAGTTCGTCACTTGTTTTTATAGTATGTTTTAGCTTTTATATTAAATGTTTTAGGCCTATTGGTGGCCTTGATTTAATATGTAATCTGTGGTGGTGCTGCAGTGAGTGAATAATTGTTATTAACACACACTCGTTCGTCACTTGTTTCTATAGTATGTTTTAGCTTTTATATTAAATGTTTTAAGCCTATTGGTGGCCTCGATTCAATATGTAATCTGGTTTAGACCAGGGCTTCTCAAACTTTTGTCATTCACGACCCAAAAGAAAAATAAATTGATATCTTTTGAAAATTTATTACGTAACCAATCGAAATCATTTTTAGACACGCGTATATCTAAAATTATAAAATGCTATATTTGACAATAAAATCTCTAGTCGACCACGGTTTTTTCTACGACCCATAGTTTAAAAAGCCCTTGGGTTAGAGAAAGCTTAGAAAGCTTTATCGATGGACAAATGAAATAACTACAATTTCTAATTAAAGTAACATTAACAAGACAAATCGATTCCGATTGGGTCTTGTCGTTGCAACTTAATACAATTTTAACTTTATTAATAATTGGAGCGGCCTTACCGCTAATAAGCGATCTTCCATTCTACTTCTTACGTATATGAATAAAGATATTTTTGATATGCTGCAGATCTTAACAATTGTAGATCATGCTTGGCTTTTGCTTGGATTTAGAGAGTTTCTTGTCATTTCTCTCTACGCCTTCGATTTGGGCACTGCCAATAATGTTGAGTCAATTTTTTGCATGATTCATAAGTGTCACCTGACCTATGTGAAAGAATGATTTGATTTTAGGAGTGAAAACTTAAAAAAAATTTAAAACGCGTGTAAAGAGTATTTAATAAAATATTTAGAGGACAAAGAACCCTTTAATGTGTCGGCAATTGACTCAGCGTCGGAACATTTTAATTTATCGAGTAGCCTTAAAATGCTTTAGTTATTTGTATTGTAAGTAACATAATCTTTGTATTAAAATTTTATCTTAAAACAGCGGCCATCGAGTTTCTTGCCGGTTCTTCTCGGTAGATAACTGCCTTGCGAACCGGTGGTAGTGTTAGTGACGATTCAAAAGTGTCATAAGACCAACTGGAATGAATATATTTTGAGTTTGAGGGGAGCTGTTTTTTGCCAGTTCCTCTCGGTACACTGCCTCGATGTGGGGCCATATGACACTAAGTTAGTCTTCCCGATATATGCCTTCCGAACCGGTGGTAGTGTTAATGACGATTCAAAAGTGTCTTTATAAAGACCTACTTGAATAAAGATATTTTGAGTTTGAGGGGAGGAGTTTTTTGCCAGTTCTTCTCGGTACACTGCCTCGATGTGGGGCCATATGACACTAAGTTAGTCTTCCCGATATATGCCTTGCGAACCGGTGGTAGTGTTAATGACGATTCAAAAGTGTCTTTATAAAGACCTACTTGAATAAAGATATTTTGAGTTTGAGGGGAGGAGTTTTTTGCCAGTTCTTCTCGGTACACTGCCTCGATGTGGGGCCATATGACACTAAGTTAGTCTTCCCGATATATGCCTTCCGAACCGGTGGTGGTGTTAAAATTAACGATTCTACGACGATCTACTTAAATAAAGATATTATCAGTTTGAATTTGTCAAAATGAGAAAATTCGCAATTGAACTCGTGGGTCATTATAACAAAAATATTGATATTTTTCATTGTTTATATACACAGACATTACACAGCGTTAGATAACTCTATTATATACATCGTTTTCCTGTTTCAATTATGTAAAGACACGCAAAATGTAATTATTTAACTGTGATATATATGGTATTAAAAAAATTTAATACCTATGTTTTAAATTATATTAAATACAATTTCTAAACACGTAAAAATTAATAATAAAATATTAGTTATATGTTTATATATAGATTAGCATTAGCTGGTTCATTTAAAGCCGGAGAGTTTCTTGCCGGTACTTCTCTACGCTAGATTAGGGAAGTGGTAAATTTTAAAGAAAAAATAAAGATTGACGATTGATTGACCTGTATAAAACTATTTTCGATTGTGATTTTAATTGTTTTCATTCATAAAAAGTTATAGAACGCTTTAAGTATGATTTAAAAAAAAATGTATTAATAAACCCATTTTAGCACAAAACTATACTACCGTAATCTCCTGATAATATTGTTGCATTCTTAAACATAATAAATGTCACATTCATTTGATAACACGTCAATTTATAAATAATTAAACATTATAAATAAACAATTGTTAACATCCGGCATTATTTATTCAAATATCTTTATTCCAGTGGGTGTTAAGACACTTTTGAATCGTCATTAACACTACCACCGGTTCGGAAGCCATCTACCAAGAAGAACAGGTAAGAAACAAGATGGCTGCTCTGTCCAAAGTGAAAATATCTTTATTCAGGTAGTTTTTGAGAATTTGAATCGTCATTAACACTACCACCGGTTCGGAAGCCATCTACCAAGAAGAACAGGTAAGAAACAAGATGGCTGCTCTGTCCAAAGTGAAAATATCTTTATTCAGGTAGTTTTTGAGAATTTGAATCGTCATTAACACTACCACCGGTTCGGAAGCCATCTACCAAGAAGAACAGGTAAGAAACAAGATGGCTGCTCTGTCCAAAGTGAAAATATCTTTATTCAGGTAGTTTTTGAGAATTTGAATCGTCATTAACACTACCACCGGTTCGGAAGCCATCTACCAAGAAGAACAGGTAAGAAACAAGATGGCTGCTCTGTCCAAAGTGAAAATATCTTTATTCAGGTAGTTTTTGAGAATTTGAATCGTCATTAACACTACCACCGGTTCGGAAGCCATCTACCAAGAAGAACAGGTAAGAAACAAGATGGCTGCTCTGTCCAAAGTGAAAATATCTTTATTCAGGTAGTTTTTAAGAATTTGAATCGTCATTAACACTACCACCGGTTCTGAAGTTATCTTCCGAGTAAGATATAACACGATATGACTCTTTTTAAAACATTTAATATGTTACTTAAAGGACCAATTCAAATACAAAACCTACTTGAATAAAGATTATTTAGTTAGAGAGGCGGAGTGTTTCTTGCCAGTTCTTCTCGGTAGATAACTGCCTTCCCAGCCGGTGGTAGTGTTAATAACGATTCAAAAGTGTCTTATATGACGAATTCAAATATTTGAAGCATTAAGCAGTAAGGTTAACACATCACTCAGCAGGTCCCAGGGCGTCCACCCAGTATGTGTATAAGAAAAGACAAGAGATGGCTCCTTGGGTTATTGGTAAGTTTGATCTCACTCCGTCAGCAAATCCCATCGAGACCCTGTGCCCCATCGTGGGGGCATAGATCATGTTATTATTGAATAAATGATTAAATATAATTTTCAAATTAATTAATTGTCACTTTATTGCATAACACTTGCCACGAAAACAAGGATAAACCCAGCCATTCCCGGTATACAATTTAGCTTTTATCAAATGTTGAACACACAGAGAAAAAATATTAATATTTCGAGATTTAAATTAGATTTTTCCTGTTATATATATATATATATATAATTACTAATTGCTAATTACGTAGAGCGAACGAGGAGAACTGGCAAGAATCACTACGCCACGGCTTTACTAAAGAAGTACTAAACCCCCCCATGAAAATAGGAGATTGTCTCCTGTTTCTCTCAGCACAATAAGACCTCTCACTCTAAATAGCTGTCGGCCATCTTTATTGTTTATGCATCTTGTATTAACAATTGACAGTGATAGTTCACAGTGACAGTTGACAGTATCATTTTAAGGAATATATTTGAGGTTATTTTTGTACAGCAGAATAAGTTGGTTATTATTTACCTAAAAATATTTTTTATGGCAGAAAAACAACGGGTCAGCTAGATACACAGTTACATAATGAAGCTGAGCGTTCAATTTTACGCAAAAGTGAAAGTAGTGACTTTCTTTATTTTTAAAATACATATCACGTAAAGTTAGAACCGAAAACGTTTAACAAAACATACTTAATGCTATATGTTTGCATAGGTACACTCTATATAACAACACTGAAGGGATAGTACATTTTGCGTTATAGGGAGTGGTCGCTAAATTAAAAGATTAATCATTGTATGGAATACAAGCTAAACCAACCCATGTGAGATTTCGAGTTTGTCTTCAGAGTGACGTAACATTGTATTTACACTGTGTAAGTGTATAATGTTAACTCTATATAACGACAGTGAAGGAAGTGTGCATTATATGGCGCTGTAGAGAGTGGTTGTAAAATGAAGAGAAAATTGGCGTATGGAACACAATGTAAACTATTTCATTTTGACGCTTTAGAGAGTATGTCGTTAAATCGAGTGACGTCACATGGAGTTTACACCAGTGTGAACACAAAAATCATGTATTACAACATTAAAACCCTTTTTAAGTGATGTTAGTTATTTCAAACGCATGCAATTTCCTCCAAAACCACTAGACCGATTCTTATGAAATTCAACACACGATTGTACCAACTTAATGTTAGAATCGTAATCCCCTCTGTTTTGCCTGAAAGATATCGCTTATCAGCGATAAGGCCGCCCATACTGGCATAAAAAAACAATTCCTAAGCGAGGAATCTCAAGCAAACCGATACCAAACAGACCTGATAAGGTTTTGAGTTGGAGCGAGACAGAACGCTAAGCTAGAACGAGATGGCCTATCAAAAATGGCCGCCCTCTCTCACCGAGATGACATTAAAAAATCATAATTTTTTAATAACACAGCATTTAAAAGCTCCATTTTATATTTGAATAGTTAGCGTTAATAAAAAGCAGCTAAATACAAAGCTATAAATTGGTTCACTAGAGGGCGCGGAATATCGGACAAACCTTTAAGAATTTAAAGAAAAAAGAGGTCTAAATATATAATAAATTATATTTAAATTAAAAATATATTAAAAGATAACATTAGACGGTGACTTAGTAGCCAAAGTCAAAATCAAAGTCTGAACTACGTACGCCTGTTCGTATTTAACCGAGAGAAGAGCAGACAAGAAGATTTTTTAAGCAAGGCTAGTTATGTAATAATCTCATATAACGCTTATTCTAAAAACTACGTTTTCAAATTTCTAATAAGTAGTAGCCTATAAATACTTAATGATAGGTAACCTCTAGTCTACGTCTACTTAACCCTCAATGCGAATAATACGTAAAACAAACAAAATGCTAATTTAAAATTATAAACAAAAATAAAGACGCCATTTTAATTTTAGGACTGTCATGGCGGTGACGCATCGCGCAAGTCAAGATATACAACGAGCCAGCATCCTTGCAGCGCTGAAAACAGCGATAAAGCCGATTGCAGCCAGGATTCAGACAAAGAAATCTTGACTTGGTAAAATTTCAATATAAAGGATATCTTTTCTTATTTTTATATATGTTTATTTCTAAAAATGTAAAAAAGCGCTTTTTAACGCACTAAAACAATTCAAAGCGCTATTTAACAACCTTCACTCAGAATCTACTAGCGTTCAAAACGCGTTTCGTGAAAAAAAAATCTAGCGACAAAAGCGTTGAATTGGTCAACAAAACGATGTCAACTAACCTAACGGTTGTGCGAGGGTGACGGTTCAATAGGTGAGAACGAGACGGGTATATTTTACACGTTGCGGCCCTGTTCGCACGATTCCGGATTTGCAAACCATCTTGTGGTAAAAGCATTACTTCGATTTTATCAAATTGTGATTTAAGCAAACGGGCAGGTACAGAAGCAGTGTTATTATCGGCTGCTCGCACCAAATAAGGCATAAGCTAGATTCTTTTGTCCATAATGTATGGGATTTATGCCTGATATGACGTCATATGACTTAAAGGCTTTGTATTGATATGTATTGGTCTATCCATACTAACGTTATACTAAAGTATGTTACGCTTTCACGCTCAAACCACTCAACCGAATTCGATGAAATTCGGTATGGAGATAGACTCAACTTTAGTGACGGAAATAGTATACTTTCAATTTAAAAAAAAATAGGTTAAAGGGGATGAAAGTGTATATGTAAATTACACCAGAACTTCGCCATTTGTACACCGATTTTAAAAAAATCCTTTTGCATTTAAACCTCGCGGGCCAAAGCTATTTCTTTTAAAGGGCTATCCTGGCAGCACTGGAGATAGCCTGGGTAAGCGACCAGTGACCGTTTTCAGTATATGGATAGATCCTGTTCTATTCAATAGGAAGAATATACATTTATTAATCAAATTCAAACTCAAAATATCTTTATTCAAGTAGGTCTTTATAAAAACACTTTTGAATCGTCATTAACACTACCACCGGTTCGGAAGGCATTATACCGAGAAGAACCGGCAAGAAACTCGATAGCTGCTCTTTTAATATAAACAATTAATACATAATTGTGTTACTCACAATTAAAATAACAAAGCATTGTAAGGCTACTCAAGAATTGAACTGTCCCGATGCTGAGCCAATAGCCGACACATTAAAGGGATCTTTGTCCCTAATAAAAAGATTGTACCCTTTGGAGAAGACTTTTGGACCTTGGGGTATAAGTGCACAAGTATAAAATAATTTTGTAGGCCTTGGCCAGTACCGGTGACCCAAGAGCTGGTGCTTTTCTCGTCCATAAGCACCGCGAGACATTATTATTATTATTGGTTGGTGGTACCTTTATGGTATGACTAAAGAAGATAATTAATTTGTATTACAACATTAAAACCCCTTTTAAGTTACATTAGTTATTTCAAACGTATGCAATATCCTCCAAAACCACTAGACCGATTCTTATGAAATTCAACTATAAAGATTGTACCAACTTAATGTCGGAATCGTAATCCCCTCTGCTCTGCCTGAAAGATATCGCTTATCAGCGATAAGGCCGCCCACACTGGCATAAACCAACAATTCCCAAGCGAGGAATCTCAAGGAAACCGGTGCCAAACAGACCTGATAAGGTTTTGAGTTGGAGAAAATAATTAATTAGGTAATAAAATCACATTGATACTAATAAAAAAAACTTTGTTTAGGACCGAATTCAATTACTATGTATTACCACCGGATAAGTTATATAAAAAAATTCTCACAATGTTCGTGCCCGTACTCCTACGAAACGGCTCGACCGATTCTCATGAAATTTGTGTGGCCATATAGAGTAGGACTGAGAATCGGCCAACATATATTTTAAGGTACATTTATTTTCTGGCAAAACGTCTGTCGGGATCAGCTAGTATCCTATATATAAAACTCTCGTTTCACATACAAAATCATAAGATCCATTCAGCTATCTCGTCCAGGCGATAACCACGATAACCAGAAATAGAAAAGTAAGAAAATGCAAGAAATACGACCAACCGGTTTTTGCGACCATAATGTTCACTCATGTTTCGTATCGCGTTACATTCGTATACAATCCGTACGTTTCGTACGTCACCCGGTTAATATAATAATATATATCTTTATAAAGAGACTTATTAATCATAAGTAACATTACCACCTGTTCACAAGGCATCAACCGACAAGAAACTAGGCATATTAAAAAGAAACATAAAAATTATGTTACATGACCAACACAAAGTAACTATAAGAATTAAACTGTCCCGATACCGAGACAATTAAGTATTTTTAAATTAGTTTTATATAAGTTGTATCAGCGTTTCCATACAATGCAGGGGAGCAATATACTTTCTAATATGTTAAAAACATGGCTCTTAAATCATTTTACTAAACTTTGGCTTGTCTGAATAGTTACGCGACTGTCAGTTCGAATCACTATGTTACGAGTTATCTACGACCTAGAATGATATATGCATATAAAAACAACATATAATACATTACCGGGACAAATTTATATGTTAACAAAGATATATATAAATTTATTAACAACTCAAAAGTTTTTGGAAAGTTAAAAATACTGTAATTAAAGGCTGTGGCATCTATAGGAAAGTGGGTCAGTACAAACTTGTGTCAATTCGTATGATTTTAAATAATTTATCTGTTGGTATACAGGTATCCATCTTGTTATGATTGTTTAAGCAGTTCGTTGCAATAAACAGTAATGAAAAAAAAAATCACTAGAGAAAGTGAACGTACCTGATACGATTTGAGTTTTTCACTAAACAACACAAAACAATGTAACACTCGACTAGATTTTTCAGCACACAATACACTTTTTCTCCTTTGTTTTTGTGTCGAAAAGTCGAAGTTAATAACACGAGTGAATGCGGCGTGCGTTCGAGCCGGGCCCCCGCGCGGTACTGAATACCACAGAGTACGCCTACATGTAACACACCATAGATAAGGTTGAGTCTTGATGTAAATCCTTCATTGTAGTTTTTAATTTTGATTTATTATATTTAAAGCAACTAAAAATAATCTGAACTATATATTTCTTAATAAAAGTATATTATTAATTAAATAATATATTAGAGTCAGCCGAATTACAAAAGGAGTTTTGATATGTAACAAACTCTTTACTTTTTGCAATTTTGTACTGGGTTCCAATTTTTTTTTATCATATTTTAATTATTACAAACATATAAGCAACTATGTTTTTATTGTAAGTGTGTCGCTTGAAGCCGATAAGGGGCATACGATGAAAAAAAATTAAAGAAACAGACTTTTAATATCAACAATGACTCAGGCATTGTTAGGTTTTAATAGATCCTAATGGGTTATTTTGTTTCTTGATTTTTACTCGCAACTCGTTATTAAACGTGCGATGTCTGGAAGAGATCGCTTATTAGCTATAAGTCCGTTGTGATTATATGTATTAATTTTATTTTATTTCTCAAACCTATACAGCTTATCAAAAAAAAAAGTTTGAACAATTAAAAATAGATTAAAAATAAAGCCAAAATAAATAATAGGTTAAAACATAGAACCGGAAATAGAATCTAAGATCAGAAACAACAATAACAAAAAAAAAAACACGAACAGAAAAAATAAATAAAAATATATATATACATATGAACAAGTGGAGTATATTATGTGAAGAACGAGCATTTAAGTGCGTGTGTGTGTATTAGTGTGTGCAATGGTGTTGCTGTGTGGGTGAGTGAACTAACATGATGATTAACATCATCTTCTTATATTCTTAAAGGCAATAAAGTGTATTTGATATAATCCTATGTCCCCACGATGGGGCGGAGGGCATCCATAGCAATCCTTCATCTGTCCGACTCTTCGAATTTGATCTCGCTCCAAGTCAGTCTCTTCGCCTCATCAGCAACATTACGTCGCCAGGTATGTTTGGGACGGCCACGCTTCCGCTTCCCAGGAGGATTCCAGTCAAGGGCCAGTTTATTTAGAGATTATGATTGGGATCTCTCCGGAGAGTGTGGCCAATCCAGTTTCCACTTGCGACGCTTTAGTTGCTGGGCAATCGGTGATTTCCCGATTTGTGAATAAATAAATAAGTCGTGTCTATATTTCTTTCCAAATCATGGGCGTGGAGCGGACGAGAAGAACAGTCAAGAAATATAATTATGAGTTTCTTATTTATTTCTATTTTTTTTTATAGAAGACGACGCAAACGAGCACACCATAAAGCGAAGCCGGCCCTTTAGGAAGGTCTTGAAGGACCGATAAGTCGTATTCTTCTATAAATATACAGTTATGTCAATCCTAAAACAGACTTTTACACATCTATTACTCTATGGAAATGTCTGTCGTGCGGGCATAGAGCATCTTGTGTCATTTGTAAATATATTTTTTAATTTTATACAAACAAACATGGATTTCTGGTGAGTTCAGTAATAATTTGTGATGTCTAGTTGGATAATAATAAATGGTGTTTGATTCAGAATAAAATTGATCTATTGCGATCTATGTGATAGATCGCGGTGTGTTTCTCTCACTATAACGTAAATGTGTGATCCTATTAACACCATGCCCACCGGAATTGAAGGTTTTCCGGTGCATGGTGTGACTGCTTCACAACTGTAAATCTCGGTGATTAAATTACAGATGTGATGATCACTCTCTCAGCATCATCTATCGCATTTACCATGGGGTGTGTTCGGTGGAGTTGTTCGTATTAATACCTGCAGCTGGTCATCTTCGGACATACAGGCAGAATACTAGATTCCACCTGTATCATGTTGATCACTGTCGTTCCAGCACTGCGCGTTTTGTGAGACATTTCTTACCACGCACCACCACGTTATGGTACCAGCTGGTACCACGGTATATCCAAACCATTAAGACTTAGAGTCCTGCAAGATAAAAGCGTACCAATGCCTAAAAGGCCGGTAACGCACTCACGAGCTCCCAGCCACGTGAGTGTCTATGCGCGGCGGATTTACCTTTATGGTGGGCCTCCTGCTCGTTGCTCAGTTTTCTCTATGAATAAAGTTACTTACCCCCTCTTTTACAAAACGTTTATGGCTACATCTCCTCCCTGGCGTTCATCTTCTCATTTACCCCCTCTTTTACAAAACGTTTACGGCTACATCTCCTCCCTGGCGTACTTCTACTCATTTACCCCCTCTTTTACAAAACGTTTACGGCTACATCTCCTCCCTGGCGTACTTCTTCTCATTTACCCCCTCTTTTACAAAACGTTTACGGCTACATCTCCTCCCTGGCGTACTTCTACTCATTTACCCCCTCTTTTACAAAACGTTTACGGCTACATCTCCTCCCTGGCGTACTTCTTCTCATTTACCCCCTCTTTTACAAAACGTTTACGGCTACATCTCCTCCCTGGCGTACTTCTTCTCATTTACCCCCTCTTTTACAAAACGTTTACGGCTACATCTCCTCCCTGGCGTACTTCTACTCATTTACCCCCTCTTTTACAAAACGTTTACGGCTACATCTCCTCCCTGGCGTACTTCTACTCATTTACCCCCTCTTTTACAAAACGTTTACGGCTACATCTCCTCCCTGGCGTTCATCTTCTCATTTACCCCCTCTTTTACAAAACGTTTACGGCTACATCTCCTCCCTGGCGTACTTCTACTCATTTACCCCCTCTTTTACAAAACGTTTACGGCTACATCTCCTCCCTGGCGTACTTCTACTCATTTACCCCCTCTTTTACAAAACGTTTACGGCTACATCTCCTCCCTGGCGTACTTCTTCTCATTTACCCCCTCTTTTACAAAACGTTTACGGCTACATCTCCTCCCTGGCGTACTTCTACTCATTTACCCCCTCTTTTACAAAACGTTTACGGCTACATCTCCTCCCTGGCGTACTTCTACTCATTTACCCCCTCTTTTACAAAACGTTTACGGCTACATCTCCTCCCTGGCGTACTTCTTCTCATTTACCCCCTCTTTTACAAAACGTTTACGGCTACATCTCCTCCCTGGCGTACTTCTTCTCATTTACCCCCTCTTTTACAAAACGTTTACGGCTACATCTCCTCCCTGGCGTACTTCTTCTCATTTACCCCCTCTTTTACAAAACGTTTACGGCTACATCTCCTCCCTGGCGTACTTCTTCTCATTTACCCCCTCTTTTACAAAACGTTTACGGCTACATCTCCTCCCTGGCGTACTTCTTCTCATTTACCCCCTCTTTTACAAAACGTTTACGGCTACATCTCCTCCCTGGCGTACTTCTTCTCATTTACCCCCTCTTTTACAAAACGTTTACGGCTACATCTCCTCCCTGGCGTACTTCTTCTCATTTACCCCCCTTTTACAAAACGTTTACGGCTACATCACCTTCCAGACGTAGTTCTTCCGGTTCTTTCCGTCAGGACGGTGACATCTTCCTTCCATCTTAAAAAACCATCCCTCATCTCTTCCTATCTTCATCAGTTTAGAAATGGATTGAAAAAAATGTATTTTATTTTTTAGCTGTTCACAATGCTCGTTCGCGGCACAGTTTGAAAGCGCCCTTTTGATGCATAAGCAGTTACACCATGATGTAAGTTACATGGCCGTTACATGGAGTGTACATTGTATCTATATACAATGTACACTCCATGTAACGGCACTCGATTGAGCGACAGACTTAAGCGTCGAAATCTCGGCTTTGGTTGGTTAAGCTTATATCCCTTCAGTGTCGTTATATAGAGTTTAATCTGTATTTACACTTCAACACAGTGTTAACTTCATACAACGTCACTCGATCGAACGAAACATTCTCGAAGTGTCGAAATGTCGGCGTTTAGCTTGTATTCCATATAATGATTTCTCTTCATCCATATAACGACCATTCACATACTCCTCAGTGTCGTTATATAGAGTTTACTCTGTATTTACACTTCAATACAGTGTTAACTTCCTACAACGTCACTCGATCGAACTAAACATTCTCGAAGCGTCGAAATGTCGGCGTTTAGCTTGTATTCCATATAATAATTTCTCTTCCTCCATATAACGACCATTCACATACTCCTCAGTGTCGTTATATAGAGTTTACTCTGTATTTACACTTCAATACAGTGTTAACTTCATACAACGTCACTCGATCGAACTAAACATTCTCGAAGCGTCGAAATGTCGGCGTTTAGCTTGTATTCCATATAATAATTTCTCTTCCTCCATATAACGACCATTCACATACTCCTCAGTGTCGTTATATAGAGTCTACACTGTGTTATATAATAGAGTGTCTTGGTTATGCGTTACTCAACTTAACTTAACTAAAACTTAACTTAACTAAAACTCAACTTAACTCAACTTATACTGATTTCAGATCAAATCAAACAAATTGTCCGTTATTGGAAAATCATCGTTTACAAGTATCAAGGGGATTAAATGTAAGTTTTATTTACAAAAATAAACCTTAAATATCTAGTTTTTGTAAAAGAGGGGGCAAACGAGCAGGAGGCCCACCATAAAGGTGAAAGTCGCCGCTCATAGACACTCACGTGGCTGGGAGCACGTGAGTGCGTGGCCGGCCTTTTAGGGATTTGTACGCTTTTGTCTTGAAGGACCCCAAGTCGTAATGGTTCTGAAATACTGTGGTACCAGCTGGTAGAATAACGTGGCAGAATAACGAAACGCGAAGTGGTGGAACGACAGACATCAAGGTGATACAGGTGGAATTTCGTATTCTAATTAAGCGTATTCCACAAATGAACATAATATTTAAGCGTATTCCACAAATCAATATAATATTTAAGCGTATGCCACAAAACAATATAATATTTAAGCATATTCCACAAATCAATATAATATTTAAGCGTATGCCACAAATCAATATAATATTTAAGCGTATTCCACAAATCAATATGATATTTAAGCATATTCCACAAATCAATATGATATTTAAGCGTATTCCACAAATCAATATACTTAGTCTTGCCATAAATATTGTTATAAAGAAAAGCACGAACCATCACTGAAGTGGGATAATGCCCACGTTGTACTCTGTTTACTAATTGCGAAGCTTCTTTAGAGCTTCCAGCATAAATACGGTCATTTTGTTTATTAAAATACTGCTCAATTGTAAAAATTTTCTCATCCGTAAACAAATTTTTTTTGTGACCTCCCTTTGCGTACCGCTTAAGTAGTTGTTTGGATTTACCACCCTATTCTTCTTTAAATTATCAGTTAAGAAGTGACCAGTACGTCTCTTATAGGCTGCAAGTCCTAAGTCATCTTTTAATATACGCGACATGGTTCTAGGAGCTATCTTCATCTCCCGAGATAAAATCTTTTGCTTACGGACAGGATTTCTTCGAATTCTTTCCCTAACTGCTTTAATCACCTTTTTCACACGAACGGTACGTGGACGGCCAGATCTTTTTCTGTCACAAACAGAGGAGGTATCATTGTACCTATCAATAGCCCGGTAAACAAACATTTGACTAATACCAAGCGGGTGGAGGGTTTTAAAAATTGCACTTTTCTCCATACCTACTTTATGTAAGGCAATCACAGCGATTCGGTTCTCTTTATCACCCCACTCCATTTTAATATAACAAAATATTTAACAATATAATGGCGCGAAAATAAGAAAACACATCAAGCAATCATATAAAAATGACAGATTCCAAATTCAAACGTAATATTTTCTTTTTTTGAATAGTAACAGTATTTATGGCCAGACTAAGTAATATTTAAGCGTATGCAACAAATCAATATAACATTTAAGCGTATGCCACAAATCAATATAATATTTAAGCGTATGCCACAAATCAATATAATATTTAAGCGTATTCCACAAATCAATATAATATTTAAGCGTATTCCAGAAAACAATATAATATTTAAGCGAGCTTTCCCAAGCTTTTCAGTACTGGTATCCTATCCGTTGTTAAGTAGCAGTCAATCTAGCTCGACTTATAATTCGGCTTCAAATGGCCCCGTCTAGTACGATCCACCGAGATACGAGATGTCTTGTCAAACATATGTCTGTCTCTTTTCGTTTCAAGGTATTTTTGTATATCTGTCTGAACAGTGCCTTTCGTGTAAGTGTGATAAACGAATGATTTCTCTTATTAGTACATTCTTATAGAAATTGTTGAGTTTAAAAGATAAATTTTGGAACGTCGTTTTGTATATGAAAATGCGAATTTAATGTCCCGGTATTTATTTATTCACGTGTAGAAAGTATATGTTAATATGTATAAGAGAAACGGGCGGCCTTATCGCTGATGAGCGATCTCTTCCAGGCAAACCCACAACCCATAATACAATTTGACTGGTTGCCAAGTGAAATATTTGTATCAATTTACTTAATGTTGGTAAATGAATAAGAAAATCGTACGAATAATCGTGCTCGCTTCTTTTCAGTGCCCACTAGAACAATGTCGGCGACGCGGCTGTTCGAGAAAATACGCACGCGTTTGAGCCGGAAAAGTCTATTTCCACACCCCGAAGAAAATGTGTCGAGTGATTTCGTATGTATTGTAACTTTTTTTTTATGTAAGAGGAGGCAAACGAGCAGACGGGTCACTACGAGTGATGTGCCAACCGCACGCCCATGGACACCCGCAACGCCGGGTGGCTTACAAGTGAGTCGCCGGCCTTTATGGGAGAGGAACGCCCTCTTCTTGAAGGTCCCCAAGTCATAGCGCTGGCAGTTGGTTCCACAAAGAGGTGGTGCGCGGCAGAAACTGCCTTAACGCACAGTTGTGGAACGACAGGCATCAAGGTGATACGGATGGAACTTCGTATTCTGCCTTGACGTCCAGTGATGGAATTCAGCTGCAGGTATTAGTCCGAACAATTCCCCATGATAAATTCGGTAGAAGATTCAGGGAAGCTACATCTCTACGCAGAGCCAAAGGATCAAGCCGATTGAAAAGGATGGGGTCGTCGACGATACGAGCCACTCTGCGTTGGATGCGATCAAATGGAAGGAGCTGGTATGGGAAGCCACCACCCAGAGGTGGGAACAGTACTCCATATGAGGCGAATTTGCGCTTTATAGAGTTGCAAGCGATGGCCCGATGAGAAAAACTGACGCGACCTACTTGGAACACCAAGGTTTTTGGAAGCTATGCCTTCCAGATGATTGCGGAACTGGACATCGCACGACCAAGACCTTCCAATACTGGCTGAGGCTTTAAGAGAAACATTATCGAATGATGGGGTTACGACAGAGGGATTCTTTTACGAACGGAACCGAACCCACGATACCATCCATCCGCACCACATTGATCGTCTTACTGAAATAGTTTAGAGGACAAAGATCCCTTTAATGTGTCGGCAATTGGCTCAGCATCGGGACAGTTCAATTCTTGAGTAGCCTCACAATGCTTTGTTCTTTTACTTTAGTTTATTTTAAAACAAGAGCTGTCGAGTTTCTTGCCAGTTCTTCTCGGTGACTTCCCAACCGGTGGTAGTGTTAATGACGATTCAAAAGTGTCTTAAGACCTACTTGAATAAAGATATTTTGAGTTTGAGTTTGAGTCTGTTCCGTCCCTATTTTGGATACTTTTCATTGTTATATTAATATAATCTGTGGTATTGTGATGAGAGATATACAAATTAAACTTTATTTACTTTTCAGGATCTCACGGCACAGAGTGAATGCACTTCTAAGGCTCTGAAGGCGAAAAGCTCGTGTGTCGATCCAAATGTATTTTCTTGTCATATGTGCTCGTTTACTGCGGATCGGTTAGAATCATTACTTTATCACACCTGTCACCAAATATGTTATGTGTTAAATATATTTAAAAAAAACGATAAACTCGAAGATAATAAAACGAGGTACACATACAATTATATGGGAACTTGAAACATTTAATAGATACAAAATCTATACTTATAATAAGACAGTAAAAATCGAATGTCTCTACATTAAATATTTTTTCAAAAAACTGAAAGGCAATTAAAGAAGAGTCATAGAGTCAAGCCAAAAAACAATTTTTGAAATTCTTGTCTGTCTGTCTGTCTGGTACCCTATAACTCCAAAACTACTGAACGGATTTAAACGCGTTTTCACAGTTGGATTAAATATAATTGGGAGCGTTGTCAAAAGTTTATTTTGTCAAAATCGGTTAAGAGAAAAAGAAGTTATGGTCAATTGAAAATTTACTTCAAAACTTTTAAACACTTATATTGATTGATTAGTTATATATTGTTAAATATGTTCTAATATAAGTTAATCTTAATATTAAAATTAATGAGAGGTAACAAAAATAACAAATAACGCAGTGCGCGCGGGCGCGGTTGAAGTGTTGAACAATGTGCTCGATAGATGGCGTTGATAAAATTCGTCATCAACCTAGATCGCGGTATTAAGGTGCTCCATTGTGTAAAGATTTTAGCCCGTGACAGAAAGCCCTGTCGAGATCAAATTTCATAAGTCTCTTTATAAAGACCTAATTGAATGAATTTATTGCTTTTAAATAAACACAAAACATTCTTAATATTAACCTAACTAATATAAGTAACTTAAAACTAAAACAAATTTAAAAAGATGGCAGAGTACCCACAATGCTTGCATTACCTCGCTGTATCGCGATGCTAATACGCTGAGCGTGGGATTTTTTTTTCAATTATACACATTAACGATTAAATATTCCGTTCGCAGCATAACACTACTCGATCGTCACCTTCTGAATGTGCACAGAATAGGCCTGGACAGCCTCCTGCAATTGGTGATGGCGAAAACTAAAAACAGCCTCTACGATTCGACACACGTGAACTGTCAGCCATACTACCAGTCGACAGAGCCACAGGTTGGACAGAGACACGTGGGTGTGAATACGACGCTGACGTTGGCGGACTTTGATACTGATGAACACGTGCTGGTGAAGATGAAGAGTTTGAATGACTGCATGTGCAAGTTTGTTGACACGTCCAACACGTTGAAGAGGGTCCTGACAAAGGGTTTGGATGAGAAACGATCGAACTGTTCCAGAGAGGACGCGTTCGAATCGGAGTAAGTGTTTTTTTCTTTTTTAATGTAACAAGAGGTTAACGAGCTGGTCACTTTGAGTGTGGTGCTAAACGCCCGTGGATCGCAACGCCAGGTTTACATGTGTGTTGCCGGCTTTTGAACGTGGCCCCTCAAGTCGGGTATCGCTGGCAGTTGGTTACACAAAGGCACAGTTACATAATATATATATATATATATATATATATATATATAACGGCGCACTATTCTTAAATTAACTAGAATAATTAAGTTTAAACATCATTTAATTGAATACTTTAAGTTTGTTACTCTGTGAAATGTCATCTTTATTATTTCAATACGACGTCTTTGTAAACATGTGCTTGAGCACTATAAATAGGGTCGCATTGTAACCCGCACGTCAATCGCGCTCAGGCCGTTGTACGGAACGGACCTCTCTTCAAATAGTGAAATATAAATCTTGGAAACTATCAGTAGTACATAAGAGCAACAGCCTTATAGCTAATAAGCAATGTCTCAGGCAACACATAATTTAATGAGCTTTGCTTCGTATTAGCATAGGTTTGTATTAGTATGCTAGTGATACTAAAAGAGCATCTTTTCGTTTTTATAACAATAGCTAGATATAATACAGTCTCCACGTAACTCTAAAGACAAACTCTTTAAAGCGTCGATAATTGTCGATAATCTCGCCGTAAAATGCACACTCCCTTCTGTGTCGTTATATAGAGTTTACACTGTAATAGAGAATTAAGAATCAGAGTGGCCTTATCACTAAAACAAGCTCTTTATAAGACAACCGGAGAAATAGGAATCTCGTATCTTAGAATATAGAAATCCGATTAAATAGTCAATCGAAATGAAGTTTTGATCCGGACAGGGATTAATAATTGTCGGACATATCTCCGGTTTTATCCGGTTAACCCTGGGTGAGTTAACTCGGTTAAGACGTATGTTTTTGTGTATAGCCGCTTAAAAGCTCACACTTTCAGACACGAATCACCGAAAAGCTGGGAGAAAGCTCACAGCGAGAGGTTCGCAACGAATAGGAGTAGAAATGATACGAGGTATATGTCGCTACCCATTTTTTATTGCTATGAACAATTTAGGAAACGAGCAGGCCTTTGAGTGTATATGCTAACCGCCCATGGACACTTGCAACGCCTGGAGGCAAGTTGCCGTCCTTCAATTGAAGGCCGAACACTCTCTACAACGCCATAAAATGCACAGTACCTGCAATGTCGTTATATAGACTTTACGATTTTTTCAACTCCATGTAAAGGCTCTCGATTTAACGACAGACACTCTAAAGCGTGGAAATTAATTGGCTTTGGTTGGTTTAGCTTGTATTCTATTCTGAATTTTTTCTCCCCCATTTCTCGACCACTCTCTACAACGCCATAAAATGCACAGTCCCTTCAGTGTCGTTATATAGACTTTACGCTTTTGTCAAATCCATGTAACGTCACTGAATATAACGTCAGACACACAAACGCGTCGAAATTAAATGGTTTTGGTTGGTTTAGGTTGTAATCTATTCTAAATTTTTGTCCCCCATTTAACGCCCACTCCCTACAACGCCATAAAAAGCACAGTCCCTTCAGTGTCGTTATATAGACTTTATTTATTAAATGGTGTCTAATAACCACGTTTAGTTACATTTTTAAACAAGGAAATGCGATCCAGAAAATTGGAAAGCCCTCGCCTTGGCTTTTGTTGGCGTGTAGGTGGTGGGCTTTATTTATAATAATCTTTAATACAACTAAATCTTGTTTCAGAAGCGATAAAATGAAACTATCTTCAGACAGTTTTTATTTTTAATTATGTTTTTTTTTTTGTTAATAAATGACACATTTGAGTTTTATTCGCTACAATTTAATTCACTCATAAGAGACTGCAGAGCTCGTCAGTGCGTCGCCCGCCTTTGAAGGGGACAGGGTACACGCGTAGTTAGATTTTAGATGATTCAAAATGGTCCTATCTACTGTATAAAGAGATAGATGAGAGGTGACGCTCTATCTAGAATTTGCGTCTGCGAGACTCGGAGCTCGGTTTGGGCGGGCGGATATGCTGTCCCGAGTCGTTTTATGGGGATTTTTGTATGTGTCTAAGGGCCGATGCCGATGGTATCGACTCCATCTATCTATCTATGTTTGGGAGAGTCAAGTACCGACATGGGTGTGGAGTTGGGGCAGGATTGAGAGGGGGTGGAGACAAGACGGTCAGATTGAACTGGTCTTTTGGACAGTGCAGAGGACGGTCGTCTTCCAAACTTCCCGCGTTCTTGGAGCGTCTGATCGTGCTATATCTTTTGGCATCCTGGGTTGATTTGTGATTGGAGTTCTACTATTATTTCTTCTCTCCGTTATATGAAGCATAGGCTATGTCACTCGGGTTAGTGTGGCTCGCCAAAGACGAAAGATTTTTGAAATCGGTTCAGTGGTCTATTCATTACAAACAGACAAATCTTTTCTTCTTTTAAACATAAGTATTTATTCTGGAGCCAACGGGTAAGGCTAGAGATGATGGTGGACGATCGGATGGAATGACTTTGATCCCTTGGAAAGGCTATGGTTTCGGATGTCCACTTGTGTGGACACTTTAGCACCGTCCCACCTTCCTAGCACAAGCTCCAAAGCTGGTGCGGCTGGAGAGCAGGTGGAAAAAAAAGATCGAAGAACAAAAGTCTTTCCTCAAACTATGTTTTTTTTTCTATTTGGAGAAGAGACTTTTGGAGCATTTGGTGCACAGGCGCTCATTAAGGAATTAAGTAGGCCTAAGTCAGCACTGGTGATCCAAGACCTGGTGCTTTCCACGCTCAGCCTATAAGCGAGGAAATGCAAGCATTGTGGGTACACTGCCACAAGGGACCAAACTTTTTAAATTTGTTTTATTTTAAGTTATATTCGTTAGGTTAATATCAAGAATATTTTAGTGTTAGTGTTTAGTATAGTTATCACATTCAGAAATAAATGTATCAGTATTAATCTTTATTACACACAATTCTCGCATTTTTGATAATGGCAACACACGTACGCCCCATCCATATTAGTTTTCACGACTGGCAACACACGCGGCCCGCATCTGACAGTCGGCCGATTGTTTACATTCACGTTCGCAAACATCCGGTTCACTTCGGCGATTGGATCCATTATCTGTGCCGCGGACGACGACTTGACAGTCTGTGCGCCATTTTGACAGCCAGCGTCAATTGACAGCTGTAATGTCTTGCTCACGGCCAGTCTCTTATCTGTGCTCGTGCTGGCGTCACGCTTATACTTTTTACATTTGAACCCGTTTAATATATCATTAATTATATTGGTGATATCGTCCGTTTGTACATATTTATCTTTGTAGACGTAATTAGGACCATTTCCAGCACACCGCTCCGTGATTTGTCTATGTTTTTTGTTTATTGGATTATCGAGATGTCTATGTAGACATATATAACAAAACCATTTCTCATTCGACATATATTTTGTGTATGTATGTTCACACATATGTTTTTGATCGACCGATTTCAAATATCTGAAAAAAAACATTTTTTATTAAGTCCAAACATTTCAAACTCAAAATATCTTTTTATCAAGTAGGTAAAGACACTTTTGAATCGTCATTAACACTACCACCGGTTCGGAACGCATTAACCGAGAAGAACAGGCAAGAAACTCGATAGCTGCTCTTTACAAACTCAAACTCAAAATATCTTTATTCAAGTAGGTCTCAAGACACTTTTGAATCGTCATTAACACTACCACCGGTTCGGAAGGCATCTACTTAGAAGAACAGGCAAGAAGCTCGATAGCTGCTCTTTACAAACTCAAACTCAAAATATCTTTATTCAAGTAGGTCTCAAGACACTTTTGAATCGTCATTAACACTACCACCGGTTCGGAAGGCATTAACCGAGAAGAACAGGCAAGAAACTCGATAGCTGCTCTTTACAAACTCAAACTCAAAATATCTTTATTCAAGTAGGTCTCAAGACACCTTTGAATCGTCATTAACACTACCACCGGTTCGGAAGGCATCTACCGAGAAGAACTGGCAAGAAACTCTCCACCTCTCAAATAAATATAATATTAATATATTTGTAATATTTAAATCATAACATAATGTAATCAATATAATATTAAAAAGAGAGTTGCCATAATGCATTTCCTTGTATCGCGATGCTCATGAGAAAAGCATCAGCTCTTGGGTCACCAGTACTAAGTCCTACTTGTACCCCAAGGTCTAAAAGTCTCTACTCTCAAGGGGACAAATTCAAAAAGAGGAACTCTTATATTTTGACCATTTTTTAGTCTTATAACAGGTCTAGAATTGTGTTTGACAAACTTTTGACAGAATTTATCATCTTCAACCACATTCTTGTGACAATAAAGTCTCAGATCACTTCTAAGATCACTTCGCATCTGAAGATTTAATTATTTATTATAAAATGTCTGTATAACTGATAATACTCACCAAGAAAGCGTACTCTACAAAAAATAAAATATATGACATTAATGTGACAGATGACACAGACTATATACATACAGCAGAATAACCTCCTTTATTTACACTGTGTTATTTCGTTCTGATGAAGACATTTCTCGGCATGGCCGCGTACGAACAGGCATAGTTAGATTAAAGACAAATTAAATTGGCCCTACCTTAATGAATAAAGATATTTTGACTTTGACTACTTATATTAAATTCTATTTAGTAAAAAAAAACAAAAAGATATTAATATAACGCGTCTAATCGCAAATAAGCGATTACTTCGGGTGATCCTAACAATGAATATCAATAGATCGCGGTATTAAGATGCTCCATTGTGTAATGACTACCATGCAGTATGATTATTTTGAGTGAACACTACCTATACAAACAAGTAAAAGGAAACGAGTGAAGAGCCGTTTATCGTTTGTCCGCATCCATTTTTCCACCTACATCCTTAACGTTAATGAGGTTTACCTTTTATTATTTGGTCAATCTAATAACCTCACAAGTACGTATTTCGTACTCATAACTTCGTTAGAATTTTCTTTCAACTCTTAACCTCTGAGGAGTTTTACCTTCCATCATCAGCTCATCCACATAAGAAGATGACTAACAGAATATAAAATTGTCAGAATAGTAATTGCCTGTACGTTAATTTGAAAGTTGCCCTCGATTTCCCTGAATCATCCGATCCTGTAAAGCTACATCATCCCTGAGTAACACAGGCTATATATAATTTCAATTGTAACAAGATTTTAGCCCGTGAAAGAAAGCCCTGTCGAGATCATTAAAAAAACGCTATATACTTAACCATTACACGTGGGCGAAGCCGCGGGCGGAAAGCTAGTATATAATATAAAATAAACTTTGTAATTTTTGAAAATTGGCGCCATTAAGTCTCCATAAGATTTCATCTCTTTCAGTTCTCAGACTCATTTTATTTCATTAAATCTGTCCCCAAGCATCGTGTGCTAAAAATAATAAAACAAAAACTTCACAGTATTGTCATTTCACATAAATGGTCTACCAATATGTAAACTCCTATGCGTGGAAGCGAGATAGAACTACGTTTCTCGTGTTAGTATGTTGTTAACATAACAATTTCCTAGTCTGTGCTCGAAGTTTTAGGCGGGAAAATAATCTCGATGGCGTACTTTGAATATTTATATATTTAAATATTTTATTTGTATTGTCAACTATCACAATAAATAAATATTAATATAATTCATATGCATCTGTCCGAAATGGTGGGAAAACTAAAAAGCAAATGGCGCCTTCAGCCACAGACCAATCAAACGTTATTAAAATTGTAATTAAAATGTTGGGTGTCTATGTGGTTATTATCAACGATTAAGTGAATATAAAAAAAACCCAACCGATATATATTACAGTGTACTTTCCATGTAACGACACTCGATTTAACAGACAGACATTCTAAAGCGTCGAAAGTAATTGACTCTGGTGTGCTTAGATTGAATTCTATTCATTTAACGACCGCTTTCTATAACGCCATAAATTGCACACTCCCTTCAGTGTCGTTAAACAGTGTAACCTCCTTGTAACGTCAGTTGATTTAATGACAAACTTGGTAAAGCGTCGAAATCTCGGCTTTGGTTGGTTTAGCTTCTATTCCATACAATATTTTTTCTTAAAAAACTAGCCTCTATAACGCCATAAAAAGCACACTCCCTTCTCCGTGTTGTTACATAGAGTTTACACTGGTGTTAATTTCACACGATTTAACGAGAGACTCTTTGAAGCGTCAAAAACAAATTGGCTTTGGTTAATTTAACTTGTATTCCATTCAGATTTTTCTTCTCTCCATTTAACGAACAGTCTCTTTTACACCCTTCAGTGACGTTATACAGAGTTTGCGCTGGTGTTAATTCCATGTAACGTCACTAGATTTAACGACAGACTCTTTTAAGCGTCAAAAACAAATTGGCTTTAGTTGGTTTAGCTTGTATTCCATTCGGATTTATCTCCTCTCCATTTAACGAACAGCCTCTATAACACCCTTCAGTGTCGTTATATAGAGTTAATACTGTACATTCATCATGTTTACTCTGTGACGGAATACTCTGTGGTCCAATTCGTTTCGAATGAGTATTACTCAATGGAAAAAAAACTAATTACATCTGTCAGATGCAAAATCAAAGTGTGAATAATTTTTAAACGCAACAAAAGTATGATAAAAAAAAAGAGATGATGCGAAGGGAATTCTCAAATAAATCGGATAATGGTGGTTTAAAGGTATTATTATTTTAAACAATAATGAGTCTTAATGGCATAAAGAAGAGAAGAGAAGAGCCTGTTATGGGGTAAACAATACAATTATGTCCCCCCCCCCCCTTCTTTCCAATAGGCTCGATCCTCTGCATCTTCTACTGCATTAATCATGGGGAGTGGCTCTGATGAATTGTTCGGACCAATACCTGCAGCTGAATTCCATCACCGGACGTCAAGGCAGAATACGAAATTCCATCCGTACCACCTTGACGTCTGGCACTCCACAACTGTCCGTTTAAGGCAGATTCTGCCGTGCACCACCTCTATGGAACCAACTGCCAGCGCTATAACTTGCGGGACCTTCAAGAAGAGAGCGTTCCTCTCCCTTAAAGGCCGGCGACTCACTTGTAAGCCTCCTGGCGATGCGGGGGTGTCCATGGGCGGGCGGTTGGCACATCACTCGATGTGACCAGCTCCACACACCAGTTCACACTCAATGCTGGTCCCTCACTTGAAATACCTCACTCTGTCATATTGTTTTTATTCTTGTTCAAATATACATTTCACATTCAATCTTTTAACCCAATTTTGGCCTTGTTTTCTTTTATCTTTCTTCTCTCCCATCTTTTATTTATAATCTCTGGTATTGGCGGTATGCGTGGGAGAAATGAAAAATAAAAAAAAACATCTCATTCCTCTAGTATTTTCTGTTTTTATCCTTTGTTTTTAGTTATATATATATATTTAGAGGACAAAGATCCCTTTAACGTGTCGTCAATTGGCTCAGCATCGGGACAGTTCAATTCTTGAGTAGCTTTGTTATTTTAATTGTCAGTAGCACAATTTTGTATTAATTGTTTCTTTTAAAAGAGCAGCTATCGAGTTTCTTGCCAGTTCTTCTAAGTAGATGACTGCCTTCCGAACCAGGTGGTAGTGTTAATTACGATTCAAAGGTCTCTTTATAAAGATATTTTGAGTTTGAGGGGCGTAGAGTTTCTTGCCGGTTCTTCTCGGTACTTCTCGCCCCAAAGTGGGGCCTTGGGACACTATGTAAGTCTTCTCGATAGATAACTGCCTTAACCCGTGGTAGTGTTAATGACGATTCAATAGTGTCTTAAGACCTATACCGACTTCTAACATATATATCTATATATATATATATATATATATTGTATTAATTTGTAATACATTTAGAATTACAGCAACCGATTCGATAGAAAAACAGACGTATGCACGTGCAAGCGTACCCGACGTACACATGAAATGTGTGAAAGTCTGAACAGCGCGGAGATCGGTGTGGGTAGCGTGAAAGCATTACCAAAACGTCACACCAGACGTGTTTACGTTCGTGAAACGAGAGATACCGCGGTTGGCAGTGGTGTGTTACACGGTAGAGGTCAGTGGTTGGCTTAACATCGACGCTATGTTATTAATTTTTTATTTCTTAAAACCTTTAAAGCTTATGTCACAAAGCTTTCACAACAAAGCCAAAAATAAGGTCAAAACATACAATCGAAAGTAGACAAAAAAAAAACACGAACAGAAAAAATAAATAAAAATATATATACATATGAACAAGTGGAGTATATTATGTGAAGAACGAGCATTTAAGTGTGTGTGTGTGTATTAGTGTGTGCAATGGTGTTGCTGTGTATCGAATACAATGTTATAAAGTGGGAAATAATTTGATTTTATGTTTGTTTGTCTTTAATGTACAGGCTCCGATACTAGTTGACCGATTTCGATAATTCTTTCACCGTTGGCAAGCTGGCCTATTACCGATTGGCATGGGTTTAATTTTCAAAACAAATCCGGTATGCTTACTGAAGTAGTGTAATCTAAACCGAGGTGTAGAAAAAGAAATAAAATCTTATTCCCTAAGGTTATATATCATTTATTAAGCGCTGTCAACTGTCACGGCCACTGTAATATGAAAGCAATATGAGGCATAGACAATAAAGATGGCCGACGACTGTGTATGGAGTTTTAGAACACTTATTGTTAACTCTCAATTTAACTCATACTCTCTAGAGTCTAGAATCTCTATAGTAGGCCCGACACTACTCGATATAAAAAAATCTCATGAGAATCGGTCAAGCCGTATCTGAGGAGTACGCCAGCAAACATTTTTTTTTTATATAGAGCTCTATTTTTTATATACCCTTTTGCCCACCATAAAGGTGAAGTTGCCGCCTATAGACACTCACGTGGCTGGGAGCTCGTGAGTGCGCTGCCTGCCTTTTAGGGAGCGGTATGCTTTTAATTCGATTTGTGATTTATATCATTTTCAGATCAGACCGCGTGCGTCGGTGTTTGGCAGTCGGAAATTATACACGCAAACAAAAAACTGTCGCCAATAACAAATAACGATTCGCACGCGACCAGCCCCATCAACATATCAACAAATATATCGACACAAACGGACGTGAACGACAAACGAAACGTCAAATCTAAAATCGACAGAGTCTCGTCCGATCTGATTAACATACAGGATCTGGAGTGTAATTTAATCGAGAATAAATTGGAGATGGAATATAGAAAGATGTTTGAAACGGTTGAAGCCGATGACCAAGCCAATATCCGGAGGTTTGAAAAGTTGACAGCTAATGTTTCCGTTAGGAATGTGTCTGTCACGTCCGATCCGCCGTCTTTAGAAGCGAAATCATATTCAAATGATAATATACACAAACCGAATACGGGCTGTGATCCAGACGAATTGTCATCCGTTATAATTGAAAGTCAAAGCGTGAGGGCAATGTTCAAATTGTGGGGTAAGAAGTTTAACCTGGACGAGGAGAAGCCGGGGAAAATGGCCGACAGACCGGGGAAGAAAAGCAAATTTTTCCACTTCAACAAGCGCAAGCGAAAGAACGTCACGGCGAACAGGTGCGAGATTGAAATGAAGATGGACGAACACGTGATGAAAATCATGGATAGGTTTGAATTGGATCCGGATACCAGGCGTACGGAGACCGGTTGGTTAAAAAGGTATTTGACGGGCAGGGAAGATTCCAGACGAAGCGTGAAAATCCGTTGGAATAACAAAATGTACTCCGCGAGCAGTGATTGCGTATACAGAGCCGAGGATGACAGTGACAAATGTTATGTCATACCGAGAACAATAGAGGCCTGGATGATTCCACAGATCAAGCGGCACACGCCACAGATACAAAACAATGAGAACGTGACGTATTTGGATCGTGAGTGGCACATAGACCAGTCGCACAGAGGCAACAGAATTGAGCTGATACTAAAATCGGATTTGTATGAGAATGATTCGGATTATATCCTCATAGATATACCGAGGGATTATTTCACGGAATCGAGCCAGAGCGAGGAAGTGTTTAAAATAACGGACTACGAATCACACGATTCCAAGCCGTCCGCTAAACGTGATTTGGGTGACACGGGTGACCATATTGAAGGGAATGTGAGATACAGCGCCGTTCCCAATTTAGCGAAAAGTGGGGATACATGTCAGCCACCAAATGCGGATGACAAATGTGGTCACATAAACAGTGACCATATTCTCAATGATACTGGGGATGATAAAATGGTAAGTCGTTCGTTTATGGTGTGAAATTATGTCTACCGTGGAAACTTAGACTCAAAATATTTATTATAAGACACTTTTGAATCGTCATTAACACAACCACCGGCTCGGAAGGCATATACCGAGAAGAACTGGCAAGAAAATCGAATGCTCTTTTAAAATGAACATTTAATTAAATAACGATAACAAAAGCATTTGCTACTCAAGAATTTAACTGTCCTGATGCAAAATGAATATTCTTTAACTGTCTTTTTTTAACTCGAATACTCTGTACGCGTTAAATTTGTTAGAAGTTTGGTTAAATGGGGTTTTGTCATAGACACGTGGGAGACTTTGTCTTCGTGTTGCCGGCGTTTGGTAATGGCGGACAACACAGTTTTTCATTGAGAATTTTCCAATTTTCATTGCAGATCGGAGACTCTCAAAATCAAACCAAGTTTTGTGACGTGATTGGCGTTGGTATAATCACTCAGAGAGATCTACGTGATATCAAACCACCGGTGTGAGTATTGCTTTTTATGGGACAGCAGGCAAACGAGCAGAGTGCACTACAGTACACTAGAGTACACTACAGTACAGTATAGTCCGCTACAGTACAGTATAGTCCGATACAGTACAGTACAAGTAAAAGTAGACGTACCAGTACAGTGTACAGGTCTACAATAACTTACACATCTTACAAATTACAGATTAAAAATCCAAGACACTGACTCGATCTCGGCTCAACACCTACCGCCGCCGAAGACGTGCGAGTTTGCCGAGAGCTACCTGCAGGACTACTGTCGCAACTGGGTACCGTTGGGCATAGATTTCTTCTCATGGTGCGTCAGTGACACACAACTGGACTCTCACACCAGCCTCAACAACCAGGGTGACGGCACCAAATCCTGCCCCAACGTGTGCGACGAGACCGTTCTGTCATACAACTCCTCTTGCAGCCAGGAGGAGCCGAAGAAGCTCAACTTTTTGAGTAAGTTATTCGGAAAACACGACACGGACGGCGAGAAGAGATTCCAACCGAAGGATTCAATCGAGGTGTTCAAACGGCGAAGGGTTTACGCCGAGGGTTATAACTCTAAGTGGAATAATGTTTGCCCCAAACCCCCAACCCCAGTTGACAATACGAAGCCAAAGAAACACGTCTCGATACCAGAATGCGAACCCTATGACGTTGTGGAACAGCCGTGCGATGAATGCTTCCCTGGTATTCTCAATTTGGTGTGTGGCAAACCGAGGAAAGATAAACACGCTCATGTCATACCTGACCCACTTTGTGTCATACCATCCAAACCGTTGTGTTCAAATAAATGCTCGAAGGAGTGCAATCCACCCTGCTTTAAAGTGAAAAAGGGGAAGTCCCCACCAGTTTGTACCACTTGTCCACCGTTGACGTCGTCTGAAATCGTCAGTTTGATGAAAACATTCCCAGAATGTCCGTCGTTACCACAAAAATGTCCGCAGTGTAAAACAACAATCCCGCCCCAAAAGTGTAACAAGTGTTTTACGCTCATGTTACCAAAGAACTGCCCCAAGTGTTCAGCACCAGTGGCGCCATTGAAATGCTCGAGATGTGCCAAAGCAATAATGCCACAGCAATGTCCGAAATGTCCGTCTTCATCCGTTCCACTTAAATGCCCCAAATGTACCATGGAACTGGTGCCACAAAAGTGTCCGCAGTGCAACTCAATTCTTATACCACAAAACTGTACTCGATGCAGTTCACAGATAATACCATTTAAATGTCCCACTTGTGCCACGAATGTACGGCCACCCATATGCCCCAAATGCTGTGTTCCTTTACCCCAGCAGTGTCCCAATTGCATCCCACCAGCGCAAACGTGTCCAAATTGTTCTGTGCCATTGCCAGTTCCGAAGTGTCACAAGTGCCGTCAGAAAATAACACCAAAAAAGTGTTCGCAGTGTTCGTTGGCGATGCTGCCGTCTATTTGTCCAAAATGCCAATCTCAAATCAATCCACAAGTATGTCCCAAGTGCTCGATTGAAGTTCTGCCCCAGAAATGTCCGAAGTGTGTTCCTCAGTCTCCGATAAAAAAAATCTTATCAGGCCTTTTACCACACAAATGTCCCACTTGTTCCTCACCACTCGAACCCCAAAACTGTCCAAAATGTCGTACCCCTATTGCCCCTAAATCCTGTCCCAAATGCTTTTTAGCCATTGCGACGAAATGCAATAATTGCGATTCCCCAGTGACATCAAAATGTCCAAAGTGTTCGTCACCATTGCCACAATCGTGTCCAAAATGTCCGGCACAATGCCCCAAAAGCTGCTCACCCATACGCGTCCAGAAATGCCCGAAGTGTTTTATACCTGTATTAACTCAGAAATGTCCAAACTGCTGTTCGCTATTAGGTCCAACCAGTCCATCTCAAACGTCGCTACAAAGCTCCCCAAATTCCCCAACTATTTCCCAAAACCCATCAACTCAAAGCATACCAGAATGTTCTCCATGCCAAGTTGGTCCGCCAAGATCCAAACCAATGTCTGGTATAAAACTGGAAAAGCCCAGATATTCATCATCTCCCAATGCCTCACTGGCTTTACCAACTCCATCAAAGGGATCATTGAATTCCAAGACATGCCAAAATAAGCGTTCCAGCAATGATTTACAGAAAACACCCACACAAGAGATAAGAGAGGGTTGTAACATCAAAGTGCAAGATGAGGATGGTCAAACGCTGTACGAAAGAATAGATTATAGATCCAATAAACATGAGTCACGGAATAAAATTTGTGCCGATTCCAACATTCATAGAGTGTCAACGCCATCTATCGTCTTAAATACAGTAGCGTTAAACAATGAGACACAGAAGAATGAGAGTAATGAGAATTTTATAGAAATCAACCTGACACTCAAATTTAAAGGTGATAAAACTGAAATAAACATTTGCAATCCAGAAACGCAAAAGCAGGAACAACCAGGTGGCAAGCCGAAGGAAATCTTTCGCATGCAAGATGTCAGAGAGTCTGTGGACGCGGAGAGGAACGACGTCAACATTAAAATTTTCATCAAAAACGCTACAGCGAACGATGATGTCTCGAAGCATGCTCTTAAAGATAATTCTAATCAGCAGACCGATGAATTCAGTCAAAATATATCCAATAAATTTAATTCAGTTTCCACAGGCTATAGTGAATTTGTTTTAGATCAAACTATAGACAAAGTGATTGACACAGATAACGTAGCAAAGTCATACGTTAAAGTTTCATCAAGTCTCACAGAATGTACAGACACAGTGAGCTCTATAAAAAACGGTTTGGATAACGATTTTAAAACTGATTTGAGCGAGAGAGACACGACTGAGGTAGAGACAGCTGTGTCAGATGAAGAGAGACATGAGAACTATTTCACGGAGACAATAAAGAAACTGCACAGCAGAAGGGAAAAGAAGGAGATGCTGAAACGGTTATTCGAGTCGGAAGTTGATAGGCACAAGGTACGAAGCGTTCGGCACATGTTGCGAGCGATTCTGACAGACAGTGAAGATTCCAATGAGGTGGCACGTCCGGAAAGAACTGTCAGAAATGACAGCTTGACGAACGTCTACGACAGCGACAATGTGATCGTGGAAGAGCGGAAATCCGACATCCTCTACCCGACCAAGGAGAATTCTGACACACTACCACGATGCATGTGCAAAGCGATGGCTGATAAACTGAATATGGACTTTCCGAAGCCCTGTTGCTGCGGAGGGTGCGACCAACAGGATGAGGGTATCAGTTGTGACCTGGTGCAAGGCTGCCGAAGCACCAACATGTCCACTGTCAGGGTGGTACGTCAAATTGTATTGGATTCGCACGAGGATGTATTGCAGTCTGAGGAGCTGAAGAAGGCCGTGCTGGAGATTTATGCGGAGAGGACGCTGACGGCCCACGGGGCGCGCTACGTTGCGCGGCTGCCGAAGCTCGTTTTTGACACGTGACATCTGTCAAACCGTCTGTCAGTCTGTGTGACCTGTGCTGATGTGTCTTGTTTTATTATATCATTTTACAACTGTTTTTATTGATTTATTAACGTCACCTAAAACTATGTAAGGGTTCAGATAGAAGAACCAAGAAGAAACTCTTGTGATGTCCTTTTTAGCTTATTAATTAGCAACTTACAAATAAAAGACCACTTATATTACTCAGCATTATTTCATTTATAAATTAACATTATTTAAAAACATGTTAACATTCTTAATATTTTAACTAATGCAAATAAAACTTAAACAAATTTAATATGTCTGGTCCTTGTCGCAGTTAATGCTGGCGTCACCTTGTATCGCTATGCATATACGAAAAGCACCAGCTCTAAGGGTCACCAGTACTGACTGAGGTCTACTTAATACTTTAATATATAACCAATCACAAATTTAACACACATATAATCTATATACTTATAATAAGATAGTAAAAATCGAATGTCTGTACATTAAATATTTTTCCAAAAAACTGAAAGGAGGAAATTAAAGAAGAGTCACAGAGACCAAAAAACATTTTTTGGAATTCTTGTCTGTCTGTCTGTCTGGTACGTTATAACTTCAAAACTACTGAACGGATTTGAACGCGGTTTTCACAGTTGGATTACATATAATTAGGAGCGTTGTCAAAAGTTTATTTTGTCAAAATCAGTTAAGGGAAAAAGAAGTTATGGTCAATTGAAAATTTGCTTCAAGCAGTGGTGCTTCAAAAATTTTAAACACTTATATTGATTGATAGTTATATATTGTTAAATATATTCTAATATAGGTTAATCTTAATAATAAAACTTATGAGAGGTAACAAAAATAACAAATAACGCAGTTGAAGTGTTGAACAATGTGCTCGATAGATGGCGCTGATAAAATTCGTCATCAACCTAGATTTATTTTATTTGTTTATTTCTTAAACCTATACAGCTTACACAATAAAAATAGATTACAAATATAGCCAAAATAAGGTTAAAACATAGAACCGGAAATAGAATCTAAGATCAGAAAAAAGAATAACAAAAAAAAACACGAACAGAAAAAAATAATTAAATATATATATATACATATGAACAAGTGGAGTATATTATGTGAAGTTTAAGTGTGTGTGTGTGTGTATTAGTGTGTGCAATGGTGTTGCTGTGTGAGTGAGTGTGCGAGTTTGAGTCTTAGTTTTGTTTTGAAAGGAGTTTCTACTTAGGCCAAATATATCCAAGGACAGATAGGACTCATTATAGGTTCTAGACTGAGTTTTGTCCGTAGCTTGATCTTGGTCCAGGTCCTGGAACAAGGCAAGACTGCTAGGGATAGGCGGGTACCAGAAAGTTTATGCTGCTTTCCAGTAGCCCGCTACAGTTATTTTTGAGACCGGCCCTGGCCTTAGTAATTAATTTAACTTCTGTATTAGAAACTTATTATTTGTATATTTGAATAAAAAGTCTGCTTGTGCCAATGTGCTAAAAAAACAATTTAATGTAACAGCAACTGTGAAAATTGATTTTATGTCTTCTGTCCTCTCTTCTTTCTTCTTCACCGTCATAAAAACCGTGACTCAGTTTATGGAATGGCGTAGAGTTTCATGCCAGTTCATCTCGTTCTACACCCTTGATTTGGGAACTGGCAGTAAATCTAAGTTTATGTCTATTGATATAAAAGTAAAAGACGATAAAAATGATTAATTATCGATACATATTTAAGTCTACTTCGCTTACGTACTAATTCTTAATATTAACCTAACTAATATAACTTAAATTAAAACAAATTTAAAAAGTTCGATCACTGTGGCAGAGTACCCACAATGTTGACGGCATTTCCTCGCTGTATCGCGATGCTTATACCCTGAGCATGGAAAGCACCAGCTCTTGGATCACGGGTACTGACTTAGGCCTACTTAATTCCTTAATAGGTACCTGTGCACTTGCACCACATGCTCCAGAAGTCTCTGCTCCAAAAGGGGAAAAAATCCAGTAACAATCACACATTAAATGCTCGATTCTTATTTAAAATAACTTGGTCGTATTGTTTTTATTTATGCATAGGGCTTTAATATTTTATGTTTTTTTTATCATTAATATGTTATCTGTGTTAAAAGTCCATTGAAATGTTACAAGTTTAAATGTTATGTGGGGTCGCATCCCCTGTCCCTCGGCCGCCATCTTGGAAAAAGGGGTGAAAATACTTTTTTCGCAATATCTTGGGAACTGTGCGTCTTACAAAAAAATTATAACTTCACAATTTGTGGCGAATTGCCTTGCCTCCAAATATGTGTCTATAACTTTTGGCCCTAAAATGAATATTAAAGAAGTTATAAGCTAAAAAGTTGATTTTTTACAAAAAAAATTACATAATTTTAGTATTATTCATGAAAGTTAAGCAATTAAGCAAGGATTTTCAATAAAACAATGTACTTTTTGATATAAAAAGTCTTTAATACAACAAACAGTGTGTAGATGTCAAAATACCAACTGCCATCCGTCATGCGTTTGACAGCTAACAGTTTCTCAATCTGTGTAACGTGACAAGCTCTGTGGACCCCTTGCGCAACGGAAAACCAATTTTATCACGGCTGAGCTAAGCTCGCCAAGAAGCCCCAGCTGAGCTGTTAAGGCCTCCAGGTCAACATCGAGATCCCCCCCAAAAAAGCTAGAAGCTCACTAGTCGTCTCTCTCTTACTCTTTCATTTCATTTAACGATACTTACATTTCCTCTGTGGTCTGCTTTATACATCCACATTAAGAACAACCTAGAACATAAATAGGCTTACCATCCACGACGACTCCAACTTTGACAGTTTCGATCTAATTGTCATAGGAAGGTTAATTGTCATTACCATTTTAATTGTCACTTATCTAATATTTAAATTTCTTGTGTCACAGATTTCGTTCCCTTACTCCTCCGAAACGGCTCGACCGATTCTCATGGAATTTTCTGAGCACATTGAGTAAGTCTGAGATTCGGCCATTTTTAGAGATTTTTTTTTTTGGCAAAACGACGTTTGTCGGGATCAGCTAGTTATAATAAAAAATATATCTAATATATAAAATCTTGTGTCACAGTTTTCGTTCCCTTACTCCTCCGAAACGGCTCGACCGATTCTCATGAGATTTTGCGGCTATATTGAGTAAGGTCCGAGAATCGGCCAACATCTATTTTTAGAGACATTCCTTTTTTGGCAATACGACGTTTGTCGGCTAGCAAACTATATTTTTAAACTTGTATTGTATTTGATTTAATTTTATGAGTAAAAATTACGTTTTTCGATTTTTTGGGTTTAACACTTACCTATTTGAACACAGAGGTAAGAAATAAATATGAAATCCCAATACACATTTAATATCTCGAGATATACACAAACAGTTAAGAACTTACACGACACTAGCAGACAACAAGATTACAAAAAACTTTTTACATTATTCAATAAATAACGATTTAACCACTCGTGTGTGTGTGTCATCCCATTACACACACACACACACAGATTTGAAACAATTCAAACACAAAAATCAGTAGAAATCTTATAAAATAACACACCTAGCGTGATTTGAACTTGATTATATGTAACATTTTGTTCAGCACGACATATTGAATTGGCGGGAAAACTGCAGTTTGACAATGTACCACAGACAATACACGCGATTGGTGACGCTTCTCGTTCAAGGACTATGAAGGCGCGCTTGTCTATTGTTTGTTTATCTAAATGTCAGTATGGGCGCGCGTGTAATTTGGACAATGTACCATAGAACATAAACGCGTAGATAATAGAAATAGATGTCGCTTCTTGTTCAAGGACGATAAAGGAGCGCTTGTCTATTGTTTGTTTATCTAAATGTCAGTATGTGCGCGCGTGTAATTTGACAATGTAGCACAGAGTATACAAGAGTAGACAATAGACACAGATGACGCTCGAGGACGATGAACGAACGATTGTCTATAGTTTTCTCATCTTAATGTGAAATAATACGCGCGCGTAAATTGACACTGTACCACCGAACATACACGCATAGACAATAGAAAAAGATGTCGCTTCTCGCTCAAGGACGATGAGCGAACGATTGAAATTATACGCGCGTGTAATTTGACAATGTACCATAGAATATAAACGCGTAGACAATAGAACCAGGTGACGCTCAAGGACGATAAACGAACGATTGTCTATTGTTTTAGTCCACTTAACAGAAGGCTAACGTGTCTTCTTAGGGATAAAAAAAAATGGCGCATTTGAGACATTTCTTGTCTCTTGAGAAATAAATTGTGTCAAATCAAACTTCATACGTGGCGTTAAATTCATCAAACTTGAAGATTCACGATAGATTTAGTGAATTTACGTCACTCTCTCTCTCTCTCTTTCTAGAGTATACTGGGATCATTACCAAAATCCACCAATCATCTTTCTCTTGCGTGAGAAACACTAGATTTAAGACGGTCCTATGTCGAATCCTCATGTCTCCCTCTGTCCCTATGAGACAGAGGGAGACAACACGATCCGTTTCTTACCAACCGTATAGGAAGGAAAGAGATAGAGGATTTGCTTCTGTCTTGTCAAGACTTGTCTTTGACAGTACGTCACCAGTGGTTGAATGCGAATCGCGGAGCGGCCACCTGATGTCGTTTGACATTTTGACATATGTCATATCATTGATAAATGCTTAAGAACTACTTTGTACAAAACAGTAGTACATACAAATGAGACACCTACCTAAGTACGTAATAGGGAAAAGCCCATAGAGAATGCTCAAAGGGAATAATTAAAGCGAATCACAGACAATAGAGATTCAACAGTTGCCGTGCACCGGTTCGAGCGGTACTCGAAAGGAAAGCACAGAGTATATCGGTGCAGTGACAGGTGACAGGTGACATTTGGCGGGTAATATACGGGGGTATATAAATGCACCGTAAAGATGGCTGCCAATGCGAGGGCTCATATGAACGGGTTTAAAACGACGTTTTTCATTCGTTTTACGCGTAAATATTGTCGTATATACTAAAATAATTAAGTAAATTGAGAGATTCATACGAAGATTCGTTATTCGAACACGATTTTTTTTTTGACAATTGACAAAATTTTATACGCCGCGGGTCGATTGATGATTCGTGTTTAAACACAATTTCGATGAAATGAATTTTGACAGTTGACAAAACTGACTATTGACAAAATATGACAATTCATAACACTTGAATATTGACAAAACTTGACAATAGACAAAACTTGATAATTAACAAAACTTGACTATTGACAAGACTTGACAATTGACAAAATATGACTGCTGACAAAATTTGACACGTGATTGGATGTTGTTTCAACAAACACATTTTCGAATATGAGTGTCGGGACTTTTGCGGTGCAACTTTGACAATTGACAAAACGTGACAATCGACATTAACGTGATTGTCAATAGACACATCTTCGAATTGAAGTCTAATGTTTGACAATTGGACAAAATTTGACCAATCTGACAGCTGCCGCCGGATAAAAAAAAGTAGCGAAAGCGAGCGCCCAAAACTAAATTGTGTCCTCCCGGTGCACTTCGTAGCTGGTGATTCTCACGTGCGACGTTTCGGATGTCAAATGTGTCATCTGCAACAGATTTAAAAAATTCTACATACTTACCGAGACGCATACTTACCAAGAGATATACTTTTTAAGATACGCACTTTCCAAGGTACGTACTTACTAAGATACGTACTTACTAAGATACGTACTTTTTAAGATACGTACTTTTTAAGATACCTACTTTTTAAGATACATACTTTCTAAGATACGTACTTTTTAAGATACATACTTTTTAAGATACGCACTTTCCAAGGTACGTACTTACTAAGATACGTACTTACTAAGATACGTACTTTTTAAGATACCTACTTTTTAAGATACATACTTTCTAAGATACGCACTTTCCAAGGTACGTACTTACTAAGATACGTACTTTTTAAGATACGTACTTTTTAAGATACCTACTTTTTAAGATACATACTTTTTAAGATACGTACTTTTTAAGATACGTACTTTTTAAGATACGTACTTTTTAAGATACATACTTTTTAAGATACGCACTTTCCAAGGTACGTACTTACTAAGATACGTACTTACTAAGATACGTACTTTTTAAGATACGTACTTTTTAAGATACCTACTTTTTAAGATACATACTTTCTAAGATACGCACTTTCCAAGGTACGTACTTACTAAGATACGTACTTACTAAGATACGTACTTTTTAAGATACGTACTTTTTAAGATACGTACTTTTTAAGATACGTACTTTTTAAGATACGTACTTTTTAAGATACGTACTTTTTAAGATACATACTTTTTAAGATACGCACTTTCCAAGGTACGTACTTACTAAGAGATATGACTGTTGGTAAGTAGGCTTTAGGTGAGTAGTACTTTACCTTGAGTACTACTCACTTAGTTTATAAATAAGTATCTACTAAACTTATTGAATAATTTTAAGTAGTTTTACATTATCTTCATTCACTTTCAAATGGACGTGCGGAGGAGGCTTCCAACGGGCGTGGATCCGATTAATGGCTTATGATGATGATTGGTGATAAGGTTCATGGGAGACATCGATGATGATTATTTTAATATTTTACATGTTACCAATATGATGGTGATGATGAGATTGTGATGGTGATGATGAGGGTGTGGTGGTGGTGATGATGGTATGATGATGATGATGAGGGTGTGATGATGATGTGATGATGATGATGCTGAGGGTGTGATGATGATGTGATGATGATGATGCTGAGGGTGTGATGATGATGATGATGGTGAGGGTGTGATGATGATGATGAGGGAGTGATGGTGATGATGATGGTGAGGGAGTGATGGTGATGATGATGATGATGATGAGGGAGTGATGGTGATGATGATTAATTTAATGATAGTTGGTAATGATGATGATAAATGGTGACTGTTAGTGATGAAGAATGGTTTCCCATATGAAAATTATTTTTGAGAATGATGACAATTGAATCACGAGTCTGATATATATAGACTTTTTATTTCGTATTTTATTTCAAATAGTTTACTTAAAAACAAAAATACAGTGTAAACTCCGTGTAACGTCATTCGATTAAATGACGAATTCTCTAAAGCGTCAAAATCTCGGCTTTGGTAGGTTGAGCTTGTATTTCATTTAACGACCATAAAATTACACAGTCCCATCAGTGTTGTTATCTAGAGTTTACACTGTACGCACATCACCAGGGAATCGAACCCGGCGCTCTCATCTTTATTAGTAAAATAATTACCTTATTCATCACAGATGCGTAAACAGGAATGTTTCAATTAATTTAAAAAAAAAACTCGTGTCTCAAAAAAAATGCTATTTTTATCAGTCGTTAGTAACTTTGATTGGAAAGAAGATTTAGTGTTGCCAGGTAGGATTATAATTACAGTAGATCTACTGTAATTCTACTGTTAAATTATACAGTAAAAACAGTATCCTTAGCAATTCAAGTCAGATATTAGTCTTACATAGAGTGTTATATCAAATTTGTGTGTGGGTGTGTGTGTGCGTGTATTTTTACACTAAGTTGCAAAGCAGTAGAAGTTAATAATATCAATAGATGTTAGTATAAGAGCAACGGGCTTATCGCTAATAAGCGATCTCATCCAGTAGACCCAATCATAAGAACAATTATGTATGTATACACGAGTCTTTCGTTTGTAACGAGTCTAGCTGAGGAGGGGACGTCGTACCAAAGCTCAGTTGCCATTTGGTCGTCGTCGCGGTATGTTCTCCTCTGAACTGTTTCGTATGATATGATTTGAGTCTATTGTGTGTGTAACTTTTAATGTATAGTTTATTTTTGTATGTATTTCTTTTCGTGGCTTTTATTTTGTACTATATATATATATATATATATTATCTGTGAAACATATTGTTATCAAAAACCATTCTGTGTTATTTTGTCTGTTTTGTTTGCGTGAAATAATTATTAATAATCTACTGTATTTTTATAATCAGACCTGGCAACACTGACAGCAGCTGTCAGCGCTGTGTAAATTGTCAGTGATACGAAATTAAAAACAAATACCGCGTTTAACAGCGCCATCTATGATACACGTGTAAGCGGTGAATCATTTGTAATCAAAATCGACTTTAAGCTTCAACTGCATCTACCCACCATCAAGCAGCGTCCGAAAACAAAGCATGCGTTAGTAAAGCCAAAATAAATTAATATGGCGACGGTTTGGGGGGGGGGTTCGCGGGTGCGTTGCCGACCTTTTAAAAGCGGATAATCTTTAGCCAAATTTGTTCATATATATAGAAAAACTCAAGTACCCACATGAAATTGTAGCAATAATCATGTTTTTTATTAACAAGTCCGCAAAAAAGCTTCTGTGTATTTATAATCGTCAACTACCCACTAAATTAGAAAAAAATATTCTCCCGAAGCTTCACCATTTAAGTGTGTGTTCAATTCACACGACAACTTCTATATAAAGTGGGTATTTATTAATCTATTCCATTTTCAAACTCACCACTTCTGTGGTGAGACAGTTGATTGGCGTTACACGCGGTGGTGGTGCTGGGCGTGGTGATCTCCGCCCATCGATGGGTGTACCACCACGGCCTGGGGTTACTGGGTAACCTGGAATAACAGCGATGTACCCACAAATAAATCAAAAATCACGACGTTGGTACACTTATGGGTCGTCAAGAATTCTACTCTACTATTTACTATTATTAAAAGTCTAATTAAGCAATTAGGTGATAGTCCAAAGGTCGCTGAGCTGCAGATGCTAGAGACACATATAATCCATGGACGGCTTTTTGAACTAACAGTTCAATCCTACAAGAACATCACAAAAAGACTTTCATGGTACCGATGGTGAAGGTTTTTGGGCATCTTACAAGGATCTTGGAGACTCTTTGTGGGGCACTGTGGAGACCACGACCGGATCTGCCCTGGTGCAGAACTGGCGCATTGATGAGGATAGAAAGGTGGCTATCATAGCAAGCACCAGTGCTGAGACCCAACGACGACAAGAAGCCATCTCAATTAACGACCTCTTTTAGCAGGTCACAGGCTCGTTTTTCCACCAATCCTTTAAAATAACGAAGGCCGGGTTTAGTCGAGCCACCAATGATGGTGCTCCGTTCACTCTTAAAAGCCCAGAACAAAAGCCAGCCTGAGCTGAGCCATCAATAATGCTGCTCCGTCCACTTTTAACAGCACACAGGTTGGTTTCTCCACCTATCCTATAAAAGATCGAACAAGCCTGAGCCAGTATAGCTCAGTCTAGAAGTTACCTTGTTCACTGCTACTCGATTCTGTGAAGCTCGGCGTTCCCTCTGTCCACGTTGGCGTCGATCCCTCCACAGACGCTGGTGGTGTCCAGCATACACTGAAATCGATCCAGGGACAAGGGGTTTACATGGGTTTACAATCTAGAAGTTAATCGATCACTTGTGAACAGAGCCTTTGGCTTCTTGATGGATCTATTGGAAATCTAGCACCTAGACTAGACTAGACTTCCCAGGACTTCTGTCCTCAAGGGCCGGTAACCAGCTGTTCGCACTGTCTTTTCCCAAAGTTGAGTCAAAACCAAATTTGATCAAAATCGGTTCAGTAGTTTCAAACGTGAAATGGTAACATACAAACAGAGTTACTTTTGCATTTGTAATATTAGCATGGATTACCAAACCTCCAAGGCTTCTGACTTGGAGCTGGATCAGAGAGGATTCTGCCAGGGTGGGGCATGGGCATGGTTAGCACTGACCTTGCATCATTGCTTCTTGCGTTACTTAATGCAGCTGGTGTTAATGCTAGCGATGATGCAGACGAGGTCGTCATAACACTAGCGCTGGATGCACCGCGACGTCTCGAAGCGCTGGAGGACGTGGTTGATGAGGAGTTGGTTCTGCTGGTCCTCGGTGGTGCCTCCTCGAATGGTGGTGGTGGTGTCGAGCAGCACGGCGCGGCTAAAGTAACACTAACTACTGAGAAACTAGCGTACCAAGCTGGAGGTGCTGTGGAACCCAATGTCAGGTGCTGGAGGGATAATGTCCCAACTAACATCTGCTGCCTGGGACTGTTACCACTGTTTGATACTACTGGGTTCACAGCTGGGAAGTACCCACCAAGAAATTCCGTTTGATATTTTCTGGACAATTTCACAAGCAGTTTCGTGACTTCATTTTGTGTGTGTGAATAGTGAAAAGTGTGTGTTAACAAAATATGTGTGACATCGTTGGGATATCGTTAGGACAGGGGCAGGTGAGCAAGGAAATCCCTTAATAATTGTGTTTCATTCTGACAGGTGACATTCATGTCGTACATATTATGACAGGTGACGTTCATTTCAGAGAATGGTCGCATAACTCTGACACATTACGTGTATGTCAAAGGAAATGTCGCGTTATTCTGACGGGTGGACGTTCATTTCAGAGGAACGTCCTATTATACTGACACATTACGTGTATGTCAAAGAAAATGTCGCGTTATTCTGACGGGTGGACGTTCATTTCAGAGGAACGTCCTATTATACTGACACATTACGTGTATGTCAAAGGAAATGTCGCGTTATTCTGACGGGTGGACGTTCATTTCAGAGGAACGTCCTATTATACTGACACATTACGTGTATGTCAAAGAAAATGTCGCGTAATTCTGACAGGTGACGTTCATTTCAGAGGAACGTCCTATTATACTGACACATTACGTGTATGTCAAAGGAAATGTCGCGTTATTCTGACAGGTGGACGTTCATTTCAGAGGAACGTCCTATTATACTGACACATTACGTGTATGTCAAAAAAAATGTCGCGTAATTCTGACAGATGACGTTCATTTCAGAGAATGGTCGCATAATTCTGACACATTACGTGTATGTCAATGAAAATGTCGTGTTATTCTGACAGGTGACGTTCATTTCAGAGGAACGTCCTATTATATTGACACATTACGTGTATGTCAAAGGAAATGTCGTGTTATTCCGACAGGTGGACGTTCACGTCAAATGAATGTCACATAATTCTGACAGGCAACTGTGTCACGTTTCGTTACACTGAAATGTATAAAATTTTAACTATTAAGCGGACCATTTGTAACAAGTATTTTCTATAATCTATGCCGCCCGTGAATTATTTGTTGTATTATCTATGGATTGTTAAATTCGCATACAAAAAAACTATTTAACTGTAAAAGATTGCGGCATGCACTACATACAAGGCATGCGTTAAAAAACCACACAAGACATCTTATAAAGCAACACAACGACGCGAGATCCCAGACGCAACAAGCATAACGCAGTCTATCCCTTTCTATCACGTTCGTTTGCCATCCGTACAATGAATTGTCGAACGATGGGATCGACAACATTTGGACGGTAATTTTTTTTTAAAAGGTTATTATTTATTATAAATAGGTTACAATTCTACCCACAGCATCGATCGTAAAAAACTTGTTTGTTATCAATGGCCGTGCAGTCATTATACAGAGTGATTTTTGACTCGAAATTATCTTCAAGTAGGTCTTATTGAATCGTCATTAGCATTACAATAGGTTTGGAAGGCATATACCGAGAAGAACAGACAAGAAACACGATGACCGCTCTGTTCAAACTGAAAATAAATTTATTCAAGTGGTTTTTAAGAATTTGAATCATCATTAACACTGGTAGTGTAGTTCTGAAGTTATCTACCGAGTAACAAGAAACACGATATGGGATATGACTCTTTTTAAAACATTTTACATGTTCAAATAACTAAATATTTCATATTCATCAAGAGTTTCGTTAGGAATGGAACACAGAACAAATAATTATTATTACTAATAGAGAAGAAATTGATGTGCCTGATTCTCGCCTTAGTAAAGTTCATAAATCGTTTGTAGGTATGAGCATACGTTTTTATAACAAAGTCCCAGCACCTATAAAGGCATACTATACCGTAAACGAATATTTAGAGGACAAAGATCCCTTTAATGTGTCGTCAATTGGCTCAGCATCAGGACAGTTCAATTCTTGAGTAGCCTTCACAATGCTTTGTTATTTTAATTGTCAGTAGCACAATTTTGTATTAATTGTTTCTTTTAAAAGAGCTGCTATCGAGTTTCTTGCCTGTTCTTCTCGGTAGATGACAGCCTCCCGGCTGGTAGTGTTAATGACGATTCAAAAGTGTCACAAGATCTACTTGAATAAAGATAGTTTGAGTTTGAAATAAAAAAAAGGACCTAATTAAAAAAGGTTGCGAACCCCTGGGATCCCTTAGCAACGCTTCAGGGCAAGCCAAAACACAAAAGCAGACAAAACACATTTATTACAATGCAACCTCAAACTCCTTCCGCATAAATATTTTACGATTGGACAATCTGAGACTATTCCTTTTTAACTCCCTCTGCCTCGCCGGACGATTCTCCGGGACCACGGTCACCGTGAACTTCCTTTTACCGTCATTCGGAACAGGTGGCTTCGGTGCTGGTCTCTTCTTCTGCTTCGTATCACTTTCGGCCAATATATTCTGAAACATACTGATCTGAGTCTTCGCCTTCTCGCGACACACGACCTCCTCTTGTGTGCCAACACCGTGCTCTTCTCTATACGTTCGTATTTCTATTTTCGGTCTGGATCTCTTCTCTACCTTCGGTTGTGTGAATGAAAACTTCTTGGACATAACTTTTTTTGTCTCCTCTGTTTTGTCGTTCAGCTCAATTTCGTTTTGTTTTTCATCACACACAGTCGTCGTTCCAATTTCCTCCTTTCTATCTTCTCTGTTACGTTGAGGTCGTACCGGTTCGTACTCTTCTCTCTCGTACACCTTCGCTTTTGGCTTTTCCACCTCGTTCACCTCTCGCCTCTTGGGTTCGTCGTCAGATTCCGACATAGGCTCGTGCACTTCGACAATTCTGACCGGCGTTGGTGTCTTCTTGGCGAATATCTTGAGTAGTGGATGCCGACGCTTAACGTTCGTATCTTTGATCGTCACATACTTAACGTCTTTGATCTCTTCGATGACAAACTCGTCGTCGCTCGAATCGGTGAACGATCCGTCATCGAACTGGCTGTCCAAATGGTCCATCGCGTCGTTCATGTCGAAATTGGCCATCATGCTCGATTGGGCGTAGAGATCACGCGGTTTGACAGCGTTTAAATCTAATTTAACATCTACAGAGCGGGATACAATGTCCTTAAAGTCATGCCGGTAAAGGTCTACGTCAAAAGAGTCACCTTTGACGTCGAACGTCGGCTGGTGACCGCCCCGTTTCGCTTTTGGGGAGCAACGCGGCGGCACGGGGGGCGGCACCCTCTGTTTGGAGCCTTTCAGTACCGCGGGGAAGGCGTCCGGCTCAGTTGACGCCGATCTGACAGCTGTCACGGCGGGCGACGCGACCGTAATTTGCGCCGTGACATCTGTCAGCGAGGCTTTCAGTGTCACGTCGGGAATGACGGGCCGACCGGTGCACAGATTGCACAAATGGATACCGATTACGTCCGAAAGCCGAAGCATGAAACAAAGATTGACGAACATAAGTTTACATTATGACAAATCACATTTCTCGATAAGTACCCGCACTTTGCCTTGAGGCAAGACAAGGTATGCTCTATGGTCAACGACTCTCACCTGTTTGGTTAAATCCGCTGGAGCTGGCTCCTATCCGGGGCAAGCATGAAATTGTATTGTCTCGTAACATAATTTGTTCAAATCGATCATCAGGCGTCAATGACCCATCGTTTGATATTTCTCGTTATGTGTATGATTTTAGTGCATTTTGTATTGTTTTAGTGCGTTTTATGTATGGTTTTAGTGCATTGTGTATTGTTTTAGTTGCGTAGTGTATGGTTTGAGTGCGTTTTGTGTATTGTTTTAGTTGCGTAGTGTATGGTTTTAGTGCATTGTGTATTGTTTTAGTTGCGTAGTGTATGGTTTTAGTGCATTGTGTGTATTGTTTTAGTTGCGTAGTGTATGGTTTTAGTGCATTGTGTATTGTTTTAGTTGCGTAGTGTATGGTTTTAGTGCATTGTGTGTATTGTTTTAGTTGCGTAGTGTATGATTTTAGTGCGTTTTGTGTATGGTTTTAGTTGCGTAGTGTATGGTTTGAGTGCATTGTGTGTATTGTTTTAGTTGCGTAGTGTATTGTTTTAGTTGCGTAGTGTATTGTTTTAGTTGCGTAGTGTATGGTTTTAGTTGCGTAGTGTATTGTTTTAGTTGCGTAGTGTATTGTTTTAGTTGCGTAGTGTATTGTTTTAGTTGCGTAGTGTATTGTTTTAGTTGCGTAGTGTATTGTTTTAGTTGCGTAGTGTATTGTTTTAGTTGCGTAGTGTATTGTTTTAGTTGCGTAGTGTATTGTTTTAGTTGCGTAGTGTATTGTTTTAGTTGCGTAGTGTATTGTTTTAGTTGCTTAGTGTATTGTTTTAGTTGGGTAGTGTATGTTTCTATGTATTGGTAAACGGGTATGCGAACAAAAAAAAACGAAAGACCAATTTGCGTATATTTATTTAATACCATACACTATACACATTCCTTTTTGGTATAAGTTAATTTACAATTCTTACACGTTAACACTAATACTGATAAGAAAGAAACAAAAACTCATCTGAAAAGCATTTTTCACGATTTTCCTTTGGCTAACGCGTTTAAATCGACGATAAAGCTAAACAGAATAAACTCTTTGTGATCTAGGTAACGAATATATGCGGGTAGTTTTGACGACAGGTGACGGCAAGTGTCAGAAATACACTGACACAGTGTTGATAAAACGACGTTTTCGGGTGGAAATCATTTGCCAAAAAGTCATGAGTCACTTACGTATAAAACTCGATGTTGGTCCTTCGAGCCGCAATTACTAATACCTTCAAAATGTACGTATTGCGTAAAACTGTGATGCTATTTTCGAATCAAAATTATCTGTCGTTCTTTAGAAAATGAAATGAGAGCCTCAACATATAAAACTCGATGTTGGTCCTTCGAGCCGTAATTACTAATACCTTCGAAATGTACGTATTGCGTAAAACTGTGATGCTATTTTCGAATCAAAATTATCCGTCATTGGTCAAAAAGTGAAAAAAGTTGTCTCTACATATAAAAATCGACCGACCGACGATCGACCAACCACTCGGTCCTTCGATCCGTATACACATGTACCCACAAATATTCGCGTAACAAACTGAATGCAGTTGTAAAAGCCTGTCATCCAAACCAACCAATAAATAATATACAAAAAATAAACATCAAAGGGCCTGCCTCGTTATTCAAAATATACACAAATTAAACGCGGGTAAAAGACACCGCCCCCCCCCCCCCCCCCCCGCACACTGATCACCGTCAATTCACACTGGTCTTGCTCACGTTCCAATGTTGCCACATAAGGGCGATGGAGTGGTGAAGCGTGCGTGTCCGTCGCAAAGTCAATCCGCCGGCGGCACGAATATAATGGTACTCCCACTCGCGTTACCCATGTATATAGCCGATTTGTCCAAACTCTTTACATAAACAATCTCGTTTATAACTCTCTCAGATCCTTGTATAACTCCGTCCGATACCTGTGTACCTCTCTCGGTTCGTATAACTCTTTCCGTAACTCGACTAACACCCTCAGTACCTCGGCCAACTCCCCCAATTTGTATAACTCCATCCGATACTTGTGTAACTCCATCCGATACTTGTGTAACTCCATCCGATACCTGAGTACCTCTCTCGGTTCGTATAAATCTTTCTGTCACTCGGCCAACTCCCCCAATTTGTATAACTCTATCCGATACTTGTGTACCTCTCTCAGTAACACCACCAACTCCCTCAGTAAATACAACTCTGTCCGTAACTCCACCAACTCCCTCAGTAAATATAACTCTGTCTGTGACTCCACCAACTCCCTCAGTCAATATAACTCTGTCTGTGACTCCACCAACTCCCTCAGTCAATATAACTCTGTCCGTAACACCACCAACTCCCACCGGTCCTATAACTCTCTCAGTTCCCTTAACACCCACAGTTCCAATTGCGTCTGTATCGGTTTCATACTCATCCCCATTCAACTTAACAACAGACACGTACTGCTTCTCTCTTTCATAACCAACTCTGTCCACAAACGGTGACTCCGGTTTGATGTAGACCGTCTGAGTGGATCTCACTTTGCGAAACCGCATATCTTTCGGCAGTGTGGAAGTCTCCCTCAACTCATACGTGTTCGACGTACGCTCGTCGAGCGAGTTCCTCGTCTCGTGTTCACCCGATCTAACCAGACCGATGTCCGCGAAGAACTTCTTAAACTTCTCGACGAACGTCGGCGACTTCGCCCTATTCAGACTCATAGACAAACGTTCGTCCGTCTCTATAATCTGTGGTATGTTCGACGCGCTCTTATACCTCACCGTGCGTTTGTCGTCTTCGTCTATAAAAGGTATGTCCTGTAAGTTGTCATCGTTTCTCGTGTCGACAGACGCGTCCTTCAATATCTTGATCGTCTCCGTGTTTATCTGTGGCGCGCTCGCGTCAGCCTGTATACCGCTATCTGTCAAACTGCCGTCGTTCATACGCGAACTACCCGCACACAAAACATTCAATCCGTTGTGTGTGTCCGTCGCTTCGCGTATTTGCAACTTGGTATCGTAATCGGTCCTTCGAAACGTTCTGTCTACCCTCAGTCTGTCCGACAGTACGGATGGATATTCCGTTTGTCTATGGTACGTGGATATTGTGGTGTCCGTGAAATCGCTGTGGCTAGATCTAACCGAAGATCTAGGTGATTTCATATAGTCCGGATTGTAATCCCGTATGGGCGGTACGTGCAGTGGTCCTGCGTAAGAAAGTTTTGTGTAAGTACCCTCACAACGCGCATACATTTCAGTTTATCACCACAATCACAGCACATCGCGGGCGGTTATTAATACCGGCAATTACGAACATTGGAATATACGCGTAAATTTTGACGGTAGATTCAATAGAGGGATTGGGGGGGGGGGGGTATGGGATCAAACTGAAATGTATAAACGGGATTGGATTTTGAACGCACAGTGTATTTTTATTGTTTTACAACGACTATTCGTATGAATGTATGTTACGGTTAAACAACTGAACGGATTCCGATGAAATTTGATATGGTGATAGACTAAACGTTGGGGAAGGACACGGGCTTACGTATTTATCGCGAAATAGAGGTTGAAGAGGTTGTTATAGGGGATGAAAGTTTGTATAGAAGCGATCTTCCAAATTTCTTTTGTATGTAAACCTCGAACGAACTGACTAATTTATAGTCTATGTTAGTTAGTTAGTTTTTGGCTAAATTCATTTTGTATTATTAGTATAGGTTTGAAAAGTGTTTTTATATAAAAAAGCAACGATTTTAATCTGAAATTACGTGTTAAAAATATTCAAGTAAATTATTCGTTAATAGTTTGTTAATATTAAGAAATCGAATCTATTTAAAACAACAGAGAACTGAGAAATGCAAAGGCCGGGTCAGTAAACATTACTCAATTGTTTTTAGCGAATTGTTAATGACTAAAATTGTTTTAAGCGAATCGTTAATGAAAAAAATTGTTAAACTAATGTTTATTATATTAAACGGTAATCCGTATTGTGGTCATCATTACCGAAAGTCTTTAAGCTAATTGTTAAAATTGTTTTTAGCGAATTGTTGTTTACTTAAATTTGTTTTTAGCAAATTGTTATTTAGATTGTTTTTAGCGAATTGTTGTTTACTTAAATTTGTTTTTAGCAAATTGTTATTTAGATTGTTTTTAGCGAAATGTTGTTTACTTAAATTTGTTTTTAGCAAATTGTTATTTAGATTGTTTTTAGCGAATTGTTGTTTACTTAAATTTGTTTTTAGCAAATTGTTATTTAGATTGTTTTTAGCGAATTGTTGTTTACTTAAATTTGTTTTTAGCAAATTGTTATTTAGATTGTTTTTAGCGAAATGTTGTTTACTTAAATTTGTTTTTAGCAAATTGTTATTTAGATTGTTTTTAGCGAATTGTTGTTTACTTAAATTTGTTTTTAGCAAATTGTTATTTAGATTGTTTTTAGCGAATTGTTGTTTACTTAAATTTGTTTTTAGCAAATTGTTATTTAGATTGTTTTTAGCGAATTGTTGTTTACTTAAATTTGTTTTTAGCAAATTGTTATTTAGATTGTTTTTAGCGAAATGTTGTTTACTTAAATTTGTTTTTAGCAAATCGTTTTGCCTAATACAATAAAAATACACTTAATGCGGTCACATATTTAAAAAAAAAAGGGTGAAATCTTAATGCAATTAAAACCTACTAATGTATTTCATAATAAGGAATGGACGAGACAAACCAGACTGTAGCCTACGACAAAAGTCTATTGTCTTTGGCAAAATTAAAAAAAAGATAAAGGAAACTGTAGAAATATTAACCAATTGTGTATTAAGATATTTAAAAAAAAAAGGTAGCTCATAATCAGGTCGCAGATAAATACCACACATAAACACTCATATAAAACAATTAATGATGTTAATTATAAAAAAAATGAGGGTAGATCGAAAAAAATTTTTTTTTGTTTTCGCTTAGTACCCGCATTTCATTCGCAACATACCTGGTGTGTCAACTTCTTCGATGGGCCGCGACGGCTTCGCGATGCTTTTCCGCTTCGAAGGCGAATGTTTCAAAGCTGCAAATTAAATTCGTCATTATTCGCGAGATTTTCTTTAAACAGAGAGAGAGAGAGTAATAACTCTCTAACATGTAAACGAAATATCCATGCTTCTACTCTTTATGCGTGAATTAAAAAAAAATTCATTCAGTCCGCTAAACTCAAAAATTTAAAAAAATATATCAATAGGGGGGGGGTGGAATGTATAACCTAATAATACTCTAATTTTCATGAAGGAAAATAGCCAAGTATTAAAAAAGGGGGGAATAGCCACGTGTCCAAAATGGAGGGGAATAGCCAAGTATTCAAAAAAGAGTGAAATAGCCCAAATATTCAAAAAAAAGGGGGATTAGCCAAGTATTAAAAAAGGGGGGAATAGCCACGTATCCAAAATGGAGGGAAATAGCCAAGTATTCAAAAAAGAGTGAAATAGCCCAAATATTCAAAAAAAAGGGGGATTAGCCAAGTATTAAAAAAGGGGGGAATAGCCACGTATCCAAAATGGAGGGAAATAGCCAAGTATTCAAAAAAGAGTGAAATAGCCCAAATATTCAAAAAAAAGGGGGATTAGCCAAGTATTAAAAAAGGGGGGAATAGCCACGTATCCAAAATGGAGGGAAATAGCCAAGTATTCAAAAAAGAGTGAAATAGCCCAAATATTCAAAAAAAAGGGGGATTAGCCAAGTATTAAAAAAGGGGGGAATAGCCACGTATCCAAAATGGAGGGAAATAGCCAAGTATTCAAAAAAGAGTGAAATAGCCCAAATATTCAAAAAAAAGGGGGATTAGCCAAGTATTAAAAAAGGGGGGAATAGCCACGTATCCAAAATGGAGGGAAATAGCCAAGTATTCAAAAAAGAGTGAAATAGCCCAAATATTCAAAAAAAAGGGGGATTAGCCAAGTATTAAAAAAGGGGGGAATAGCCACGTATCCAAAATGGAGGGAAATAGCCAAGTATTCAAAAAAGAGTGAAATAGCCCAAATATTCAAAAAAAAGGGGGATTAGCCAAGTATTAAAAAAGGGGGGAATAGCCACGTATCCAAAATGGAGGGAAATAGCCAAGTATTCAAAAAAGAGTGAAATAGCCCAAATATTCAAAAAAAAGGGGGATTAGCCAAGTATTAAAAAAGGGGGGAATAGCCCAAATATTCAAAAAAAAGGGGGATTAGCCAAGTATTCAAAAAAGAGTGAAATAGCCCAAATATTCAAAAAAAAGGGGGATTAGCCAAGTATTAAAAAAGGGGGGAATAGCCCAAATATTCAAAAAAAAGGGGGATTAGCCAAGTATTCAAAAAAGAGTGAAATAGCCCAAATATTCAAAAAAAAGGGGGATTAGCCAAGTATTAAAAAAGGGGGGAATAGCCACGTATCCAAAAAGGTGGGAATAGTGCAAATATTTAAAAAAAAGAGGGAGGGGCATAGCCCAATTTTCATAAAGTAGGGTTCTCCTAATATTTATTTACGGGTACGGAAGAAAAAAAGTCCAATAAAGCCAACGTTACCGGTCAAGTATGTGGTTGCTGCGTAAAAAGAAACGGAGGATTAAAAACAAAGAGTCATGCAAACACATCTAGCTAGGAAAAGAACATTTTGAACATCAAATACTAAGAAATCTACTTAAATCTAATTCTACTGTGAAATAGAATACGCATTTTTCTTTTTGTAAAACACAAATATTTTTTTTTCTTTTGTAAACACCGACTTAATAACGAATTAAATATTACAAATTATACAATAAAAAAAACAAATTTTTAAATAAATAAAACAAATTTTGAATATATAAAATCGAATGTTTGATAAAAAAGAACCAATTTTAAACAATCAAAACAAATTTTGAATATAAAAAATCGAATGTTTGATAAAAAAGACAAATAAAACAAATTTTAAACAAACAAAACAAATTTTGAATAAAAAAAGAATGTTTAATAAAAAAGAACCAATTTTAAACAAATTTTGAATAAAAAAAAAGAATGTTTAATAAAAAAGAACCAATTTTAAACAAATTTTGAATAAAAAAAAAGAATGTTTAATAAAAAAGAACCAATTTTAAACAAATTTTGAATAAAAAAAAAGAATGTTTAATAAAAAAGAACCAATTTTAAACAAATTTTGAATAAAAAATTGAATGCTGAATGAAAAAGAAACAATTTTAAACAAATAAAAGAAATTTTAAACAAATAAAACAAATTTTGAATAAAAAGAATCGAATTTTGTATAAAAAGAGTTATTGAAAAGATTAAATAAAAGATTATGTTATCAAAATTGAAAAAAAAGGTCTCCATTTTTATATCAATAGCCACATTGTTCTAGTTAAAAAAGTGCTTTAGATTTGCAAAAAAAAAACACTTCTAAACAAAAATTGTTTTAAATTTATAAAAAAAAACATTCTCTTATCAGTTTTTTGCCTGTTTTACACACACAGCCTCATGTCAATATAACTCAAAGACTTACTCAGACCTCCATTGATACCGGCAATCCATTTACGGACAGTTTGAGAAAGAAAGAAAAGACAAGAAAAAATACATTATTTTCCTCACACTCAAATATCGAATATCGAACACAGTGGCAACTCCATGTAACGACAGACGAAATCGAATTCGCCACGGTTGGTTTGTAGCTTGTATTGCATACAGTGATTTCCTTCTTCCCATTTAACGAACATTCTCTATAGAGCCACAAAATGCCCGTGACACAGAGTTTACACTGGTGTAATCTCCATATAACGTCACTAGGTTTAACGACAAACACTTTAAAGCGTCGTAATCTATGCTCTGGTTGGCTTAGCTTGTATTCCGTACAATGATTTCTCTTCTCGCCCATTTAACGACCACTCCCTCTAACACCAAAAAAAGGCACACTCCCTTCAGTGTCGTTATATAGAGTTTACACTAGTGTACAGTCCACGTAACGTCACTTGTTGGTTGGTTCAGCTGGCATTTAACCACCACTCCCTCCAACGCCACAAAATGCACACCACTGTCGTTATATAGAGTTTACACTGTTCCAGTTTAAAAATAGAAACGCTCTGGTTACTGTGCAGTCACGCTTCATGCAATCGTGCATGGGCATATTTGGGTTTAAAGTCCAAAGAAAAATCATAAGCAGGGATACTCTGTGACAATCGATTCCAATAACACAATCTGTGGACGGACTTTAAAACGGACACACACGTGAGACTCTGATCGATGTGTGTTGTATTTGTATACATGACTCTAGATTCCACACACACACACACACACACACACACACTAAAACCAAGCCAGTGACACCCATAGACACACTGCCAGTGTCAGGTACCAGTAACACCTCACCACACACACACACACACACACACACACACTAAAACCATAGACACACTGCCAGTGTCAGGTACCAGTAACACCTCAACCACTTACCCACCCACCCACACACACACACTAAAACCAAGCCAGTGACACCCATAGACACACTGCCAGTGTCAGGTACCAGTAACACCTCACCACACACACACACACACACACACACACACTAAAACCATAGACACACTGCCAGTGTCAGGTACCAGTAACACCTCAACCACTTACCCACCCACCCACACACACACACTAAAACCAAGCCAGTGACACCCATAGACACACTGCCAGTGTCAGGTACCAGTAACACCTCACCACACACACACACACACACACACACACACTAAAACCATAGACACACTGCCAGTGTCAGGTACCAGTAACACCTCAACCACTTACCCACCCACCCACACACACACACTAAAACCAAGCCAGTGACACCCATAGACACACTGCCAGTGTCAGGTACGAGTAACACCTCACCCACCCACACACACACACACACACACACACACACACACACACACACACACACACACACACACACACACTCCAACACAATAAAACCAGTAACACATAGTTAGCCCTTACGTTGTCTGTACCGCATATGATTGTGACAAGTAATGGTAAATTGAAAGGAGGGGGGAGGGGGGGGGGGGTGGATGAAAGAGTTGAATCTCAAACGTAACGTAACGTAAACCATCTCGTCAAAGAGTCGTACGTTCAAACTGAAAATATCTTTTGAATCTATGACATTACCAACGCTTCGTAAAAAGCCGGTGTCACACAGAGAAGAACCGGCAAGAAACTCGATAAGAGGCAAAAGTACTTGTTCGGTTCAATAGACAATAGACAACAGAGCCTTGTGCTTTATGGTTTTATTACAAAAAAAAAGTGGTTGACAATCCCAATATTTCAAATACGAGCACCAAAAGAGCATTGCGAATGAAACCCTACAGTAACCAGACTCTGGACCAGTGTTTCCCAAACTTTTTCGAGCCGTGCCACCAATTTTCATATCTTCAATATATACCACGTAATTATTTTCTATTATTTGCTAATATTCTACCATTATATAAGACTTCATGTGTTCCCAGTTTTGAATAGACCATGGACAATAGACCATAGACCATGGACCAGAGACCAATAGACCAGTATACCAATAGATCATAGACCAATAGACCATGGACCATGGACCATGGACCATGTACTATGGACCATGTACCAGAGACCAATAGATCAGTAGACCATATACCAATAGACCAATAGACCATATATCAATAGACCATGGACCAGAGACCAATAGATCATAGACCATAGACCAATAGCCCAGAGACCAGTAGACCATATACCAATAGACCAGTAGACCATTGACCAATAGACCAGTAGACCATTGACCAATAGACCAGTAGACCAGTAGACCATTGACCAATAGACCATTGACCAATAGACCAGTAGACCATTGACCAATAGACCAGTAGACCACAGAGCAAAGATCACAGACCAACCAAAACAAAACTGTCAACGATTTAATTAAATAAATGTCAGTTTAAAATAAAAAAAAAACCGCATCTTTTTTCGTGTTACATGCTCGTAAGAGTTTCGAGCATCTTTAACCGATGTTAAAAAACCTTTTTGGGGGGGAGTGGGGGGGCAAACGAGCCGAACGCACACCATAGACACGTTTGTGTCAAACAGACACACACACACACACACGAAAATATTTCCCGACCCGACATTTTGGAATGCGATTCAAGAGTAACCCTGCTTTCACTTAATCATAAAATACAAAGGTGTAATCCTTATCTTTCAATATATAAAGAATGGATCGAGGCACTGTCAATTAGTAGCACTACTAGGCTACTAAGGATGTCAACAATTCATTGCATAACGTTCAAAACCCAGAACAGTGTTTCCCAACATTTATGAACCCCCCCCCCATACATAATTTGTAACCTTTAAAAAACTGTTTTGATTCCCTTAATTTGATTAACTTAAAGTTTAAGGAACAGATGACAATAATTGTTGTCGAGTTTGTTTTTTTAAATTACAACACCCCCCCCCCCTTAATTATCAAATCACCCCTGCGGGGCATGGACCCCACATTGGAAAACACTGCTCTACAATAAGTAGACCGATACCCTGTTGTTCGTATTGGACAGATATCCTTAACACGCCCCCCCCCCCCTCTATTAAAATCCGCATGCATATTAGATACAACTAACACCCCACCAATTTTAAAATCCCATGAATCTATATATCCCCCCCCATTTTGAAACACAAACAGAGTGTAATCGATCCATTCTCTATACGAAGAGACAGCAACTGAAAATGTTCTCTTTTTCAGTCGCCCCCCAATCAGCCCCACCGTACCTATATAACTGGTGACGAGCGTTCTGAACTTGCGATGGTTCCCCTTGATTTCCGGGAGATCCACTGAACAATGCAACAATTAATTATATGGTACCATTTTCTTCTCTTACACAAGTGGGGGGGGGGGGGGGGCGATAAAGCACGAGTCACACCATAGAGGTTGCAAAAGTCGCTTTCGACTAAACTCTTTAACACATTTCGTTATTATAATATGTCAAATCGAAACTTTCGAGCTCCCCCCTTCGTTAGGGGGGGAGCAGGGGGGGCAAAATCATTAAAAACGCGCGAAAAAAATGGTACCACACACACACACACCACTTAAAGTTAACATTTAACATAAATTAATTATTGGAGCTTGCGTCCAAATGAAAAGTTTGAAAAGCTCAGTTCGAACAGCTTTCGCCCCATGTGTTCCATACTCACACGAAGGTATCTTCTTGAAGACCGTCTTCCCCATAAAGTCCAGGAACCGCTGCGCGTAGAAGCTCGGCCGGTGAACGGACACCGTGTCCTGGAAATCAGTTTTTTTTTAAATGGGGGGGGCAAAATGTCGCACATGGGGAGCGAGTGAATTGTCGGCCTTAAGTGTTTGGAAATACGAGCCGTTTAGATTTAAGACAAAGTGCCACTAGTGAGTGACATTAATGATTGTTCACGTGTTTTAATGATTGAAAATTATATTAATGATGTGTAAAGTAATGATAAACGAAATAACATTTGAAGCAAAGAACAATTAATGATTGAAAATTACATTAATGATAAATGAAATAACAATTGATGATTGAAAATTACATTAATGATGTGTAAAGTAATGATAAACGAAATAACATTTGAAGCAAAGAACAATTAATGATTGAAAATTACATTAATGATAAATGAAATAACAATTGAAGCAACGAACAATTAATGATTGAAAATTACATTAATGATAAATGAAATAACAATTGAAGCAACGAACAATTAATGATTGAAAATTATATTAATGATAAATGAAATAACAATTGAAGCAACGAACAATTAATGATTGAAAATTATATTAATGATAAATGAAATAACAATTGAAGCAACGAACAATTAATGATTGAAAATTACATTAATGATAAATGAAATAACAATTGAAGCAACGAACAATTGATGATTGAAAATTACATTAATGATGTGTAAAGTAATGATAAACGAAATAACATTTGAAGCAAAGAACAATTAATGATTGAAAATTACATTAATGATAAATGAAATAACAATTGAAGCAAAGAACAATTAATGATTGAAAATTACATTAATGATAAATGAAATAACAATTGAAGCAACGAACAATTAATGATTGAAAATTACATTAATGATAAATGAAATAACAATTGAAGCAACGAACAATTAATGATTGAAAATTACATTAATGATAAATGAAATAACAATTGAAGCAACGAACAATTAATGATTGAAAATTACATTAATGATAAATGAAATAACAATTGAAGCAACGAACAATTAATGATTGAAAATTACATTAATGATAAATGAAATAACAATTGAAGCAACGAACAATTAATGATTGAAAATTACATTAATGATAAATGAAATAACAATTGAAGCAACGAACAATTAATGATTGAAAATTACATTAATGATAAATGAAATAACAATTGAAGCAACGAACAATTAATGATTGAAAATTACATTAATGATAAATGAAATAACAATTGAAGCAACGAACAATTAATGATTGAAAATTACATTAATGATAAATGAAATAACAATTGAAGCAACGAACAATTAATGATTGAAAATTACATTAATGATAAATGAAATAACAATTGAAGCAACGAACAATTAATGATTGAAAATTACATTAATGATAAATGAAATAACAATTGAAGCAACGAACAATTAATGATTGAAAATTACATTAATGATAAATGAAATAACAATTGAAGCAACGAACAATTAATGATTGAAAATTACATTAATGATAAATGAAATAACAATTGAAGCAACGAACAATTAATGATTGAAAATTACATTAATGATAAATGAAATAACAATTGAAGCAACGAACAATTAATGATTGAAAATTACATTAATGATAAATGAAATAACAATTGAAGCAACGAACAATTAATGATTGAAAATTACATTAATGATAAATGAAATAACAATTGAAGCAACGAACAATTAATGATTGAAAATTACATTAATGATAAATGAAATAACAATTGAAGCAACGAACAATTAATGATTGAAAATTACATTAATGATAAATGAAATAACAATTGAAGCAACGAACAATTAATGATTGAAAATTACATTAATGATAAATGAAATAACAATTGAAGCAACGAACAATTAATGATTGAAAATTACATTAATGATAAATGAAATAACAATTGAAGCAACGAACAATTAATGATTGAAAATTACATTAATGATAAATGAAATAACAATTGAAGCAACGAACAATTAATGATTGAAAATTACATTAATGATAAATGAAATAACAATTGAAGCAACGAACAATTAATGATTGAAAATTACATTAATGATAAATGAAATAACAATTGAAGCAACGAACAATTAATGATTGAAAATTACATTAATGATAAATGAAATAACAATTGAAGCAACGAACAATTAATGATTGAAAATTACATTAATGATAAATGAAATAACAATTGAAGCAACGAACAATTAATGATTGAAAATTACATTAATGATAAATGAAATAACAATTGAAGCAACGAACAATTAATGATTGAAAATTACATTAATGATAAATGAAATAACAATTGAAGCAACGAACAATTAATGATTGAAAATTACATTAATGATAAATGAAATAACAATTGAAGCAACGAACAATTAATGATTGAAAATTACATTAATGATAAATGAAATAACAATTGAAGCAACGAACAATTAATGATTGAAAATTACATTAATGATAAATGAAATAACAATTGAAGCAACGAACAATTAATGATTGAAAATTACATTAATGATAAATGAAATAACAATTGAAGCAACGAACAATTAATGATTGAAAATTATATTAATGATACATGAAAAAACAATTAAATCCACAAAATTAATGATAATTAAAAAATTAAAATAATGACGGAATTTTACATTAATGATGATTAAAATAATGACATTAGAATTAATGATAACAGGAGACACTCACCCCGTCGTGTATCATGCTCTTCCACGTGTGCTCCAGCTTCTTGCGGAGTCGGTACGACTGGAGAATGTCGATGATGCCGAGGAAGAGCAGCAGCCGCTCGCCCCTCGCGTTACGCGCCGGGATGCCCCCGGGGCTGGAGGACAAACAATGCTAGGGTATGCGAGTTAAGGTGAGATGTGAAGATAAGACACTTGAGATCAAATAAACAGCTAACGTTATGGTATGTTGCTACAATTAAGATAATTATCATAAGATAAGTATCCTAAGATAAGATAAGCATGATTGGATATGACAAGCCATTTAAGACAACATAAACTGCGATACAATAAGCTAGTTAAGTTAAGATAACCTAGTTGAGTTAGGATAAGCTAGTTGAGTAAGATAACCTAGTTGAATTTAGATAAGCTATTTGAGTTAAGATAACCTACTTGAGTTAAGATAAGCTAGTTGAGTTAGGATAAACCAGTTGAGTTAGGATAAGCTACTTGAGTTAAGATAAGCCAGTTGTGTTAAGATAAGCCAGTTGTGTTAAGACAAGCTGATTAAGATAAGCAGAATCAACTCACGGCACATCCTCCTCCTCGTCGATCGGCTCGCTCTCCGCCTGAATGCTCTCCATCGCTGTCGAGTGTGCGACCAGCCGCTGGCGGTTTATCGATCTGCGGAGAGAAGAGAAAAAAAACCCCACAATTTTCAACCTTCGACGGGATTCAAACGAGTATCTTTCGTAACATACAGCAAACCCACAATAATGTATGTATGAGGGGGCTCAGATGGTGAGATGTCATGTCCGCCCAATGGCCCGATGTGGGGCCTCGGGACATTAGTACCAATATACAGTAGAATTACACTTACAACGAACCGAACGGTTATAGTGAAATTTCGTATTAAAATCCGTACGTTTCGTACGTCAACCGGTTAGTACGACACAGTATCGCTCGAATGTCGTTATATCCGGATTCTACTGTATATACTGGTTAATTTGTTAGAGTTTCATACCAGTATTAGTATCATGCAACATTATCAGTTGGGATGTCTTTAAACTAATGTTAACCAGTTCATATGTAGAAATTGTTCTAAATTCTATAAAACAATCAAAAGGCAAACGGGACTTGTTCTCAATTCAAATTTTAAACAATCGAACGAGTGTTGAAAAACAATATTTCATCTAAAATCAACTTTTTTTTTTTTAACAAAACAATGCAACGACAACACGTCACGTGAAGAACAAATTTTGTTCTGAATTCAAATTGTTGTCAAAGAGCAAATCAGCACTAGACGAGCTGAAAGTAATTCAGAATTTACAGAATCCGTTCCAAATTCAAATTACGTCAACGCCACGTGTACAGGAAAGCAATTTTTGTTCTGAATTCAAATTGTTGTCAAAGAGCAAATCAGCACTAAAGAGCTGAAAGATATTCAGAATTTACAGAATTACATTAATTCAAATTACGTAAACGCCACGTGTAGAGCAAAACCAAACTTGTTCTAAATTCAAATGCTGATGTATACAAAAATCAACAACAATTGTTTAACTAAACTTAAAAAAAAACAATGCTTAGAACAAAAACTTGTTCTAAATTCAAATTCTGTTCAAACATCTCAGTTCACGCGTCGAACAAAACTTGTTCTAAATTCAAATTCTGTTCAAACATCTCAGTTCACGCGTCGAACAAAACTTGTTCTAAATTCAAATTCTGTTCAAACATCTCAGTTCACGCGTCGAACAAAACTTGTTCTAAATTCAAATTCTGTTCAAACATCTCAGTTCACGCGTCGAACAAAACTTGTTCTAAATTCGAATTGTTCTACTGTTCGAAAACAATTGTTCTAATTAAACAAAATTCAGCATAAAACCGAATCATTAATTCTTAAGTAATACAATAATCGATAAATTGTGAAAGATGATTTTGCTAATAGAAAGGTATGCCACTAATAGAGACTAAATAGAAGGAGACAGAACAGAAGATGACCATATCATGAGTTGCCATAACACAAAAACGCACATCATCCAAAACAGATTCAAATAAGTAACAATCCCATGCACAAAGCTCCCATTCTTTAATGCAAAATGCCATCAAAATTGGTCAAGTGGTTTAGACGTGAGAGAGAGAAAAAATTTTTTTTTTTTTTTTTTTTCCAACAAGTACACAAACACTTAAACACAGTAATCAAGTTGTGACGTCACGTCAGTGGTTAAAGGGCTCGGGTTAGACGTAACAGGCTAACAAACAAACAAACAAAAAAAGGAGAGTCATACTGTGTCCGTTTCACTTGGGCCTTGAACTCTTCCCGACTTTGTTCCGATCTGAAATGTCAAATTCTCCATCGTCGTTACTCCATTTTTCTCCTTTTTTTTTTAATAAACATCATGTACGCCTCAAAAGTGTATTGAATTTAAGTAACATTCATTTTTATTTGTCAAATGTGTAAAATTAGTTTATTTTATGTCAAATGTGTAAAATCACTTTGATTTCATGTCAAATGTATAAAATTAGTTAGTTTATTTTTTGTCAAATTATTAAAATTACATTGATTTTATTTGTCAAATGTGTAAAATCAGTTTGATTTCATGTCAAATGTGTAAAATTACTATGAATTTATGTCAAATGTGTGAAATCAGTTTGATTTAATGTCAAATGTGTAAAATTACTATGAATTTATGTCAAATGTGTGAAATCAGTTTGATTTCGTGTCAAATGTGTAAAATTAGTTTATCTTTTGTCAAATGTGTTACATTGATTTATTTGTCAAATGTGTAAAATCACTCTGATTTCATGTCAAATGTGTAAAATTAGATTGATCTTTTGTCAAATTATTAAATTTACATAGTCTTTTTAAAAGTTTTAGTTTTATGTCAAATTACATTCTATTCATTAAATCTAAATGTAAGCAATTGAACGATTAATTATTTTTCATTGTTTTAATATATCCTTTAATAACTGTGTGAAAATAGAAAAACAAATTGTTCTCTCTCTCTCTCTCTCTCACCTAGTCCTATTGAGCCCCTTCTTATCACCGTCCTCGTCGTCGCTGTGCGAGTCGTTCCTCTTCCTCGCCTCGCTCTTCTCCCGTTGACCCTCATCCAGGTTGTGTATACCAACGAGAAGAGAGTAGTCCATAATCTGAAATCGACATTTTCTACTATTTTAGTGAATTCCTAACAATAAAACACTCTTTGTCTCTATGCAAAGTCTTGTCTTTGGATTGATTTTATTTGATTAAAAAAAAATACAATTATGAACCACCAAAGTCTGTCAAATGTCTCAAACACACACACACACACACAATAATTTACGTACGTACGTACGTACGTACGCACTCACCTTGAAACTCTCCAAGACCCGGCAGTCCCTCTGCATGGTCTTGATGAGGGCCGTGTACGTGTCGGCCTCCAGGAAGATGCCCTCCGCGTGGTGCTCCATGAAGTCCAGGTCCTTGTACGTGGGCGAGTTCTTTTGCCTCTCCGATTTGCTCGCCTTGAATTAATGCAATGTGTAACAGTGTAATGTGACGACAGTCAATGGCGTTATAGGGAGCGGTCGTTAAATGGAGCGGTGTTACATGGAGTGTACACCAGTGTAAAGTCTATTTAGAGACACCGAAGGGAGTGTCCATTAGCTGGCGTTATAGAGAGTGGTCGTTAAATCGAATGACGTGACATGAACTGTACACCAGTGTAGTCTATTTAGCGACACCGAAGGGAGTCTCCATTAGATGGCGTTATAAAGAGTGGGCGTTAAATCGAATGACGTGACATGAACTGTACACACGTGTAAAGTCTATTTAGCGACACCGAAGGGAGTGTCCATTAGATGGCGTTATAAAGAGTGGGCGTTAAATCGAATGATGTGACATGAACTGTACACACGTGTAAAGTCTACTTAGCGACACCGAAGGGAGTGTCCATTAGATGGCGTTATAGAGAGTGGGCGTTAAATCGAATGATGTGACATGAACTGTACACCAGTGTAAAGTCTATATAGCGACACCGAAGGGAGTGTCCATTAGATGGCGTTATAGAGAGTGGGCGTTAAATCGAAGGATGTGACATGAACTGTACACCAGCGTAAAGTCTATATAGCGACACCGAAGGGAGTGTCCATTAGATGGCGTTATAGAGAGTGGGCGTTAAATCGAATGATGTGACATGAACTGTACACCAGTGTAACTTCTATATAGCGACACCGAAGGGAGTGTACATAAGATGGCGTTATAGACAGTGTTCGTTAAATCGAATGAGCTGTACACCAGTGTATAGTCTATATAGCGACACCGAAGGGAGTGTACATTAGATGGCGTTATAGACAGTGTTCGTTAAATCGAATGAGCTGTACACCAGTGTATAGTCTATATAGCGACACCGAAGGGAGTGTGCAGATACAAGCTAAACCAACCGAGGCCAATTGATTTCGACGCTTTAGAGAATTTGTCTTTAAGAGTGACGTTACATGGACTGTACACTCAGTATTACAAAAAAAATCATATATAACAACCGTCCGGCCCGAAGGACCAAACGGCTAAATCTGATGTCGCCACAGCGTCGACAACTGACAGACAAATGTCACTTGTACACTATTGACATTCGATTGAAATACAGACGGCCCCTCCCCCCCCCCTTTTTTAAAAATTGATTAATACATTTGCTACATTCAAACTTCTTATACGATTCACATTAAATAATAATAAAAATATTATTATACGAGTAGAAGGCGAAGTCGCCGCCCGCGTGGTCAACGTTACGCGGTCAGGGCCCCATGGTCAGAGTTACGTGGTCAAAGTTAAGTGGTCAGAGTTCCGTTGTCAGAGTCCCGTGGTCAGTTACGTGGTCAAAGTTAAGTGGTCAGAGTTCCGTTGTCAGAGTCCCGTGGTCAGAGTTACGTGGCCGGGGTCACGTGGTCAGAGTTACGTGGTCAAGACCCCATGGTGCAGGCCTCAGGGTTGCGCCACGTGGGCGTCAACTCCGCGCCAGCGCCTCCTCCTTTACCTTCCTCTTGTACGTGGAGCCCTTCAGGTCGTACTTCTGGTGCAGCTTGACGGACGAGGGCAGGAGGTTGTTCATCGCCACCAGCCTCACGTTCTTACTGTTGCACTGGTAGCAGTACAGGCCGAAGAACTTGGGCAGGAGGGTTCGCGGGTTCTGGAAACGGAACACATTTTCCTTGGAATAGGAAACCATATTTCACATAAGAATGAATTCTTCGAATGGGGATGAAGGAGAAAAGGAGAACGGGGGAGTGTTAATAAGGAGGCATGAAAAGGAATGGTGGAAAGAGGGGGGGGGGGGGTGGAAGAGCTATAGGGAAAGGAAAGAGTTGAAAGGGATAAGGGTGAGGTATAAATATATAGAAGGGGATGATCCATTTTAATGTTTTGAATTTGTTAATTTATGAATTCCGCAATAGTCAATGTACAAAGCCAAATTGACCTTTCCAAACACAGTTAGACTTTTTCAAAACACAGTTAGACCTTTTCAAAACACAATTTGACTTCACCAGAGTCAATTTGACCTTGCCAAACACAATTAGACCTCACCAAAGCCAAATTGACCTTTCCAAACACAATTAGACTTTTTCAAAACACAGTTAGACCTTTTCAAAACACAATTTGACTTCACCAGAGTCAATTTGACCTTGCCAAACACAATTAGACCTCACCAAAGCCAAATTGACCTTTCCAAACACAATTAGACCTTTCCAAACACAGTTAGACCTTTTCAAAACACAATTTGACTTCACCAGAGTCAATTTGACCTTTCCAAACACAGTTAGACCTTTTCAAAACACAATTTGACTTCACCAGAGTCAATTTGACGTCGCCAAACACTACAGACCTCACCAAAGCCATTCAATCAGCCAGTCCTCACCTGATCCAAATTCAAATAGTACCCCGGCAGCAGCTTCTGCAGAAACTCGCCCTCCTTGTGCTGCACCGTCTTGATGATGAACTCGTCATCGGTGGTGAGGTAGAAGATGCTGCCGGACGCGCCGGGGTTGCTCAACTCGCGCAGCGATGCGCTGCACATGGACATCTGGAATCAATTTAGATGCTTGTACACTCCGGAAGATGTGGAACGGCCCCCGGGTATGATTGTGGACAAAGGACTCGTGAGCAGTGGAAAATGCTCGTGTATTATTTCATTCCTTTCAGTTTTTTTTTTGTTTAGAGATAGATAAGAATTAAAGGGGAAAGGGATGGATTGGCAAGAATAGGGAAAGCAAGAGATGGGCAAAGGAGGGGGGAAAGGGGGTGGGGTGATTGGCAAGGGAAGGGGAAGGGACTCGGCAAGATAAGGGGGAGGTTTGTTTTTTGTCAGAATGGTAAGAGAAAGAGACCGATTGTCAAGCGATAACAGAGGAGTGGATCAGGAAAGAGGGAAGGGGAACGGAGGAAGCTTTCACAGATATAAGGCATTAATAATTTCTTGCATAAACACATTCGTATTGTCACCAATCTATTAATCACTCGTGAAAGTATTCAAAAAAATGTTCAAACTTAAAAAAATATGTTCAAACTTAAAAAAATATGTTCAAATTTAAAAAAACAATGTGCAAACTTCATAAACCATGTTCAAACTTAAAAAAAACATGTTCAAATTTAAATAACCATGTTCAAATTTAAAAAAAACAATGTTCAAACTTAAATAACCATGTTCAATCTTAAAAAAACCTGTCCAATTGAAAAAATTAAACAGTGTTCAATCTTCAAAAATGTTCAAACTTAAAAAAAAAACACGCTCAAACCGAAACCCATGTTCAAACTGAAAAAAAACCATGTTCGTACACCAAACTCACCAAAAAGTCGTCCGGCTGTATGCCGAACAGGTCCCTGAAGTAACGGAACGCGATCGGTGCGTACGTCTTAAACTTAAACTCCGAGTAGTGGTGGGCCGGGGTGTGGTTCGAACCTTCACTCGGGAAGTTCGTCGTCTCCACCGTCATAAAGTCCTGCATGAGCAGGTCCCGCTCGGGCTTCGAGGCCAGACCTCCGATCGCGTGTTGGATTCCTGAACAACAAAAAAAAAAACTGATATATATATCGAAGTTGTCCTTCACTAGACAGTTATGATGACTCGGGGATGGTAAGCGTAAAGTGACGGCGGGACTTAAGGAATACGTCACTTAAGTGTCAGACTTTATGACATGGAGGGTGAAAGTGGAGGCGACACCGTCACGTTTGACGATTCTGCGCGGACTCTGACGGCTAAAATTGCCGCGTTTCTAGATTACGACTCACCGTTATATTCTTGCCAGTTTCTGATTAGCAAAAGCTCTTGTTATTCGAATTGGTAAGTATGAAATCGTGTTTCTTGCCAGTTCTACTAAAGCCTTTATGCACGAGTGTACAGAAAATCTTTCGTCAAATGGTTTATAAAGGCGATCTAAAGGCGATCTAAAGGCGTAGTGTTTCTTGCCAGTTCTTCTCTACGTTTATGATTTGGGAACTGGCAGTAAAAATGTAGAGTCGACATATTTATTTTTGACAATTCATATGTGTATTATATTAGTAGAAGATAATTTTTTTTTTTGTTTCTTGCCAGTTCTTCTCCTGAGAGACCTGGCTGGAGCTGATGGCTCTTAGGCTCAGTCTACGTGCGAAGTGATAAAAAAAAAACACTCTTACCCAACTGTATCGATCCCATGATCTGCGACGACTGAATCTTCTTGTACGTGATCTCACCACCTTCGCCGACGCGTCGGTGGCCGATCTTCCGGTCGGACTTGTGTACCTTGCTGATAGCCCCGGAGGGGCCAACCGCCGGCTGAAAACATTCAATATGCCAATAGATATTTCGCCCATGGCCACACCTACACGAGTCGTAAAGGTTATTTATATATAAATATATATACAGTATACACTCTATATAACGACACCGTAGGGAGTGTGAATTTTATGCATAGAGTGGTTGTTAAATGGAGAGCAGAGAAATTGTATGGAATACAAGCTAAGCCAACAAAATAAAGTTCTATCGACGCTTTAGAGTTTATTGTTAAATCGAGTGACTTGGAGATTACACTGGTAAAACTCTATATAACGACAGTTAAGGAAGTGTGTATTTTAAGTATGGAGAGAGGGGAAATTTAATAGAATACAAGCTAAACCAACCGAAGCCAATAGATTCTTATGATTTAGATCAAGTGACGTTAAATGGAGTTCGCACCACTGATTACTCTATCAAGAAAATCAGCTTGTTTGTTTTTTTTAAATTTAAGTATATAGGACCATTTAGAGACGTCTCATATCTAACTACGCCACTTCGTACGCAAGAGAAGAAACAGGCAAGAAACTCAGCTTGTTTGTTTTTTTTAAATTAAAGTATATAGGACCATTTAGAGACGTCTCAAATATAACTACGCCTCTTCGTACGCAAGAGAAGAAACAGGCAAGAAACTCAGCTTGTTTGTTTTTTTAAAATTAAAGTATATAGGACCATTTAGAGACGTCTCAAATATAACTACGCCTCTTCGTACGCAAGAGAAGAAACAGGCAAGAAACTCAGCTTGTTTCTTTTTTTAAAATTAAAGTATATAGGACCATTTAGAAACGTCTCAAATCTAACTACGCCACTTCGTACGCAAGAGAAGAAACAGGCAAGAAACTCAGCTTGTTTGTTTTTTTAAAATTAAAGTATATAGGACCATTTAGAGACGTCTCAAATATAACTACGCCACTTCGTACGCAAGAGAAGAAACAGGCAAGAAACTCAGCTTGTTTGTTTTTTTTAAATTAAAGTATATAGGACCATTTAGAGACGTCTCAAATATAACTACGCCTCTTCGTACGCAAGAGAAGAAACAGGCAAGAAACTCAGCTTGTTTCTTTTTTTAAAATTAAAGTATATAGGACCATTTAGAAACGTCTCAAATCTAACTACGCCACTTCGTACGCAAGAGAAGAAACAGGCAAGAAACTCAGCTTGTTTGTTTTTTTAAAATTAAAGTATATAGGACCATTTAGAGACGTCTCAAATATAACTACGCCACTTCGTACGCAAGAGAAGAAACAGGCAAGAAACTCAGCTTGTTTGTTTTTTTTAAATTAAAGTATATAGGACCATTTAGAGACGTCTCAAATATAACTACGCCTCTTCGTACGCAAGAGAAGAAACAGGCAAGAAACTCAGCTTGTTTCTTTTTTTAAAATTAAAGTATATAGGACCATTTAGAAACGTCTCAAATCTAACTACGCCACTTCGTACGCAAGAGAAGAAACAGGCAAGAAACTCAGCTTGTTTGTTTTTTTAAAATTAAAGTATATAGGACCATTTAGAAACGTCTCAAATCTAACTACGCCACTTCGTACGCTAGAGAAGAAACAGGCAAGAAACTCTTTGGTAGTGGAGGCCCAGTGCACTCTCCGAAGCAAGGCTGCTGGTAAGCTGGTCCTAATTCGTTACCAAAATAATCAGACAATTAATAAAAAGCTTTCTGTTAAAAGCTCCCACTGTCAGTCAGAGGCATACATTGCCCCTTTTCACCAACTTTATGGAGCCCTAATAGTGGGCTAACAGCGAGCTCATCCTTATTTCTTGTATTAAGGGGCAGAGTGTCTATAACAATATGTGGTAAGCATACACACACAACGGCTTAAGCTTAAAAGACCTCGCACACTCACCCACACAGCAACACCTTTGCACACACTGATACACACACACACTAAAATGTTCGTACTACACATAGTTCCACTTGTTCATGTGTATATATATATTTACTTATTTTTTTTTGTTATTCTTTTTTCTGATCTTAGATTCTATCTCCGGTTCTATGTTTTAACCTTATTTTGGCTTTATTTTTAATCTATTTTTATTGTGTTAACTGTTTTTGATAAGCTGTATAGGTTTAAGAAATAAAAAAATAAAATAAATCTAGGTTGATGACGAATTTTATCAACGCCATCTAGCGAGCACATTGTTCAACACTTCAACTGCGTTATTTGTTATTTTTGTTACATCTCATAAGTTTTAATATTAAGATTAACTTGTATTAGAACATATTTAACAATATATAACTAATCAATCAAAATAAGTGTTTAAAAATTTTGAAGTAAAATTTCAATTGACCATAACTTCTTTTTCTCTTAACCGATTTTGACAAAATAAACTTTTGACAACGCTCCCAATTATATGTAATCCAACTGTGAAAACCGCGTTCAAATCCGTTCAGTAGTTTTCAAGTTATAACGTACCAGACAGACAGACAAGAATTCCAAAAATTGTTTTTTGGTTTCTATGACTCTTCTTTAATTGCCTCCTTTCAGTTTTTTGGAAAAATATTTAATGTACAGATTTTCGATTTTTACTGTCTTATTATTAGTATAGATATATTTTTATTTATTTGTTTCTGTTCGTGTTTTTTTTTTTTGTTTCTGATCTTAGATTCTATTTCCGGTTCTATGTTTTAACTTTATTTTTAATCTATTCTTATTGAGTAAACTTTTTGTGATAAGCTGTATAGGTTTAAGAAATAAAAAATAAAGTTATCTCAATTCTCACTTCATTCAGTAATAGTAGTAGTAGAATATTACAATAAGGAAATACTACTAATTTTTATATATATATAGCCTCTCCTTCATAGAGCAGCCCGTAGAGAAATTATCTTATAGTAACTAAAAATTAAAACTTATCTATTCATTCAGATAAAGAATGAAAGAATTGTATGGATTTACATTATCTGTCACAAACAACACGCACACACAAGTTTTTATGTAACAGGAGGCAAACGAGCAGAAGGGTCAGGAAGGTGAAGCCCTGACTGCCCATCAACAAAGTGATTTGTCGGCCTTTAGAGGTCTTTTAATTACACACTAAAAAACTAAAATAGAAATTGGACCAGTCAGAGGCAAAGAAAAATGGACTAAAACAATCACTAGTCGGTACTCCGGACAGGGAAAGAGAAATAAAGGACTCCAAAGGAAATGGTGGCAGGTCAGGTGGCACAGAAGTGGAAGGAAATGGAGGAAGCCTTTGCCAAAGGGCATACAGAATATGAAAACTAATATACTTAATTATACACTTTGAAATGTATAAAAAAAAACAAAATGTTCTGAATAGAGGTTATAATAAATAAATAATAAAAATGTGTCAGAAATAGCATCGGGACAGTTTAATTATTGAGCAATGCTTTTTTTATTTGTCATGCGACATAAACAATGCAATATTCATTTTAAAGGAGCAGCTATCGAGTCTCCTACTCTTCTTGGTAGATGACTTCCCTTCGGTACCAGTGGTATTTTTCAAGACAATTTAAGTGTTGTGATACCTACATGAATAAAGATATTTTGAGTTTGAACCACTGGTATACTATACCATCAACAAATATTTAGAGGACAAAGATCCCTTTAATGTGTCGGCAATTGGCTCAGCATCGGGACAGTTCAATTCTTGAGTAGCCTTACAATGCTTTGTTATTTTAATTGTGAGTAACACAATTTTTGTATTAATTGTTTATTTTGAGAGCAGCTATCGAGTTTTTTGCGGGTTCTTCTCGGTGGATGACTGCCTTCTGAACCGGTGGTAGTGTAAAAATTGACAATTCCAAAGAGTCTTTATAAAGATCTACTTGAATAAAGATATTTTGAGTTTGAGTACATATAAGAGCAACGGACTTATCGCTTATAAGCAATCTCATCCAAGCAAACATTATCTTATTGGATTTAACTTTGTAATGGGGTTTAAATAACTAGCAATAATACTTGACTGTGAAAAGAATTGCTAAATTATTCAGGAATGAAGGGGAGCAGAACGCAGAACTAAGGCTAGGGTGGCTGCCGGGAAGCTGATTGCCAACCTTCAGTTTAGTTTATTTACCTTTTATCTTTACAACCGTACCTACTGTGAAACATGCTTGGGCATTTATAGGAGTGGCGGAGTGTTTCTTGCCAGTTCTTTTCATCCTCTCTACTCCCTCAATTTGGGTACTGGCATTAAATGTGGAGTTGGAAAAATTTTATAACTTATTTTATTTACGATTCATAAGTGTACCTTAGTTACCTATATGAATAAAGATTTTTTTCATTTGATTTGATTTATAAGTGAATTATTATTTTGTTTTAAACACTTCTGAGTTATTTATACTATAGCATATTCTGTGTTAGAAATATCTAGACTTTTTCTTGATACAGTGCAAGAAAGAGATTTCATTATTGATGGTAAGTCAAATCTTTTTAATCAGTATCCTAACATAGAACCTCAACACCTGTTTGCAACTAAGCTAAGAAGGAACTCAGCACTGTTTATTGGTGGTATCTGTGACACTTTTTGAAGCCAAGCAGGGGCAGAATCATTGAAAAACTTAAGTAAAAACAAACGTTAAGTTTCTCTTGCATTAATATTTTACTACATTCGTTTGTACCACAGTTATTCTATAAACATATGTAAGGCAAGATATGGCCTCGCAAAAATATCGGATAATATTAATTACAGTCCAAAATGTTACAATTTTGATTAGTTTATACAGTACATCAGTTAAATCTAGCCTAAAGGCAATCATAATCACACATATGATAAGCAACTTGTTGGTATTTTATCTCGTTTAGTCATGATCACGAAAGAAAACAAACAATATATCTTCATCGACCAACGTAACATAAGTATATCTCGCATACTAATTATCGTGGCCAACTTTCACCGCGATGTATGAATGAAAATACGTGAAATTTGAAAAAATATATTACTTACATCGTACGGGACATTTTTTTCAGCGATCGAGAGTCGGTCGCGATCTGAAATGAAAGAAATTAAGTGTAATTATAAGAGATTATCACTTGTGTATTAATATCGTAGGCGTACGTAATATACTGGGGGTAACGTGTGATATTGTTTATTGGTGTAAACTTACCATCATCATCAGAACCAGACGGCCCCGTTGCCATATTCGCCTTTTTCGCAATGGATAATTCCATCACTTCTATATGATCACAATCTCCCGAAGCCATTTTTGTTTTCTGTTACACCCCCTATTTTGAAGTCACTTTAATTAATATTGGCACAAATATAATTAACATGGCTCACAATCACAATTGCATCGATGTCACAGTGATTCACTTTAATTTAATTATACGAAATCAATTAGTTTACGCGAAATATCGAAGAGACAGGCTTACGGCACTTTGTACGAATGTGTTGCCATCGAGCGGAATACAAAATGTACAGAACAGTTGTTAAAAATTTACTGTTTTTTAATTATACTGACTCTTGAAATAAAAGTCCTATTTTATGAATAATTTATTCAGAAATATCTTTTTTCCTGTTTATATACATTATTGTAAAGCATATACGTGTAATATGCTAATAATGTTTTATTGCAAAAACAAACTAATATGTAACATAATATTAGCAACACTGGTCGTACTAGCAATAATACTAGATAATAGTAATATCACATATTCGTTTAATAATTAAAGCTGATGTTTAATTATTTATCTTTATTTTTTAATTCCTGCTTAGTAGAAGTGGATTCATGAGTATTAAGCTTGGTATTTAACGTATTCTAAATAAAAAACCAGACGGAATTTTAACAATAATTTGTTTTGTTTTTGAACACATTTGACTAAATAAATAAAAAATCTATATAGGAATTTAATTAAAACTAAATATTTAAAATAAGTATTTTGTTCAATTATTCAATGGTGAAAAAATTTCATACTAATGTCTGCAGACTGTTTAATGCATAGTATAGATTTTTGTAGTACCAATATACAAGTCTCTACATCTCTACATAATACTATGTAATATTTAAAGTGTTTTTGTGCTTTTAACGTGTGTACTGTATATATGAAAATATTTAAAAAATAATTACTAATAATAACTCAGACTAATTAATCGATACCTAAACCATAAAACTGTCAATGAATTCAGAACTGTATGTGTAACTGTATTAAGGTTCAAAAAGTAATAAATCAAAGGAGACAATAGTGTATTGTTACTGTACTAACTTAGCGCACTTTGAAATGTATTTTAATTTACGAGAACCGTTGAGTGAAATAATACTTAATACTAACTGAAAACACACAGCATACTTTTTATGTTAAAGAATCATATTAATTGCATTAATTCTAATTCGTCTAATATATACGCCTTTCGAACTAATGAAATATTGGTAATATATAATATGGTTGAATTTACTTTGTATTGTTACTACTTCTTAACTTCAATATAAAAATATTTGATTATGTTTGCATTATTCGTTTATATTATTGATTGAGTAGCTTGTTTTATTTTTGTATATTTTTTTCCAAAAAAGCATTCTGTGGCTTTATTAGCACGCTATGGTCACACTGACGCCATGTTTATGCATTTTGCATTTTCTTTCCGTCACTTTGTTACCGCGGTGGGAATTGTAGGTTACTTTTTTTATTTGTAGCGTCTTTTGATATTTTTACAATATTTAATGCGTAAAACTTTGTCAACTATTGAGAATTCGAGTGTCTGTTGATAAATAAGTGATTTGTTGTGGTTGCAGAGTGTGTATAACGCTGTGGTTGTGTTTAATTCAAGAATACATAACAATTTTGATTAGCCATGAAGATGGGAAAAAAAGTTAGGGAATATAAAGCTGGTGACTTTATATTCGCCAAAGTGAAAGGGTATCCAGCTTGGCCTGCAAGGGTACGTGTATTTTTATATCTAAAAATCTAATAATTTAGTCTATAAAACTATAAACTTAATAAATAAGAGATTTCGGCGGGAAGTAGACGCTTGCCAAGCATTTGACTTGATAGTAATAGCTCCATGGCTATGGCGTGTTTTTACTATTGTCTTGCTACGTAGCTAGTTGTTTCACATATTATTCGTTAAAATATGTTTATTGTAACATATGGATTATGTTTACAGCGATACCAATAAGGTATTAACATTATTTTCTTGTATTATGTAAGAAGTTTAGTAACATCCTACTAAAATCATTGTGTTAATGTAGCCTTAAATATATCTTTTTGCCTGGAATTCAATTTAATAAGACAAAATTGTAAACCATAGTTAACAAAATATTGATAATTATTTTTATGTTTGTGGCTTGGTACTTAATATACTGTTATATTACTTAGCTGGGAGTTAAGTCCCTTCAGTGTAATTATCTCTTACACTGTATATAGCTCATTTGATAGTGCAATTTGTTAAATAAAATATTTTGAGCAACATAGAATTGTCAAAAAAAAAAAAAAAATAGGTATATCTAACTATTTAAATTTATTGTGTCACAATATTAGTTCCCGTACTTCTCTGAAACGGCTTGACCGATTCACATGAAATTTTTTGGCCATATAGAGTAGGACTAAGAATCACCCGTCCATTTTTTGAGATATCTTTTTTTGTTCTCAAAACGATGTTTGTCCGGATCATCAATACATAAAATTACATTATAAACTCGTAATATCTTTATTCAAATTGGGTCATCTTAATACACTTTTGAACTGTCACTTTTAATATTATCACCGGATTAAAATTACTTAAGAAACTCAAGCAATGCTCTTATAAAATAATTAGTTAGAAATATGTTAGGTACATATTTGGATATTTGGAGGAAATTGGGAATCATAAAAGTGTGGCAATATCCAATGGCTCTCAAACCACTCTAACTACTCAGCCAATAATTTACTTATCAACTCCTCCAGACCTGTCGCATCTCAATTGGAGACAAATCCTTTGAGGCTGTGCACCAACCTGGGCTGGCTGAGGTGATGGCTTCCGAAGCCCTAAATGTTATTAATATTTCAGCCTATCTGATAGTAGTCGACTGATGGAATGTGAAGAAAAAAAACCTTAGTAAATCAAATAATAAAAGCCTTGAAGGCTACGCAAGTTGAAGAATGACAAATATACACAAGTTTAGTGTATCGGGCAGGCTTATGCCAACTGCTGGCCAAGATTCATTGATAAAAACTACAAATATCCTATTCTACTAATGATTTCTGTGAATGCAACGTTAGAAACTATCAAGCTATCTTTCTACTAGACTACAACCTCAAATAGTAATAATGGTCAGAGATTGGTCTACTAGTGTGTTAGTATCAAAAAGTGATAAATTATATGTATAATTTATGATATGACTCTATCAGGTGAGACCAGTCTGTTAGTATTAACGAAAAAGCTGAAATGCTACTTGAGTTAAAAAATACAGAAAATAGGTTTTTTTTTAAAATTGAAAATCAAAACCAAAAATATCTTTATTCACATATTCAACTAAGGTACACTATAAAATTTGGACTCTACATTTAATGCCAGTTCCCAAATCGAGGGAGTAGAGCTGACGAGAAGAACTGGCATAAAACTCTCCGCCTTTAAATCGCTGAGCATATTTCACAGTATGTTTGTGAAGATCTGCAACTATAACACCATGCACCAGCGTCAGAATGTATATTAAATAAAAACAATTAAAAAAAAAATAACTATATGTATGAATTTACATATTTGAAGTAGCCTTGTTTGCTAATATTTATTCATTTATACTTTATTGCACATAAACAGTAGAAGAAAATTACGTTAATAGTTAGTACATATATGAGTATTTGGCGGCCTTAATAAGCGATCTCTTCCAGACAACCCACATATAATATAAATATGTAACACTTAATACCCCTGTGAAGAGCTGAGGTACCATGACACTCAATACAAAGTTCTCTTATTCGGCATATTCCTCCCAAACAATAAATACACCAGTACCATCAATGAATTATGTTGGTCATACATATATATATATATATATATCTAATGTTAGCTAATATTCAGACATACTGATTGCCGAATAAACATAGTGAAAAAGACTTCTGCTATATCATCTACCAATTCGTTCTCTTCCTATCTCTTTCCTATAACATATATATATATATTTTTATATATAATTCACTTCACGTGTGTATGTACACTAGCTAACCCATATATATACATATAGGACACAGGGAGGAAATTACGCCAACATTGTGGGTACTTGTCCGAGAGAGACCAAAATTTTTAAAATTTGTTTTAGTTTTATTTTAAGTTATTTATATTAGTTAGGTTAATATTAAGAATATTTTATTTAATATTTCGCATATGTCAAAGAAGTCTCTGAAAATTGACGTTAGCCAATTTCTCAGACCTACTCAATGTGCAAAATTTCATTAGAATCGGTCAAACCGTTTCGGAGGATTAACTGACATTTTCACATAGATATTTTATATATATATATATATATTATGGAGTGGGAGTGCCATGCTTGGAGTGGGAGTGCCATGCTGTTACTTAAAGTTTCAGCCGATTGGGCAGGCACGGCCGGAGAAATACCACCCTCTCACAGAAAACCGGCGTAAAGTGATGCAATTGGACTTTGTTCATTTTGTACTCGCGTTTCGTTCGGTGAGTGAGATCTTCCGGTGCCCATCCTTTCCCCTACCCGTCCTCTTCCCCTACCCCTCCATTTCCCAATTTTCCTTTAAAGGCCGGCAACGCACTCACGAGCTCTCAACCGCGTGAGTGTCTGTGGGCGGCGGCTTCACCTTTATGGTGGGCCTCCTGCTCGTTTGCCCCCTCTTCTATAAAAAAAAAAAAAAAAAAATATATATATATATATATATATATATATATATATATATATATATATATATATATATTCGTAAATAATATTATTTTGTTTGCAGGTACAACGACCGAATGGGAAGAAATATTTTGTTTATTTTTATGGCACCGCTGAAACGTGAGTTTTGAAAGCTTAATGCGTACATCTCGTCAATAGGTGGCGTTGTGTAGAGTGTGTTTTGCACATTTGGATGCAAACGATGTTTCACATTTGAAGTACCCGCCATATTTCTTTTTTGAATGTGATTTTTCTCATGTACCCTCCATATTTCTTTTTTTAATGTAATTTTTTTCAAGTACCCGCCATATTTTTTAATGTAGTTTTATTCAGGTACCCTCCATATTTCTTTTTTGAATATGATTTTTCTCAAGTACCCGCCATATTTTAAAATGTGGTTCTTCTCAAGTACCCTCCATATTTTTTTAATGTAGTTTTACTCATGTACCCTCCATATTTTTTTAATGTGTTTTCCCACATGTACCCTCCATATTTTTTAAATGTAATTTTTCTCAAGTACCCCCTCTTATTTTTTTAAATGTGTTTTTCAGTGCAAATCTCCCTCCGAACATGATATTTGACTACGCTGAGAATAAGGACAAATTTCTGACGAAGACCGTGAAGCGACGTGACTTCAACGACGGCGTAAAACAGATTGAATATGACTTCGCTAATAATGTGCCGTTGGAACAGGTCGTTGGTGTGTCTGTGGTGAGTGTACCCTCAAAAAAAAAAAACCGGTTCTAAGTGAATTCTACTGTACTATATATATATTTAATATTAAATAAATTACAGGCGGAACCGACCAATGAAATCAATGAGGATGACTCTGCCCTTGAAATGACTGCTGACGACACAATGGCGGACGAGGTGAGTGTCTTATGAGAGGTGGGGGGGGGGAGGATATTGGGATGATGGGGGAAAGAGTGTTATCGGGGTTAAGAAGGAACGGTGCGAGTGATGAGGGCAGGGGAAGGGTGTTAGGGGGGGTATGGGGAGGGGAAGGGTGTTAGGGGGGTGTGAGGAGGGGTAGGGTGTTAGGGGGGGGGGTGTGGGGAGGGGTAGGGTGTTAGGGGGGGGTGTGGGGAGGGGAACGGTGTTAGAGGGGTGTGTGGGGAGGGGAAGTCAAGGTTTTTATCGGATTGATGACAGAATGTTTGAATGAATGACTTCCCCTAAATTGGAAGGGAGACAGCGGATGTGGATGTGTGTGTTCCCAAACAGTAATTGAAAAAAAATATTGTATTTTTCAGTCGACCGCGAACACAACACAGAATGACAGCCTTGTCGATGAATCGGACGACAACGGGATGGTCGTCGACGAGGTCAAGGTGAGACGAGAGTCGTGGGGACGTATGTTGAAAGCAGTGGTCGATGGTGGGGCGGGTGGTCGATTCCCGTTGTGGGGGGGGTGGGGGGTCATATTTATTGAAAGTGTTTCAGCACACTTGCCATTGGCCCCCACTTTTGTGGGGGTTAGGGGGGGAGTTTAATGGACAGGTTTTTTTTGGGAAAGGGGGGTTAATTTTTGGGAGGGTTGTTAATAGACAGGTTATTAAGCATTTTTGGTTTGTATATTTTTTTATACTACACGGGGCAAAAGGGTTTGCAAAATACATTATTTTTATTTAATTTGCCCCCCATTTTATGGAGGGGGCGGCGTTTGTATTTGACATTTAATTAGTAAGAGTGTTTTTTGTATGTGTGTTAGCAAAATGATATAATATAAATGTATTCAACTTGCCCCCTACTTTGTGGAGGGCTGGGGGGGGGGGGAAGGGAAGGAGTTGGCGAATTGACATTTGTTTAATAAGTGGGTGTTATTTTCACTGGTTTTGAAAAATAAATTTCAGGGCAAAGGCAAGAAATCGATTAAACCGTCGAAGGACACGCCGAAGAAGGAGGTGAAGACGCCGAAGGGGAAGAAGATTGAAGAAGAGGAGAAGAGGGAAGAGGAGGTCGTGAGTAGGAGCGGGAGGAAGATTAGGCCGAAGAGGTGAATTATGTTTTTTATTATTTATGTCTACCCTCATTTGAGTAAAAATCTTCGATCTACCCTCCTATAAGATCAAAGTTATATTCTATCTACCCTCATTTGATATCAAAGTTCTTTTGTATGTAGGGTAGGTTTGAGATATCAGTTTCCATCTACCCTCGTATGAGATATAACTTTTTTTTCCAACTTTTTTTTGACAGATTTTTTTTTACCAATTACGCTTGAGGCATGTAAACTCTTTCTATCTACCCTCACTAGAGATATCACATTTTGGAATGTGAATGTAATTGCGAAACCACAGACACTAGACTTGGTCGGATCAATCGTGAAGGCAATAGCTGAATACGCTATTGCTGTGTTGTGAGATCCAAAAAAAAAAAAAGGCCACCGCCGAAATGCGAATCTCGAGTGTCGATTCACATTTGCGATTGTTGCGTACATTTGACAAGTCGTACTACCCACAAAAGGCAACTACCCTCACTTTTGTTTAAAAATTTGTATTCACTTTGAAAAAGTCACAGTGGAAACCGGATATAACGACATTCGAGTGACACTGCGTCGTGCTAACCGGGTGACGTACGAAACGGACGGATTGTATACGAAACTTGATTAAACATTATGGTCGCTTAAACCGGTTGGTCGTTATAAACGAAGTCGTTATAACCGGTTGGTCGTTATAAGCGAGATCGATATAAGGCAATTCGTTATAACCGATTGGTCGTGAATTCGTTATAAGCGAAGTCGGTATAACCGGTGTTCGTGATACGCAAAGTCGTTATAACCGGTTGGTCTTTATAAGCGTTATACACACACAATTTCCTAAGTAACTGGGGACTGTCTTTAATTAATGTTTGTGTGCACAAAGTTACACACGCACACACACACACACACACACACACACACACCTACAACACGGTTACATTAACTCGACGCATCTCTGGAATGCCGGTCCCCCCCCCCACCCTCGCTCCCCACAAACCTCCCCCCGCATTCCGTTAGCGCGCCCGGCACGTGTCACAGTACGGTCAGCACCTCTGTTACCTGAATAAGTTTTCTGTTATTATTGTTTAGACTATTGAATTGTGAATGTGCACTATGGAATTGTGTTCATAACAGAGAAAAACACGTGGAAAACCATTTCACAGCGAAGGGTTGAAATTAAATTAAACATCTTACTTCGTTGTTTTGGGTAAATTAAATTAAATTAAGTCAACAAAAAAAATCGATACTTTTTTATCACACCGTACTTGAGCGCAATAATGACGTCATCAATACCGTGATGTTACCGTGTTGTACACACACACACTTACACACCAACACACACACACTTTACTAACTCGTGTTGCTCGAAGTGTTTGCCTGCTACATACAAAAGGGATTCTAGTGGGTTACTAACTCTGTACATTTTGTTGTCTATGGTCGGCTTTAGGGGTGTGCCTCCTGCTCGTTTGCCCACACTTGTATAAATATACAGTAGAATTCGCTTATATTGGGTTAATTAAATTAATTAAGTCAAAAAAAAATCGATACTTTTTTATCACACCGTACTTGAGCGCAATAGTGACGTCATCAATACCGTCAAAGTGATGTTACCGTTTTGTACACACACCCACACACACACTTACACACACCCACACACACACTTACACACACTTTACCAACTCGCGTTGCCGATGGCCGTGAATTAATTGTTTTTTTTTTCTCCTTGTGAATCCCCCCAGATACATAGACGAACACGCGGAGGAGAGCGCGCCGCCGCCGCAATCTCCCGCCGCGAGGAGGAAGCGCGCCCCTTCCCCGCCGGAGAGCGAGGGGGGGAGGGCCGAGAAGGCGTTCCACAAGTTCCACGTGATGCCGCAGGTGGGTGGGCGGCCCTTTTTTTTTGTGGGTTTGTTACGTAGGACAACACTTGAGTGTGTGTGTGTGTGGAGAGGATGACGTATTTAAAGGATAGAGTGTGTGGGGAATAAACAATAAAGAGTTTTATTATAATTATGGGCCCTATATTTTACTCTATAGGGCTACCGCCTACACAACTACTCTGTAGGGTGTTGGCGTAGGTAGCATCAGCAACAAAACAATTGAGTCGGTCATAATAACCATTTATTTAAAGAAACACTTTTCTTTATATTTCACAATTTGAAGAGAGGTCCGTTCCGTACAACGGCCCGAGCGCGACTGACGTGCGGGTTACAATGCGACCCTATTTATAGTGCTCGAGCACGTGTTTACACAGACGTCGTATTGAAATAATAAAGATGATATTAAACTTATTTTAGGACAATTAAATGATGTTTGAACTTAATTATTCTAGTTAATTTAAGAGTAATTGTTGTCGTGTTGATATATCTAATGTGGGTATGTAACACACTACACTTAACTGACACACAAATGTGAAAATAATAATTAGGAAACTTAAGTGATAATAATTTTATTTCTTAAACAGCATGTGTGTGTGTGTGTGTATTAGTGTGTGCAATGGTGTTGCTGTGTGGGTGAGTGTGCGAGGTTGAGTCTTAGTTTTTTTTTTTTTTAATAATTTCTATTTAGACCCAATATATCCAATAATAAATGTGTGTCTGTAGCGTAAAGTGTTGACTTTGTGTATAAATCTCACACACACACAATAATTTGTTAGACGACTTGGGGGGGGGGGGGTGTTTGTCAATAAGTCCCCTCTCCCTTAAATGGCACTCGAAGTGTTTGCCTGCTACATACAGAAGGGTTAGTGGGTGATTAACTATGCTCGGCTTTAGGGGGTGTGCCTCCTGCTCGTTTGCCCACACTTGTATAAATATACAGTAGAATTCGCTTATAACGACACTGCCTATAACGACACTGCTTATAACTACTTTGCTTATAACGACTCTGCTTATAACGACTCTGCTTATAACGACACTGCTTATAACGACACTGCTTATAACGACACTGCTTATAACTACTTTGCTTATAACGACTCTGCTTATAACGACTCTGCTTATAACGACACTGCTTATAACGACACTGCTTATAACGACACTGCTTATAACTACTTTGCTTATAACGACTCTGCTTATAACGACTCTGCTTATAACGACACTGCTTATAACGACTCTGCTTATAACGACACTGCTTATAACGACACTGCTTATAACTACTTTGCTTATAACGACACTGCTTATAACGACATCGCTTATAACGACACTGCTTATAACGACATCGCTTATAACGACACTGCTTATAACTACTTTGCTTATAACGACTCTGCTTATAACGACACTGCTTATAACGACTTCGCTTATAACGACACTGCTTATAACTACTTTGCTTATAACGACACTGCTTATAACGACATCGCTTATAACGACACTGCTTATAACTACTTTGCTTATAACGACTCTGCTTATAACGACACTGCTTATAACGACATCGCTTATAACGACACTGCTTATAACGACTTCGCTTATAACGACACTGCTTATAACTACTTTGCTTATAACGACACTGCTTATAACGACATCGCTTATAACGACACTGCTTATAACTACTTTGCTTATAACGACTCTGCTTATAACGACACTGCTTATAACGACATCGCTTATAACGACACTGCTTATAACTACTTTGCTTATAACGACACTGCTTATAACGACATCGCTTATAACGACACTGCTTATAACTACTTTGCTTATAACGACTCTGCTTATAACGACACTGCTTATAACGACATCGCTTATAACGACACTGCTTATAACGACATCGCTTATAACGACACAGTCGAATGTCGTTATATCCGGATTCTATTGTATTCCATCACACATACAAAACTACTATACACACAAGGCACACCAGTTGTGTACAGAAATTTCGACAAATAAAACTTTACACACTTTTTTGTTCTAATTACTCTGTGTGTGTGTGTGTCACACACACACACAGTGTGTTAAAAATGTGTGTGTGTTAAAAATAATGTGTCGTTTCGTTTGCAGTCGGATCTCGAGGAGCTGAAGGAGCCGTTCAACACCGGTGAGTGGTTTGAATGTCATAACTGTTGTGTCATGCGATGACGCGTTCAATGTACCGTTGGCAACACAGGTCGGCGAGTATATTTGTATTCGGCACTCTAATTATCCGAATCTCATAATATCCAAATCTCTGATTTTCCGAATAGCGGTTTATCCGAATCTCCTATTATCCGAATCTCTTATTTTCCGAATCTCTTATTGTCCTAATCACTGATTTTCCGAATCTCGCAATATCCGAATCTCCTACTGTCCGAATCTCATAATATCCGAATCTCCTATTGTCCTAATCACTGATTTTCCTGTCTCGCAATATCCGAATCCCCTATTATCCGAATCCCTGATTTTCCGAATCTGGTAATATCCGAATCTCCCATTTATTACGTATCATTTTAATTGAAATTGTTTTTGTGATAATATGAATAGAGAATATATAATTCGTACACCTCTGTAATTGCTTGACCGATTCTCATGAAATTTTGTACGTTTTTTTTTTTTGAGATTTTTTTATTATGTCGCATTAAAAAACACGTTCACCCTTTTATAACCAACCCCTATTTTTTTTTAGTTATTTTATGGTTTACCAGCGTTTGCCAATAAGCTACTATATATATATATAACACAGATAACATATTAATAATAAAAACATTATACAATTAATATTTTTATTAGACTAAAATTAAAAAATATATTACAGTAACATGCTAACCGTATTTGAAATTTTGAATTTCGAATTCTGAATCCCAAAGGGATTCTAATGTCCTAATTGATTGGCGCGTAACGGATTATTGACAATTGACAATTCAAACTTTTGGCGCGAAATTGATTCCTCACGTGTCAATTTGAATAGAGAATAATGTAACATCACATTACAGATTATAAATAAGAATATGGAACAATTGATAGAATTTGAATTTCGAATTCGGGGTTTAGTCGAATAGCGAAAAGGCGGGGAATAGATTAATTGACAATTGACGTTTCGATATTTAGGCGCGGAATTAGAATATTGACTCAATTTTCAACTGCCGTTTGGCGGGAAATTAATATGCGTATTTAATTTGAATAGAGAATAATGTAACATCACTTGAATTGAAAAGCCGTGTCTAAAATTTAAATTTGGAATTTCAAATGTAATAGGTTCTCATTTGAATACGGAATAATGTAAAATCACACCTATCCGTGTTTGAAATTTTGAATTTCGAATTCCAAATCGTACAGAGTCTTCTGGGCAAAATGTCTAACTGATGTATCATTTTGAACGTTTGGCGGGAATTTATTTTGTATCGGTTTATTTGAATTTTGAATTTGGGCTTTTGTCTGATGGCCAAAAGGCGGGCGAATTCGCCTCAGCCTAGTACAACTGTGGCGGGAAACGGACAATTTCCAACTTTTGGCGCCAAATGGAACGTGTCGTGTTTGATGGAATTTGAATTTCGAATTTGGGCTTTTGTCTGATGGCCAAAAGAGAGGCGACTTGCCTCAGCCTAGTACAACTGTGGCGGGAAACGGACTATTTCCAACTTTTGGCGCCAAATGGAACGTGTCGTGTTTGATGGAATTTGAATTTCGAATTTGGGCTTTTGTCTGATGACCAAAAGAGGGGCGACTTGCCTCAGCCTAGTACAACTGTGGCGGGAAACGGACTATTTCCAACTTTTGGCGCCAAATGGAACGTGTCGTGTTTGATGGAATTTGAATTTCGAATTTGGGCTTTTGTCTGATGGCCAAAAGAGAGGCGACTTGCCTCAGCCTAGTACAACTGTGGCGGGAAACGGACTATTTCCAACTTTTGGCGCCAAATGGAACGTGTCGTGTTTGATGGAATTTGAATTTCGAATTTGGGCTTTTGTCTGATGGCCAAAAGAGAGGCGACTTGCCTCAGCCTAGTACAACTGTGGCGGGAAACGGACTATTTCCAACTTTTGGCGCCAAATGGAACGTGTCGTGTTTGATGGAATTTGAATTTCGAATTTGGGCTTTTGTCTGATGGCCAAAAGAGGGGCGACTTGCCTCAGCCTAGTACAACTGTGGCGGGAAACGGACTATTTCCAACTTTTGGCGCCAAATGGAACATGTCGTGTTTGATGTAATTTGAATTTCGAATTTGGGCTTTTGTCTGATGGCCAAAAGAGGGGCGACTTGCCTCAGCCTAGTACAACTGTGGCGGGAAACGGACAATTGACAATTGACATGTCGAACTTTAGGCGCGAAATGGCTTATTAATAGACGATTTTCGTGGCGCGAAATCATCAGTGTACGCTCATCGTTCTATCAGCAATGGATGTGTCAAATGTGATGTGCGAAGGTGATTATTGAAAAGTGTTTGTTTTTATACATTATTTGTGTGAAATTTATTAATAATGTGTTAAAAATGTGTTTTTTGTCTTGCTTAAAGATTTTTTCTTATATATATATATATATATCTTTTCAATTTCTTATATGTTAGCTGATATGTATTACTACGATCAAATTTTAACGGCGTCCATCAAGAATTATGTATATACAGTGTAAACTCGATGTAACGTCGCTCGAAAGCGTCGGAATTATTGCTTCCATTCGGATTTTTATTCTGTTAACGAGCACTCTCTATAACGCCATGAAATGAGTCCTTTCAGTTACTGGTTACTTTATACTGGTGTTAACCCCATGTAACGTTACTCCGAAGAAATCAATTGGCTTTGGTTGGTTTAGCTTGTATTCAGTTTTTACCTGTCTTGATTTAACGACCACCCTCTATAGCGCCATAAAGTGCACACTCCCTTCAGGGTCGTTATAAAGAGCTAACACTGGTGTCAACTACATGTAACGTCATTCCATTTCACAACACACTCTCTAAAGCGTCTCAATTGACTCTTCCGTTGTTTTTGGCTAATTTTTCCTGCACTCTCTATAACGCCATAAAACGCAGACTCCCTTCAGTGTCGCTATATAGGGTTTACACTGTATAAACACTGCGTACGTTTACTATACAGCCAAACCAGATGACGTGTCCGAAGTTAGTCTCCCACTTGAGAGGAAATGCGTAAAGTTCGTCCCGCCGTTTAAGAGAAAGGCCGACAACACAACAGAACGGAACGTCGTGTGCGATTTCGATACAGACCTTAACAATACGGACATCGATGACGGACACATATTAGATGCGTTCATACACTTCGGTGACGTCGCGCTGGTTGACGACGCGTCGCGGGCGTCAGTGTCACCTGTCACGTCGTTGGCGACGTACCGGGACATGGACGCGTCGAGTTTTGACGGTCGCATGACAGGCGTGACGGCTGTCGACTGTGACGGCGGCGCGTGTCACGCGATGTGCGTGAGACGCGGCGACATGGGATACGAAAGATACATCTCCGATTACGTAAAGGATGGGGGTGACAGTGACCGTGACAGTGGCAGTGACAGTGACCGTGATGTTGTCGACACGGTCGGTACGATATTGCGAATGTATCCGTGCGAGAATGTTTTGTATAAGCGTTGCGAATAAATGTCTGGAATTTGTGTGTTTTTTTTTTCTTTTCTTGTAATTTAAGTGTCGTCTTATAAACTTGTGAATACATGTGACTCCTAAGTAATTAATTTGAATAGTCTTAAGGCGTAATTTAAAAAAAAATGCTTTTTATCCTTTTTGAATCGTAGTAATAATAAGAATAATCGCTTTTTTACGAATCTACGTAAATTATTTAAAAAAAATAAAATAAAACCATTACACTTTTGAATCGGATAAATTAAATAAATAAAATACATTTCACCTTTTGAATCGTAATAATAATAAGAATAATTTGTTTTTTTACGAATGTACGTAAATTTATAAAAAAAAGATGACACTTTTGAATCGGTTAAATTAAATAAATAAAATACTTTTCACATTTTTGAATCGTAAAAATAATAAGAATAATCGTTTTTTTACGAATCTACGTAAATTATTTAAAAAAAATAAAATAAAACCATTACACTTTTGAATCGGTTAAATTAAATAAATAAAATACATTTCACCTTTTGAATCGTAATAATAATAAGAATAATTTGTTTTTTTACGAATGTACGTAAATTTATAAAAAAAAGATGACACTTTTGAATCGGTTAAATTAAATAAATAAAATACTTTTCACATTTTTGAATCGTAAAAATAATAAGAATAATCGTTTTTTTACGAATCTACGTAAATTATTTAAAAAAATAATTAAAAACATTACACTTTTGAATCGGATAAATTAAATAAATAAAATACATTTCACCTTTTGAATCGTAATAATAATAAGAATAATTTGTTTTTTTACGAATGTACGTAAATTTATAAAAAAAAGATGACACTTTTGAATCGGTTAAATTAAATAAATAAAATACTTTTCACATTTTTGAATCGTAAAAATAATAAGAATAATCGTTTTTTTACGAATCTACGTAAATTATTTAAAAAAATAATTAAAAACATTACACTTTTGAATCGGATAAATTAAATAAATAAAATACATTTCACATTTTGAATCGTAAAAATAATAAGAATAATTTGTTTTTTTACGAATGTACGTAAATTATTAAAAACATTACACTTTTGAATCGGATAAATTAAATAAAAAAATGCTTTTCACATTTTGAATCGTAATAATAATAAGAATAATCGCTTTTTTACGAATCTACGTAAATTATTAAAAACATTACACTTTTGAATCGGATAAAATAAATAAATAAAATACATTTCACATTTTGAATCGTAAAAATAATAAGAATAATTTGTTTTTTTACGAATGTACGTAAATTATTAAAAACATTACACTTTTGAATCGGATAAATTAAAGAAAAAAATGCTTTTCACATTTTGAATCGTAATAATAATAAGAATAATCGCTTTTTTACGAATCTACGTAAATTATTAAAAACATTACACTTTTGAATCGGATAAATTAAATAAATAAAACACATTTCACATTTTGAATCGTGAAAATAATAATAATAATCGATTTCACTTATGAGACGTCGTAAATTAAAGAAAAAAAATCATTCCTACACTTGTGAATTATTAAAATCGAAAAAATTAAAAAAAAAAAATGTAGACTTTAAACTTTTGAATCGTAAAAGTGGACTCTAGAGGCCAAGCCATGGGCATACGAGAATCTCTCCACCTTCCACACTTAGATTTCCATTTGGTTCGGTTCCTTTTGATTTAAAATTGCGGAGCCGGCTCATCATCGCCACGGTCAGTGTTTCCCAACGTCAGGTCCACACCCCACACGGGGACAATTCGACAATTAAAAAAAATAAACTCGACAACATATTCTTCTTAAAGGAACATAACAAATCAAGTTAAAAATTATGTATGGTAGAAAAAGTTTGAGAAACACTGAACCAGGGCAGAAGACATTCCATTCATTCCAGCACGTCCTGGTACCGGTTTTGGTTGTCAGGGTATTTCTTAATATATAAAAAAAAAATATTTATGTCCACGTAAATATGAGCATGGAAGATGCTCCTACTTGGGAGCATCTCCACACCGAAAGAACCATATTGAAGCTAGCAGCCAGAAAGACTGATGGCATATTAAAAAAAAATACGAATCTCATGTTTCAACGATACAAAATTTCATGGGAATCGGTCGAGCCGTTTCGGTGGTACGCGCGAACATGGTGACGCGAGAATATATGATGAATGTTTCTTGTCTTTTCTCGTAAATCCAGAGGATTCAGACAAGGAGAACATCCTGATCGCATACCTGCCTTCGGGTCAGTATGTTGGCATCAAGCTGTTCCAATCGCGACCAGCCAACTTCAAGAACGAGGGCGCGAGGCTGAAGTGGGATAAGCAGCAGGCGGCGAACGCCATCACTTTGAAGTTGCAGCTGGGTAAGTGGTTGCGGCATTGAGAGGCCTCTAGCATTCAGGCCAATCAGCGTTCAGGGTTCTGGCATCCAGGCCACTAGACTCCATTGATCCAGCATTCAAGCCTCTAGACTTCAGCCTTTAGCTTTCAGCCCTTAAGCCTTCAAGCCTCTAGCTTTTAGACGCCAGGGCTCTAGCACCCAAGCCTCTAGTCTTCAGCTCTTTAGCTCTTTTATGGAGAACTAGCCACCAGGGCAGTTCTCCATACACCTTAGAGGAAACTGAATCAAGATGGGTTCATCTGGTGTGATTCCTGGACCACCTCCCTCTTGATCCCCTTTCTCCCTCCTTTCCTGTGCCTCCTTGTCACCACTTGTCTAACAGGACCTGCATGTGTCCAGGTGTCATCAATATACGATATCAAAGGAATTAGAAGGAGACTTGGATCTTCTTCTCACTGAGCCTATCTCTATCTCTCTTTTTGAATTCTAATACAAGGATCGTATAAGGCTTGTCTATTACTTGTCTATGGCTTGTCAGACAGTGAAAACGTTTTCAATAAATTGCAGAACGCGGCCAGATAACGGCGCAGTCTGTGGCGACACAACTCATCATGGAGTTGAGTTTGAGCGACGAGGAGAAGACCATGTTGGATAAGAACAGAGAGTTGGGTGAGTCTTTTTTATTGTATTATATATTATTCTTGTATGTCTTATTGTATTGTGTATTATCCTTGTATGTCTTATTGTATTGTGTAATACCCTTGTATGTCTTGTTGTATTGTGTATTATCCTTGTATGTCTTGTTGTATTGTGTATTATCCTTGTATGTCTTATTGTATTGTGTAATACCCTTGTATGTCTTGTTGTATTGTGTATTATCCTTGTATGTCTTGTTGTATTGTGTATTATCCTTGTATGTCTTATTGTATTGTGTGTGTGTGTCCGCTTTGATATGTCGCTTTGGTACAATGTCCACCTTATAGGGGAGAGTAATTGTTTCTTATAAGCCACTAAAGTGTCTTTATGTCTTAGTGTCTGTGGTCTTTGTGTCTTAGTGTCTGTGGTCTTTATGTCTTAGTGTGTCTGCTCTTTATGTTTGTAGTATGTAATCTAAGCGTCTGTAATCTGTTTGCCTGAAAGTGTGTGGTATTTTTTTTTCTCAGTGTCCATGGTTAAGACCATCCGTATGACTTAGAGTATGTCTTACTTATTCATAATGTGTGTGGTCTCTGTGAACTTTATGTTTAGTCCGGGGCCTTTATATCTCAGTATCTGTGAGTGTGTGCTCTGTATGTCTCAGAGACGGTTGTCTTTATGTCTCAGTATCTGTGAGTATGTGCTCTGTGTGTCTCAGAGACGGTTGTCTTTATGTCTCAGTATCTGTGAGTATGTGCTCTGTGTGTCTCAGAGACGGTTGTCGTTATATCTCAGTATCTGTGAGTATGTGCTCTGTGTGTCTCAGAGACGGTTGTCTCTATGTCTCAGTATCTATTTGTCTTGCCTCTTTCGTGCGACAAATTGTCAAAGTTGTCTTTCTTTGATTTTGACAGACGAGAAGAAAGCGCGCCTGCAATTCTTGAAAACCGAAGTGAAAATGATTGAACTGGACGCTAAAATCAAAACGTGCCTCTGCCTGGAGAAAGCGGACACGGAATTGTGTCTCAAACTGTTAGATGAACTGTTGGGTATGTATTTAAAGTATCCAATTCTTTCCTTCTTTCCTCTCCAGGGCCGGAGTTAAACTGTTGACTCATCGGTGGGTTAATTGTGCCTGGACACGTCCCGTTTGTGTCTATGGGTGGATAAGAATTAAATCAATCCTTGAATAGTATTAAATCTTGTGCGTCTCAAATTACTCCAGGGCCGGATTTTGAATCCTTTTCGAAAGATGTATCCGCTTAAATATGATTCCGGAAATAAACTGTTTTAAAAGATCATTCCAAAGCTGGCTCTAAATTGATCGTTTCGAAAGATGATTCCAGGGCCGCATCTAAATAAAACGTTTTCAAAAGACGATTCCACAAAATTATTCCAAATCTGGCTCTAAATTGATCGTCTCGAAAGATGATTCCAGGGCCGCATCTAAATAAAACGTTTTCAAAAGACGATTCCACAAAATTATTCCAAATCTGGCTCTAAATTGATCGTTTCGAAAGATGATTCCAGGGCCGCATCTAAATAAAACGTTTTCAAAAGATGATTCCAGAAAAGGATTCGTTTCAAAAGATGACTCCACTGCCGCACCTAATCAAACCGCCACATGATTCCAGGGTTGGAGCTGAAGGCGCTGATGCTGCTGAAGCACCCCTCCTGCCTGGAGACGATAAAGCGGATGCGCGCGTACGTCGGCAACACGGCGTCGTGGCGGCTCAACGAGGCGGAGGCCGTGCTCTTCAGCAAGCACGCGCACCGGATACGGAGGCAGGCGGACGCCATTTACAACGACATGAAGGTACGCGCCACGTGCGGCCTCGTTCTCTACTCCAAATCATTATTTATCCAAATCATTATTTGTGGAAATCATTATTTATCCAAAACATTATTTATCGAAATCATTATTCGTGGAAATCATTATTTGTGGAAATCATTATTTATCCAAAACATTATTTATCGAAATCATTATTCGTGGAAATCATTATTTATCCAAAACATTATTTATCGAAATCATTATTTGTGGAAATTATTGATTACTAGAATCGTTTATTCTATTTCTGTATAATTATTATACATTTCATCTATGTGTAAACGCTATATAATGACACTGAAGGGAGTGTCCTCATTTGATGGCGTTATAGAGAGTGGTCCTTAAATGCAGAGGAGTGAAATCATTGTATGGAATACAAGCTAAACGAACCGAAGCCGATGGATTTAGTGAAGTTCGTGGTTAAATCGAGTGTCGCTATATAGAGTATATAATATTGCAGTCTGAACTCCATGTACCGTCACTCTAAAGACAAACTCTCTAAAGCTTCTTACCTTGTATACCATACAATTATTCCTTGCTCCATTTAACGACATCTCCCTATAACGCCATGAATTGCAAACTCCCTTCGGTGCTAGAGATTACCAGTGTGCATACTCCTGGTAACGTCACTCGTCACTTTAACGTCATGCTCTATCTATATAAAGCGTCGAGATCATTTCGACTGTTAAACGGTATACGGAATGTGTGACGTTGCAGAGGCTGTTCTCGCCCCCCGAAGGCCTGTCCTTCTTCGAGTACTTCAGCGAGAGGGCGGCGCACTTCAAGGAGGCCACCGGCAAGATGTCGCCGGACGACGTCATGGAGATGGTGCACGAGCCCATCGGTACGTTGGAACGCACTTTTTCCATTTCAATAAGCCTCAATTCCACGCGGAATCTAGTGAATGTACGTTGGAATGCACTTTTTAAGTTACAAAAGTAAATTCCACGCGGAATCGAACCCGGGATGGAAGACTCGTATAGTGAATGTATGGTTTTATTTTAAAAAAACGCACTTTGTGTAAATTATTTTTAAAAAAGGCACTTTTTGTGTAAATTATTTTTAAAAAACGCACTTTGTGTAAATTATTTTTAAAAAACGCACTTTGTGTAAATTATTTTTAAAAAAGGCACTTTTTGTAAATTATTTTTAACAAAAAGGCACTTTTTGTAAATTATTTTTAAAAAAGGCACTTTTTGTGTAAATTATTTTTAAAAAACGCACTTTGTGTAAATTATTTTTAAAAAAGGCACTTTTTGTAAATTATTTTTAACAAAAAGGCACTTTTTGTAAATTATTTTTAAAAAAGGCACTTTTTGTGTAAATTATTTTTAAAAAACGCACTTTGTGTAAATTATTTTTAAAAAAGGCACTTTTTGTAAATTATTTTTAACAAAAAGGCACTTTTTGTAAATTATTTTTAAAAAACGCACTTTGTGTAAATTATTTTTAAAAAGGCACTTTTTGTAAATTATTTTTAACAAAAAGGCACTTTTTGTAAATTATTTTTCAAAAAGGCACTTTTTGTGTAAATTATTTTTAAAAAACGCACTTTGTGTAAATTATTTTTAAAAAAGGCACTTTTTGTAAATTATTTTTAACAAAAAGGCACTTTTTGTAAATTATTTTTAAAAAAGGCACTTTTTGTGTAAATTATTTTTAAAAAACGCACTTTGTGTAAATTATTTTTAAAAAAGGCACTTTTTGTAAATTATTTTTAACAAAAAGGCACTTTTTGTAAATTATTTTTAAAAAAGGCACTTTTTGTGTAAATTATTTTTAAAAAACGCACTTTGTGTAAATTATTTTTAAAAAGGCACTTTTTGTAAATTATTTTTAACAAAAAGGCACTTTTTGTAAATTATTTTTCAAAAAGGCACTTTTTGTGTAAATTATTTTTAAAAAACGCACTTTGTGTAAATTATTTTTAAAAAAGGCACTTTTTGTAAATTATTTTTAACAAAAAGGCACTTTTTGTAAATTATTTTTAAAAAAGGCACTTTTTGTGTAAATTATTTTTAAAAAACGCACTTTGTGTAAATTATTTTTAAAAAAGGCACTTTTTGTAAATTATTTTTAACAAAAAGGCACTTTGTGTAAATTATTTTTAAAAAAGGCACTTTTTGTAAATTATTTTTAACAAAAAGGCACTTTGTGTAAATTATTTTTAACAAAAAGGCCCCTTCCATATAAACAAATGCACTTTCCAGAATTGTCCCAACCCACGTCGCACACCATGAAGTCCGCGGTTCAATCCGCGAACGAAGTCACCAACACGTTCGACGCGCACAAGGCCGGTGAGTTTGTTGCGGATTACAATTCCTTAATCTGGGGGGGGGGGAGTGTGTGATTTTTATAATGGCGCTAACACACAAGAACACGTGTATGTGTGTGTGTGTCAGTATTAACTGAAAGGGGGCTTATATATATATATATATATAGCCCCCTTTAAAGTTTATTACCAAGATGAGAGAGATGAGATTTTCTGTTGGTGGCAGTAGATGACTGATATCTTTCACTATAGACTTAGTTTACACTAGATGGCGCTGTTCGTACTATTTATAGTTTTCTAGTCTTGGCTTTAACGTTTCTAGTCCTAACTTGAACGTTTCTAGTCTTAACTTTAACGTTTCTAGTCTTAACTTTAACGTTTCTAGTCCTAACTTTAACGTTTCTAGTCTTAACTTTAACGTTTCTAGTCCTAACTTTAACGTTTCTAGTCGTAACTTTAACGTTTCTAGTCTTGGCTTTAAGTATGTATAGACTTATATAACGCTAGATGGCGCTTTACTCAATATAAAATTGTAATAATAATAAAAGCACCATATTTCTCGTAAACCAAAATTAAGAAACAGAGTGAAAAGCGTTCGCTTCCAGGCAACGTAACAAAGAGGCAAGAGAAAGGACAGTTGTTGCTTGCCTTTTTTTAAAGCTGTTGTGAGAAATATTTAATTTGAAAAGAAAATGTCAATTTTCAGGAAAAGCCAAAAAGGTCGCGAACACACCGACGAAAACGCCAGTGAAAAAAGGTGCTAAGAAACAGCAGGAGAAGAGGGAGGAGGAGTGCGAGAAGGAGGCCGAGAAGGAAGTGGAGAACGACACGGCGGAAACGAAAGACACGGAGGAAACGGAGAAGCCGGAGGAGAACAGAGAGGCGGACGCGCAGGACACAGCCGAGGAGGCGAAAGAGCTGGACGCCGAGGTTGAGGCGGAGGGGGCGGATAAGGAGGAGAAGGGCGAGAAGAGGAAACTGAGCACAGAGTCCAAGTCGAGCAGCGACGAGAAGGACGACGAGCCCAAGGCCAAAAGGACGAGAGAGGTGAGTTAAGCAGTTTCATTAAAGTAGAAGTACCACACACACTGACAACCCCCCTCCCCCCACACAACCCCCTCTCCCCCACACAACCCCCTCTCCCCCCACACAACCCCCCCTCTCCCCCCACGAGAGAGAGAGCCAACGCCCATTTTCAACCGGTGAAGGCGTGGTCAATGTCTGGAGTGTCCTGCTGAAGACCACACGAAAGCATCCACTGGTACCCGATAGGCTTTTCAGAGTAGTATCTTAGAGGGGGTGTGGGGGGGGGGGGGGTTCGGTGTGTTTCTTAACCGTATCGGTGTATTAATCAGCTCCCCTGTTTTTCCAGAGCAAGAAGACTGAGCAGCCCCCGAAGTCGCCGGCGAAGAGAAAATCTAAAGTTTAAACGGGCCCGAATGGCGTCTGTCTCTACGTGTTAAGATAGCGTGTTGTAATATAATTAGGGGTTAGGCAAATCACGGGCCGATTCCGACGGGGTCCGTCCCGACGGGGTCCTTCCCGACGGGGTCCTTCCCGACGGGGTCCGTCCCGACGGGGTCCGATCCGACGGGGTCCGTCCCGACGGGGTCCGATCCGACGGGGTCCGTCTCGACGGGGTCCGTCCCGACGGGGTCCTTCCCGACGGGGTCCGTTCCGGGCGAGTGTTTCCAGCGGATACGAAGCGGTTGCTCTCAGGGATGTTAATATGCGGGTGAAGTGTCTGGACATTATTTTTTTTTGTATGGTGAATCACATTTAGCGAAATAATGTCTAGACATTTTTTGTATGGTGTCTATAGAACACATTTAGCAAAATAATGTCTACACTTTTTGTCTTGTCTACGCAACCAGTGATTCTCAAACTTTTTTCTTTGTTGCGGCACACATTTGAAGATTTGAAAATGTGTGTCGCGACACAATAGAAAATAAGATTTTCCAAAGAAAAGAAAAGAAAAATGTTTAATCACGTTGCAAATGTTATTTCTTTTTGAATTATATAAATTTGTTTATATATAAGATTATATTATAAGTATTTGCAAAATTTCACGGCACACACACACAGTGCGATTAGCACACTGTTTGAGAATCACTGGTTTTCGAGATATTTAAAAAATTATGTCTAAACATTTTTCATATTGAGCGTCTAAGTAACTTACGATTGAAATAAAATGTCAAAACTCGAGCAATGTCGAGGCATCATTAAATAATAATGTCAAAGCGTTTGTCAAAAGGTGTTTGATATTAAAACAAATGTCAAAGCATTACAAACATATAATGTCAGAACTCATTTGCAAATCAATGTCAAGGCATCTTTAATTAATAATGTCAAAGCGTTTGTCAAAAGGTATTTGATATTAAAACAAATGTCAAAGCATTACAAACATATAATGTCAGAACTCATTTGCAAATCAATGTCAAGGCATCTTTAATTAATAATGTCAAAGCGTTTGTCAAAAGGTATTTGATATTAAAACAAATGTCAAAGCATTTCAAACATATAATGTCAGAACTCATTTGCAAATCAATGTCAAGGCATCTTTAATTAATAATGTCAAAGCGTTTGTCAAAAGGTATTTGATATTTAAATAAATGTCAAAGCATTACAAACATATAATGTCAGAACTCATTTGCAAAACAATGTCAAGGCATCTTTAATTAATAATGTCAAAGCGTTTGTCAAAAGGTGTTTGATATTAAAACAAATGTCAAACCATTACAAACATATAATGTCAGAACTCATTTGCAAAACAATGTCGGGGCATCTTTAATTAATAATGTCAAAGCGTTTGTCAAAAGGTGTTTGATCTTAAAACAAATGTCAAACCATTACAAACATATAATGTCAGAACTCATTTGCAAAACAATGTCGGGGCATCTTTAATTAATAATGTCAAAGCGTTTGTCAAAAGGTGTTTGATCTTAAAACAAATGTCAAACCATTACAAACATATAATGTCAGAACTCATTTGCAAAACAATGTCGGGGCATCTTTAATTAATAATGTCAAAGCATTTGTCAAAAGGTGTTTGATCTTAAAACAAATGTCAAACCATTACAAACATATAATGTCAGAACTCATTTGCAAAACAATGTCGGGGCATCTTTAATTAATAATGTCAAAGCATTTGTCAAAAGGTGTTTGATATTAAAACAAATGTCAAAGCATTACAAACATATAATGTCAGAACTCATTTGCAAATCAATGTCAAGGCATCTTTAATTAATAATGTCAAAGCGTTTGTCAAAAGGTATTTGATATTTAAATAAATGTCAAAGCATATATAATTAAAAAGGTATCGCACAGATTTGGTTTGTGGCGATGTTTCCGTCATACGAATGTCAAGTGACCTGACACAAATGTCATGTAAACTGAGTTTCTGTCAATCGGCTGCGCACGGTACGGTATACGGCCGACGCGTACCCAATGCAGATGTGCATAACATTTTTTTTTTTTAAATACATTGTCTATACATATACTATGTATTTAATATATGTTGTGATTTGTATGATTTTGGGAATATTCTGTATGTTAAAAGTGTGTTTGTTTAAATATATCAGACGACAGAGACCCTTTTTCCCCCCTTGTCCTACCTTATACCCCCTCTATCTCTTCTTACCCCCCATATCCTCCCACTTAACACTTATTTGCCCCCATACCCTCCACTATGTGCTCCACTCCCCATATCCCCCCTCTTAACACTTATTTGCCCCCCCCCCCTATTTACACTTATACCCTCCACTATGTGCCCCATATCCTCGCTTGATTTACCTCTTTTCCATATTTGCTCCTCTTATCTACCCCCCATTCCTCCACATATTTGCCCCCCACACATCCGCCCGTATCCCTGACGATACGTTGTATACAAATGTATACAAAAAAAAAAACATGTCGTCCCGACCGAATGTTGACGAGCCCGTCTCGATTGTCGCGAGTTGGTGCACACGAGTGCGAGGGAGACGGACGATTTAAGGTCGACGACCTCTGGTCGCATCGGCCGTACTTTAGTGGGTACTTGTGTAAAGATATGAAGGTACCACATAATTGGCCCCGAGTGACCGGAGTATGTACCGTATGGTACTTTTGAAAAATCATGTATTTGATTATATAAATAAAGATTATAACGTATTTTGAGGGGGTTTTTTTTTTTTTTTTTTTCGGAAGGTACCTACCTGACATGGTCCTTCGGGTCCGGTATTAAACATTAGTGTCGTACCCGCACACCTCCGTAACGGCTCGACCGATTCCCGTGTGATTTTGTGTAGCGTGGTGTCGCATTTTAACTGAGTTAAAGTTTTAGTTAGTCCAAGGCAGACCAACTAACTCTTATTAGTTAAATTGCATTGTCTTTTGATATTAAAAAATGGGGTCGGTGATGATAGGGTGAAAGTTTTAAGGTGATCTTTGACTGTATGCAAAATTTCATGAGAATCGGTCGAGCCGTTACGGAGGTGTGCGGGGGCTTGTATTTCATACATATATTTCTCCTCCCATTTAACGACGACTCCCTATAACGCTGTAATGTACACTCCCTTTGGTGTGGTTATGTAGACGTTACACTGGTGTAGACTCCATGTAACGGCACGCGATTTAACAACAGCTCTATAACGTCATAATGTACGCTCCCTTTGGTGTCGTTATGTAGACGTTACACTGGTGTACGCTCCATGTAACGACATGCTATTTAACAACAGCTCTATAACGTCATAATGCACACTCCCTTCGATGTCGTTATGTAGACGTTACACTGGTGTACGCTCCATGTAACGACATGCTATTTAACAACAGCTCTATAACGCCATAATGTACACTCCCTTCGATGTCGTTATGTAGACGTTACACTGGTGTATGCTCCATGTAACGACACGCTATTTAACGACAGCTCTATAACGCCATAATGCACACTCCCTTCGATGTCGTTATGTAGACGTTACACTTGTGTACACTCCATGTAACGGCACGCGATTTCACGACAGCTCTATAACGTCATAATGCACACTCCCTTCGATGTCTTTATGTAGACGTTACACTGGTGTATGCTCCATGTAACGACACGCTATTTAACGACAGCTCTATAACGCCATAATGTACACTCCCTTCGATGTCGTTATGTAGACGTTACACTGGTGTATGCTCCATGTAACGACACGCTATTTAACGACAGCTCTATAACGCCATAATGCACACTCCCTTCGATGTCGTTATGTAGACGTTACACTTGTGTACACTCCATGTAACGGCACGCGATTTCACGACAGCTCTATAACGTCATAATGCACACTCCCTTCGATGTCTTTATGTAGACGTTACACTGGTGTATGCTCCATGTAACGACACGCTATTTAACGACAGCTCTATAACGCCATAATGTACACTCCCTTCGATGTCGTTATGTAGACGTTACACTGGTGTATGCTCCATGTAACGACACGCTATTTAACGACAGCTCTATAACGCCATAATGCACACTCCCTTCGATGTCGTTATGTAGACGTTACACTTGTGTACACTCCATGTAACGGCACGCGATTTCACGACAGCTCTATAACGTCATAATGCACACTCCCTTCGATGTCTTTATGTAGACGTTACACTGGTGTATGCTCCATGTAACGACACGCTATTTAACGACAGCTCTATAACGCCATAATGTACACTCCCTTCGATGTCGTTATGTAGACGTTACACTGGTGTATGCTCCATGTAACGACACGCTATTTAACGACAGCTCTATAACGCCATAATGCACACTCCCTTCGATGTCGTTATGTAGACGTTACACTTGTGTACACTCCATGTAACGGCACGCGATTTCACGACAGCTCTATAACGTCATAATGCACACTCCCTTCGATGTCTTTATGTAGACGTTACACTGGTGTATGCTCCATGTAACGACACGCTATTTAACGACAGCTCTATAACGCCATAATGTACACTCCCTTCGATGTCGTTATGTAGACGTTACACTGGTGTATGCTCCATGTAACGACACGCTATTTAACGACAGCTCTATAACGCCATAATGCACACTCCCTTCGATGTCGTTATGTAGACGTTACACTTGTGTACACTCCATGTAACGGCACGCGATTTCACGACAGCTCTATAACGCCATAATGTACACTCCCTTCGATGTCTTTATGTAGACGTTACACTGGTGTATGGTCCATGTAACGACACGCTATTTAACGACAGCTCTATAACGCCATAATGTACACTCCCTTCGATGTCGTTATGTAGTCTTTACACTGGTGTACGCTCCATGTAACGACATGCTATTTAACTACCGATCTCTAAAGCGATAAAAACATTTGGCGGTTGGTTTAGCTTTCTAATTTTTACCCTCCCCAATTAACGACCACTGTCTTTAACGCTATAAGTGCACACTCCATTGTCTGTCGTTATATAGAGTGTTCACTGTATTTAGTCTCTCCTACGTTTATAAAATGTATATTTTTAATATGCAAAGGATATTTTAATTTGTCAAAAGTTAATCTTCAATGACATTAAGAGACGGCCATTTTGGAAGAAAAAGAAAGTTCGTCTCTGTTCATCACGGGCCAAAGTCGAGAGGACCACCTGGTGCTACTGCGGGTATGACATGCCCCATAACACTGAATACCTTAGTACCAATATACAGTAGATTTTACTTATAACGACTTCGCTTATAACGACTTCGCTTACAGCGATTTCCCTTATAACGACGTCTTTTATAACGACTTCGCTTACAGCGACTTCCCTTATAACGACTTCCCTAATAACGACTTCGCTTATAGCGACTTCTCTTATAACGACGTCTTTTATAACGACTTCTCTTTTAACGACTTCGCTTACAGCGACTTCCCTTATAACGACGTCTTTTATAACGACTTCGCTAATAACGACTTCGCTTACAGCGACTTCGCTTATAACGACTTCGCTTACAGCGATTTCCCTTATAACGACGTCTTTTATAACGACTTCGCTTACAGCGACTTCCCTTATAACGACTTCCCTAATAACGACTTCGCTTATAGCGACTTCTCTTATAACGACGTCTTTTATAACGACTTCTCTTTTAACGACTTCGCTTACAGCATCTTCTCTTTTACGACGTCTTTTATAACGACTTCGCTTATAACGACTTCTCTTATAACCACTTTTCTTATAACGACCAACCGGTTTAAGCGACCATAATGTTTACTCAAGTTTCGTATACAATCCGTACGTTTCGTACGTCACCCGGTTAGTACGACGCAGTAACCCTCGAATGTCGTTATATCCGGATTCTATTGTAGCAAACAAATTATACAGTAGAATAAATTCATGTAGTAGTTGTAATTGAAATATATTAAGAATAAGACCTCTTTTGAAATAATACATTAAAAAAAAAACTCATTTTTATTACTTCGCGGTCAATCATTATTCCCGCCAAAAATGTATTTGACAGGTACGTCACCTGTCACGGTTAGGTTCACTTCTCTGCGATTGTCAGTTGGAAAGTCGAAGGAGCTTATATGAAATGAAAACAATCGGAAAATGGGAAAATTTATTTGAATAATTTTCCTAACAAACGAGCATTTTCTTTTGGATATAATTCGATTATTTTCCTGTAACTCTCGGCTGCTTCTCGTCTTGCTGAAATAATGTAAAAAAAAATTAAAACACACAAAATAAGTCTACTCCAGAATGTCTCTGGTACAGTCTCTTCTGAAGTGAGATAGAAGAGAAAAAATAAAAGTGACAAGGTTATCTATATGTGGTCCGAATGTCGTGAATCTAATGAAAGCCACTGTCACTGTCAGCTGTCATTTATTAAATCGGAAACGTCGCAGTTCTAGGCATAGACAAAATCAAACATTCATTTAAAAATGACACACGATTCGATACTCCACTTGTCTCTCATTCTAGTCTTTTCAAATTTCAAAAATGGAACACGTCAACTTATTCGTATGTATCTATGCATTATGACATATGACGTTTGACATTTGACATTCGTCATGAATTTGACGTATGGTAAAAATAATTTGGTTTTCTGACTTCTTACCCTAAATTAACTATTTTTAACTAAGTTTAACTAAGTAGCTTATTAAGGCCACCCGTTACTCGTGTCTTAGGATAGCCATTTTTAATTGTCTATGGTTGTTCAATACGACTTCACTATAAAACGGGGGGGGGGGGAGATATAGGGGGGGAATAATTTTGTCATCGACACACTCAAGATTCGCTGTGTCGATATCAAATCCAATGTAAGATCTATCCAGACACAAATTAGAGCTGGATATATGGAATAATTCCAAATAATAGTTTCCAGTTGGAATTTTATATTTTTTCGTGGGTACCTCATACCCTTCCATACATTTTGTAGGGGCTAAAGTGTGATGTTTTTAACAATGGATTTCAATTATTGGGATAAACAAACACAACGACCGTAGACAACAAATGTACAAAGGTAGTTGTAAATTATTCAAAAATGGAATTCTTCTTTTATCAATATACCTACCTTCATTGATAAAATACAATCCGTTCATTTCAGCCTCATGTTGAGTTATGAATTCAAAATTAAAATTGGCCAAGTCGATCTTTTCGCGTTTCAAAATGGCCGACAATTGACACAAAGGTATGTCGTCTTCATGCGTATACTCAAATTTGGTATTGTCACGTGAACTACCCTCTTCACGAGGATAATCATCATTTTCTATCGATTCACCTGTCACTTTTGTTTGCGTCTCAAGATCTAATCTGTCATTAAACTCTTGAGTGTTGCCCTCTGTGTCATATTTTAACACGTCAGAGTCTTGTGTCAAGTCTATAATATCGTCTGTGGTTTGTTTATCAGCTGTGGCGTTGTTAGTTTGACATTTGAAAGGATTAAACGAATCGTTTTTACGATCGGCATCCATTTTGTGTTCTGCAAAATTATATTTTTTTTGTATGTAAAAAGGCACCGCCATTTTGAATCGTCTGCGCGAGTTTTGGCGGGAAAAATCAAATATGTGTGACTAAAACCAACATAATTCGTTTTAAAACAGAATGTTATGCTTAATAAATTTATAATATTATGAAGAACATAAAATTATTATTAAAATTTATTTAGATATTGCAACCAAAGCCAATGCGATTTCGACGCTCTAGAGGGAGTGTCGGTAAATAGAATTACATAATGTCGGCTAAACTCTCTATATAACGACATTGAAGAGAGTGTGTATTTTATCACGTTATAGAGACTGGTCGTTACATGGGAGAGAAGAGAAATCATTTCAACCAAAGCCAATTCGATTTCGACGCTCTAGAGGGAGTGTCGGTAAATCAAATGACGTTTTAATGGACTGAGCTCTATATAACGACACTGATGGGAGTGTGCATTTTATGACGTTATAGAAAATAGTCGTTACATGGCAGAGAAAAGAAATCATTTCAACCAAAGCCAATTCGTAAAGCGAATGACGTTTAATAGACTGAACTCTATATAACGACACTGACGGGAGGGTGTGCATTTTATGACGTTATAGAGACTGGTCGTAACATGGGAGAGAAGAGAAATCATTTCAACCAAAGCCAATTCGATTTCGACGCTCTAGAGGGTTTGACGTTAAATCGAGTGTCCATAACATGGAGTCTACACTGTATCTACCTTACCTTTTGCACAACAATATAATATGTAAAGCTAAACGAAAGAAGTGTCACCATAGGGTTTTTGCAAGGCGTTGCATCAGCATTGCCAACTTCACGATTACCACTCATAAAAACAACACTTCGCTGATATGTGCCAGCTTTTATTTTCACTATCGGCCGTCGTGAAGTCACAATGCCACCGTCTTTTATAACGCCGACAAGTCAGCACTTATTGAAATAATAAGGATGACATATCACAACGTAATAAACTTGAAAGTGTTCAAATTATGTTTTTAAACTTCACGACAATTAAATAATTCCCGAACTTAATTATTCTAGTTATTTTAATACTAATATTTAATTACTCATATTTATAATATTAAACTCAATAACTTACTGTCCCACTCTCTCTCTCTCTTACTTTATCTCTTTTATTGAGTCTTCTTTAATTGTTTAACGTCCTGTGTGTACCAATGTATGTAACGTTGAATGGCGGGAAACTTTATGAAGCGGGAAGCGCTGACGTCTCGACCGGTTACCACAGATGTTGAATATAACTGTTCAGTCGCAGGACTAAAACCTCTTTACGTGGAAACTATTTTAATTTCTTTTTGTCATTGGCCATTTATAATTTACTTTTGTTTACAATTTTTCTAATGTCATGGAATAATCTCACATACAAACATACAATAATTAAATATATATATATATATAACTTAATGAAGTCAGATTAATTACATTCCGAAAGGAAGCATAATTTGACCATAGCTTAAACATTCCGTCACAGATTACTTTACCACAGATGCTAAATATAATTTGACCATAGCTTTAACATCCCGTCACAGACTTTCATTTAATATACCAAAGATATTGAATAAAATTTAACCATAGCTTAAACATTCCGTCACAGACTTTCATTTAATATACCTCAGATATTGAATAAAATTTAACCATAGCTTAAACATCCCGTCACAGACTTTCATTTAATATACCAAAGATATTGAATAAAATTTAACCATAGCTTAAACATTCCGTCACAGACTTTCATTTAATATACCTCAGATATTGAATAAAATTTAACCATAGCTTAAACATCCCGTCACAGACTTTCATTTAATATACCACAGATATTGAATAAAATTTAACCATAGCTTTAACATCCCGTCACAGACTTTCATTTAATATACCAAAGATATTGAATAAAATTTAACCATAGCTTAAACATTCCGTCACAGATAACTCTACCACAGATGCTAAATATAATTTGACCATAGCTTAAACATTCCGTCACAGATGCTAAATATAATTTAACCATAGCTTAAACATTCCGTCACAGATAACTCTACCACAGATGCTAAATATAATTTAACCATAGCTTAAACATTCCGTCACAGATAACTCTACCACAGATGCTAAATATAATTTAACCATAGCTTAAACATTCCGTCACAGATAACTCTACCACAGATGCTAAATATAATTTGACCATAGCTTTAACTTTCCGTCACAGATTACTTTCCCACAGATGCTAAATATAATTTGACCATAGCTTTAACATCTCGTCACAGATAACTTTGAATGACAATATTCTAACTCTCTAAAGTGTCGAAACTAAAACGCTTTGGTTGGTTTAGCTTGTATTCCATGCAATGATATTACTTCTCTCCATTTAACTCTCTCTATAACGCCATAAAATGCTTACTCCCTAAGTGTCCTTATACAGTTTACCAGTGTAAACTCGCATGTAACAACACTCGATTTAAGGACCACCTCTGTATAACGCCATAAAATGCTTACTCCCTAAGTGTCCTTATACAGTTTACCAGTGTAAACTCGCATGTAACATCACTCGATTTAATGACCACCTCTCTATAACGCCATAAAATGCTTACTCCCTCAGTGTCCTTATACAGTTTACCAGTGTAAACTCGCATGCAACACCACTCGATTTAACGACCAACTCTCTATAACGCCATAAAACGCACACTCCCTTCTGTGACGTCACATAGAGTTTACACTGTAACTGACCCGATTTTTGACTTTATCCAATTTCCCAAAGACTGTGCCCAATCATTGGAAACCGATTCAAGATCGTATATTAACTGTTTTAGTTAGTGATTTATTAAATTACATTCACAAAATAAAATTCATAGACAATTAAATGCCTTGTTATTAAATATTTGTGGAATAAATAATAAAAAAAAAACCATATATTTGTTAAAACATATTTATTTCCTGATATTTAAATGCCACTTAAGCCCTATGGCAGTGTATTCGTATCATTGGCTTTGACATATCATAGACAAGATTCTCTATGCTTTCAGAAATTGAAGACGATATTTTTTTACCTATGACAAATCATAGACAAGATATATTACCAATGAGATATCATAGACAATGTTTTTTACCTTATGGGAAATCAAAGACAAAGCTTTGTAGGTTTGAGAAATAATAGACAAGATCAACGGACCTATGACATATCAGAGACAGGTTTTATTTTGCTTACAAAGATCATAGACAAGTTATGTTACCTATGCGATGTCATAGACAAGGTTCAACATCAATTAAAAGATTTACCACAGATAAAAGAAACTTAAACATAACAGATAATCAATGATTTGTCACTTTTTACCCGACTTCTTTATACCACCCTGTGTCAGTGGCCCCTTCTGAGTCGTTGCTTTCGCTTTTGCGTCCTAAAAAAGAAAAGAGAAGAAAGACTTCATACCAGATTTAATTGTGTGGCAAGAAACACGAGAGAGACTTGTACTGGCAATTGGCATAACATGGCTAACCGAGTTAAGCTGCTTCTGTACAGCTTATCAATAGCTAAATGCATATTTATCAAACAGATGTTTTTATATACAGTGTAGACTCCATGTAACGTCACTCGATTGAACGACAAACTCTCTAAAGCGTCGACATCTTTGGTTAGTTTGGCTCGCTTCAAACAAGGGTCTTTCATCTCTCCCTTTAACTAGCACACTCTATACCGCCATAAGATGTTCACTTCAGTATCGTTATATAGAAATCACACTGATATACACTCCATATAACGACAGTCGATTTAACGACGGACTCTCTCAAGCGTCGAAATCTTTGGTTAGTTTAGCTTGCTACATACAAGCTTGATCATTTAACGACAACTCTCTATAACGCCATAAAATGTACACTTCAGTGTCGCTATATAGAGTTGATACTGATAAATATTCCATATAACAAACAAACTATGTAAATTGAAATCAATTGGCTTTGATTGGTTCAGGTACACATACAAAGATTTTTCTGGTGTTGTTATAAAGAATATACCACAGTAATCTCCATGTAACATCACTCTCTAAAGCGACGACTGCCTATAACGCCATAAAACGCACACCCTCTTCAGTATCGTTATATAGAGTATACACTGTATTCAAATCAACGTTCCATCGTAAACCGTTTTGTACCCACAAACTCGGGTACCAATTGTAAGCCTGAATAGAAGGACCTACACTTCCAGAGTCAAACAGAAGGAAAAAAAACCCGGCTTCGTTCCCTCTTAAAAGCAATAAATAAGCAGATCCATACAATTTTTATCAAGTAAATCTTTAAACCAGCCAAACTTATGGGTCTGACTTGGAGTGAGCTTCGACGAAAGGCCACAGACCGAGTAGGGTCATATCTGTCCTATGCCCCAACAAATTATTTAATAGCACCCTTCGGTAGATACCTGAATCCATGTGATTCTAATAGAAATCCATCTAATTGTTCTAGGCTACGACTCTGGCTGTTATTAGCCAAATCGGTTCAGCCGTATTTGAGTTATAGCGTTACAAACTAGCTGATCATCTAGATACTATATAATGTTGGCCGGTTTCTCAGTGTTACTCATATGTGCACACAAAAATTCATGAGAATCGGTCGAGCCGTTACGGTGGAGCACTCGAACGAACACTGTGACACGAGAATTTTATATAAGATATATACCTGTAAAGCTTTTTGTTGTTCTTTAAGTTTCTGTTTTAGCGCTAGGTCGTCATCATCCAATTCCTTTGTGTTTTTCTTTGGCGCCTTCAGCGGCTTTTTCTTACCACCTTCACGGCCAGACATCTGTAATATAAAGGTTTTTATATACAATAATTATATTATGTGCGTATTTAATAAAAAATACAAGAAAAGATTGTGTGATTTATCTAAGCACTGTGTTGTCTTTAAACAGTTAATAATTAAATATTCTATCACTTTTTACTATTGCATTTAGCGTTAAACGACGTATTAAACTTCAAATACGTCGGTCTGAATAAATGCGTGTTGTTTTTTTTTATGGACGAACCGTTTTCACATAGGTTAGAAAAATGTATTGGTTTAAAACAAACATTTACAATTACGTAAACAGTCATATATTACTCACTGTGTGTTAAATGTCGGGTTTTTAATCTAAAATTTAATTAAAAAATATAGAAAAGTACGATGTGGAAACGACGAGACTTGATTGTTAAAAATTTCGAATTTAACATTAAGCGACGACAGCCCAAAATGGATGACAGTTAACAGGTGACACTGCGCGCTCGATGTTTTAAATACCACAGATTACTTAATCACAGATTACAAAATTATTTAAATATAAAAAAAACGAGGAGCGATGTTTTTTTTATATTTAAATAATAAATATAATGTATTTCATATCGACGTCATTCAACAGATAATCTATTTTAATATATACATTCTAGAATACCTGAACACGATTACAACCTTTTAGTGAATAATGAAAACGAGATTCAAGAGTTACCAAACATTTTTTGTCTTAACTGGCACATTCTAACCTAATATGAATAATGCATAATTGCCACTTAAAAAAAAACCTTAAGTGTAATGTTCTGTGATAGCACTCTTCGTCGTTACATCGAATCAATCACTAATTACTTAGTTTAAACCATTAATATAGAAGAAGCTTATTAAATAGAAAACTACGACAAAAACCGGTTAATATTTTTTCCATTACATTACAAACTACATACTTAAATGTTACCAGTTAAATCTAACTAAATTTTCTGTACAATACCTTCCATGGCTGACACATCCTCTGTCAGCGAGGTGAAGCGTCCTTCTTTTTCGTGACGCACTTTGACAGTTGACACGTAGAAGGGCAAACCAACAAAATATGTGACACCAGCATTCTGACAGATTACCTAATGTTTAAAATTTTGATTATTGATAGATTATTCAAATATAAATTTATTTTGATTTGCGCGATTAAAATTATAGACACAAACTACAGAGAATAAACTAAATAATGATATTCGGCTCTTTTAAAAGATGCCAAGATTTTTAACTAGCATCAGTACGCGTCCGCCATATTTTTGTGCGCTATTAGTTTGTTTATTGATAATTTAAACATCTCGATTGTCGCAAAATGTGTTGATAAGCCCATAAGTCAACAACGCCTGGACCTATTTGGACAATTCCTATATTTTTAATTCTTTTCTGACATGATTTCATACATAAGTATAAGTTATGTATCTTCATGATGAATGAATTCATTTTTTAATTTCTTAAAAAAAAACATTCTTAATAATAACCTAACTAATATAACTTAAAATAAAACAAGGAAACTAGAACATATTTAAAAAGTTCGGTACCTTGGAGTACCCACAATGCTGGCGGCATCTCCTCGCTACATCGCGATGCTCATATGCTGAGCGTGGAAACCACCAGCTCTTGGTACAACGGTACATCTGCCACAGGGACCAAACATTTTAAATTTCTTTTAGTTTTGTGTTTTGTTTTAATTTATTCAATTAGGTCTTTTTGACACTTTTAAATGATCATTAACAATACCACCGGTTCGGAAGGCAATCTGCCGAGAAGAACCAGCAAGAAACTCTCCACCTCTCAAACTCAAAATATCTTTATTCAAGCGTGTCTTCAGACACGTCATTAACACTACCACCGCGTCGGAAGGTACCGGAAGATCTACCAAGAAGAACCGGCAAGAAACTCGATAGCTGCTCTTTTAAAATAAACAATTAATACAAAATTGTGCTACTTACAATTAAAATAACAAAGCTTTGTAAGGCTACTCAAGAATTGAACTGTCCCGATCCTAATTGCCGACATTAAAGGGATCTTTGACCTCTAAATATTCCTTTACGGTATTCCTTTTCAACCAGAATACACTTTACGCGCGTTTTAAATTAAAAATAAAACTTTAACGTGCGTGATCCTCTGGCGCTGCGCTCTCTCAGCATCTTCTACCGCATTTACCATGGGAGGTATTCGGAGGAGTTGTTCGTATTAATACCTGCAGCTGGTCACCTTCGGACATCCAGGCAGAATACGAAATCCCACCTGTATCACCTGGATGTCTGTCGTTCCAGCACTGCGCGTTATGTGAGACTATTCTTACCACGCACCACCACGTTATGGTACCAGCTGGTATCACGGTATTATCGAACCATTACGACTTCAAGATAAAAGCGTACCAATCCGTTAAAGGCCGGCAACGCACTCACGAGCCCCCAGCCACGTGACTGTCTATGGTCGGCCTTTATGGTGGGCCTTCAGCTCGTTTGATCCCCCTCCACTATAAAAAAATCTGCACTTTAATGTTTAGCTACTTAAATAATTATGGTGCATAGAATAAAAACATAATTTTTTTTTTTAATTTCCATTTTTATCGTAATTGCAACCTGACAGATGTCATGCAGGTCTATGAACTATGAAGTGATGGGTTACCATCACTGGGTACCACTGCATTAGTGTTATATAAGTTCTACTTTTTCTTTGATTCACCCCTGATTTAGTTTCAGGGCTGGCACAAAAAGAAAATACGAAAGTCTTAATGTCAAAACGGAACGGGTTTTAATATAATACTCCACAACTTCGTGTTTTTAGTGCGGTTTCTGCTCCTCAAACTGAACCGCGACGACATAAAGGCCGGCACTTTAAGGCCGGCAACTCACTTGTGAACCTGGCATTGCAACTGATCCGCCCGCTCGTCAGCCTAAGCCTAGCTTTTATTCCGTAAATGATATGATTTAAAATAGCTGATATTTTTTTTTATTAGGGCAAAGAAATACTTGAACAGTATGCTAATAGTACATATAAGAGCAACGGGCTTATCGCTAATATGCGATCTGTTCCAGGCAAGTAACTTATTTTGACACAATTGGACGAAGATGTAACACTGAATTAAGTAAAAGCTAATTCAAATCGAAAAAATTCAATTACGATCCGGAGAAAGGCGTGTATTTTGACAACCCTAATACTAGACTAGGGTACTCTAACAATAGAACCATGGGGGTAGTAATTAAAAAAAAAACATGATAGCTAGGGCGTGAATTTTCACGCGTTTCCACTTAATACTTGACACTTAAGGCTCATTACAAACGGGGCGTTGTCTATGACAGCTCAAAAAGCTGGGATTTGAAGGCCGAGAGCTTCGTGCCAGCGCTACTCGATCTACGCCCTTGAATTGGTAACTGGCTGTGGTATGCCACTTGTGTGGAGAAGTGCAGCCAGAAAAGGTCAGATAGCAAAAGTCTCTCGTCCAACTTTGATTCTATTCCCTTTGGAATAGACTTTTGGACCTTGGGGTGCAAAGTGCACAGGTATCAAGGAGTTGATGAGCATCTGGTGACCCAAGAGCTGATGATTTCCACTCCATATGTTTCCATTGGAGTAGACTTTTGGACTTTGGGGTACAAGTCCACAGGTATTGAGGAATTAAGTAGGCGCTGGTTCCTGTCGGTAGATGACTGCCTTCCGAACCGGTGGTAGTGTAAAAATTGACGATTCAAAAGTGTTTTAAGATCTACTTGAATTAATATATTTTGTGTCAGTACCGGTGATCCAAGAGCTGGTGCTTTTCTCGTATAAGCATCGTGATACAAGGGAATGCCAGCATTATGGCTACCCTGTCACAAGGACCAGACATTTTCGTAATTTGAATATAAAAGCGTACTCCCTAAAAGGCCGGCAACACACTCACGAGCCAGCCACGTGTGTGTCTATGGGCGTTGACTTCACCTTTATGGTATGCCTCCTGCTCGTTTGCCCCCTCTTCTATAAAAAAAAAGTATATGAATTATTTCCAATATAGGTCAGCGCGGTTAAACCGCGCGCGTTTCGCCAGCCTAATGTTACACACGAGTGGTGTGAAACGTGCAAATACATTAAAGGGGTGTGATTCTGATTGTTTGTAATTAATTAAAATATTCTAGATCTTCTTGTTTTATATCGGTTTTTTTTTTATAGAACAGGGCGCAAACGAGAACCATTAAGTTGAAGTCGCCGGCTCGTGAGTGTGTTGTCGGCCTTTAAGGGGGTATTTAAGAATGTGCCTGTAAAACATGATTGGCGAACTATAATTATAAGTGTCTTAGACACGTGAGAAGAAATTATTTTTCGACTTTTTGAATGTGAAATTGAATTCTTATCGAGTGCTTATTGAAAAATATCTTTCACTTATGGAACTTTAAAATGTGTGTGTTGTCGACTTTTAAGGGTAGGCTATTCTCTTGAAGGGCCCCAAGTCGTACATTTCTAGTTCCCTAACGGAGAGAAGAACTGGCAAGAAAAATCTCCGCATTGAAAGCGCTATATCTATAGTTGTAAAGCAACCACTACATCTATCTATACTAATAATAAGACAGTAAAAATCGAATGTCTGTATATTAAATATTTTTCCAAAAAACTGAAAGGAGGCAATTAAAGAAGAGTCATAGAAACCAAAAAAACAATTTTTGGAATTCTTGTCTGTCTGTGTGTCTGTCTGTCTGTCTGGTACGTTATAACTTAAAAACTACTGAACGCATTTGAACGCGGTTTTCACACTTGGATTACATATAATTGGGAGCGTTGTCAAAAGTTTATTTTGTCAAAGTCGGTTAAGAGAAAAAGAAGTTATGGTCAATTGAAAATTTACTTTAACCACTGCTTCAAAATTTTTAAACACTTATATTGATTGATTAGTTATATATTGTTAAATATGTTCTAATATAAGTTAATTTTAATATTAAAACTTATGAGAGGTAACAAAAATAACAAATAACGCAGTGCGCGGTTGAAGTGTTGAACAATGTGCTCGTAGATGGCGTTGATAAAATTCGTCATCAACCTAGATTTATTTTATTTTTTTATTTCTTAAACCTATACAGCTTATCAAAAACAGTTTACACAAAAGCCAAAATAAGGTTAAAATATAGAACCGGAAATAGAATCTAAGATCAGAAAAAAGAATAACAAAAAGAACACGAACAGAAAAAAATAAATAAAAATATATATACACATGAATAAGTGGAACTATGTGAAGTACGAGCATTTTAGTGTGTGTGTGTGTGTATATCAGTGTATTCAATGGTGTTGCTGTGAGAATGAGTGTGCGAGGTTGAGTCTTAGTTTTATTTTGAGTGAACACTATACCAACAAATAAAAGGAAACGAGTGAAGAGACGTTTATCGTTTGTCCGCATCCATTTTTCCACCTACGTCCTTAACGTTAATGAGGTTTACCTTTTATTATTTGGTCAAGCTAAAAAGTAATAACCTCACAAGTACGTATTTCGTACTCATAACTTCGTAAGAATTTTCTTTCAACTCTTAACCGCTGAGGAGTTTTAGCTTCCATCATCAGCTCATCCACATAAGAAGATGAATATCAGAATATAAAATTGTCAGAATAGTAATTGCCTGTACGTTAATTTGAAAGTTGCCCTCGATTTCCCTGAATCATCCGATCCTGTAAAGCTACCTCATCCCTGAGTAACAAAGGCTATATATAACTCCAATTGTAACAAGATTTTAGCCCGTGAAAGAAAGCCCTGTCGAGATCATTAAAAATCGCTATATACTTAACCAAATTACACGTAGGCGAAGCCGCGGGCGGAAAGCTAGTCAGCAATATATCGAAATTCTCGTGTCACAATGTTCGTTCCCGTGCTCCTACGTAACGGCTCGACCGATTCTCATGAAGTTTTGTCGCCTTATAGAGTAGGAATGCGAAAACCAACATATATTTTAAGAGACGTTTTTTTTTTTGGTTTTTCGTTGGTATGTTGTTAGTAACCTAATAGAAGAAGAAGCAGAAAATGTCAAATGATTTTCTTGTCTTTCACAGCTGCGAAGCTTTATAAAGCTCACAATTAGCGATGAGCCCGTTTGCCCTTAAATGTGTTAGTGCAGGAAACTGTGAATAAAGGGCCGACCACGCACTCACGAGCTGCCAGCCACGGATGGCGACTTCACTGTATGGTGTGCCTAAGTTTGCCCCCCCCCCTTTTTAGAGCTTTTTAAAGCTTCTAACTAATTTTAAGGCAATAATTAATCGTTATGGCTACTCTACAATGACAAATAATTTAAATTTGTTTTAGTTATACAATAGAATCCGGATATAACGACATTCGAGGGTTACTGTGTCGTACTAACCGGGTGACGTACGAAACGGACGGATTTTATACAAATATATTGCGATACGAAACTCGAGTAAACATAGTCGCTATAACCGGTTGGTCGTTATAAGCGAAGTCGTTATAATCGGAGTCGTTATAAGCGAAGTCGTTATAAGCGGAGTCGTTATAAGCGAAGTCGTTATAAATGAATTCCACTGTACGTTAGTTTGATATTAAGATTTGTCATAATTTTATGATGTTTTTAAATATATTAAATATACACTTAAACATTGCGTTCACGCATTAATTGTCCAAAATCCAAAATCGGGTGTGAGACACCCACGTTACCAGGTCACCAGTTTCACAAAGCTTTAAGGCTGTACCGAGCTTTTTTAAATAGTCCTTAACACGGTTAGCTCGTTACTTATATCCACTAGTATATGTACTTACAAAGATTAAAGGTTTGTCTGTTTGAAATGGATGTTGCTCCGAAACTGCTGAACCAATTTCGAAAAATTCTTTCACAGTTTGAAAGCCACACTGTTCCCGAGTGAGATTAACTATGTTTGATATTCAAAAATATTAGGGTTCCTTAATAAAACATGAATGATCTAAGCCGAGGTGTGAGATTGGTGAATTTTTTAACACTTTAGATTGGTACATCCATACGTATGCAACTTTGTATGTTTATTACGCTTAAACTAGTTAACCGATTTTGATGAAATTTGGTATGGAGATAGACTAAACTTTATATATATATATAACTCAAATTGTAACAAGATTTTAGCCCGTGAAAGAAAGCCCTGTCGAGATCTTAAAAAAACGCTATATACTTAACCAAATTACACGTGGACGAAGTCGCGGGCAAAAGCTTCTAGTTAATGATCAAAACAAAGCCTAAATAAGCTTAGGTTTAAAAGATTTTTTTTGAAAAATCATTTTATAATAGATTATTTTGATGATGAAAACGCTTCGGAATGAATTAGCTCAGCTTGAGCTGGAGCACTCCAGCCTAACTTCGATAAGTGTGATGGGATCTTCTTGCCTGCTTCTTATCAGCTTGGTCTCAGGCATAGAATCACTTTAGATAATTCATAATGGTCCTATGTACCTTTAATGAATAAATATATTTTGAATTGTGTAGTTGAATTTTAACGAGCAGGCTGGTCACTTCGAGTGATGTGCCAACCGCCCATGGCCAGGGAGGCTTACAAGTGAGTCGCCGGCCTTTAAGAAATGCTCTTTTTTTGAAGTTTTGTATCACGAGTGTGAATCAGTTGCTATGTGTGTAAACAGCCTTACATGTAGTCAAGTGTCCTAGCAGGGTTAGGTTACGGAGTCTTCGTTTCCATTGTAAGGTTTGTGACATTTAAAAAAAAATACGTGATAAAAAAAAAACATTAATTCTCTATGAAAATCGTCAAAGGCGAACATGTACTGACGGTTCCTATATCAAGGGCGTATGAATCGGTAGAAAACACTTCGGTTGTCTGGAAGAGATCGCTTCAAACTCAAAATATCAATGACTGGCTGGATGATCGGCCTCCTTGATTTGCAAGGTGCTGGCAAGACTTTACAGCGACTATAAAATTATCTCAGAGGGGATTCATTTGGTCATCATCACTGTTCCAACCTTCAACATAGAAGAGTAAGACATACAAGCATTGGCAACTCAAGATTTTAACTGTCCCGATGCTGGGCAACAAGATCCCGTATCACCAGGATGTCTGTCTTCCCACCACTGCACGTTTCGTGGGACATTGCTTACCACGCACCACCACGTTATGGTACCAGCGGGTACCAAAGTATTTCCGAAGCTGGTGCATTTCTTCACATATGTTCCCATTGGAATAGACTCTTGGACCTTGAGATACGAGTGCTTGTATTCAAGAATTAAGGAGGCATCTGGTGACACCAAAGAGCTGGTGCTTTTCTCGATTCCATTCGAGTGGGGTTTTGGAACTTGGGATACAAGGACACAGTTATTAAGGAATTAAATGGGCCTTAGTAGTGGTGACCTGGTGACCATTAAGGCTGCTCAGTCACAAGGCACAAACTTTTTTCTTCAGTTTTTGCTTCTGCATATCGAGACAATTACATAAACAGAAAAAATAATAATTTTTGTGTGTAATGGAGACGGACAACCACTTCAAAAAGTGCGTCACTGTGTCCCTGTGTGTGTTACACACATATGAGATTAAAAACGCGTAAAATTACGAGTGTTGCCAGAGCTCTATAAACTCTACCATTGGATATTGTGACGGTTAAAATGTCGCGGTGTGTTGCCAGTTCTTCTCTTTTTTTTATGCAGGATGCCGGTCACTTTGAGTGATGTGCCCGTGGACACCAGCAACGCCAGGAGGCTTGCTTCTCTGTTTTGGGAAATTACAGCAGATGTGGTGGCTATCGAGTTTCTTATCGGTTCTTCTCATTTGTCGCCTTCCGAACCACTTAGTCTCTACCTCTGCTCTACCCTCTGCCCCAGAGTGGGGCCTTGGGACACTATGTAAGTCTTCTCGGTAGATAACTGCCTTGCAAACCGGTGGTAGTGTTAATGACGATTCAAAAGTGTCTCAATACCTACTTGAATAAAGATATTTTGATTTTGAGAGGCGTAGAGTTTCTTGCCAGTTCTTCTCGGTACTCTGCCCTCTGCCCCAAAAAGGGGCCTTGGGACACTATGTAAGTCTTCTCGGTAGATAACTGCCAACCGAACTGGTGACAGTGTTAATGACGATTCAATAGTGTCTCAATACCTAATTGAATAAAGATATTTTGATTTTGAGAGGCGTAGAGTTTCTTGCCAGTTCTTCTCGGTACTCTGCCCCAAAGTGGGGCCTTGGGACACTATGTAAGTCTTCTCGGTAGATAACTGCCAACCGAACCGGTGGCAGTGTTAATGACGATTCAATAGTGTCTCAATACCTACTTGAATAAAGATATTTTGTGTTTGATAAGGCAAGATAATTGGAACAGCAGAAAATGACAATGCTGAGTTTCTTTCCGGTTCTTCTCGGTAGATGACAGCCTTCCGTTGGCAGTGTTAATGACGATTCAAAAGTGTCTTTAACTACTTGATCAAAGATATCCTGAGTTTGTGTTAATTATTTTTTTACTCTAACATCACTGTGTTTAATTAATTAATATTAACATATCACAAGTCATATATAATCCTCACATAATGTAATTCGAGCATGGGGTGCTGTGCACAGGCGCGCTGTGCACAGGCGCTTATTAAGGAATTAAGTAGGCCTAAGTCAGCACTGGTGATCCAAGAGCTGGTGCTTTCCACGCTCAGGGTATAAGCATCGCGATACAGCGAGGAAATGCCGTCAGCATTGTGGGTACTCTGCCACAAGGGACCGAACTTTTTAAATTTGTTTTAGTTTTGTTTTATCTTAGGTTATATTAGTTAGGTTAATATCAAGAATGTTTTGTGTTTATTTAATAATTATTGGGTTTGTTTGTTTGAAAAAAAATATAAGTAACGTATTAAAATAAAACAAAACACAAAACTAAAACAAATTTAAGTTGCATATTTTAGTTTGGTTAATAAGAGTATTTTTTTTTAAATGTTGATAAATTCCAATAACATAATAAATATTAGTACCTAATAGTTAATATATATATATATATACACGTGGTGTGGTCTGTTGTAAAAGCGACGTTATTCTTGCATTCGTGATGTCTATGCAAAATATTATCAAAGCGTAGTGAAGATGCAGTTGCGCATAATAAAGTATACATTTTTCCATGACACACAGTCACGGGCGTCTGTCACACCATATTGTAACGCATTTAGACTTTATTTGGAAAAGTGGCAAAGCAAAAAAATGTCCTATTGTAGTGTAAACTGATTAATAAAGAAACGGAAGCCCTATGCTTGAAAGGCCTATACTTGGAGGCTCAATGTTCGAAGTTTTGTGCTTGGAAGCTCTCCGCTCAGAAGCCCTTTGCTTGGAAGCTCTCTGTTTGGAAGCCCTCTGCTTGGAAGCCTTCTGCTTTAAAGCCCTTTGCTTGGAAGCTCTCTGTTTGGAAGCCCTCTGCTTGGAAGCCTTCTGCTTTAAAGCCCTTTGCTTGGAAGCCCTCTGCTTGGAAGCCTTCTGCTTTAAAGCCCTTTGCTTGGAAGCCCTCTGCTTGGAAGCCCTCTGCTTGGAAGCCTTCTGCTTTAAAGCCCTTTGCTTGGAAGCTCTCTGTTTGGAAGCCCTCTGCTTGGAAGCCCTCTGCTTGGAAGCCCTGTGCTTGGAAGCACTGTGCTTGGATGCTCTCTGCTTGGAAGCACTATGCCTGAAAGTACTATACTTGGAAGCACTATGTTGGGAAGCCCTACGCTCAGAAGCCCTATACTTGAAAGCCCTATGCTCAGAAGCCCTCTGCGTGGAAGCCCTATGCTGAGATAAGATTTATAAAACAGTGTTTATAATTTAACTTGATTAAAACTCTTTTTCTAAAAGCTTTTTTTTAATTACATCACTACCAAGTTAAACTACCAAGTTTATGGAGCCTTACCTTACGGGATCAGCATCCTTATTTTCTTTTCAAGTTTCATTTTATGTAACAGGAGGCAAACGAGCAGGCAGGGCACACCTACCAGGAGGCTTACAAGTGAGTCGTCGACCTTTAAGGACGAGGCACGGTTATGATAATCGTGATGTTTTTTTTAAACATAATAACACGCGTCGGTGTAACACGCGGCCCGTGCACCGCTAAGTGCATACGGGGCTTCAAATGCAATTTCCAGTCTCGCTTTTATTTCAACCCCGTTTCGCGCGAAAATACCTTAAAACGGTACACGGTGTAAGAGGGGACCATATTTTAAAAAAACACACACTTTATTTTGTGTAACAGAAAGCAAACGAGCAGGGTCTTTGAGTGCTAACCGCCCATGGGCAACAACGCCAGGGGGCAAGCGAGTTGCCAGCCTTTAAGCTCTTTTTGTTTTATAGAAGAGGGGGCAAACGAGCAGGAGGCCCTTCAGGAAAAGCGTTCTCAGCATCTTCTACCATGGGGTGTGTTCGGTGGGGTTGTTCATATTAATACCTGCAGCTGAATCCCATCTTCGGACATACAGGCACAATACGAAATTCCACCTGTATCAGCTGAATGTCTGTCGTTCCAGCACTGCGCGTTTCGTGAGACAATTCTTACCACGCACCACCACGTTATGGTACCAGCTGGTACCACGGTATTTCTGAACCATTACGCCTTGGGGTCCTTCAAGACAAAAGCGTACCACTCCCTTCAAGGCCGGCAACGCACTCACGAGCCCCCGGCCACATGAGTGTGGGTGGCGTCTTAACCTTTATGGTGTGCTCCTGCTCGATTGCTCACTCAAGAAAAAATTAATCTAAAATAATTCACTTTTCTCGATCAACATCCTTAAAGAGCGTAACACACACTGAAAGACCGGCTACTCACCAGCTCAAGCCTCTAAAGGGTAGCGGCTTAACCTTTATGCTGTAACTCCTGCTCGATTGCTCACTCTTCTATCAAGAAAAAAATTAATCTAAAATAATTCACTTTTCTCGATCAACATCCTTAAAGAGCGTAACACACCCTAAAAAGCCGGCAACATACCAGCTCCCAACCTCTCTGGCGGTGAATTCACCTTTATGCTGTGCCACCTGCTCGTTTGCCCACTCTTCTTACAAAAGAATGCCATCATGCGACGGTTAATGACGCATCGAATTTTCACTTTGACAGTTCTGACATTTGACAATGACAGTTCGCAGACATACAATGAAAAAAAGTAAAAAGGAATGCTTTTGTTTTTTATATTAATATAAAACAAAATGGCGCCAACTGGGGGAGAGGTCGCTGAACCTTTGTAAGGGGTGTGAACAATTTGTACTGGGATTGATATTTCAATAAAAATATTAGCTCTTTCAACTGTTAGCTTTTGCACGCGACTTCGTTCGTGGTTTAAATACAAAATGTCATCCCCTTTTTCAAACCCCTCTTTCGCGATAAAAAGTTTCCCTCGCGTTCCATACAATTAACGATTCGTCAATCCATTTAACGACCACTCTCCTTATAACGCCATAAAATGCACTGCTTTCAGTGTCGTTATATAGGCTTTACACGTTCGATTGAACGATAAACCCTCTAAAACGTCCGATTCAATTTATGGTTGGTTTAGCGTCTATTCCATTCTGATTTATCTTCTCACCATTTAACGACCCCTCTATATAACGCCATAGACTGCACACTCTCTCCAGTGTCATTATATAGAGTTTATACAGGTGAAACGTGATTCGATTGAACGATAAACCCTCTTAAACGTCTGAATCAATTTATGGTTGGTTTCGCTTCTATTCCATTCTGGTTTATCTTCTCACCATTTAACGAACCACTCTATATAACGCCACAAAATGCACACTCCCTTCAGTGTTATACAGAGTTGACACTGTAAATTAGGTAGAACAGAAAAATTATCGGAATTTAAATCAAAAAATATAAATAATTATGACAAATGAAAGCTCGCTTCTCTTCATGATCTCATGCCCCCCGATGGGGCAAAGGGCCACATCCAACCACCATCGCGCTCCCTTCGCATCATCAGCACGTCGCCAGGTCTGCAAGTCTTCCGCTTCCCTTGAGGATTCCATGCCACGCAACTCGGCATCTCTCCGGAGAGTTTGGATAACCCATTCCCACTCATTTAACTAAGATATCAATAAGCTTTTAACTATAGTTTCTTACTTAGATTAAATTGTCTATGGTGCGATGTTTGTGCTGCTGAGTGATGGGAGTTTCTTGCCTGTTCTTGTCGTTCGCTTTGCACATAGTGAAAATAATTGATGTAATTAACAACAGTTATTAAGAAACTTGCTTAAAGCTCTATTTGGGAGATATGCTTTGTTGTTATGTTTGTCGTTGGATTGTCGTTGGTTTGTTGTTAGGTTGGCTGTTATGTTTGTTGTTAGGCTTGTTGTTGGTTTGAGTTGGTTTTTCGTTGGTTAGTTGTTGCTTTATTGTTAGATTAGTTGTTATGCTTGTAGTTGGTTTATCGAGAGCTTTGTTGTTGGATTGACTTGGTTTGTCGTTGAATTGTTGTTGCTTTGTTGTTATGCTTGACGTTGGTTTTTTGTTATGTTTGTTGTTAGGCTTGTTGTTGGTTTGAGTTGGTTTGTTGTTAGCTTTGTTGTTATGTTTGTTGTTGGATTGAGTTGGTTTGTCCTTGAATTGTTGTTGCTTTGTTGTTATGCTTGTCGTTGGTTTTTTGTTAGGTTTGTTGTTATGTTTGTTGTTAGGCTTGTTGTTGGTTTGTCATTGGTTAGTTGTTAGGTTATCATATCAATCATAGATTCTGTTATAGAGGACTCATATGAATTCGTCATTTTATACCATATATTTTAGCCGTGTATATTTTAGTGTTATTGAAATAAAATGAACAATCAAATTTAACATTTTGTAAGCTATAAGCACACGCATGCAGCTCCGTCTGTATATCGTGATATGAGTAACAGACGGAGCTGCATGCGAAAGCTAGTCACGATAAAGCCTTTGATGTGTAGGCTGTATGTAGGGCACACGCATTATGCGACACTAAACACCTATTACTACGCACTCACTCGCTAGGGCGTAGACCTCACGCAGACCTAAGAACATTTTAGACATTTGTAGGTATGAGCATAGGTTTCTATAAAGTCCCAGCACTTATAACCAAATTGACTTCTGACAAATTTAAAACCCGCGTAAAGGGTATTTTGGTTGAAAAGGCATACGTAATATTTAGAGGCCAAAGATCGCTTTAATGTGTCTCTGCATCGGGACAGTTCAATTCTTGAGTAGCCTCACAGTGCCTTGTTATTTTAATTGTCAGTAGCACAGTTTTGTATTAATTGTTTATTTCAAAAGAGCAGCTATCGAGTTTCTTGCCGGTTCTTCTCGGTATATGACTGCCTTCCGAACCGATTCAAAAGTGTCTTAAGACCTACTTGAATAAAGATATTTTGAGTTTGAGGACAAATGAAAAATATAACTCAAACTCAAAATATCTAAGGTAACATAGGACCATTTTGAATCAATACGATTCTTCTTCTAAAATTCTTTAATTCTTCTCAGCTTGTATGATTGATAATGATCCCCGCTAAGTATCGCTGAGCTGGAGCTAAATCTCAAAGTTTTCCATCATCAAAATCTATTATAAAAAGCCATTTCTAAAAGCTTCTGATTAACTGCTTTTTTTAATTTTGCCTCAAACTCAAAATATCTTTATTCAAGTAGGTCTATAAAAAGACACTTTTGAATCGTCATTAACACCACCACCGGTTCGTAAGGCATTTACAGAGAAGAACCAGCAAGAAACTCACCTCCTCTCAAACTCCAAATAACATTACTCAAGTAGGTCTTGAGACACTTTTGAATCGTCATTAACACTACCACCGGTTCGGAAGCCAGTCATCTACCGAGAAGAACCGGCAAGAAACTCGATAGCTAGAAGAAGAATCGACTAAGAAACGCGTCGCTCTCTTGGCGTGCAGATCGTGAGATCCAACGATCATTGGAGGATTTGGGCCGCACGTGTTCGGTGGAGTGTCACTGTGTCACAATTAATTATAAAGTGTTGATCACAATTCTGTTCGTATTTTGTGAAAATTCATTCACACTTTGATGCACTGACAGTAGTAGCATATGAATTTCATGTTCGTACATCCAGGCTGAATACAAAATTCCACCAGTATCACCATGATGTCTGTCGTTCCAGCACTGCGCGTTTCGTGAGACATTCCTTACCACGCACCACCACGTTATGGAACCAGGTGGTACCACTGTATTTCCGAACCATTACGACTTAGGGTCCAACAAAAGCGTACCCCCCCTCCCAGCCACGTGAGTGACTATGAGTGGCGACTATTTGGTGGTCCTCCAGCTCGTTTGTTCCTCTCTTCTATAAAAGAATAGAAGATGTTAAGATGTATGTACATATTAGAGCAACGGGCGGTCTTATCTATCTATCTACTTCAGAATAAAGAGCAGGACTTAAACGTTTGTAGATTGTCTGTTGTGTTTGAAATTTATTGCACTTAAATAGCAGAAGTAGAAGATGTTAATACATATAAGAGCAATGAGCAGCCCTATCGCTAATAAGCGATCTCTTCCAGGCAACCCACTGATTTTTAATGGTAAGTAATTAAAGACGCCTGATAGTCAGTAACGGTGATCCAAGAGCTGGTGTTTCTCTTGTAGAAGCATCGCGACACGAGAATATGACAGTGTGGCTACTCTGTCACAAGGACCGAACCTTTGAATTTGTTTCATTTTATGTTATATTAGTTAGTTTAAGTTTCTAATTTATATATAAGTATATATAAACACAAGTAAATTATTTATATTTAATAATAATATAATTAAAAAATAGTTGCTAAGTTGTTCTGTATCACTTAATTTTTATAACTCTTAGAGAGAGACAGAGATGGCTATATAATCTAAATCTTTCGTGCGGTCTACGCGTTCATAGATCTATGGTCTGTGTCTTTCATCTCTAGGGGTGCGCTAGGCATACGCTTCTAGTTGAATTAGACCGCGCCAATGCATAGGAACACTATTTTTTAATAACTTCGATAATTAAAAAAAAAAAAAGTGTTTTATCTATGGTTGTTATTGTATGGTCAACTGTCAAGAGGTGGTGTTACGTCAAAATATCTATTTTAAGTAAAGATATTTTAATATATTTAAAATATTTCACATTGTCACTTAAACAATTAGTGACAGACGCAAACAAACATAGAATGCTACTTAAAAAAGTGTAAAATCAATCGCGTCACTCGATTTAACGACAAAATCTCTAAAACGTCGAAGTCAATTGGCTTTGGTTGGTTAAGGTTCTATTCGATTTTTCATTTTCAACTTCCCATTAACGATCACTCTCTATAACGCCATAATATACACACTCCCCTCAGTAACGTTATATAGAGTATACACTCACGTCACTCGTTGTAACAAAAAAGCTCTCTAAAAACTCAAAATCAATTGGTGTCGGCGACTAGGAATAGGAATTAGGATTATATAGAATAAATTGTGTAAAAATATATAGTCCATAGATAAGTAACTGAGAAAAACTAGTACATAAGTATAATTCTTAGACTTAAGTTAATAAAGGAACGCCAGCCAACTTGAAAGTAGGGAGTTGTGCGTTAATTAAGCTAAGGTTATATAATGTATGAGGTACTAGTTTTAAGAAATAGTAAAATTGGCAAAATGTTAATAAATGCGCTGCTTCGCCTAGAGGTAAACTTTAACGGTCGCATAGCTCTCGGTGGGGTGTAACATGTTGCAAGGGCTCCGATACGACGAAAGCCCCGCCCACAAATGAACCTCGGCGGGGGTGTAGCGGGGAGCGCTCCGTAACGATGTAGGAGCTCTCGTCGCGGTATAATGATCGAGGTACCTAAGCTCCCCGAGATCTATGCGACACTCTCTCACACGGCGCGACCTCAACGGATCAACAACTAGGCGGAGCAGTACGAACAAAAGAAGCCTTTCACTCCTCCGAAGACCCAAGACTACGGCATCGCCCTTCTACACCTTACGTACTAACAGGGGTGCGTGGGCCGAACGAGACCAGCGCATATACGTTCGTTCGGCAACTCCGTGGCGTCAACGATCACCGGTCTTACAAGCCAGAACAGTTACGGACGGCTTGGTTATCGCACTCTGTATCACACTGACATTGTGCAGGCCTCGCCGCTCCGATTAACTACCTGATCGGCCACAACATTTGGTCCTTCGAGCCGGATCCTGTAAAGAAGTTAAGAAGATGCCAGTCACGAGGTCACAACGTGGGATGCAGCAAGAACCAGCCGCGACTGCCACCACCTCGCCCGCAATCACGTCGGAATCGACGCGGGCTACGGTGGCGGATATCTCCAGGGAGCAGTCGACGTCTGCGGGCGCAGCTAGCCAGCCAGGTCAAGCCTCGACCTTGGCACCAGCGGGTTCCACCCGGCGAGCTACGTCCAGGGTTGTATCAAAAGCCATTTCCAGGAGGCAAGCCGCAGCCAGGGAAGAGCTGGCGCGTGCCGAGCTGCAAGAAGCTCAGGCAGCGGCGCGTCTAGCCCGTATACGGCTAGAGATGGAAACGGACGAGTCAGATAACTCCGTCATTGAAGAAAATGAAGAGGACCGCAACGAACAGATTCGCAGTTGGATGCAAGCTTCAGACCCGAGAGTACCGACAGGGAAACCGGAATTGAAAAGCGATGCGCAGACAATAGCCGAAGCTATTAAGGAAGCCATGGCGACTACAGCTCCTCAACCGAAATATATTCAGGAGCTGCCTACGTTCGAGGGAGACAGCGCTGTGTGGACGGCATTTCGCGTCGTCTACGAGGATACAGCGCCATTATTCTCGAGCGTACAAAACATGGCTCGGCTGCGCAAAGCTATCAGGGGTACAGCGAGGGACAGTATCAAGAGCCTACTATACTCAGAAGTGAAGCCAGAAGAAATCCTCACGGCACTGCGGCGAAGATTCGGGAGACCCGACGCGTTGGTGATGGCAGAATTAGAGAAGCTGAAGGCGTTATCTCGGGTTACAGAGAACCCGCGCGATATATGCGTCTTCGCGAGCCAGCTTAGCAACTGCGTAGCGTCAATCACCGGACTGAAGAGGCCACAGTATTTACACTCACCGGAGCTAGTGAAGACAGTGCTTGAGAAGTTACCATCGATTCTTAAATTTCGATGGTACGACTTCACGGCTTCCAGAGATGAGGATTCCTTCTCGAGCATACAGACCATCAGCGACTTCCTCAACCTAGAAGCGGACAAGTGCGGAGCGTTCGCGATTATAGAAGAAAATCAATACTTGAAGCCGAGCGCAACGAAGAGGCCGATAAGGCAGGCGGCTCATAACGTCACCGAATGCAACAGCAAGGGCAAGGACGAAGTCAAGTGCCCCGATTGCGATGGCCCTCATCGCCTTGCTGATTGCCAACGTTTTTTAAGAGCGGCGGTCAACGACAGATGGGAGACCGCGAAAAGATTGAAAATCTGCTTTAAGTGCCTTATCGGCAAACACAGGAAGGAAACATGCCTAAAACCACCGTGCAGGATGTGTCGTAGATGGCACCACAATCTACTACACGTGACTGTGGAGAACGAAGCACATCATGAACAGGCAGAGCCAGAGACAACCGCCGCGGTCAACACTTTAAGGACGCCGAAGGCGATTTTGAAGATTGTGAAGGTGGAGGTGTTCGGCCCGACTGGGAGTAAGATAATACTGGCACTACTGGATGAAGGCTCGACAGTCACGCTGCTGGACGAGGACGTCGCAAGAAGCATCGGCATTCAAGGCCCCTACCGACCGTTAACAATCGAAACTATCGGTGGGGGACAAATGGAGCAGCGAGAATCTATGACGCTCGACTTGGAATTAAGAGGCCTTAAGCAGGAACGTCGAAGCGTTCTCAAGGGAGCTAGAACCATAAAGGCACTTAAACTGGCTCCTCAGTACATCGACACGAACCGCTTAAGGAGATACGACCATTTACGTAGCATACTTCAGGATGTGTGCTACGAAGGTGAATCCCCGAAGCTACTCATCGGGCAGGACAATTGGGAATATATTGTCACACTACAGCTGAGAAAAGGTAAACAAGGGCAGCCAGTAGCATCGCGAACGAAGCTCGGATGGGTCCTGCATGGCGCGGACAGCGGTTCTTCAGCAACGGTGAATTACGTGAACGTATGTGCGCACACCTGCGTCGTAGAAGATCAAATAGACAAAATTATAAAAGAACACTTCTCAGTCGAGTCACTGGGGATTCAGCCGAAAAAGCCTTCAACCGACGTGGAGCAACGAGCGCTTCGCGTGCTAGAGAATACTAGCCAGCGCATGGAAGACGGCCGATTCAAAGTTGGGTTGCTGTGGAAACATGAAGACTTGCGACTCCCGAATAACTACGCTTCAGCTCTAAACAGGTTCCGAGGAACGGAGAAAAAGCTGCAAAAGGACGCTGACTTAAGGAAACAGTACCAAGCGCAGATCGAGAACCTGTTAAGAAGCGGATACGCCGAAGAAGCGCCAGCCGAACGCGACTCACCTAGAACATGGTACCTGCCGCACTTTCCAGTAGTGCACCCTGTGAAGAAAAAGCTGAGAATCGTGTTCGACGCCGCAGCCAAGTACGGCGGGGTCAGCCTTAACGACGTCTTGCTATCTGGACCAGATTTGCTGCAGTCGCTGTTCGGTGTGTTGGTGCGATTTCGGCAAGGCCCCGTAGCGGTTGCTGCTGACATCAAGGAGATGTTTTTGCAAGTCCGGATAGCGGAAGAAGACAGAGACAGTCTCAGGTTCCTGTGGAGAAACAACGGAGAAGCGATCGTGAAGGAGTACCGAATGACTTCGGTCGTATTTGGAGCTGCATCGTCACCCTGCACGGCGATCTTCATAAAAAACAAAAATGCGAGAGACTACGTCAGCAAGTACCCGGAGGCCGCCCGAGCCGTCGAACGCAACCACTACATGGACGATTATCTACAGAGCTTTCATAGTGTCGACGACTGTAAACGAATAATGAAACAAGTCGACATAATCCATAAAGCGGCGCGCTTCGAGCTACGAGGCTGGGCTTCGAATAAGAACGAAATCGTGGAAGCTGGCGGTGAAGAAGTGCATTTGGGCGACGACGAAGAGAAAACTCTGGGGCTGCGCTGGCTGACGCACGACGACCACCTGGGCTTCAGGAGTCAGCTCCGCAAAATACGCGAAGAAGTAGCGACTGGCGTACAAACGCCTACGAAGCGAGAGGTCACGGGTGCGGTCATGTCCACGTTCGATCCGCTTGGATTGCTGGCGCCAATTCTAATACAAGGGAAAAAGCTAATACAGAGTTTATGGCGAAGTGGCGTCGGATGGGATGATGAGATTGCCGCAAGTGACATCGCGGCATGGAGAAACTACCTCGTCTGCATTGAAAAGATGCGCGACATAAAACTGCCGCGGTGCATATCACCTTTTTCCACCGAGGGGGAGCTGCATACGTTTTGCGACGCTAGCGAAACAGCGTATGCAGCTGCGGTTTATTGGCGATCACGCGAAGGAAATCGCTATATAACACGTCTTATCGCGGCTAAGGCGAGAGTGACACCGCTGAAACCAACGTCGATGCCTAGACTGGAACTACAAGCGGCCGTGTTGGGAAGCAGGCTCACCAATTCTATTGAAAAGGAAATCGACCTAACCGTCAACAAAAAGATATACTGGTCAGATTCTAGCGTCGTGCTGTCTTGGATTAAGACCGACCCACGAACTTTCAAAACCTTCGTGGCGCATCGGTTGGCCGAAATTGAGGAGACATCGAAGCCTTGCGAGTGGCGCTGGGTGCCAACCGCGCAAAATCCTGCAGACGACGCAACCAGAGATCCACCTGAGGGTTTCAACGCTCAGCACAGGTGGTTCAACGGCCCCGATTTCCTGCAGAGAGATGAAGACAAATGGCCTGCCGCGAGGTGCTTCTCTAAGGAAAAAACCGAAGAGGATAAGATAACAGAGAAGGTCAACGCGATTCGACAGGCTGAGAGCATTCCACTTCCCGAACGATTTTCCTCATGGTCAAGACTGTGGCGATCAACGGCACGAGTTTTACAGTTCATCGACTCGTGTCGGAGGCCAGAAAAACGATCCGAAGATGTGCCAAAAGGTGAAGCGCGGACGTCAAGAAAGCGTTTCTACGTTCCAATTGGAGAGACGCAACTACGACGCGCCGAGGACTTGCTGATTAGACACAGTCAGAGGGCTAGCTTCGGGCAAGAGATAGAACGCCTAGAACAAGGAAAACCGATCGCGAGCGGAGGCCAGTTGAAACAAATAGACGTCGCGCTAACGGACGGCGTGATTAGACTTCGTGGCAGAATTAACGCGATCGCGGGCGTTGGTCACGACTATCGCTCACCGATCTTATTGGACGGCCGAAGTCCTATTGGAAGACTGATAGTAAAACATTATCATTGTCAGTTTAACCACGGAAATCATGCCACCGTTATGAACGAGATAAGACAACGCTATTGGCTAATTGGCTTAAGATCAGTGTTACGCAGCATTCAACGAACGTGTCAAACATGCAAAGCGCTCAAGGCGAGGCCAGCGGACCAACCGGCAGGTGACTTACCGGAGGAGAGACTACGTCATGGCGAGCATCCTTTCACGTGCACCGGTGTGGACTACTTCGGCCCTATGCTTGTCACAATCGGGAGGCGAAGAGAAAAAAGATGGGGCGCACTCTTCACGTGCCTCACTACCAGAGCAGTCCATCTAGAGATGGTGCCTAGCCTCAGTGCCGATTCAACTATCATGGCACTAAGGAGATTCGCGGCGCGACGAGGAATGCCGAAGGTCATTTACTCTGACAACGGGACAAACTTCGTGAAGGCTGACAAGGAGCTTCGCCAAGCCTTACAGAACATGCAAAACGAGGAGGTAATTGTCGAAGCGGAAAGAATAGGCGTGCGGTGGAAATTCATACCACCGGGGGCGCCAAATATGGGAGGCGCCTGGGAGCGCCTAGTGCGCTCTATTAAAACCGCACTAGACGTGACCCTGAGAGAACGAGTCCCCAAAGAAGAGGTACTGCACACGCTGCTGCTGGAGGCGGAACACATGGTGAACTCAAGACCGATCACCAACCTGTCCGACAACGACGAAGAGGAGGCGCTAACTCCCAACCATTTTCTTATTGGGAGATCTAGCGGAGCGGCGCGCATCGGTAGCTTCCCGGAGGCCAAGCTGGTCGGCAAAAACGATTGGAGGACTGTGCAACGACTAGCCGACAACCTTTGGAGGAGATGGCTGAAGGAATACCTGCCCACACTGTTGCCGAGACGAGCGCAGGGACGAGCAGACAGCGCTCAGTCGCAGCCAGGTGACGTGGTCCTTATTGTCGACCACACTCTTCCACGATGCACTTGGCCCAGAGGGACGGTCCACACCACCTATCCCGGGCCCGACGGACGCGTGCGGATCGTGGATGTTAAGACAAGAGGCGGAGTGCTGCGGAGACCAACGTCGAGGATCGTGCTGTTGGTGCCAAAGAAGTCGCCGGGCAAAGAAGACTGTGCTGCGCACGAGGGGGAGAATGTCGGCGACTAGGAATAGGAATTAGGATTATATAGAATAAATTGTGTAAAAATATATAGTCCATAGATAAGTAACTGAGAAAAACTAGTACATAAGTATAATTCTTAGACTTAAGTTAATAAAGGAACGCCAGCCAACTTGAAAGTAGGGAGTTGTGCGTTAATTAAGCTAAGGTTATATAATGTATGAGGTACTAGTTTTAAGAAATAGTAAAATTGGCAAAATGTTAATAAATGCGCTGCTTCGCCTAGAGGTAAACTTTAACGGTCGCATAGCTCTCGGTGGGGTGTAACATGTTGCAAGGGCTCCGATACGACGAAAGCCCCGCCCACAAATGAACCTCGGCGGGGGTGTAGCGGGGAGCGCTCCGTAACGATGTAGGAGCTCTCGTCGCGGTATAATGATCGAGGTACCTAAGCTCCCCGAGATCTATGCGACACTCTCTCACACGGCGCGACCTCAACGGATCAACAACTAGGCGGAGCAGTACGAACAAAAGAAGCCTTTCACTCCTCCGAAGACCCAAGACTACGGCATCGCCCTTCTACACCTTACGTACTAACAGGGGTGCGTGGGCCGAACGAGACCAGCGCATATACGTTCGTTCGGCAACTCCGTGGCGTCAACGATCACCGGTCTTACAAGCCAGAACAGTTACGGACGGCTTGGTTATCGCACTCTGTATCACACTGACATTGTGCAGGCCTCGCCGCTCCGATTAACTACCTGATCGGCCACAACAATTGGCTTTGGTTCGTTTAGCTTGTATTCCATTCTACATTTTCTTCTCTCTATTTAACGACCACTCTCTATAACGCTATTACATCCACAGTCCCTTCGGTATCGTGTATATAAAGTTTACACTGTAATTAATTATATATTACACTTTTTATGTAATATATAATTAATTACTACTTTTGAAGCGTCGAAGCCTTAAAAGTGTGTATATATGTATAATTAAAGAAAAACATTCCTCTTATTAAATAAGGACACCCTTAAGCGCTATAAAGGGTGCTTGCAATTATGTATCATTTTTGATGTTACAAGTGTAAGGAAAAAAACACCCCTGTATACAGGGATAGAGGGTGTGCTTTTATAGATTTTTGAAGCAAACGAGCAGGAGCTGGTGCGTTGCTGGCCTTTGAGGATGTGGTACGCTCTTTAAGGACGTTGATTGAGAAAATTAAAGTATTTTGAATTACATTTTTCTTTATAGAAGAGTGGGCAAACGGGCAGGAGGCAAACCATAAAGGTGAATTCACTGCCCACACAGGCTGGGAGCTGGTGTGTTGCCGGCCTTTTAGGATGTGGTACGCTGTTTAAGGACGCTGAGCGAGAAATGTGAAGTATTTTGAATTACATTTTTCTTTATAGAAGAGTAGGCAAACGAACAGGAGGCATACCATTAAGGTAAAGTCGCCGCCCATAAAGGGTGGGAGCTGGTGCGTTGCCAGCCTTTTATAGAGTTGCAGGTCTTGATGGATTTAAGTCGTGTTGATTCGGAAATAACATTTTTATAATTCTATTCGAACAAGTTACAAAAATTCACAATACAATTATATTTTACCGGATTTAAACACGTTTTTAAGACGTAATATACCAGTTTAGCCTAGTTCCAAGACACAGGCTGAGTCTCTTGCCTGCCTCTTCTCTCACGGTCTTAAGTGTTGGAACAAAAGATTTAATTTTATATTATTAATTTGGTATTTTCACCATCTTTAAAATATTGTTAATAAAACAAACTGAGTTTCTTGCCTGTTTCTTCTCAACACGTGTTACTATGTTGTTGTGTATTGTAAAATGTATTAACAAAAAAACGATGATTGTCAAAGTTCAAAATATATATTTAGCAATAGAACAATTCCTAACTTCTTCTTAGCTACCTCTAAACCAATTCTCATCCAAATCGGTTCAGCCGTTCTTGTGTTATAAAGTCAAAGTCAAAATCTTTATTCAGTGAGGTACATAGGACCATTTTGTATCGTCTCAAATCTAACTACGCCTGTTCGTACGCGACAAACAGAAGAAGCAGGCAAGAAACTCGGCTTGGTTGATTTTTTTTTGAAAGTAAAGTACATAGGACCATTTTGTATCGTCTCAAATCTAACTACGCCTGTTCGTACGCGACAAACAGAAGAAGCAGGCAAGAAACTCGGCTTGGTTGATTTTTTTTTGAAAGTAAAGTACATAGGACCATTTTGTATCGTCTCAAATCTAACTACGCCTGTTCGTACGCGACAAACAGAAGAAGCAGGCAAGAAACTCGGCCTGGTTGATTTTTTTTTGAAAGTAAAGTACATAGGACCATTTTGTATCGTCTCAAATCTAACTTCGCCTGTTCGTACGCGACAAACAGAAGAAGCAGGCAAGAAACTCGGCTTAGTTGATTTTTTTTGAAAGTAAAGTACATAGGACCATTTTGTATCGTCTCAAATCTTACTACGCCTGTTCGTACGCGACAAACAGAAGAAGCAGGCAAGAAACTCGGCTTGGTTGATTTTTTTTGAAAGTAAAGTACATAGGACCATTTTGTATCGTCTCAAATCTTACTACGCCTGTTCGTACGCGACAAACAGAAGAAGCAGGCAAGAAACTCGGTCTGGTTCATTTTTTTTTGAAAGTAAAGTACATAGGACCATTTTGTATCGGCTCAAATCTAACAACGCCTGTTCGTACGCGACAAACAGAAGAAGCAGGCAAGAAACTCGGCTTAGTTGATTTTTTTTTGAAAGTAAAGTACATAGGACCATTTTGTATCGGCTCAAATCTAACAACGCCTGTTCGTACGCGACAAACAGAAGAAGCAGGCAAGAAACTCGGCTTAGTTGATTTTTTTTTGAAAGTAAAGTACATAGGACCATTTTGTATCGGCTCAAATCTAACAACGCCTGTTCGTACGCGACAAACAGAAGAAGCAGGCAAGAAACTCGGCTTAGTTGATTTTTTTTGAAAGTAAAGTACATAGGACCATTTTGTATCGTCTCAAATCTTACTACGCCTGTTCGTACGCGACAAACAGAAGAAGCAGGCAAGAAACTCGACTTAGTTGATTTTTTTTGAAAGTAAAGTACATAGGACCATTTTGTATCGTCTCAAATCTTACTACGCCTGTTCGTACGCGACAAACAGAAGAAGCAGGCAAGAAACTCGACTTAGTTGATTTTTTTTTTGAAAGTAAAGTACATAGGACCATTTTGTATCGTCTCAAATCTTACTACGCCTGTTCGTACGCGACAAACAGAAGAAGCAGGCAAGAAACTCGGCTTGGTTGATTTTTTTTTGAAAGTAAAGTACATAGGACCATTTTGTATCGGCTCAAATCTAACTACGCCTGTTCGTACGCGACAAACAGAAGAAGCAGGCAAGAAACTCGGCTTAGTTGATTTTTTTTTGAAAGTAAAGTACATAGGACCATTTTGTATCGTCTCAAATCTTACTACGCCTGTTCGTACGCGACAAACAGAAGAAGCAGGCAAGAAACTCGGCTTAGTTGATTTTTTTTTGAAAGTAAAGTACATAGGACCATTTTGTATCGTCTCAAATCTTACTACGCCTGTTCGTACGCGACAAACAGAAGAAGCAGGCAAGAAACTCGACTTAGTTGATTTTTTTTTTGAAAGTAAAGTACATAGGACCATTTTGTATCGTCTCAAATCTTACTACGCCTGTTCGTACGCGACAAACAGAAGAAGCAGGCAAGAAACTCGACTTAGTTGATTTTTTTTTTGAAAGTAAAGTACATAGGACCATTTTGTATCGTCTCAAATCTTACTACGCCTGTTCGTACGCGACAAACAGAAGAAGCAGGCAAGAAACTCGGCTTGGTTGATTTTTTTTGAAAGTAAAGTACATAGGACCATTTTGTATCGTCTCAAATCTTACTACGCCTGTTCGTACGCGACAAACAGAAGAAGCAGGCAAGAAACTCGACTTAGTTGATTTTTTTTTTGAAAGTAAAGTACATAGGACCATTTTGTATCGTCTCAAATCTAACTACGCCTGTTCGTACGCGACAAACAGAAGAAGCAGGCAAGAAACTCGGCTTAGTTGATTTTTTTTTGAAAGTAAAGTACATAGGACCATTTTGTATCGTCTCAAATCTAACTACGCCTGTTCGTACGCGACAAACAGAAGAAGCAGGCAAGAAACTCGGCTTAGTTGATTTTTTTTTGAAAGTAAAGTACATAGGACCATTTTGTATCGTCTCAAATCTAACTACGCCTGTTCGTACGCGACAAACAGAAGAAGCAGGCAAGAAACTCGGCTTAGTTGATTTTTTTTTGAAAGTAAAGTACATAGGACCATTTTGTATCGTCTCAAATCTAACTACGCCTGTTCGTACGCGACAAACAGAAGAAGCAGGCAAGAAACTCGGCTTAGTTGATTTGTTTTTGAAACTAAAGTACATAGGACCATTTTGTATCGTCTCAAATCTAACTACGCCTGTTCGTACGCGACAAACAGAAGAAGCAGGCAAGAAACTCGGCTTAGTTGATTTGTTTTTGAAACTAAAGTACATAGGACCATTTTGTATCGTCTCAAATCTAACTACGCCTGTTCGTACGCGACAAACAGAAGAAGCAGGCAAGAAACTCGGCTTGGTTGATTTTTTTTTGAAAGTAAAATACATAGGACCATTTTGAATCGTCTCAAATCTAACTACGCCTGTTCGTACGCGACAAACAGAAGAAGCAGGCAAGAAACTCGGCTTAGTTGATTTGTTTTTGAAACTAAAGTACATAGGACCATTTTGTATCGTCTCAAATCTAACTACGCCTGTTCGTACGCGACAAACAGAAGAAGCAGGCAAGAAACTCGGCTTAGTTGATTTGTTTTTGAAACTAAAGTACATAGGACCATTTTGTATCGTCTTTAATCTAACTACGCCTGTTCGTACGCGACAAACAGAAGAAGCACGCAAGAAACTCGGCTTAGTTGATTATTTTTTGAAAGTAAAGTACATAGGACCATTTTGTATCGTCTTTAATCTAACTACGCCTGTTCGTACGCGACAAACAGAAGAAGCACGCAAGAAACTCGGCTTAGTTGATTATTTTTTGAAAGTAAAGTACATAGGACCATTTTGTATCGTCTCAAATCTAACTACGCCTGTTCGTACGCGACAAACAGAAGAAGCAGGCAAGAAACTCGGCTTAGTTGATTATTTTTTGAAACTAAAGTACATAGGACCATTTTGTATCGTCTCAAATCTAACTACGCCTGTTCGTACGCGACAAACAGAAGAAGCAGGCAAGAAACTCGGCTTAGTTGATTATTTTTTGAAACTAAAGTACATAGGACCATTTTGTATCGTCTCAAATCTAACTACGCCTGTTCGTACGCGACAAACAGAAGAAGCAGGCAAGAAACTCGGCTTAGTTGATTTGTTTTTGAAACTAAAGTACATAGGACCATTTTGTATCGTCTCAAATCTAACTACGCCTGTTCGTACGCGACAAACAGAAGAAGCAGGCAAGAAACTCGGCTTAGTTGATTATTTTTTGAAACTAAAGTACATAGGACCATTTTGTATCGTCTCAAATCTAACTACGCCTGTTCGTACGCGACAAACAGAAGAAGCACGCAAGAAACTCGGCTTAGTTGATTATTTTTTGAAACTAAAGTACATAGGACCATTTTGTATCGTCTCAAATCTAACTACGCCTGTTCGTACGCGACAAACAGAAGAAGCAGGCAAGAAACTCGGCTTAGTTGATTTGTTTTTGAAACTAAAGTACATAGGACCATTTTGTATCGTCTCAAATCTAACTACGCCTGTTCGTACGCGACAAACAGAAGAAGCAGGCAAGAAACTCGGCTTGGTTGATTTTTTTTTGAAAGTAAAATACATAGGACCATTTTGAATCGTCTCAAATCTAACTACGCCTGTTCGTACGCGACAAACAGAAGAAGCAGGCAAGAAACTCGGCTTAGTTGATTTGTTTTTGAAACTAAAGTACATAGGACCATTTTGTATCGTCTCAAATCTAACTACGCCTGTTCGTACGCGACAAACAGAAGAAGCAGGCAAGAAACTCGGCTTAGTTGATTTGTTTTTGAAACTAAAGTACATAGGACCATTTTGTATCGTCTTTAATCTAACTACGCCTGTTCGTACGCGACAAACAGAAGAAGCACGCAAGAAACTCGGCTTAGTTGATTATTTTTTGAAAGTAAAGTACATAGGACCATTTTGTATCGTCTTTAATCTAACTACGCCTGTTCGTACGCGACAAACAGAAGAAGCACGCAAGAAACTCGGCTTAGTTGATTATTTTTTGAAAGTAAAGTACATAGGACCATTTTGTATCGTCTTTAATCTAACTACGCCTGTTCGTACGCGACAAACAGAAGAAGCACGCAAGAAACTCGGCTTAGTTGATTATTTTTTGAAACTAAAGTACATAGGACCATTTTGTATCGTCTCAAATCTAACTACGCCTGTTCGTACGCGACAAACAGAAGAAGCACGCAAGAAACTCGGCTTAGTTGATTATTTTTTGAAAGTAAAGTACATAGGACCATTTTGTATCGTCTTTAATCTAACTACGCCTGTTCGTACGCGACAAACAGAAGAAGCACGCAAGAAACTCGGCTTAGTTGATTTTTTTTTGAAAGTAAAGTACATAGGACCATTTTGTATCGTCTTTAATCTAACTACGCCTGTTCGTACGCGACAAACAGAAGAAGCACGCAAGAAACTCGGCTTAGTTGATTTTTTTTTGAAAGTAAAATACATAGGACCATTTTGTATCGTCTCAAATCTATCTACGCCTGTTCGTACGCGACAAACAGAAGAAGCAGGCAAGAAACTCGGCTTAGTTGATTTTTTTTTGAAAGTAAAATACATAGGACCATTTTGTATCGTCTCAAATCTAACTACGCCTGTTCGTACGCGACAAACAGAAGAAGCAGGCAAGAAACTCGGCTTAGTTGATTTTTTTTTGAAAGTAAAGTACATAGGACCATTTTGTATCGTCTTTAATCTAACTACGCCTGTTCGTACGCGACAAACAGAAGAAGCAGGCAAGAAACTCGGCTTAGTTGATTTTTTTTTGAAAGTAAAGTACATAGGACCATTTTGTATCGTCTTTAATCTAACTACGCCTGTTCGTACGCGACAAACAGAAGAAGCAGGCAAGAAACTCGGCTTAGTTGATTTTTTTTTGAAAGTAAAGTACATAGGACCATTTTGTATCGTCTTTAATCTAACTACGCCTGTTCGTACGCGACAAACAGAAGAAGCAGGCAAGAAACTCGGCTTAGTTGATTTTTTTTTGAAAGTAAAGTACATAGGACCATTTTGTATCGTCTTTAATCTAACTACGCCTGTTCGTACGCGACAAACAGAAGAAGCACGCAAGAAACTCGGCTTAGTTGATTTTTTTTTGAAAGTAAAATACATAGGACCATTTTGTATCGTCTTTAATCTAACTACGCCTGTTCGTACGCGACAAACAGAAGAAGCAGGCAAGAAACTCGGCTTAGTTGATTTTTTTTTGAAAGTAAAGTACATAGGACCATTTTGTATCGTCTTTAATCTAACTACGCCTGTTCGTACGCGACAAACAGAAGAAGCACGCAAGAAACTCGGCTTAGTTGATTTTTTTTTGAAAGTAAAGTACATAGGACCATTTTGTATCGTCTTTAATCTAACTACGCCTGTTCGTACGCGACAAACAGAAGAAGCAGGCAAGAAACTCGGCTTAGTTGATTTTTTTTTGAAAGTAAAGTACATAGGACCATTTTGTATCGTCTTTAATCTAACTACGCCTGTTCGTACGCGACAAACAGAAGAAGCACGCAAGAAACTCGGCTTAGTTGATTTTTTTTTGAAAGTAAAGTACATAGGACCATTTTGTATCGTCTTTAATCTAACTACGCCTGTTCGTACGCGACAAACAGAAGAAGCACGCAAGAAACTCGGCTTAGTTGATTTTTTTTTGAAAGTAAAGTACATAGGACCATTTTGTATCGTCTTTAATCTAACTACGCCTGTTCGTACGCGACAAACAGAAGAAGCACGCAAGAAACTCGGCTTAGTTGATTTTTTTTTGAAAGTAAAGTACATAGGACCATTTTGTATCGTCTTTAATCTAACTACGCCTGTTCGTACGCGACAAACAGAAGAAGCAGGCAAGAAACTCGGCTTAGTTGATTTTTTTTTGAAAGTAAAGTACATAGGACCATTTTGTATCGTCTTTAATCTAACTACGCCTGTTCGTACGCGACAAACAGAAGAAGCAGGCAAGAAACTCGGCTTAGTTGATTTTTTTTTGAAAGTAAAGTACATAGGACCATTTTGTATCGTCTTTAATCTAACTACGCCTGTTCGTACGCGACAAACAGAAGAAGCAGGCAAGAAACTCGGCTTAGTTGATTTTTTTTTGAAAGTAAAGTACATAGGACCATTTTGTATCGTCTTTAATCTAACTACGCCTGTTCGTACGCGACAAACAGAAGAAGCACGCAAGAAACTCGGCTTAGTTGATTTTTTTTTGAAAGTAAAGTACATAGGACCATTTTGTATCGTCTTTAATCTAACTACGCCTGTTCGTACGCGACAAACAGAAGAAGCAGGCAAGAAACTCGGCTTAGTTGATTTTTTTTTGAAAGTAAAGTACATAGGACCATTTTGTATCGTCTTTAATCTAACTACGCCTGTTCGTACGCGACAAACAGAAGAAGCAGGCAAGAAACTCGGCTTAGTTGATTTTTTTTTGAAAGTAAAGTACATAGGACCATTTTGTATCGTCTTTAATCTAACTACGCCTGTTCGTACGCGACAAACAGAAGAAGCAGGCAAGAAACTCGGCTTAGTTGATTTTTTTTTGAAAGTAAAGTACATAGGACCATTTTGTATCGTCTTTAATCTAACTACGCCTGTTCGTACGCGACAAACAGAAGAAGCACGCAAGAAACTCGGCTTAGTTGATTTTTTTTTGAAAGTAAAATACATAGGACCATTTTGTATCGTCTTTAATCTAACTACGCCTGTTCGTACGCGACAAACAGAAGAAGCAGGCAAGAAACTCGGCTTAGTTGATTTTTTTTTGAAAGTAAAGTACATAGGACCATTTTGTATCGTCTTTAATCTAACTACGCCTGTTCGTACGCGACAAACAGAAGAAGCACGCAAGAAACTCGGCTTAGTTGATTTTTTTTTGAAAGTAAAGTACATAGGACCATTTTGTATCGTCTTTAATCTAACTACGCCTGTTCGTACGCGACAAACAGAAGAAGCAGGCAAGAAACTCGGCTTAGTTGATTTTTTTTTGAAAGTAAAGTACATAGGACCATTTTGTATCGTCTTTAATCTAACTACGCCTGTTCGTACGCGACAAACAGAAGAAGCACGCAAGAAACTCGGCTTAGTTGATTTTTTTTTGAAAGTAAAGTACATAGGACCATTTTGTATCGTCTTTAATCTAACTACGCCTGTTCGTACGCGACAAACAGAAGAAGCACGCAAGAAACTCGGCTTAGTTGATTTTTTTTTGAAAGTAAAATACATAGGACCATTTTGTATCGTCTTTAATCTAACTACGCCTGTTCGTACGCGACAAACAGAAGAAGCAGGCAAGAAACTCGGCTTAGTTGATTTTTTTTTGAAAGTAAAGTACATAGGACCATTTTGTATCGTCTTTAATCTAACTACGCCTGTTCGTACGCGACAAACAGAAGAAGCACGCAAGAAACTCGGCTTAGTTGATTTTTTTTTGAAAGTAAAGTACATAGGACCATTTTGTATCGTCTTTAATCTAACTACGCCTGTTCGTACGCGACAAACAGAAGAAGCACGCAAGAAACTCGGCTTAGTTGATTTTTTTTTGAAAGTAAAGTACATAGGACCATTTTGTATCGTCTTTAATCTAACTACGCCTGTTCGTACGCGACAAACAGAAGAAGCAGGCAAGAAACTCGGCTTAGTTGATTTTTTTTTGAAAGTAAAGTACATAGGACCATTTTGTATCGTCTTTAATCTAACTACGCCTGTTCGTACGCGACAAACAGAAGAAGCAGGCAAGAAACTCGGCTTAGTTGATTTTTTTTTGAAAGTAAAGTACATAGGACCATTTTGTATCGTCTTTAATCTAACTACGCCTGTTCGTACGCGACAAACAGAAGAAGCAGGCAAGAAACTCGGCTTAGTTGATTTTTTTTTGAAAGTAAAGTACATAGGACCATTTTGTATCGTCTTTAATCTAACTACGCCTGTTCGTACGCGACAAACAGAAGAAGCAGGCAAGAAACTCGGCTTAGTTGATTTTTTTTTGAAAGTAAAGTACATAGGACCATTTTGTATCGTCTTTAATCTAACTACGCCTGTTCGTACGCGACAAACAGAAGAAGCACGCAAGAAACTCGGCTTAGTTGATTTTTTTTTGAAAGTAAAGTACATAGGACCATTTTGTATCGTCTTTAATCTAACTACGCCTGTTCGTACGCGACAAACAGAAGAAGCAGGCAAGAAACTCGGCTTAGTTGATTTTTTTTTGAAAGTAAAGTACATAGGACCATTTTGTATCGTCTTTAATCTAACTACGCCTGTTCGTACGCGACAAACAGAAGAAGCAGGCAAGAAACTCGGCTTAGTTGATTTTTTTTTGAAAGTAAAGTACATAGGACCATTTTGTATCGTCTTTAATCTAACTACGCCTGTTCGTACGCGACAAACAGAAGAAGCACGCAAGAAACTCGGCTTAGTTGATTTTTTTTTGAAAGTAAAGTACATAGGACCATTTTGTATCGTCTTTAATCTAACTACGCCTGTTCGTACGCGACAAACAGAAGAAGCACGCAAGAAACTCGGCTTAGTTGATTTTTTTTTGAAAGTAAAGTACATAGGACCATTTTGTATCGTCTTTAATCTAACTACGCCTGTTCGTACGCGACAAACAGAAGAAGCACGCAAGAAACTCGGCTTAGTTGATTTTTTTTTGAAAGTAAAGTACATAGGACCATTTTGTATCGTCTTTAATCTAACTACGCCTGTTCGTACGCGACAAACAGAAGAAGCAGGCAAGAAACTCGGCTTAGTTGATTTTTTTTTGAAAGTAAAGTACATAGGACCATTTTGTATCGTCTTTAATCTAACTACGCCTGTTCGTACGCGACAAACAGAAGAAGCAGGCAAGAAACTCGGCTTAGTTGATTTTTTTTTGAAAGTAAAGTACATAGGACCATTTTGTATCGTCTTTAATCTAACTACGCCTGTTCGTACGCGACAAACAGAAGAAGCAGGCAAGAAACTCGGCTTAGTTGATTTTTTTTTGAAAGTAAAGTACATAGGACCATTTTGTATCGTCTTTAATCTAACTACGCCTGTTCGTACGCGACAAACAGAAGAAGCAGGCAAGAAACTCGGCTTAGTTGATTTTTTTTTGAAAGTAAAGTACATAGGACCATTTTGTATCGTCTTTAATCTAACTACGCCTGTTCGTACGCGACAAACAGAAGAAGCACGCAAGAAACTCGGCTTAGTTGATTTTTTTTTGAAAGTAAAGTACATAGGACCATTTTGTATCGTCTTTAATCTAACTACGCCTGTTCGTACGCGACAAACAGAAGAAGCAGGCAAGAAACTCGGCTTAGTTGATTTTTTTTTGAAAGTAAAGTACATAGGACCATTTTGTATCGTCTTTAATCTAACTACGCCTGTTCGTACGCGACAAACAGAAGAAGCAGGCAAGAAACTCGGCTTAGTTGATTTTTTTTTGAAAGTAAAGTACATAGGACCATTTTGTATCGTCTTTAATCTAACTACGCCTGTTCGTACGCGACAAACAGAAGAAGCAGGCAAGAAACTCGGCTTAGTTGATTTTTTTTTGAAAGTAAAGTACATAGGACCATTTTGTATCGTCTCAAATCTAACTACGCCTGTTCGTACGCGACAAACAGAAGAAGCAGGCAAGAAACTCGGCTTAGTTGATTTTTTTTTGAAAGTAAAGTACATAGGACCATTTTGTATCGTCTTTAATCTAACTACGCCTGTTCGTACGCGACAAACAGAAGAAGCAGGCAAGAAACTCGGCTTAGTTGATTTTTTTTTGAAAGTAAAATACATAGGACCATTTTGTATCGTCTCAAATCTATCTACGCCTGTTCGTACGCGACAAACAGAAGAAGCACGCAAGAAACTCGGCTTAGTTGATTATTTTTTGAAAGTAAAGTACATAGGACCATTTTGTATCGTCTTTAATCTAACTACGCCTGTTCGTACGCGACAAACAGAAGAAGCACGCAAGAAACTCGGCTTAGTTGATTTTTTTTTGAAAGTAAAATACATAGGACCATTTTGTATCGTCTCAAATCTATCTACGCCTGTTCGTACGCGACAAACAGAAGAAGCAGGCAAGAAACTCGGCTTAGTTGATTTTTTTTTGAAAGTAAAATACATAGGACCATTTTGTATCGTCTCAAATCTAACTACGCCTGTTCGTACGCGACAAACAGAAGAAGCAGGCAAGAAACTCGGCTTAGTTGATTTTTTTTTGAAAGTAAAGTACATAGGACCATTTTGTATCGTCTTTAATCTAACTACGCCTGTTCGTACGCGACAAACAGAAGAAGCAGGCAAGAAACTCGGCTTAGTTGATTTTTTTTTGAAAGTAAAGTACATAGGACCATTTTGTATCGTCTCAAATCTAACTACGCCTGTTCGTACGCGACAAACAGAAGAAGCAGGCAAGAAACTCGGCCTCGTTGATTTTTTTTTGAAAGTTAAGTACATAGGACCATTTTAAAGTGTCTTCTAACCGCGCCTGTTCGTACGCGATCAAGAGATGATGTTTTTTGGAAGACAACAATATTTTATATATTAAAAATGTTTAACATGGTGGACGATACCCCTTCAATTCTATACAAATTTAAGTGTGCTTAAAGCTCAGTGGCCGCAGCTGCCTTGCATTTGATTCATAAACAATAGGTGACCACGCATAGACAAGTCTAGACTATTGTTGTAACACAAAGAGCTTTTATAGAATTAAATATACGTTTTCATATTTTTTTTCTATGTACATATTGTATTGGGATAAACAAACAAACAAAAAAATATGAACCAAGCCGAGTTTCTTGCCTGCTTCTTCTGTTTGTCGCGTACGAACAGGCGTAGATAGATTTGAGACGATACAAAATGGTGCTATGTCCGACTGAGAAGAGCTGAACTCCGCCGCACCTTCAAAGTCGAACAATTATTTTTATAGAAGAGGGGGCAAACGAGCAGAAGGCCATAGCTTTTATTCATTGTGGCTTAATTAGTGGGTTGGAAAAGATCGCTTATTAGCGATAAGTCCACCCGTTTTTCTTATTAACATCAGCTAATTCTACTGTTTAAGTGCAATGAAGTGTGAATAAATAAATAAATAGATTGACAGATATATTGAACTACTGATATGAGACGGTGACTTTTTTTATAGAATAGGGGGGTTAGGGGGGGGGGGGTTACTTTTAAAAAATTACTATGTTATTATATAGTAATTCCAATAAAAAAACATCTCAAACAATTTAAAAATAAGGCCTTTTATTCAACTAAACCTAAAATACTATTCAATTATTATACAAACTTAATTACATAATATTTATATATATATATATATATGAATTATATATTATGTATATTTTGTTTTAATTAATATTCTAATATTTGCTCCATTGTAGATATGTCATCCAATCGACCTCCTCCAACCTTTTCCATTCTACTCTTTCCTGTGCCACTCTGTTCCACATCACTTCTACCACTTCCTTGATATCACCGTCTCATCTTCTCTGTGGTCTACCTCTCTTCTTCTTACCTTCTTTTGGATACCGTTCAGTTACTGTCATGTCCTGCCTGTTCTGATTTTTATATCATTCCTGATGATAACGTGTGTCAGTTTGTCTGTTCTAGTTGAATCCTTACGATGGGTCCTATCTGTCCTTGGATATATTTGGTCTAAATAGAAATTATTAAAAAAAAAAAACTAAGATTTAACCTCACACTCACACAGCAACACACTAACACACACACACACTTAAATGCTTGTTTCTCACTCGATATACTACACTTGTTCATATGTATATATTTTTTTTATTGATGTTTCTGATCTTAGATTTAATTTCTTGTTCTATGTTTTAACCTTATTTTGGCTTTGTTTTTTTTATCTAAATTGTGTAAAAAAATTTGATGTGCTGTAGGGGTTTAAGTAATAAAAAAAAAAAATAAAGGCCATCGATTATTTTGAGCTCAGAATGTTACAACCTTAAGGAATATAAATGAATCAAAATGACCATAGTGAAATTATTTTGTTACACAGGTAAACTCTATAAGGACACTGAATGTGGTGTGCATTTCACACCGTTATAGAGAGCGTCGTTAAATCGTCTGACGTTATATTTATTTGAGAAAATTGCATTCGGTTCTTTTTTGCATACACTACACAATATTACTGTGCGTAAAGTCAAAGTCAAAATGTCTCTGTGCAGTCATAAATGTCAAAATCTCTTTTTTCAGTCCAAAATGTCAAAATCTCTTTTTTCAGTCAAAAATGTCAAAATCTCTTTATTCAGTCAAAAATGTCAAAATCTCTTTTTTCAGTCAAAAATGTCAAAATCTCTTTTTTCAGTCAAAAATGTCAAAATCTCTTTATTCAGTCAAAAATGTCAAAATCTCTTTATTCAGTCAAAAATGTCAAAATCTCTTTATTCAGTCAAAAATGTCAAAATCTCTTTATTCAGTCACATGACTCACTCGTTCATATGTATAAATATCTTTGTATTTTTTTTATTATGGTTGTTTCTGATCTTAGATTTAATTTCTGGTTATATGTTTTAACCTTATTTTGGCTTTGTTTTTTTTATCTATATCGTGTAAACTTTTTTGATATGAAACAAATGATAAAATGAGAAATTATTGTTTATAAGGAAGTTTTCACACCGTTATAGAGAGTTGTGTCATTAAACCGTCGGACGTTATATTTATTTGCATTCGGGTTTTTAGTCTTCTTTACATAAATACAAAAAAATAATACGCCAACCGCATCACAGCCATTCTTAAACGCACAAGAAAAAATGGCGGTCACTTGACACATTTATGTGGTAATGGGGGAGCGACCCTCCCAGTTCCAGGGTACATAGCTCAGGTCTAGGATCTGGGTTCCGTATTGCACGATTTAGGGGTTGAAAATATTTTTTTGTTAAACATATTAAGACAGTTACTGACGCGCACCAACCGCCAGCGTTGGTATACCCGAGCCGCTACGACTTGGTGGACCTTCAAGAAGAGTGTGTGCTTCTTACTTTAAGGCCGGCAGCTCACTTGTAAGCCTCCCGGCATTGCTGGTGTCCATGGGCACATACCGCCTGCTCGTTTGCCTCATCTTACGAAAAAAAGCTGACGATTAAATATGGGAGTATCTTCTACATTTGTATCTAATCATCGAAGTACAGAAGAGTTTAATGTGTGTATTTGTGTGTGTGAGCTGTTTGACCTTCTTATTCTTCTACCACTAAGCTGACATTTCCAACAACCAGAGGTCAGATTCCACGGTATTTACGAACCAATACGACTTCGGCAACCTACTGACGAGCTCTCAGACACGTCTTAAAGGATGTTGGGATTTTGGATTACTTTTTTTTATACAAGGAGGGGCAAATGAGCAGCCACCATAAAGGTTAAGTCACTGCCCATCGACGATCTCACGGCTGAGCTAAGCTCGCCCGAGCTGAGCTGTAAAGGCCTCCTGCCCAACAGCGAGATCCAAGTCCAAAAAAAAAACATTGACAAAAATATGTACTACTAACACTAAATGTTATATACTTTTAATGTTGTAGTGTAAGAAAGTGTGTATAAATAAATTATGAGAATATTTATTTGATTATATACAGAACCCACAGAATAGACACGAGTTCTGACCTGGCCTTTCCGATGACTGGGGGACGCCATTTTGAATTCGTCATCGCCCCTCGCGTAGATCAAGAACACTTTTTACGCATAGTTTAAAATTATTATTGTGCTATTATGATTATTTTAAAAAGAATATTTAAATAATTATGACTTTTTTTTTAAATAATAAATGCGTATTTATAACTTTTTTATTAATATTTGCGTATTTAATGATATTTTAAAAAGAATATTTAAATAATTATGAGTTTTTTTTAATAATAAATGTGTATTTATGATATTTTAAAATAATATTTGAAAAAATTATGACTTTTTTTAAAAATAATAAATGCGTATTTATAACTTTTTTTATTAATATTTGCGTATTTAATGATATTTTAAAAAGAATATTTGAATAAAAATGACTTTTTTTTAAAATAATAAATGCGTATTTATAATTTTTTTTTATTAATATTTGCGTATTTATGATTTTTTTTTAAATAATATTTGTGTAATTATGTTTCTTTTTCCCTAATTATTCTTTATTAATACATTTAATGTGAACCCGATAGAACTGCCAACTGTAGGTACTAGTAGCTCTTGCCCGCGGCTTCGTTCGCATAGTTTAAATACCAAAAACAATTTGAAAAATCGTTTTACAAATAGAGAGCTAGACAGAGATAGATAGACAAGGCAGAGTTATGATGAAATTTTATACAAACTGTCAACCTTTAATCGTGATAAAAAGCCCATACGTATGTCTTAAAGTTCAATCTTTATATCAAATTTCATCAAAATCAGTTCGTTAGTTTAAGAGTTAAAAGGGTATACCTACGTGTTTATAATACACTATTATTAATATTATTATTATTATACGAATGTATTTATTTATTATAATTACGAAGTATTTTTTTATTTCTTTACACCTCGGGTTAGATCACTCAAGTTTTATTAAGGATCCCTATTTTTTTTTTGAAAATTAAACATAGATATCACTCGAGAGCAGTGTTGCTTGCAAACTGTGAAAGAATTTTTCGAAATCGGTCCAGCACTTTCGGTGCCTATTCGTTTCAAACGGACAAACCCAAAAATATAATATTATATAAGTAAAGCTAGTTTTTTTTTTAAATAAAAAAAGCTGTTTTAAGCACGACATAAGAAACCTTATCACAAAGGTCCAGTTCGTTGTATGGTTTATTTACGAATACGGTTGTATTCTCATATTTGAAATACAGAAGAAAGAAAGAAGAAAGGAACGCACACGTTGAGGTGTAAATCAAATACGTGAAAAAAAAATATTAAAAAGACAAGAAATTAAACCGACTAACTAAAACATACATTTTAGTCAATCACAACCTAACTAAAACATAACTAAAAACACACATTTCAGTCAGTTAGTTGAAGTGGTGAGTTTCTTTTGGCAACTGACAGTAAATTAAGAGTATATTTTTTTAAGACGGCAGTGTTCATTTGCTCATGGGCGCTGCGCGAGCTGGAACCGCACCACCACCAGCCTGGCCTTACAGAAGTGAAATCTCTTTCGTGTATTGTCTATGAATTCGACTGTCATCTAGCAGTGTCAATAAATCTTTCTTGAACAAAATCACAAAAAAATGCCATAATCCAAACCAAAATCCCATTTTTCAGTTTCACCAATAACCAAATACCATGAAGGACGACGACGGTGAGTGGTTTTGAGTTGTTTGAGTAGTTTTTGTTTTCACGTATTTTCACACGTTTCAAGTCGTTCAAGTGTTATTTCCATGAAGAAATAAAGAATTATATACGACGCTTAACTTAGCTTGAGGTTCTTCAAGATCCACCACTACCTGGAAGACCCCCACCAGCTCCAAGTCATGGGTGACTTCGCCCTTATGCCCCCCGCCTGCTCGTTTGCCCACTCTTCTGTAAAAGAGTTTTGAATCAGCCAGGTTACCAGTTTTAAGCGTCAGGGATCACTTTGGAGCTTCAGAAAGCTTTCTCTATTAAATAGTCCTTATACTTTTCTAAAGGAAAATTCAATTTTCCCTTATCTATATATTTATTTATATAATTTCCATTCGTGTCTATAATTTTCGTATGCAACAGCACAATATGAAAATATATTAATAAAATCTTTAAAAAAAAAAGCAGATTTTAAAGGCCGGCAACTCACTGGTCAGCCTCCTGGCACTGCATGGGCGGTTGGCACATCACTCGAAGTGACCCGCCTGCTCGATTGCCTCCTCCCACATAAAAAAAAACTAAATTAAAAAAGTAAATTTGGTGTTATAGTGATATTTATTTTAAGTCCTTCAACCGATTCGTTTCGCTGTAAAAAGTATCCCACGTCCTCACCTATAGTTTAGTCTATCACCGTACGAAATTTCATCAAAATCGGTCCAGCGGTTTAGCATGCAAGTAACATACTATCGCTTTTATAATATCAGTATGTGTCAGAAGCTCTTTGATTACATCACTTTCCAGATGACGAGGAGAACACCTTCGGTGTCACCAAGTACCCCTGCATGCCGTCACTGGTGGCCCTGCAGCAGATGAGGAACCGGCTCCACCTCGCCTATCTCGGCAAGAAGCTGATGAAATGGACCATGCTGGCAACTGGACGGGAGATGAGGCGGATCGCTGAAGAGATTGACGGGTCAGTGTCGAATAGATATGCTGTAGCGACCTCATCTCTACACACACACACTTTTACACACACAAATGTCATCAGCATTTAGAGCTCTTAAACGCTTTTTAACTCTGTATAACGACACTGAAGGGAGTGTGTTTTTTATTTCGTTATAGGGAGTCATTAAATGGAGTTCGTCATTCAATCGAGTGCTACATGGAGCTTACACCGATTCTGGTTCAAAGGACATATTTGGAACACAAAATGGGACTTTGAATATGTACAATTTTCCGAGTATTACTTATTAGTCCCTATTGGGCCGACTTGGGCATAGGTCATAGTCGACGCTTTAGAGAGTTTGTCGTTCAATCGAGTGTTACATGAAGCTTACTGCGATTCTGGTTCAAAGGACATATTTGGAACACAATTTGGGACTTCGAAAACGTACAATTTTCCGAGTATTACTTTTTAGTCGATATTGGACCGACTTGGTCATAGGTCATAGTACAGTGTACATGGAGCTTACACCGATTCTGGTTCAAGGGACATATTTGGAACACAATTTGAGACTTTAAAAATGAAAAATTCCCCACAATTACTAATCGCACAATTTAACATATCTCTATACAAATCAGCATTACTCAAGCAAATCCAATTTTTCTCTTTCTTCTCTCTTTCTTTTTTTTTTTCGACTTCCATTGGCGACTGTTTGACATTACGTTTACAGAGTATACAAGGGCTTTGACGTTGACATCAGGAACGCGTATCTGCTGCTGGCGAGGAGCCGATATTTCTACCCGAACGTCAATCAGATGGTTCTGGAGGATATATCCAAACGGGCAAGTATCATTCACACACACACACACAATGACAATTTTGAAAGGAAATTGTGACACAAAACCCACATACACACTTGGAAACTGTCAACTGGGAAAATGTTAATCAATTAAGAGAAGATATATAGAGAGAGATATCCTCGAAATTCCATCCCACCACTCCTCCTTTTACGGAAACCCGTTCACAGCTTTGGACCTCACTTCCCGATCATCTTATAAATCACTTCCTCGTAAGCATTTCTTGTCTACAATATAATTATTTATAAATCTAGATTGAAATTAGCATATTTTTCGGTTTCTCTTATTTTAATGTGTGTTGTGTTTTGTTTCTGTATTATTATTATTATTATTTTTGTATACTTTGCATCCTTTGCACCTGTCTTATTATATTTTAAGTATCGTGTGGGTTGTCTGGAAGAGATCGCTTATTAGCGATAAGGCCGCCCGTCGCTCTTCTATGTACTAACATCTGTTAACGTCATTTGCTTCTAGTGTTTAAGTGCGATAAAGTGTAAAATAAATAATAAATAAATAAATAAGAGAGATAATCATTTTGTAATTTGAGATTTTCGTGATATATATATATATATAATGTTACCAAATAAATAAATATCAGACAATTTTGTGTCTAGAATGGCTGCATAAATTACTTTAATAGCTCGTCTGAAATTTAGTCTTGAAAAAAATATTTTTATACTAGTCTAAACTCCATGTAACGTCACTCGATTTAACGACACAGCCCCTAGATCGTCGAAATCAATTGGCTTTGGTTGGTTTAGCTTATTACGTACAATGATTGTTTTCTTAATTTAACGGGCACTCACTATAACGCCACAAAATTCACAGTAAATTCAGTGTCGTTATATAGAGGTTATATTGTATATAACATCCAAATAGGAAGTAAAAAAATGTAGTTTTTTTAAGTCGCTTTATGTGTTAAAGAAATTAAATACAAGTAAATCTGTGTTTATATTATAATGCACAATTTCAAACGATTTCACAACGCCTCCGTGGCGCAATTGGCTAGCGCGTTCGGCTGTTAACCGAAAGGTTGGTGGTTCGAGCCCACCCGGGGGCGGTGTTTTTTTTTCATTATTTTTCTTTTCTATTTAGCAATACCAAGACGATATTCTAGTAGGTTTAGCATTGTTTTTAAGTGTTTTTTTATTAATAATATTTTTTTTTTTTTTGCAATACACAAAAGATTTTTTTAGAAGTATTTAAAAGGTTTTTAGCAGTTCACGAAGTTTCGAGCGTAATTGTGTCTTTACCCAGATTGCATTATTTAATACAAACCTTTGTTACAGGCTGGTGTTGTGGTGTTACCATCATCAAAAGCTATATCCGGTGTGAAACTAATGCAATATGAAATTGTTGAGGTAATTTTTTCAACTTTGGGTCAATTTTCACAATGTTTGTTGTGTCAACTTGATTGTTGGGTCAACATTCACAATGTTTGTTGGGTCAACTTTCACAATGTTTGTTGGGTCAACTTGATTGTTGGGTCAACATTCACAATGTTTGTTGGGTCAACATTGGTGTTGGGTCAACATTCACAATGTTTGTTGCGTCAATATTGGTGTTAGGTCAATTTTGTTGTTAGATCAACTTTGTTGTTAGGTCAACTTTGTTGTTAGGTCAACTTTGTTGTTAGGTCAACTTTGTTGTTAGGTCAACTTTGTTATTAGGTCAACTTTGTTGTTAGGTCAACATTCACAATGTTTGTTGGGTCAACATTCACAATGTTTGTTGGGTCAACATTGGTGTTGCGTCTACATTCACAATGTTTGTTGGGTCAACATTCACAATGTTTGTTGGGTCAACATTGGTGTTGCGTCTACATTCACAATGTTTGTTGGGTCAACTTTCACAGTGTTTGTTAGGTCAACTTGGTTGTTGGGTCAATTTTCACAATGTTGTTTGGTCAACATTTACAGTTTTGTTGACCCAAAAATATGTGATGAACAACTCACACTGACAGTCTTTTTTTCTACCCATGCGTTGTAAACAAATTCTACTTCTATTCGGTGTACAGTGGGTTCTACTCACTATAAGTGTGCCCATTCACACACCGGTAGTAGATCTTTTTATACAGATATATTGACCCATTCGCTGGTGCTTCTTTTAGAACTGTAGAACACTGTACTTGGCGAGTGAAAGACGAAGAGATTCTCAACTAATATCATAAATGCGGTAGTATGTTACGCTTTCACGCTTGAACCACTGAACTGATTTCGATGAAATTCGGTATGGAGATAGATTGAACTTATGGGAAGGGAGGGACTAAGACACACATTTAAAAAAAAAATTGCTTTTAGGGTTTTATATAGGGGATGAAAGAAATGATTGAACCGATTGACGATTGATTTCAGACTGAGGTGAAGCCCTGCGTACACCTGGGTATAGACAAAGGTGGTCAGACCATACTGGAAACGAAAAAGGCGTGGCTGGAGCTTTTGAAGCGGCTGATAATGATGCTGCAGCTGCGTACGAGCTTTTTGACCGTGGAGCTTTCGAACAAGGCCGCAACCAAGTGAGTGGGCTCTTTTTACCTTTGGGGCAGAGCATCGTATGTTTGCTGGCGTATTTGGCCAATGGCGTTTGGGATAATGGGGTTTTGGGACAATGGGGTATCGGGGCAATGGGGTAATGGGGGCAATGGCGTTTGAGACAATGGGGTTTTGGGGCAATGGGGTATTGGGATAAGTGTTTAGTTTTAATTGTTTTATATCCTACTCACCCTTCCGTCGCTCTAAGGACTGGACTTAAACATTCAATAACGTAACTAAGGATTTATTATTGAACTGCGGGTAAATTTAATACAGTGTTAACCTCCATGTAACGTTACTCCATTTAACGACAAATTCTCTAATATGTCGAAATCTTTACTTTCGTTGGTTTAGCTAGTATTCTATTTCTGATTTTTCCTTCTCTCTATTTAACGACTCTCTATAACACCACAAATGCCACGCAAACTCCCTCCAGTGTCGTTATATAGAGTTTAATTAAATTCAATTAAATAACGATTAAATTAATTTATTTACATAAGGATGATGTTATGTTTGGTAATCTTATATAAAAAAAACTCGTGTCACAATGTTCGTTCCCGTACTCCACAGAAACGGCTCGACCGATTCTCATGAGATTTTGAATATCGAGTAGGTCTGAGTATTGGGTTTTAGACCCTTTTACCACCAACCCCTATTAGATTGCAGCTTTATGATTTTAATACGTTACTGACAGAATTTCTCTCTTTAAAACTGACTTCATTCGACATAGACTATCCTTTAGGCTGGGATATTCAGGATTATCACTGACAGTTGTCAGCTGACAAAAAAAATAGTCTGCAAATAAAAGGCTGGCGTAAGAATTGAATGTGTTTGAATATGGCCTCTTTTATTATAAGCAATCAAATATACCAAAAAAATCCCTAAAGCTTAGTCTATCTCCATACAGAATTGCATCGAAATCGGTTCAGTAATTAAAGCGTGAAAGCGTTACATACATTCGCATTTATTTAGTATCACTACGTGTAAACGAATTACTAAGGAAATCTACTATTTTACTGCAAATTAACTTTGAATCTGGTTGTCATCTTCTGTTCTAGAAGACAATGCTCACTCACTATCGCAAGACAAAGCAGAAAGACCCTTCTGTCTCCTTTGTCGGGTATTATTTAATACAATATCCTTGCTCCTTGCTCCAAGCAATTTGATAATCAAGCTGCTTATTGCCTGCTTCTGGATAGATAGATTTAAGTCGATTCAAAAATAGTTTATCTATTCACACTTTATACTTAGTACATATAAGAGAAACGGGCGGCCTTATCGCTTGACAAGCGATCACTTCCAGGCAACCCACAAAATTATCACTTACAATACAATCGGATTGGCGCAAGACGTGCGAAGGATTCGAAATTTAAACAGAGTAATTTTCAACAGGAAAATGAACGTCCTCGGAAAAGTCGTGATACCGAGAACGAATGTTACAATGGGCTATATAAATAATGAGCTGGAGGAGCTGGCGAGGGAGGAGTTTTTCAGATTGAAAAAAGTGTTGGACATAAAGAGGAGAATAAAAGAGGGCAAGGAGGAGAAGAGGCTGGCGGACGATGAGCCGAGAAGGCGAAAGCCTAAAACACAGGAAATACAGACGAGGTGTATTCTATGCGAAGGGATGATACAAGTGGTAACAGAGGAGGCAACGCACGCGGAGAAACTGGAAGAGCTCAAAGCTCATATTAAGAAAATTATGGATGTGACAACGGATTTGAATCGGGAGGGTGTTTTGCGTACCAGTATCAATGAGTTTTTACGCACCGCTGAGGAGTTTAAGGAGAAACTTGATGGTAACAGTCTGGACATTGAACAGATGCCTATTGATCTTGATGAATTGTGTGAGGCGTGTCGCGTTAAATATTTGGACGAACATACAAATGTTAAAATACCACACGTGGAGGCCATAGATGATTTACCGAGTCGAGAGTTTAGTCAAATCACTGGTGTTACAGTAAAGGAGCCATCTAAAGAAACTGTTAAGTCTAGTAATACACATCCAGATATATCAAATGGGTCATCTAGAGACACTGTTAAATCTGTGAGACCTCAGTCCGAAGCGTCAGCATTATCTGGTATTCAGTCAGATATAGAGTTGGGGACGTTTGAAATTGAAGAGCAGGAAATAATTACAATAAAACGCGTGAGAAATGAAGACGGCACTTATTCAGAACAGAAGAGAATTATTAAAATAAAAAGAGAAGTTAAAACACCCGTCCGAGCTAAGTCCACATCGTCTAATGCGCAACCATCCGATAGTTCGAAGTCTCCGTACTCTGGCTCTAAGACCGTAGGAATGGTTGAAGTGTTAAAATTCTGGAATGCTTTTAGGAAAAAGTCTCCATGTTCAATTCAATTGACAGAGAGAAATGGAGAGATTTTAAATCGCCCTTCTGCATCCATACATACATTAGATGCGAGTGATCTATTTATAGTACCGTTAAATTCACACGCCCGTTCACAGAGCTGTTTTTTATCCAAATTGACAATTTCCAAAGAAGAACTCTTGCGCAGAATGAAAGATAGATAGATTTAGGTTCGAATACACAAATGTAAATTCAAAAAGAGCATTTCCCTCTACTATTAGTTAACATCTTAGAAGTGACTGAAGGGTGAATAAAGGAATAGAGAGATGAATTATTGAATTGTCGTGTTTTTTAGGCGAATGAACGTAATGAAAAAAATTGTGATACCAAGAACAAATATAACTGTTGGATATATCATATCTGAATTGGAAGAGATGGCACGCGAAGAGTTTCACAGATTGAAGAAGGTGAAAGATAAGAAGGGGAAGGTGAAGCATAAAAAGGAGAAAGATCGCGAAGGCCTATGCCCAGTATGTGTTGATAAAGAAGAGTTAAATGTCAAAAACAAGAGCCTCGTAAAAGACAAAGCTTTCACACCGATACCAACTGAAGTTCCCACACTTGTAGAGTTAAGCGCAACCAGCTCTTGGGAAACTGGTGCTGCGCATGTTGAACAAATACCAGATAGGGACGTGAAGCTTGATTACATAAAGCACATAAATGAATTGATAGAACTGGGCAAAAGCTTCGTTAGTTCTGGATTGAATTATGTAGATGTTGATGAGTTTTTGCTTAAATGCGAACGTGCTAAAGCTCAATTGGAGGAGGCCTTATATGTTGGTGCTGCAAGCTCGAGTCATGGTGTTGATTATGATACGAGAATCGAAAGCTTTAAAGGTCACTTGCGTGACGTGATTGAATTGTCGAGGTGTGTAGAATCTCGTGTGGATACCAGCGTTTGTGATTTTATACAAGCGTGCGAGGCAATAGATGACAAGTTAAATGCGGATGCACAAAATGATCAAACACGCTTGCAAAAACTCGACAGCCACATCGATGACGTTGTGAAAATAACGCGCGAGTTTAAAAAGCAAGGTCTGCTCTCGGCCAGCGTTGAGGAATTCATCAAGTCGTGCAAAGCGATAAAGCTGAGAATTCGGGAATATTCCGAGCAGGAATCGAGGGTTGATAGAATCAATCATTTGAAACAGCACGTCGCACAATTGGAGGGTCTAACGGGTGTGATTAGAGAGAAAGGTTTGGGATCGAAGAGCATCGACAACTTTTCCAAATTGTGTAATAAGTTTAAGGACAAATTGGATAGCTATGGTAAGCCGGGGCATGCATTGGATCTGAATACATTAATTCAACAGATTGATGCAACTATTGATTTAAGTATGCAAGCGAAAGATATTGGTATAGTTGGTGATAGCATAGATATTTTGGTGAAATCATCTGAGAGGCTTAAGAAGAAGATTATGCCAGTACAGGATGCAAAGTCGACAACTTTGCAGAGTTTAAAAACGAACATTGATGATGTCATGGGCTTGATAGATTCATATAAACGGGAGGGTTTGGTGACGGACAGCGTTGAAGACTTTGTAAGGACGTGCGAGATAGCCAAAGGGAAAATCGATGGGTACGAAGCTCGGCCAGTCACGAGTCAGCATGTAGAAGCAGATGAACCTGTGTGTATGGGCAGATGTGTCGGTTGCAGTGAGACATTTGACACGGAAGTGATCATGCCTGATGCGGTTGACATTTGCAAGTCATGCCACAAGATGTACGAAAGGGATGTGGTGGTGCCGTGTGACACATGCGCCGACGAACTGACAGAATACAAGTTGCCGTCCGATTTGAGCATGTGCCAGACGTGCTCCAATGTCAGCGAGGTGGATGTAGCGTCGGAAACGTCCGCACCAGAGGTGGAAGTGACGTCCCAGCACGAACCGGAACCTGTTGACAGTAGGGCGGGATTCTACCAACGGAGCTTACGCAATATAACAAGAGTGAAGAGAACACAGAATCCAGATGGGACAATAACGGAAGAGAGAGAAACGATATCGATACGAAAAATTAAAAGGGAACCGACTGCATCATCTTTTGATGATGCGGACGGTGATGATGATGATTCAAATGAATTCACTGTTTGTTTTTTGAATGGTGCCAAGCAGTGTGGGTTTTGGCCAAGGTTGATCCAATCGGAGACTGAATTGAATGCTAATACTGACTTTGGGAGTAACTCTTTTGGTGATTTAAATTGTAAAAAAAGTGGAATAGACTCTTGATTAAATTAATAATTTAATAATATTTTTGTTTATAACTCGTCCCCTCGATGCAATTCACCATTGCCTCTATCCAAGGCAATACATCCAAATTAAACTCGGTATAGATTACAATGCCTTATTACCGAACAGTATCGTCAAAATATTATACAATTCACTCTCTATAATATCATCCTCTTTAAATGTGATGAAATGTCTGAATCGCCTTTACTTCTCCAACTCTTACCGGCTCACTTTGCCTCTTTTGAAGACATTTTAATAAACAAACATGTACTCCCTGGGTATTTCAAATATATGAGAAAAGACAAATAAGATAGTTGCTTATAAAAATCAAATGTTCAGATAATTTGTAAAACGCTTTTCCTAAAGGCTTCTACTTAACTTCTGTTTACATCACTTCTTTAACATTTAAGACGAGATTCAAAATGGTCCTATGTACCTAGCGAAATATAAAGCAATGACTACTTACATAATATAAATAAAAGACAATGAATTAGGAAATCAAGATAGATATGTAGGTATCTCTGCATCTTCTACCGTATATATTATGGGGAGTGCTCTGATGAATACGGACTGATACCTGCAGCTTTAATTCCACCACTCCACGTCAAGGCAGAATACGAAGTTCCTTACGTACCACCTTGACGTTTGGCACTCCACAACTGTAAGTTTTAGGGCAGTTACTGCCTTTGTGGAACGACTTGGGGGGGGGGGGGGGGCTTCAAGAAAAGAGCACCTTCCTTAAAGACTGGCAACTTGTAAGCCTCCTGACGTAGCAGGTGTCTATGGCCGTTAGCCAGCTCGTTTGTTTGTTTAAAATAGAATCAAGATTGAATGTTTAAACTTAAAATATGAAGACGGAACGGTGGGTGATCGTTTGCTACCAGATAGTTTAATGTAAAAAATTTCACCCGCAGGAAATTTAACGTTCTCTCGAAAACTGTTGCGCCCCGCGTCAAACTCAGTGAGAAATATATCGTCAGCGAGATGGAAGAAATGGAGCGCGAAGACAACTTTCGTTTGAAACGTTTTAAGGAGCTGAAAACGAAAAAGAATAAAGTCGACACGCCCACAAGTAAACCGCCGGTTGATGTTGCCAGTATATGTTCATGTGAAAGGCCAACTAGACGAAATGTTGGTCCACCTTGTGGTGACGAGGTTGGCGTTGAAGACAAGGAGTCTATTTGCATACATAAAGATGAAGACACACAACCAGTATCTAAAGCTAGCTCAAAAGCTATTACAAAAGCTGTCTCCAAAGATAATGAACATATATGCAAGAGTGACAAGGCTGTAGGTGATGTGGAGGAAGTGTGCTCATGCGCCAAAATCACAGATAGCAAACCAGTCAATGTGATAAAAGAGGCGACTGTCACACCAGAAAACTCTTGCACGTGCATCGATAATCCAGTTGACTGGAATAATGTTAACAAAATCATTGGTGCTGATAAAACTAAAGAGTTGAAGGGTCACACGGTTAAATGTAAACAGAGTGTAAACGAATGCCCATGTGAGCCAATAGAATCTAAGAGTAACACAACACAAAAGTCTTGTACATGCATAGACAAACCCGTTGACTGGGATACTATAAACAAAATTATTGGCGCTGATAAATTGAAAGAGTTAAAGGAGATTTACACAACGAAACGAAGCCAAAGTGTAAACGAATGCACTTGTGAACCAATAAAATCTAAGAGTAACACAACGCAAAAGTCTTGCACATGCATGCCCAAGCCAGTGGATTTGAATGATATATGTAAAAAAGTAGTCGAAGACTGTCAAAGGGTGAAAGAGGTGTACCTGCAAAAAACAATTCCACCCCTAAGTATTTATGAATGCAGGTGCGAGCCAGTCAAATCAAATGCTAGCGTTAAATGTTATGAGAAAGCAATTCAAGTACCATCAAATACACTGGAATGTCTGAGCTGCCATAGAAGCAAGAGCAAAGAATCTAAAACAGTCTCCATAAATATTGATGATAAGGAGAAACAGGTGGCTGAACAACCCTGTTCATTACCCAATGATGATTCGAAAGAGCTAGGCATAACTGTTACTGAATATAAACAGATTGTCACAATAAGAAGATTTAGAAAGGAGGACGGAACGATTGGTGAAGAGAAACAAGTGGTAACGATAAAATCTGAGGCGAAACAACCACTTGATAGTTTGACTTCTGGTTTGAAACAGACAACCACGACTAAGGTCAAAGCATCACCGGTTAAGAAGACCAACGATTTGTATAAATCTGGTACAGTCTGTAAAGTGAAAGCCAGTAACAGTTCTGTTGAGTCCAGAGTATCAATTAAAGATGCTCAATGTCCAAAGACTGAAGTGAAATCTAAATCGCAGAATGTGAATAAATCAACTTCTGTCACCAGCTCCCTGGACGTCAAGTCTGGTACATGCCTGAAGCACACTGCCAGCGATCGATCCAAAAAATGTTGCCAAATCAAAATTGTTACGAAACCGAGGGAAAACAGAGATGCCGTGGCCGATAACTGTTTTGAGCTATTGAAACATCTTCTCCTGGAATCAAACAAATCTAAGGCCAGTGTCTGTTCGTGTTCCAAGAGCCAAACATCAAATAAGACCGTCGCATCAATGAGATCAGAGAAGTCATCGCAATGCTCGTCCAGCTCGTTTGTTTCATGCAGGGACAATGAGAAGACATTCAAGAAGTCGCCAAGTGTTCAATCGATTTGTAAATGCAAATCAGAAATGAAGGCCACCACCCCAACATGTGGACCCGCTGAGAAAACTAGTGAATGCTGCGACCAATTTGATGCTGATACAATATCTGACGACTCCTTTCAAAGGTCGACGGGCACCGGGACGTGCCAGAAATGTCTGGAGAGGAAGAAGGGCGCGAAGATCAGCTTCAAATCGATGTCGGACTCGAGCGTCGACACAAAATGTCGTTTCTGCCGGCAGGGACAGGATCGCTGTGGTGGGAGTGTGAAGAGTTGTGACAATTCAAAATCGAGTGTCGACGATGAGCGAGAGATTTGCGAACCGAAGTTTAAAGATGTCGGCACGTCGACGAGACGATCGGACAGGTATGATGTCAGGCATGTTGGTATGATAAAATCAGAGCAGAGGTTACCGTGCACCTGCTCTGATACATATTATGTGGTGAAGTGGTGTGAGCTGAAACGAAAATCTAACTCGTATCATCGTTGATATTAAATTTATTGATGCTTTGTTTGTTTTTGACTCTACATTTAGGGCAGAGCTGGCAAGAAACACACGTAATGAGTCGATCGATCCGATCGGCACACACTTGGTTCGACTGGAAGTGGTCGCTTCATACTCAAAATATCTTTATTCAAATAGGTAGGACTTAAAATTTTAGACTCTACATTTAGAGTCAGTGTCAGGGCAGAGCTGGCAAGAAACACTCGTAATGAGTCGATCGATCCGATTGGCACACACTTGGTTCGACTGGAAGTGGTCGCTTCATACTCAAAATATCTTTATTCAAATAGGTAGGACTTAAAATTTTAGACTCTACATTTAGAGTCAGTGTCAGGGCAGAGCTGGCAAGAAACACTCGTAATGAGTCGATCGATCCGATCGGCACACACTTGGTTCGACTGGAAGTGGTCGCTTCATACTCAAAATATCTTTATTCAAATAGGTAGGACTTAAAATTTTAGACTCTACATTTAGAGTCAGTGTCAGGGCAGAGCTGGCAAGAAACACTCGTAATGAGTCGATCGATCCGATTGGCACACACTTGGTTCGACTGGAAGTGGTCGCTTCATACTCAAAATATCTTTATTCAAATAGGTAGGACTTAAATTTTTTGACTCTACATTTAGAGTCAGTGTCAGGGCAGAGCTGGCAAGAAACACACGTAATGAGTCGATCGATCTGATTGGCACACACTTGGTTCGACTGGAAGTGGTCGCTTCATACTCAAAATATCTTGATTCAAATAGGTAGGACTTAAATTTTTAGACTCTACATTTAGAGTCAGTGTCAGGGCAGAGCTGGCAAGAAACAATAGGGCTCCTTTAATACATACATGACTTACAAATAACAAAATTATGTGCTACTCAACAATTAAGCTGTACCGATGTTAAATTTATATTTACTGCCAGTTCCCGAATAAATGAGAAGAACTGGCAAGAAACTCTCCACCTATGAACTATGTTCTACTAATATTGCATAGGTGAAAGTATGTTACGCTTTTACACTAAACTACTGAACCGATTTTGATGAAATTCGGTATGAACATAGACTAAACTTCAGGGAAGGACATGGGCTACTTTTGATCGCGAAAACAGGGTTGAAGGGATTGGTATTGAAATGTATTTAAACTGATATTATAGATGCGAAAGTATATGTGTATTTTACGCTTTCACGTTTAAACTACTGAACCGATTTTGATGAAATTCGGTATGGAGATAGACTAAACTTTAGGGAAGGACATGGGCTACTTTTGATCGCGAAAACAGGGTTGAAGGGATTGGTATTGAAATGTATTTAAACTGTTATTATAGATGCGAAAGTATATGTGTATTTTACGCTTTCACGTTTAAACTACTGAACCAATTTTGATGAAATTCGGTATGGAGATAGACTAAACTTTCGGGAAGGACATAGGCTACGAATAAAAGTGCTGAAGGGCTTGAAATGGATGATAAAAGTTCTCACCAGAACTCGATTTATGAACCGATTTTCCCAATTCCTTTTGTGTTTCACCGACGAACGAAGCCGCGTGCAAAAGCTACTAGTAGTATATATATATATATATGTATAGAGCACACATTTATGTTATAGTGAGAGCAGCGTATTGTAGAAAAAAAACAATTTTACAATAGCTTAATTTGTCTACTCGTTACGCATAGTAGTCGAGGTATCTTAAATATTTGTGACGATGCGTCTGCGTACTATACACGTCTGGACACTTGCCAGACATCCAGGGTTGTCACCAGGACGATTGAAAAGGCTGTCCTGAATCACAGGTTAAGATGTATGATTGGATTTGTTTTTGGGTTTTTTTTTTGGTGATAATTCAATCACTTTTAGTAGGAAATAAATGACGCTGTGAAACTTAATTTAATGTATCCTTTTTTTTGTATCATCCAAGTATTATTTTATTGTACGTGTTGCCTGGACGAGATCGCTTTGTATCGATAAGCCCGTTGTTAGATATTACTATTTGGGTGTGAATAAATAAATAAATAAATGACGGAGAGAACGAGAAGAGCTTTTTTAAGAGCTGACAACCCTGCGAGCCAAGAACATATTTTGGACGTCTGTCAGCCGCTGGCTAATTATCCAGGGTCCGAATCCCGAGTATGCGTTTAATTTAAGTTCAGACATCCTGGGAGGTAGGAATACTTCAATTTGCCTCGCTGTTGGCCTGGAGGCCTTTGCAGCTCAGCAGGGGCTTGCTCAGCTTAGCTCAGCCTTGTTTGTTCTCCCACCGTCATCACAATGTAACCAGATATATTTTTTATATAGCGTTTTATGTTTACTGTGCCGCAAATGGAGACCTGCAACGCCACGAGGCTTACAAGTTGCAGGCTTATCTTGTGCCTCCAAATCGAGTAGCACTGGCTGTTGGTTCTACAAGGGACTGCCTTAAAACGAACAGTTGTGGAGGGCCAGAGGTCCGTTGATGGAATTTAGCTGCAGGTATTAGTCCAAACAATTCAACAGAGCACTCTTCAGATGCGGTAGAAGACGCAGAGGAACCTACATCCCTACACAGAGCCAAAGGATCAAACCGGTGATGTTGAATGGAAGGGTCTACTATTGGTTGTGTTAATAACTACTAGTGTCCTAAGGCCCCACATTGGGGCATAGGGTTATGACACGAGGCCCATTGCTTAAGTTCGTAGTCAGACCGAAATCTTTGGACAGGTCTGCTTGGGTCAGTCCTATTTACGCTGCTTCTCTGACGCTTCAAAGTCAAAATATCTTCATTAAGGTTACATAGGACCATTTTGAATCAATACGATTCATCTTTTCTCCTTCTGAAATGCTTTAATTCTTCTCGGCTTGTTTGATTTGTCCCGGCTGAGCAACGCTGAGCTGGAGCTAATTCTCAAACTTTTTAATCATCAATGTTTTGCCCAAACAATGTCTGAATTGTTTGGCTTGCTGCGTCAAAGTGTGACCTGTAACACCTGCAATGTGTGACCGAGCCGAATCGATGCTGGATCAGCACATAAACACTCTCAACTGGTTGGTAATAAAATATCAATTCGTTTAAGGTTTTTTTTTTTGATTGATGAAGCCTTACGTATGGGTGGTCGTACGGGGTGGTCTGTCAATCAAAATAGAATTTTGCGTGCGCGTCTAGCCGAGTGGAATGTGCTATAATTAAAAAAAAAAAAGGTGCAAAGAGCTTTTTTTTATGTCCGGCGCACAGAGAAGTGTCTATGCTTAGGTGCTTTTTAAAAAATTAAAAAAACCTTTTTATTAAAGATATGACTATTTTGAATCGTATGAAATCTAGCCTACGTAAGAGAAGCGGGTAAGAAACTCTTGTGTCTTTGGTGATCTCCAGCTCCAGCTTATCCTTGCCATGAGGTGTACTGGTGATCATTTCCAAAAGAAACCAACCGAGCTGAGTCTCTTGCCTGCTTCTTGTCAGCTTGGTCGCGTACGAACAGGCTTAGACTTAGATTTAGATTCAAAATGGTCCTATGTACCTTAATGAAGATATTTTGACTTTGATCCTAACTTGTTTTGGAGCAAGCATAGGCTTAGGCTTCCAAAACTTTTACGTCACCAAAATCCAGACTAATATTATGTATGTTACGCTTTTACGCTTGAACAACTGAACAGATTTCTATGAAATTTGGTATTGAGATTGACTTAACTTTATAGAGTGGACGTAGGATACTAAAAAGTTTGTATAGAAATGTCACCAGAACTCTTTTATGAACCGATTTTCCGAATTCCTCTTGTATTTAAACCGCACGGACGAAGTCGCGGGCAACAACTATTATTACAAAATATATTTTATTGACGTTAAGCAGTTAAATCACAAGATAACCACCGGAGAATCAAACGTCTTAAATCCAAGAGAAGAAGCAGGCAAAAAGCACGGCTTGGTTGATTTGCACACTTTTTATATACACTACTTCATGTAACGCCACTCGATTTAACGACAAACCCTCTAAAGCGTCGAAATCAATTGGCTTTGGCCTTGTATTCCATTCCATACAATGATCTCTCTTCTCTCCAATTAACGACTATATAACACCACAAAATGCGACTGTCGTTATATAGAGTTTAAACTGTATTTTATTATCTACAAATCGGTTACAAACTGGTATGTGGCAGCACCGACGCCAGTGGAAACAGTGTTCAATAATTGTCACAAAGAATATCACACTTGAACGATGACGATTTAATCGCGCGTCATGTTCTTTGCGTGTTTATATCGTGTTACCGTAAGCCGAGACTCACGCAAGTCGGTGGTGCTACACACCTGTCTTGTGTGTAAAAATGTTTCGTTTAATATTTAGATGTACTATTGTTTATAAAGTGTATCGGAGAAATGTATTAAAAAAAAACTTTTGGGAATGTATAAAACATTTTTTTTTACTTTTTAGCTTATAGCTTCTTTAGTTTTTGGTTTAGGGCAAAAATATATAGATACATATTTGTAGGCAAGAAAATTTGCTACAAATTGTGTTATGACAAAGTTTCTGTGAGACGCACAGTTTTTGTGATATAGCGTAAACAGTGCTTTCACCCCTATTTCCAATATGGCGGCCGGTAGCCTCTTATAGATACCAAATTCGTTTCTAAAATTGTAAAATTTTTAATGGACTAAAAAGATTTCACTTTATTTATTGTGTATAAATAGTTAGTGCATATAAGAGCAACGGGCTTATCGCTAAAAAGCGATCTCTTCCAGGCGATCCATAAGCCACCTCTAGTAAAACTAAACTAAAAAAATCCGAATTAAAAACACATTCGTTTTAGTTCGTATAGTAATAAGCTTTTTTTTGTGTTTTAAGGCTTCGCGGGTCGTAATAAGGTTCGTTATTTTATTTCTGGTCAAGCTTTTTTTTATACGTAGGGACTCATTCCTAAGCTTTATACTCGGAAGCCTATGTTGGTGAGGTGAAAATATTGTAAATGTATGTTACGCTTTGACGCTTAAACTACTTGACCGATTTCGATGAAATTTGCTATGGTGTAAAGGATATTTTTGTTTTTCTTACCCGCTCTTCTCAGGTACGGTGCTAATGTTAATAAGAGTGTCTTAACGTGTTGAATAAGCTTTTGAGTTAGAGACTTTAAATGAAAATATACTTTAACATATTAAATACACTGTAAACTCTATATAACGGCACTGAAGGTAGTGTGCTATTATTGGCGTTAGAGAGTCGTTAAATGGAGAGAAGAGAAATCATTATATGTAATACAAGCTAAACGAACCGAATCTAATTGCTTTCGATGCTTTAGAGAGATTGTCTTTAGAGTGACGTTACATGGGGCAAATACTGCAATAACGTAGACTCTATATAACGACACTGAAGGTCGTTAGAGGGTCGTTAAATGGAGAGAAGAGAAATCATTGTATGTAATACAAGCTAAACGAACCGAATCTAATTGATTGCGACGCTTTAGAGAGTTTGTTGTTAGAGTGACGTTACATGGGGCAAACACTGTAATAGCGTAAAGTCTATATAACGACACTGAAGGTCGCTAGACAGTCGTTGCATGGAGAGAAGAGAAATCATTGTATGTAATTCAAGTTTAACCAACTGAATCCAATTGATTTCGACGCTTTAGAGAGGTTGTCTTTAGGGTGACGTTACATGGGGCAAACACTGTAATAGCGTAAACTCTATATATCGACACTGAAGGGAGTGTGCATTTTGTGGTGTTAAAGAGAGGGGTCGTTAAATGGATAGAAGAAGAATCATTGTATGGAATACATGTTAAATCAACCGAAGTCACTTGATTCCCACGCTTTAGAGAGTGTTTCTTTAGAGTGGCGTTACATGGAGTAAACAGTGTATTCTCATAATATTAATAAAAAAAAACTCATATTCAGAATAACTAAATGGAGCTCAGATCCCGGCATATGAACGGTTAAAATTGACTTTAATTTACGGTTCAAGTTATAAGCGGTTTTATTTATTAACGCGCGACAAATACACACAATAACACACACAATGTGTGTGTGTTTAACACATAGTGAAGAAAATTTGGACAAAAAACCAAAAAAAAACATTTTTATTAAAGTTTTATTTACCAACATTGAAAAATCTTTATTCAAGTAGGTCTCAAGACACTTTTGAATCGTCATTAACACTACCACCGGTTCGGAACGCATTAACCGAGAGGAACAGGCAAGAAACTCGATAGCTGCTCTTTACAAACTCAAACTCAAAATATCTTTATTCAAGTAGGTCTTAAGACACTTTTGAATCGTCATTAACCCTACCACCGGTTCGGAAGGCATTAACCGAGAAGAACAGGCAAGAAACTCGATAGCTGCTCTTTACAAACTCAAACTCAAAATATCTTTATTTAAGTAGGTCTCAAGACACTTTTGAATCGTCATTAACACTACCACCGGTTCGGAAGGCATATACCGAGAAGAACAGGCAAGAAACTCAGTATTGTCCTTTTACTGCTGTTACAATTATCTTGCCTTATCAAAATATCGTTGTTCAAGTAGGTCTTAAGACACTTTTGAATCGTCATTAACACTACCACCGGTTCGGAAGGCATTAACCGAGAAGAACAGGCAAGAAACTCGATAGCTCAGTTATTAAACTGTCGCGATGCTGACACACAAAGGGATCTTTGTCCTCTGAATATTCATCAACAGCCCTCTTTTAACCAGAACACTCTTCGCTCTGATATACTAACGTCATCTGGCTGGAAGCTTGTGTGTCGTCGACCTTTTAAAATACAAAACATTAACACGATTAGCATTGTTCTCACTTGTGTCACGAGTCTCTTGGTTTTTATTCTCTTTTTGTCTTTCAACTTTAACTTATTCTCTTTGTGTTACCATGTAACTTCTGTGTGTCTTCGTCAGATAACCAAGTTCGCCAAGTTACTTCAAGGTTTAAATAAAATATTGACCGCTAACCGCTTTTCGCTTGTACCAATCACCATTTATATCACGGTACACGATCTGTGAGCGTTAATGGTAGCTAGAACCTCACCTAAACTACGAAGCTTATAACTGAATATTTTCTTACGCATGGAAAACTATTGGGCAAAGCTCAAAAGAAAAAAGAAAAATGTGACAGTAACTTTTTTAATTAAGCACTGTATTAATTAAGACGGTTGATGTATTAAAGATTTTTTTTTTATAATTTTTGACTCTACATTCACCGCCAGTTTCCAAATCAAGCGGACGAGATGAACTGGCAAGAAAACTGGACCAAAAAACGAATGTTGGAGATCGTTTATTACCTGATTAATTTTTTATAATCTCTAGAGATTCCCCCTCTAGAGGGGCTGCCCGTCAATGTTCCCCCTTGGCAATATTCTTGTGAGGTTTTAATTATTAAAAAAAGAGTTTCTAACGCATCTCTTACTACTACCACAGCCTAGGCTACTGCTTTAGCCCGTGACTTTGTTCGTGGTTTAAATACGAATTTGGCAAATCAAATTACAGAGTTCTGGTGAAAATTTTTATATCAACTTTCATTCCATATTTCAAGCTATTCAACTATTTTTTCGCGGTAAAAAGTAACGCCTACGCCCTTCCCTAAAGTATAGTCTATCTCCATGCCGAATTTCATCGAAATCGGTTCAGTCGTTGCAGCGTGACAGCGTAACATACTTTTGCATTTATTAGTATCTGAATCAATCATATTTGGATGCGGAGTGGAGGATTGATTTTTTTTCTTCAAATTGAATTTATTAATGACTTTAAAGGATTTTTCTAAAGGTGTTGCCACAATATACGTTTGAATCGCAGACCAGAGAGTGTGTAGACTTGTAGAAATCACACCTTTAATAAGTGTGTGTGTAGTGTGTAGAGTTTTAATTTTATAACAACCTGCATGTTTCTAACTTAAAAGCAGTTAAACTGGAAGCTTTAAAAAAAGCTTTTTATAAATTGTCCGATTATTTTGATGATGAAAAAGCTCGGGAATGATTAAGCACCAGCTCCAGCCTTGCTTCTAGGAGTCTGGGATCCATTACCAATCTACCAAGCCTGCTTCTTCGCAGCCTGGTCGATTAAACATTAGGGAGAGTACTTTTTTATATAAAGACAACATAAGAACATCTCTTGTCACCGGGTGATTCGGGAAAATCCGCTTTCCAGTTTTCTGGCACCGTTTTTCCCGGTGTCCGTCGAGCCGCGTAGTGTGTCCTCACCCTAACACTCATGCATGTTTAAACCGTGCTGGCGCGTCGTGAAATTATATTTGCGAGTTTCGCTTTGTCCGTTAAAACTCTGGCTTTAAACCCTCATTTGATAGATTTTGTTTTATGGGGGGCTTTTAAATAGATAGATATTTGGGGGGGGGGGCAGGGGGGGGTTTAAATAACTATATATATAGTGTAGAGTAACGTCGCTCGATTTAAAGCGTCTAAATTGGTTTACCTTGTTTTCTAATTTTGTTTTTTCTTCAAACACTCTCTATAACGCTATGAAATGCTTTAGTGTCGCTATATAGAGAGTACTCTGTGATATTTTAGGGGGGGCAGGGGGGGGTTTAAATAACTATATATATAGTGTAGAGTAACGTCGCTCGATTTAAAGCGTCTAAATTGGTTTACCTTGTTTTCTAATTTTGTTTTTTCTTCAAACACTCTCTATAACGCTATGAAATGCTTTAGTGTCGCTATATAGAGAGTACTCTGTGATATTTTAGGGGGGGCAGGGGGGGGTTTAAATAACTATATATATGGTGTAGAGTAACGTCGCTCGATTTAAAGCGTCTAAATTGGTTTACCTTGTTTTCTAATTTTGTTTTTTCTTCAAACACTCTCTATAACGCTATGAAATGCTTTAGTGTCGCTATATAGAGAGTACTCTGTGATATTTTAGGGGGGGCAGGGGGGGGTTTTAAATAACTATATATATGGTGTAGAGTAACGTCGCTCGATTTAAAGCGTCTAAATTGGTTTACCTTGTTTTCTAATTTTGTTTTTTCTTCAAACACTCTCTATAACGCTATGAAATGCTTTAGTGTCGCTATATAGAGAGTACTCTGTGATATTTTAGGGGGGCAGGGGGGGGGGTTTAAATAACTATATATATGGTGTAGAGTAACGTCGCTCAATTTAAAGCGTCTAAATTGGTATACATTGTTTTCTAATTCAGATTTTTCTTCGTACACTCTCTATAACGCTATGAAATGGTTTTGTCGCTATATAGAGTGTAGTCTGTGTCACATGATAGATTTTGTTTTATAGGGAGCTTATAAATAGATAGATATTTTAGGGGGGGGTGTAACTAAACTATATATATATATAGTGTAGAGTAACGTCGCTCGATTTAAAGCGTCTAAATTAGTTTACCTTGTTTTCTAATTTTGTTTTTTCTTCAAACACTCTCTATAACGCTATGAAATGCTTTAGTGTCGTTATATACTCTGTGTGTACTCTGTGTCTACACTTTTACAGTGTAAGGTCCATATCACTCGATTGATGGACAAACTCTCTAAAGCGTCGAAATTAATTGGCTTTCGTTGGTTTAGCTTTTATTCCACACAGTGATTTCTCTTCACTCCATTTAACGAACGCTCTCTATAAACGACATGAAATGCACATTCCCTTTAGTGTCGTCATATAGAGTGAGACCGTAAAGGTGAAGTCACCGACCATAGACACTCACGTGTCCGGTTCGGAAATACCGTGGTACCAGCTGGTACCATAACGTGATGGTGCTTGGTATGAAATGTCCCACGTGACGTGCAGCGGTGGAACGTCAGACATCAAGGTGAGGGGACTTTTTGAAGGCGCCCAACTCCAAGTTCGGGAACAATGCTGGCTAAACCCTCTGGAACTTCCTTCCCGATGCCATCAGAGCATCTTGCATCAGAAGCCATCAGAGCATCGGAATTGAATTCGCTCATTTCTCCTCATTTACTTCGCACCACATGCACCAGTCCAATTGTATAAATATTTTATGGGTTGCCTAAAGAGATCGCTCATTAGCGCTAAGCTCGTCGGCCTTTCTTTGTAACAAAGTGTGTTAAAATTACAATCTTGTTTTCATTCTAGATTTTAGTTCTAATTTATCATTTCTCTCTCTCTGTTCTTTCTCTTAATTCTCTTTCTCTCCGCTATTTATAGTCAGATTTATCGCGTATAAAAAATGTATTTACACAGAAGCATTTAAAAAAAGCTTCTTTTATATTATAAAGCTGTGGATTAGTATCATCACGATTTTTTTTTAAATTCCCATACAATTGTTTTGTGTACCTAGTTTTATTTTCTTATAAGTTTATTGTTTTTTTTTTTGGATATTTGGGGACAGAACTTTGTTTAGCTTCAAAGTCAAAATGTATTTATTAATTAAGGTATATTTAACGTTTTAAATCGTCTTAAATCTATTTGATTATATGCCTGTTCGGGAACAAAGCTTAAATTACTAAAAATATAAAATTATACGTAAACATACGGAGATATATTTTTGTAATAGGTTGTATTCGTATTGAGGCACTGTCCAATGCTTTTAGTTCGGTCTAGACATTGAAAATATTAGACGGGGTTGCCACTAACTCAAAATACCTTTATTCAAGTGGGTTTTAAGACACTTTTGAATCGTCATTAACACTACCACCGGTTCGGAAGGCATCTACCGAGAAGAACAGACAAGAAACTCGATAGGTGCTCTTTTAAAATAAACAATTAATACAAAATTGTGCTACTGACAATTAAAATAACAAAGCATTGTGAGGCTACTCAAGACTTAAACTGTCCTGATGCTGAGCCAATTGCCCGACACATTAAAGGGATCTAAACTCAAAAGATAGAAGAAGAAAAAAGATAGAAGTTTTGATTATTGAGTAGCGAACGCTTTTTTTATTTGAAATTTATTCAATTTAACAGCTGTCGAGTTTCTTGTTGGTTCTTCTCGGTTGATGCCTTCCGAACCGGTGGTAGTGTTAATGACGATTCAAAAGTGTCTTAAGACCCACTTGAATAAAGATATTTGGACTTTGACTTATTGTATTAGTATAAACAAAGACACAAGCCGAGCTTCTTGCCTGCTTCTTAACTTGGTCGTGCGTACAGGCAAAATATCAAAATTAATAATATCATTATTCACATAGGTAGATATGGTATACTTATGAATCGTCAAAAAAAAAAAAACAATCGCAGAAGAACTGGCAAGAAACTCTCCACCTTCGAGCCAAGCATGTTGTACACCATGGTGCACCATGCGAAAGTGAATGCGTCAGTATCTATATTAAATTTAAAAAAAAAAACCTTTACGGGCATCGCGAAATAGGAGCACAATACAAACACATAAAAAAATCATTAAAAAATAAAAAATAAACCATCAATCTTAAATAATATATTTTATATGTATCTTTTTAAAAGTGTGAATAATTTAAACCTTGCTTAAACCCATATTAAATTAAAAAACAAAAAAAAAACTATCGATAAACAATTTTTGATTTTGCACAGCCCTACCGCGCGAAAGTTTATGGCGGGTAGTGTCAGTTGTCACGTCAATTAGCCAAATGTTATTTTAGGTGCAAATGAATGTTTAATATGGAAGGTTTCATTGAAGTTTCTTTTTATGGCGAAACGAGGAGGCTGGTCACCTCGAGTGATGCCAACCGCCCGCCCATGGTCACTTGCATCGCCGGGAGGCTTACACGTGAGTTGTCGGCCTTTTAAGGAAGAGGACCGCTCTCTTCTTGAAGGTCCCCCTAGTCGTAGCGGTTCGGGAATACCTTCGCTGACAGTTGGTGAAGAGAGGTGGTGCGCGGCAGAAACTGCCTTAAAAAAGAAGAAAAGGTCAAAGTACGTAGAGTCACCAACTTTGATTTAGTTCCATTAGGAGTTAGACTTTTGGACCTTGGGGTGCAAGTGCTTGTATTAAAGAATTAAGGAGGCATCTGGTGACCCAAGAGCTGGTGCTTGTCTCCACATATGTTCCTATTGAAGTAGACTCTTGGACCTTGGAGTGCAAGTACTTGTGTTAAAGTATTGAGGAGACATCTGGGGACCCAAGAGCTGGTGCTTGTCTGCATTTATGTTACCATTGAAGTAAATTTTTGGACCTTGGGGTGCAAGTGTTTGTATTAAAGAATTAAGGAGGCATCTGGTGACTCAAGAGCTGGTGCTTGTCTCCACATATGTTCCCATTGAAGTAGACTCTTGGACCTTGGAGTGCAAGTACTTGTCTTAAAGTATTGAGGAGGCATCTGGTGACCCAAGAGCTGGTGCTTGTCTCCACATATGTTCCCATTGAAGTAGACTCTTGGACCTTGGAGTGCAAGTACTTGTGTTAAAGTATTGAGGAGGCATCTGGTGACCCAAGAGCTGGTGCTTGTCTCCACATAGACTTTTGGAGATTGGCGTTGAAAGTTTCCATAAACAATTCACGAGAACTCCACCATTTATAAACCGAATTTTCCAAATTCCCTTTGTATTTAAAACACGTGGACGCGAAAAGATTTTAATTTTAACTTTTCCTTTATTTTGTGACAATAAAGTGTTTTTTTTATATTCGGTAAAGTTTAGGCTATCTCGATAACGAATTTCATCGAAATCAGTCCAGTGGTTTCAGTCTGAGGGCGAACCTACTTTCACATTTATAATATTAGTGTGTATTTGGTTTAAAACCAGTTTTAAACCGTTTAAGAATACAATTTTCTCATTTCAGAAAAGGCAACGTGCTGTCGAAAATTGTGGTTCCACGCATACATTTGACAGCAAAATACATTGACTCAGAACTGGATGAGAAAGAGAGAGAAGAGACGTTCCGTTTGAAGCGTGTCAAACAGAAGAAGATGATCAAGGAGGAGAGGCAACTGACGTTGGTTGAGTCTGAGGATGAAGTGGATGCTGTAGTGGAATCGGGAACTGATAAGATTATAGAATCACAGCAAAATGATGCGAAAAGGGGGGAAAACTTGACATAGATAGTGGGGGGATTCTTTTGTTTATGATTGTAATGACGAACCAGGGAGAGTGGGGGGGGGGTGTTCGTATTGTACTGGCGAACCAGAGAGGTATATAATCTGACCTAAAGAGAGGGGTGGGGGAAATTTGTTTATGATTTGACTGAGACTGGGGCAGAAGTGTTGATAGTTTTGGGGAAAAAGGGAACCAGAGTTTATAAGAATAGAGAATGACAGCAACATGATGCAAAATAGAGGGAAACTTGACATAGATAGGGGGGGGGGATGTTTCGTATATGGGCAATGTATATTGTAAAGACAGGATTACATTCAAGGTATCAGAAAGAGAGTGCCTCAAACGAGAAGAAACATGTCAAAGACTAATTTGATGCGGAATCGAAGACACAAGAAGATCCCAAAGAAGACTATGGAATACGAAAAATTCTACTAACCCCATTCCGAGCACTTTTAAATCTTTTAAATATCAAGTTTAAGAAAGGTTTTGTTTTTCATTTAATTTTTTTTGGAATTAGGATCAAAGTCGAAGGTACACCATACAGGTGAAATCGGCAGACGTGGCTCGTGGGTGTGTTGATGACCTTTTAGTGAGTGGATTTTAGGCTTTTTTTCTTGAAAGACTCAACTTGATTAGTTAACAACACAGGCAGCTAACGAGTGTAAGTTACAAGTGAGTTGTCGGCCTTTAAAGATACGCGTTACTTGAAGGCCCCCAAGTTTGGGTTTGGGAATAATGCTGGCAGTTGGATCCACAATGGGCTGGGGCAGAGACTGCCTTAAAATTATTAACTATGGATATATAATATTGTAGATATTTTTTTTTATAATAACAACACAGACAAAGCTTCAGTGTATACACAGACAGACACTCATAAGTTAAAAAAAAAATATTAGTAATATGAAAAAAAAATGTGCAAACTAAATAAAATGCGTATAAAATGTTATCCATACTACAAAGTAATTAACGCGAGTTGTGGGCACAGTTGTAATTGAAACAGTGTGTATAAAAAAACGCTTTAAAAAAACGCCGCGATTAAAAAAAGTCGCCGGTACACGTGGCTGGGAGCTGGTGATCGTGGCATTTTAGGGTAGGTCTCTCTTTATGTCTTGACTGTATGGGGTTATAGAGATTTGTCGTTAAATGGGGAGATGAAAAATCAGGAATGGATACAATCTAAACCGACCAAAGCCAATTTGGTTTTGACGCTTTAGATAGACCAGTCTATTTAACGACATATTCTCTAACATGGTTTTTACATCACGGTAGACTCTATATAACAACACTGAGACAGGGCATTTTAATGCGTTATAGAGAGTGCTCGTTAAATGGTCAGATGAAAAAACATTCTTTGGAATACAAGCTAAACCAACCAAAGCCTATTGTTTTGATGCTACGGAGAGTTTTACGTTAAATAGAGTGGCTTTACTTTGTTTTTACAACTGTGTACGACTCTATATAACTGATACAGTGCATTTTATGGCGTTATAGAGAGTAGTCGTACAATTGTGAAGAGATATCAAGTATGTATGGATGTGTATAGAATACAAGCTAAACCAAGCAAAGCCGTTTGATTTGGATGCTTTAGAGACTAGTCGTTATATAGAGTGGGTTGCATGTAGTTTACTCTGTATATAAATATTTTATAATATAACAATTGGTAATACAAGAATTAAAATAATGTTTTCAATAAGAACAGTTAAATTTCATCCGACTGTTAAAATTAAACTGTAGTTAGTTGTCGACGGGTTAAATATTTTTTTAAACTAAACATTACCTATTCCCACCTGGGTGTTGGTTGAGCACATAATGATGAGAATTTACACATTTAAATACCAAAAAAAAAGAAGTTAAATATTTAACCGATTTAAATTGAAAAAAAAAACATTATTCTTATGAATCTTTAGAAAAACTTGACTCAACCCAAATCAAGGGCGCACGAAGAACTGGCAGGAATCCACTCCTTTGATGAATGGCCAAGAATGTGTGTGTTAGGCAACTCTCTTATTGTAAGAGTGCCTCTCCAAGTGAAGTTATGTCAATCAGGTTCCCGGCAGCCTCCCTCAGCCCGTGGGTCGCTGGGTAACTATGGTACGTGAAAACCTTTGAAAAAAAAATTTAACCCTACATTTTACTGCCAGTTCCCAAATCAATGTGAAGAACTAGCAAGAGACTCTGACGGCCGCACCAGCGAATAGAACCCACGGAACGGCTCGACCGATTCTCATGAAATTTTGTCAGCATATTGTCTGAGAATCGGCCATCGTATAGTTCCCATAACCCCCACCCAAGAAATAAGGGTTGTTCACACTTCAAATTTTTGAAGTATTTTTTTGTGCCATTAAAAATGCATAGTCCCATGTCCCCTCGATGGGGCAGAGGGCATTCACATCTATCCTTCATCGGGCTCTATTTCGACGCTTCGCATTTGATCAAGCTCCAAGTCTTACCGGCTCTCTTCGCTTCTTTGGTCTCTGGTCAGGTCTGTTTGGGACGGCCACTGGCCACTTCCCTTGAGAATTCCACTCATACCTGTTTGGGATCTCTCCGGAGAGTGTGGCCAATCCAGTTCCACTTGCGACACTTTACTGGCTGGGCAATTTGGATCTCCCACATACAAAACATTTTATTTACACTTAATTGCACTTAAACAGTAGAAGTTGATGATGTTAATACATATAAGCGATCTCTTCCAGGCAACCCACAATTTTTTTTTATATCACTTACCTAACCTACTTTTTATGGGCATTTAAAGCTGGCAGCAGAACGTTTAACTCCAGTAAGCTTTCGCCATGCCCAAGCCGAGGTCCGAGTCTCACAGGAGACGACCTTGGACTCATCACGGCAAACCAAAAGCTGAGCTAACCTCGTCCACAAGCCAGTGCTGAGTAAACACCTCCAGGGCTACATTGAGAGCCCTAACTAAAAATATATTGAGTAGTTTATGCCCGCGACTTTGTCCGCGTGGTTTAAATGCATTTTTTGGAAAATCGGTTTATGAATGGCAGAGTTCTGGTGAAAGTTTCATCCAACTTCAAGCCCATTTTTCGAACCCAAACCCGAACGCGATATAGTTTATTCTATCTCCATAGCAAATTTCATCCGAATCGGTTTAGTGGCTTAAGCGTGAAAGCGTAATACATACAGAGTAGATTAGTCTGAAAATAATTGAAAATTCATCATTTTTACACCTCGGGTTAGATTATTCCAGTTTTTTTAAGCATCCCTAATATATATTTATATATATATATATATATACTATATATATATATAATTTAAGTATAGTGCCAAAAGAGTCCCAAAAAATTGTGAGTGAGAAATCATTATCGTAAAGGAACTTAACAAAACCCAAGTGACATTCAAGAAATTGAGAATTTCTTTCGTCATAGTGATGCGACGATTTGTCGATAAAATGTTGACGTAATAATTTCTTTATACAAGTAGATATTGCATGGAGACACACGCTTGGCGGTTTAAAGGAGTGTCGGAGAGTTTCTTGGCAGTGTACTGGCACTCTGACGCAACTCAGGGCTCCCCTGGCGTGCAGCGTTGGAACGGAGGAGATCCCACGATCATCGGAGGATTGAGACCCGTTCGCATCGCGCCCAAGCAACACGTGTTCGGTGGAGTGCCACTGTGCCACAACTAATTATAAAGTGCTGATCACAATTCTGTTCGTATTTGTGAAAATAATAATCGTACATTGTTAATTATCTTCAACGCGTGGTTTTCTCCCGCCTACCCACGATAGCTCCGCAGCCATGATGATGTACAGAATTGACTGATGATGACCACGAAGCTTAAACTCAATATAACTTTGTTCAAGTAGGTCTTAAGACACTTTTGAATCGTCATTAACATTTGAAGAAGCGACATGAAACTCGATAGCTGCTAGTCAAGTGATTTTTTTATCGATATACCATTCGCATCACTAGGCCATTAACAACCCTACATCAATCATAATCAGGGTATGAAATAAAACTCTGTCATTCTTGCCATACAACTGATATTTCTATTAAATATTTCAGTTAATAGGTGAATATATTTTTCGGTTGCCTGGAAGAGATCTTAAATTTGGATTATATGTTGGTTTGCGACTTCGCCTAACCATAAAAAGTATCCCATGTCCTTCCCAACAGTTTAGTCTATCACCATACTAAATTTCATCGAAATTGGTTCAGTAGTTTAAGCGTGTAAGCACGAACAATACTTTCGCACATAATTTGACACTTGAAAACTTAAAAAAAAATAATTTTCGCACTGTCCCAAGTAAAATATTTCGAGATATAGTTTTTTTCTCCTTTGGGGTAGAGGCTTCTGGGGCATGGGGTGCAAGTGCACAGGCGCTTATTAAGGAATTAAGTGGGACTAAGTCAGCACAGGTGATCCAAGAGCTGGTGCTTTCCACGCTCAGCGTATAAGCATCGCGATGAGATGCCAGCATTGTGGCTACTCTGAAGGTATTCCCGTACCGCTACGACTTGGTGGACCTTCAAGATGAGAGCGTTCCTCTTCCTCAAAGGCCGTCAACTCACAGGTAAGCCTCCTGGCGTTGCAGGTGTCAAATAAAAGAATGAACCAAACTTTTTAAGTTAGTTAGTTAGTATAGTTAGTTAGTTTAATATTAAGATATATATATAAATTTTCAAATAAAAGAATGAACCAAACTTTTTAAGTTAGTTAGTTAGTTTAATACTATACATATATATGAAAGACTATTTTGATGTAAATAAATTGTTCTGTGATCTGATTAATCTAATATACAAAAATTCTCGTGTCACAATGTTTGTTCCCTTACTCCACCGAAACGGCTCGACCGATTCGGATGAAATTTTGTGGCCATATAGAGTAGGACTAAGAATCGGCCAGCATATATAACATACGTTGAGAGTTCGGTAGGGCATCTGTAATCTTGAACTTCAAAAGAAAAATAGTCGTACCAAACTTGAATAGCGTAGGGTGACCATAGTTTTAGAATATTTAAGATATGGATGCGTATTTACTCTGACAAAAAAAAATGGTTAGATTTTAATTTTAAGAAAAGTAATAAATAATTACGTTGGTAATTTGCTATCTTGTGTTAATCCATAAGTAATATATAATAAGGCCGGCGACGCACTCACGAGCTACCAGACACGTGAGTGTCTATGGGCAGTGACTTCGCCTTTAGGGTGTGCCTCCTGCTCGTTTGCTTCTATAAAAAAAATGCGATAGTAACTCTGCTTTCACACTTAAACCACTGAACCGATTTCAATGAAATTTGGTATGGAGATAGATAAAACTTTAGGGAAGGACATAGGTTACTTTTTATTGCGCAAAAAAGGGTTTATAGAGTTGATATAAGGGATGAAAATACAAAAAAAAAATCACCAGATCTCTGCCGTTTATCAACTGATTTTCCAAATTCCTTTTGTATTTATAGCACGAACGAAGTCGCGGGCAATAGCTACTAGTTATATATGTTAAATATTGAAACAACATGTACGAGAAAGCTTGAGCTTTAAGCTTTAAGCACTCCACGTGTTAAAACATTACAAAATTTTTAAAACATATTTTATTATGTAAATAATTTGAATAAAAGCTTCCTACACACGTACCCACAGCACTGAGAAAGTGGGTTGCCAACAAAAAAAAAAATCACGAAAATCCCGTAAAAAATAAACCCGTGGTCGCATCCTCGACGTCAATGACGTCAATAATATTTTACAACTTGCAACACAAATCGTTTACGGGCTGACGCATCGCCTGCGATAAGTTTTATTCAGCGTAGAGCGGTTCGATTAGTCGCTGACCAGTCACTCTCCGACCGGCTTGATCCTTTGGCGCTGCGTAGAGATGTTGGATCTCTCAGCATCTTCTATCGCATTTACCATGGGGTGTGTTCGGAGGTTGTACCTGCAGCTGAATCTCATCTTCGGACATCAAGGCAGAATGCGAAATTCCACTCGTATCACCTTGATGCCTGTCGTTCCACCACTGCGCGTTTCGTGGGACATTTCCCACCACGCACCACCATGTTATGGAACCAGCTGGTACCACGGTATTTCCGAACCACTACGACTTAGGGTCCTTCAAGAAAAAACGCACTCATGAGCTCCCAGACACATGAGTGTCCATGGGCGGCGACTTAACCTTTATGGTGGGCCTCCTGCTCGTTTGCCCCGTCTTCTATAAAAAAAAAACATCACTCGATTTAACGACAAACTCAAAAGCGTCGTCGGCTCTGGTTGGCTTAGCTGAAATAAACCAGTCAAGCTGCACAGCTCATCAAGTGTCTACCGAAAAAAAATTGTAGAGAGATTTACCATATATTAAAAAGCTTTTAAATACCTTTTTTTGGACGACGGTAAGTTTCCTTTTTATGATTCTGAAAACTTAGTAACGGGTTAAACAAAAGCTCACCGTTAAGGGTCATTTATTGCTTGAACAAAATTGCGAAAACAAAAGAAATCTTTTTATTATTTGTTATTATAAAAAAAAACTAACCGAATGTTTAAGATCGTAACCAGCCCTTGGATCACTTGATGGGGTTTTGGGCCACTGGTGTGGATCAACTTCCCACAAACAAGCTTAAAACTTAGTAACGGGTTAAACCAAAGCTCACCGTTAAGGGTCATTTATTTCTTGAACAAAATTGCGAAAACAAAAGAAATCTTTTTATTATTTTATTATTTTTTATTATATACAAAACTAACAGAATGTTTAAGATCGTAACCAGCCCTTTGATCACTTGATGGGGTTTTGGGCCACTGGTGTGGATCAACTTCCCACGAACGAGCTTAAAAGCTGGCTTTACAAATATTATTAATCAGTAAGCTTAGACAGGTTTTAAGTCAATTTTTTTTTTAGTAAAACTAATATATTACTTACTAAACTACTCTGTTTATATTAGTATATTTTTAAATCAATGTATTATTTGTTTAAGCAGTTTTTAATTAATTATTAAATTAGTTTTAAGTCCGTTTTTAAATGTGTTTTTAAATCAGTTTTAAGTCAACTATGTAATAAGTTTTATGTCTATTTTTAAGTATGTTTTATAATCCATTTTAAGTCTATTTTGAAGTATATTTTTAATCAGTTATTAAGTCTGTTTTAAGCCAATTATTTAATAAGTTCTATGTCTGTTACTTAGTATGTTTTTAATCTGTTTTAAGTCTATTTTTAAATCATTTTTTCAATCAGTCTCCAGTCAGTTTTAAGTATGTTTTTTAATCAGATTTTCGTCTGTTTTTCAATTCGATTTAAGTCCGAAGTGTGTTTTTTATCAGTTTTAAGTATGTTTTTAAGTCAACTATTTAATAAGATTTATGTCAGTTTTTAAGTACTTTTTAAATCTGTTTTGAGTCAGTCTCTATCGGGATTTTTGTGCTCCCATCCCTCTATACATACTCGCACATTATTTACATAAAAAAAAACCGTTTTGAAGCTTGACAAATATTTCCATAGACAAACTTACAAGATAAACGAATATTTGTATATGTTATCTTTGACATCACTATTACGATATAAACCATTCATATGGCTGGACGTTTAAACTCAAACTCAAAATATCTTTATTCAATTAGGTCTTAAGACACTTTTGAATCGTCATTAACACTACCACCGGTTCGGAAGGCATCTACCGAGAAGAACCGGCAAGAAACTCGATAGCTGCTCTTTTAAAATAAACAATTAATACAAAATTGTGCTACTGACAATTAAAATAACAAAGCATTGTGAAGGCTACTCAAGAATTGAACTGTCCCGATGCTGAGCCAATTGCCCGACACGTTAAAGCGATCTTTGTCCTCTAAATATTACGTATGCCTTTTCAACTAAAGTACCCTGAAGCGCGTTTTAAATATTATTTATTTATTTATTTTACACTTAAACACTAGAAGCAAATGACGTTAACAGATGTTAGTACATAGAAGAGCGACGGGCGGCCTTATCGCTAATAAGCGATCTCTTCCAGACAACCCACACGATACTTAAAATATAATAAGACAGGTGCAAAGGGTGCGAAGTATACAAAAAAATAACAATAATAATACAGAAACAAAACACAACACACATTAAAATAAGAAGAACCGAAAAATATGCTAATTTCAATCTAGATAGATAAATAATTATATTGTAGACAAGAAATGCTTACGAGGAAGTGATTTATAAGATGATCGGGAAGTGAGGTCCAAAGCTGTGAACGAGTTTCCGTAAAAGGAGGTGTGGTATATGGCAAATAGAAGAGGAGATAGCACGCCACCCTGTGGAACACCTGTTTTCACAAAGCTCCATTGGGACTGATCATCACTCGTTCTCTAATACATTGACGACGCCCCTGAAGATAACCAGAGAACCAGCTTAAAGCGGGCTCAGAGATTTTAATAGAACGGAGCAACTCGAGTAGAATATTAGAAGTCAATTTATTGGTTATACGAAATTTAATTTAATTAATTTTATTTGGTTATAGGGTTCGATTCCTTGACAATAATTGCAGTAGGATTCACATATAACGACTAAACGGTTTATAGCGTCCCGGTACTCAGGTTTGACTTTATTTTATTCGTTGTAAAGTGTGAAAAAAGAAAAAAATAATGTCACACAAAAGAAGAGAGGTTGACTCCACATTTACAGTTCACTCAAATCGAGGGGATTGTGAAGAACTGGCAAGACCACTCCTTGCAGTTGACAAGCCATCTATACAATTATGGGGATGCAACTCTGTACGTATACGCTTGTGACGTGTAAACTACTGAACCGATTTTGATGAAATTTGGTATGGAGATAGACGAAATATTCCTTTCAAAGTTATATTATCGGCAGACATGTCTATGTCAGCCACAAAGTTTTCAAAAGTATATTAATGAGGTATAAAAAAACCTGGTCTTGTGTCTTGGCCGATTTGAATGTGTGCTGCTAATTCTGGTGCTGGTGCGTGGTGGTGTGACTTTACAGCTGTACAACTTGGCGGCGATTTAATGGCGGTGAGTTTCTTGCCAGTTCTTGCCAGTACGCTCTTGAGAACTGGCGGTAAAAAGACATCGACGATTCATAAATGTGTGAAAGATAACGATACTAATATAAATGCGTATATGTTACGCTTTCACGCTTAAACCGCTGAACCGATTTCGATGAAATTTGGTATGGAGATAGAGTAAACTTTAGGGAAGGGCACGGGTTATTTTTTTCACCAGAACTATGCTATTTAAGCCACGCGAAGAGGACAAACGCCACTTGTATTTCAAAAAATTTGAAATCTAGTAGCCTCATAGTTAATATTTAAGTTATCTGTAAGTTTTTTTTAATATATTTTCACAAATATTATCTCTTTATACTTAAAGGTCTTCTCGGTAGATAAGTGCCTTCCAAACTGGTGGTAGTGTAAAAATTGACTATTCAAAAGACCTACTTGAAATAAAGATATTTTGAGTTTGAGTTTGATACCTCACTCTCATCCAGCTGACATATTTTTTTATATAGAAGAGGAGGCAAAGGAGCCGGAGGCCCACCAGAAAGGTGAAGTCGCAGCCCGGGAGCTGGTGAGTGCGTTGCCGGCCTTTAAAGGATATTTGAGAAATGGAGGGGTAGGGGAAGAGGTCGGGGGAGGGGAGAGGATGGGCACCGGGAAGATCTCACTCACGCGAGTACAAAATGAACAAAGTCCAATTGTATCACTTTACGCCGGTTTTCTGTGAGAGAGTGGTATTTCTCCATGGCACTCCCACTCAAAGATATCGACCCACGAGAGAGTAGCCTCCAGACCAGAGACAAATTGAAACACATTAAAAGCTCTGCACACTTGTGTGTAGTACCACAAAAGCTGGCGAAGCTGGCAGAGTGTAAGGTCAAAGTTCAAGAGTCTTTCGTCTTATTTTCTCGAAAGAAAAACCAAAAGGTCAAAATAGAGTCTCCTTCAACTATGATTTTATTCCCATCAGAGTATTTGGATCTTTAGGTACAGGTGCTTGTTTTAAAGAATTAAGGAGGCACCTGGAGACCCAAGAGCTGGTGCTTGCCCCCACATATATTCCCATTGGAGTAGACCCCTGGACCTTGGGGTACTAGGGCTTGTATTAAAGAATTAAGGAGGCATCTGGTTACCCAAGAGCTGGCTATTTTCTCCACATTTGTTCCCATTGGAGTAGACCCTTGGACCCTGGGGTACTAGGGCTTGTATTAAAGAATTAAGAAGGCATCTGGTGACCTCAAGAGCTGGTGCTTTCAACATATCAGCATCGCGATACAGTAATGCCAGCATTATGGGCTTTTTCAATTAGACATTTCTCTTTAATATGAGTAAAATATAATTTGATCTACTATATCAATATGTTCATATAGCTAAGGATTTGAAAATAATATTTTATACGGATTAGATAAGGTGTGAAAGCTTTTTAGCACTCTTTAATGAATAATTAAAATCAAAATAATATAAAAAACCGTTACAAAGAAGCTCTACACTCTATTTTTGAATAATTATTTTTGTTAATTTGCATATATTAAAAAACGAAATTGTAATTACTAATTCAAAAATATAATTCAGCTAACTTCGATCCATCGAAACTGGGGCAATCCTTTGAATAAAATATAATTTAACAAAAATATAAAAATCTTCACAATTAACGCGTTCTGATGTTAGCCAACAGACAATGTCAAAAAAAAAAAACAGTTCATTCACTATTTTACCTTCAAAGCCTATTAAAATATCTACATAATTTAAACGTCATATCGTTCTGTGTACGCCGTAAAAGCTCCCAAGCTCAAAAGCCCGTGTTTTTTTTTTCCTTATTGAATGCGTTCATAAAACACAATTCTCACGATAAACTAACATTCACTACATAAAAGTCAAATGTGAATATATAATTTGTCATATATATACGAATTATATATAAGATATAGTTAATAAATAATGTGTGAAATATAATTAGTTTTTGCAAAGAAACAAAGCGTTCGAATCGTATAGAACCCAATCGGGTGTTCCATCAAACGCGGTTTGTGGCGTTCCCGCAAAATATCCGAAGCTTCGAACGCAGCCGAAAGCGCGGGGTTAAGAGCGAGGGGCAGGGTGTCGCATGCGTAGAGCGGGGACGGCATTCCATTAGTTCGTCCGGCCCCCGCGCGGCGTTACGTCCGCACCCGCGTCCCATACAAAGAACGCCTCATTGTATAAAAATCTGTGATGTATTGATTTAATTCCAACATTATTCGAACGTATACGTGATCCCAGCACAAATACGTACACGTAACAACAACGACAACAACGCTTTCAGTGTTACGTTACGCGTTTCTCTTTTTTTCATTTGAAAGGGGCCACGTCCCTTGAAATTCCACTTTTATCGACACAAAATCTTCTAGACCCCGAACATGGTGGACTGCGGCGCGTGTGTTATTCGCCGTGTTGTGTTATAAAATCTCGTGAATGTTAAATTATTAAATATGGATTGGTGTTTGTGTGTCTAGATAGTGTTTTGGATTTATTGTATCGCAACAATGGTGTCCTACGGTTACTTCGGGCTGCGGCAGACACCCTGGACGCTCCTTGTTTTAATTTTTATCGTTGAGAGCGTTATGGGTAACTTTGCCAAATCATTCTACATACATTGGAACACAACAAACAGCATATTTAGAATAGACAACACAGATCACGTATTCGATTTGAATAAAGGCAACGCTCAGTTTGAATACGACCAAGTGAATATAATATGTCCGTTCTACACGCCCGGAACATTTGAGGATGATACAGAGAAGTATATTATATATAATGTGAGCAAAGAGGAATACGACACATGTAGAATAACGAATCCAAACCCGCGAATCATTGCGATATGCGACAAACCGCATAAGTTAATGTATTTTACAATAACATTTCGTCCATTTACACCGCAGCCTGGCGGGCTGGAGTTCCTTCCGGGCAAGGATTATTATTTTATATCGACGTCAAGTAAGGACGACCTGCATAGACGCATCGGTGGTAGGTGCCTCAGTCATAACATGAAGCTGGTCTTCCGAGTGTGCTGCAAGCCTGAGGAGGGGCAGGCACCAGCGCCGCAAACTCCACCCCCTCCACCGTTGCCACCCACTTTCCCACCAACGACAACAACGACGACAACCATGAAGCCGGTGACGAAAAAGACGCACAAATATGACAAATCACCGAACGAGGTTGTCAAGAGTGAGGAGCTCTCGTATTCACGTGGGGCTGCGCTGGCATCATCTATCGCGTTGGCGCTGGCAGCAAGTTTTGTGCTGGCGCCGCTGGTCCGGTGAATGTGTGTAAAGGCGGCAAGGAGGCCGCAACGCGAGGCGAAGCCCGACACACAGACATTGCATTATCTGCGACCTGACTCTATTATCTATGCGTGAATCTGTGGGTGATTAGTGACTCTCCTAGTGTCCAGTTCCGTGACGTTTTAGTGTTAAGCCCCATTGTAAGGCGTGTAATCGGAGATCTTAGAAGGTAATTGTAGTTGCATTTAAGAATCGTTAGGCATTTAAAAAAAAAATTTATATTTCCCACTAACGCAATGAAATTCGGTTTAGTTAGTCACTTAGGTTCGGAAAGACTTCGAACGCTAACGAAATTCGCGGCGGAATTGGCCGCAAATCTGTGATTTTTTTTCCTTTTCTTTTTTAGTTTTTTTACGTTTTAGAACGTAATTTTCTCTATGCTTTGTGATATGAAATATGTGCATTTTTTCTCGACTGATTTTGACGCTTTGTTTTTTTTTTTTTTTTCAATATTTTTTTTAAATTCATTTTACGCGTCACACACTCGTATCGAGCTGGCATACCTCTTGCCATAGTCTAATTACCATCGTGCATTCATCCATATTTTTTATCTGTATCGGAGTCATCGGTCACGTGTAACAAAAGAATTCCACGAAAGAGGTTTTACACCGAACGGACCTTTGAATGCCGGCCGAAAATAAAACATTCCAAGCGTGTGCTGTCAAGCCACAGATGATTTCTGATACAGGCCATCTTTCTTCAGCGCGTCAGTGCTTTACAATTAATAATATAGCCAAGTAGTTGAAATAGTCCGGTTTTTGATTTAGACATACACATTTAGTGGCGGGTCTATATTTTAAATAGCGCTTAAGGTTTGATAACGCTTTGAGTTTCATATTGTATTAAACTGGTAATACCAATAAACATAATCTACTTAGAAGCCATATACGTATGAAAATCTGTATTTAATTGTACGTTAACAAGATAACAAATTGTTAATTATTTTAGAGACCCATTTTTATATGAAATCTATAATTTGTCTTTATGACTACGCGTGTTGTGATGAAATTTTTATACAGACATTCATAGCCTATATTGCTCGGTGACAGATTTCATCGTAATTAGCTTAGCGATTTAAGAATGATACCGACACATGCATTCGCATTTTTTTTTTATTCAACGACCCATTGAATAATAATAATAATAATATTACGAATAGTGTTAACTGTGGAATATTTCCTAGGCCCCATATCCGGTTACTATACGCCCCGTTTTTCGTATGGTTTCTTTGTCTTAATTTCCTATAATTATTTACGGTTTTCAAATAGCGTATCGCGATATTATCTGTGAATTGTTTATGGTCCGAATGGAGTTTAACTGAAGACATCCATTTTTAATATTTTAAATCGCGAAATTTCTATGTTTGTGGTCCAAAGTTTAATAGACAACTTCATTAATATTTCAAATTGTAAAAGTATCTGTGAACTTGTATGATTATTGTCCGAATTGAGTTTAACAGAGCTCTTTAATATTTCTAGTCGTAATGTTTATTTGTGAATTTCATCTATGGTCCGATATAATAACAGACCTCCTTTTTCATATATCGAAACGCGAGATTATCTGTGAAATTCTATGTTTATGGTCCGATAAAGTTAACCTCTCTTTTAATACTTCGAATCGCGTTATTGTTTATCTGTGAATTCTATGTTTTTGGTTAAATATAACAGACCTTTTTAATATTTTGAATCGCGAAATTATCTGTTAATTCCTTGTTTATGGTCCGAAAGAATTAACCTCTTTTTTAATATTACGAATCCCGAAATTATCTGCGAGTTCTGTCTATGGTCCAATATTACTAACAGACAGCTTTTTTAATATTCCGAATCGTGAAATTATCTGTGAATTATGTCTATGGTCCAATATTACTAACAGACCGCTTTTTTAATATTTCGTATCGCGAATTTATCTGTGATTTCTATGTCTATGGTCCGATGAAATTAACATACCTCTTTGATATTTTGAATCGCGAAATTATCTGTGAATTATGTCTATGGTCCGAATGGAGTGAAAATATTGTTGACACGCAAATATTATGCTCCAAGAAATGTCTCGTTTAATTGTTTCAATTCAATTGATGATTCAATCAATTCATTCATTTGAAACCGAGATTTAATAAAGTATCCAAATTGTCACCAAATGCAAGCTTGGAGTGTCTCATCAAAGTTGCAGGTGCCCATGGGCGGTTAGATGTAGCAAAGTGATGGTCTTCTACGGTTTTATAAAATGCGAAATAGGCTTCTTGTAATTAAAATTGATGATACGGTTCTGTGGAAAAGTAGTGTATCTTGCCAGTTCTCGTACGGGGTAAGTTCTCGATTTGGGAACTGGGGGTATATGTAAAATTGTTTTCTGACATGTTATGAGAAAAAAAAATAGTTTTTTTTTTGCCTCAAAATATAATAGAAGAACCGGTAAGAAACTCGTTAGCTGCTCTTTACAAACTCAAAATGTCTTTATTCAAGTGGGTCTTAAGACACTTTTGAATCGTCATTAACACTGCCACCGGTTCGGAAGGCATTTACCGAGAAGAACTGGCAAGAAACTCGATAGATGCTCTTTTAAAATTAATATCTCAAGTAACAAAATCATTGTAAAACAAGAACTAAAGGAGTTAGGCAGGTCGGCTTAAATAATCTAGCCGTTACGATTTAAGGCTTTCATAAGACAAATTAAGCACACTTTTCTCTGACTGAGAGACCACAGACAATAGATATGCCGTCAAACGAATCCGGAATCCACTGGGCGTGAAAATCTTTGCCATATGTTTGAACTATTTTTATACGAATCATTTCTTGGTAAGTTATTTTTAACATAAGTGATGTTATATCATTGACGGACCAGGCAAGAATCGTTTGGCTCGTATTTCTCTTGCCACCGTTAACTATGGCTTAAATACTATGGTATTGGCTGTTGTGTTTCTAAATAATTATTGTCTTGTACTGTTACCACGCAATTCGATAAGTCAAAATCAAAATATCTTTATTCATTAAGGTACATGGGACCATTTTGAATCGTCTCAAATCTAATTCTACGCCTGTTCGTACGCGATCAGGCTGAGAAGAAGCAGGCGAGAGACACGGCTTGGTCGAACACTTGCATCGTCACGGAAAAAAAAAACACGAGACATCTATCTATCTATGTGCATAAATTGAATGCATAAAGTTTTGCCAATAAACCACAGACAATACACACAAAAGATGATAAAATCTACGAAGAAGTGTGAGACATTCGTTGGCAGCTCTTCTTAAATATTTCAAATTATGTTACTTATATGATTAAATCGAATAAAAGTATTGGATTGGCCAATGAAAGAATTAAACTGTGCTGATGCTGAGCTATTCGGAAGCGTGGCCGTCCCAAACTGACCTGGTGACGTGCTGTTGCTGATGAGGCGACAGTACAGACTTGGAGCGAGATCAAATGCGAAGCGTCGGAGGTGGATGTTGTGGATGCCCTCTGCCCCGTCGTGGGGACATAGGGTTATAAGTAAAGCTGATGCTATTGTCTTTAACTGTCCCGATGCTCGGGACAGTTTAATTCTTGGATGGATATTCTCTTATTTGAATCTAATATATGAAAATTCTCGTGTCACAACAGTGTTCGTTCCCGTACTCCTCCGAAACGGCTCGACCGATTCTCATGTAATTTTGTCGCTATATAGAGTAGGACTGAGGATCGCGCCAACATTTTTTTTAAAAGTGAGAAACCATTGTCTCCTTGTCTTCTTGGTAGATAACTGCTGCCCGGTTGTAATGACGATTCAAAAGTGTCTTTAGACCAACTCGAATTAAAGATATTTTGTTTTTTAGTACTTTTTAAATAAATTAATCACACATATCGTTAAGAAAATAAGTTATAAAAAATTTCGACTCTACATTTACTGCCAGATGACAAATCAAGGGCGAGAAGAACTGGCAAGAAACCCTCCGGCACACCTTTAACCGTTTCAAATTTCTTTATATGTCTTATAGAAATGCTCCTTTAGAAGATTAACAGAGAAGAGGCATACCAATATTAGCTCTATCGTAATAATAGGCTTTAAGCATTAAAAGTATGTCACTGGTGTTCATAGGCAGGATTTGAGGCCATTTAAATGGCCTCCAGGCCTCCTTAATGCCAATCAGTTTTGGTCTCTGGACCAATAAGGTTTTCGATTTTCTTTTTATTTATTTTACACTTTATCGCACTTAAACACTAGAAGCAAATTACATTAACAGATGTTAGTACATATAAGAGCAACGGGCGGCCTTGTCGCTAATAAGCGATCTCTTCCAGACAACCCACTTGACCAGTTGACATTAAAATTGTAAACGGTTGTAGGAACTAATTCATTCGAAAAATACGTGGTTGTAACCCCACTTAACACTCTTCCGTCTCTTACATGTTGAAAGAGACATAAGTGTTTTTTTTTATATGTATGCTAATATGTTAATAACACTTTATACCAAGTAAATAGACGTGAAAATGATAAAATCAAAAGTCACAGAAACCTGAAAGGCAAGTTAGACACACATAACAGAAGAAGCTATACTAAACTTACGTTAACGGAAAAATCCGGTATAGACTATACCGGAAATCCATACCGTATAGTCAACGCGATGAATATATTTGGTTGTGGTATAATGTCTTAAAATTATTATTATAATATGCTTGCGTGTTTTCTTTTGCGTCCCAATGTTTTTGATATTTCTACACGACATCCATGTTGGTGTTTAAAAAATTCAAAATGGCGTCTCGTTTACATTTTTTTTTTCTCTCTCTATTCAATGATGTCATGATTTCTCCACGTGGAATGGTATCAGCGACCGGTAAAATATTCTTATAGCTAAGACAAAGGAGAACTCTTATCGAAAAGTTTTATTGCGTTATAAAACCAGAGACAATGTGTGACTATGAAGTTTAATTATCCGAGTGACGTATCTTATCCGGTTCAGCTTCAGGGAAGCGTTTGAAAAAGGCCAGTGTCGCACCCGCGAGCTTCACTTTTCAATAAAAAAAAAACGTTTTTTGACAACTCGAAAGTGTTGCGCGCCTAATGTCAAATCGCGTGACAAGTTAAATTGTAATTCAAAATCCCGTTCGTAACGTATTTTTTTTTCTTAACGTATTGAATTGGATAAAAATCGCGCGGCGTTTATTTAGTTGTATACTTATTGGGTTTCACAGTATAAACTCTATATAACGTCACTGAGTGTGCTCTTTATGGCGTTAAAGAGACTGGTCGTTAAAGGGTGGGACGAAAAGTCATGGAATACAAGCTAAACGAACCAGGGACCTATAAAGCGTCGTAATCATTTGGTGATTATGACGCTTTAGAGAAATTTTCGTTACATGGAGTTTACACTGTGTATCTCAAAATGTAATGAAAACTTACATTTTAAATTTTCTACTACAATTGGTAATAAAAAAAATTAATTATATTCCTATGACTAATAGTAGTCATTTCACCAATAGACCTGTCTCTGTCCTTCATTAAAATAACATTGTCACGCTGACATATTAATATAACCTAAAAACAATTCACATAAATATATTGGAACTAACGAACTGTTTGTCTAAAATAAAAAAAAAAACACGTCATGCCTTGTCTATGGATCCCACAGATAATAACCGCGTTTTTCTTTTGACACTCAACTCGAAACTCTTCGGTGATTCCCAATACGAATCCGGCCGTTTTGCTCTATCTGTTGACATGTCAACTGTCATTCGGAGAATATATCTGTGGTGAATCGATGCAATATGAAACTCGCGCGTATCATTTTAGTAGCAATTTAGTTTTTAGTTGTGCTGTGTAAACTAGTGTAATTTTCTGTAACTCAGTCCTATAGGTTTTTTTTTTTTATTGATACGAGATACAATTACACATTTCAATGCTGAATCAGTATTTATTTATATTTAAAAAGTACTTAAAACGCAAACTAACAAAACTTAAAATAAAAAGAAAGTCCTTAGTGGCAAAGCTGGTCATTAACTGATGCTTTAGCAAAAGCACCAGCTCCTTGGGTCACCAGATCCCAAATCAATAACGCTGGCGTTACTGCGATGCTTTAGCAAAAGCACCAGCTCCTTGGGTCACCGAGTCCCTAAGCCATAATGCTGGCATTACTGCAATGCTTTAGCAAAAGCACCAGCTCTTTGGGTCACCAGATCCCAAATCAATAATGCTGGCATTACTGCGTTGCTTTAGCAAAAGCACCAGCTCCTTGGGTCACCAGATCCCAAATCAATAATGCTGGCATTACTATGTTGCTTTAGCAAAAGCATAAGCTCTTTGGGTCACCGGGTCCCGAAGCCATAATACTGTCATTACTGATGCTTTAGCAAAAGCACCAGCTCTTGGGTCAGCGGTACTTACTTATTCCTTAATACACCTGTGCACTTGTACCCCAAGGTCCAAATAATCCGGGAACAAAGAGGAAAGACCTTGGACCTTTGGTTTTAATCAGTATTAATTGAATGTTCTCTTGTCATTCTTTGGGGCCTCATACAGTTTGGTGTGAAATGTGTTTGTCCTTATGGGATACGTTCGTTAACTATTTTAATTTGATCTGGTTAAACAAAACGAAATAAAGTGTAAACTCTATATAACGGCACTGAAGGGACTGCGCATTTTATGGCGCTGTAGAGAGTGGTCGTTAAATGTGTGAATAGAAAAATCAGAATGGAATACATGTTATACCAACCGAGGCCAATTGATTTTGCCGCTTAAGAGAGTTTGTCGTTACATGGAATTTACACTGTATATATTTGATAATACTCTATGACAAGTGTATGTATGTATTCTATTGTTTATGGTTGGGTCAAAGAGATTTGTTTGTGATTGTTTTTTTTTTTCAAGATTTTTTATATGTGAAGAATGTACTTATCATAATGTTAATTGGGTAATTTCACTATCTTGTTACATGTGTACTAATATTGTTCTTAAGTTAATATCAAAAAGCTTAAAATATCGGAAAATATAAAGAAAACTTAAAATAATATATTTAATTTCGAAAATATAATTTCAAATAAGAGTATTTTATTTTTATTACATGATATTAAGATATTTTGTTGTAGTTCATAAAATATTAATTTTTAATTTCTTTAGATAAAAAAATATCTTAACTAAGAACATTTTAAAGACTCAAAACTCACTAAGTACCTCCGTATTAAATCTGATACAATTTTAGTATTTACAATCTGACTTAATCTTGGCCTAAGATATTCTCGCAGCTGTATTAAGTCTAATATAATTTTAGTATATTAAAATCTGACTAAATCTTTGCCTAAGATATTCTCACACCTGTTTTATTAAATCTATTCTAATTGTATTATATTAAAATCTGACTAAATCTTGGCCTAAGATATTCTCACACCTGTATTAAATGTAATACAATTTTAGTTTATAAAAATGTGATCTAGAAATACATTCTTGATTATAAAGAATGTGAAATTAATGAAAAAAATGTGTAATTGTATCTCGAATGTCATGAATTATTGCTAAGTGAAAATGAATTTCTTTTACTATAGTTAAAATTATTATACCGTTCAATTGAGACAAGGTTGAAATAATCAAAAGGTGCCTGATTCATGTGTTGAGCGTTTGGAAAATGAGAGGAAATGGAAAATTTTACCCGATCAGTGCTTGCCCGGTCCGTTTTCATGCTGTGGAGAGGGTGCCGGGTTCGGTTTTGTGATGTTTTTCCAAATGTAGACTTTTGAAAAATCTATGTTATTTTAAATCTAGATTTTCATTTAGATCTCGATTTTTTTTCCAAATCTTACTGATTTTTTTTTATCAGTGCGGCTGATGTGGGTTTCTGTAAATGCTCGACATGTTATTGATGAATCGGTTTTATTGCTCAGTGGTGGTTGTAACTTTAAATTTAGTGTTTTTTTTTTTTATAAATATTTTATTTATTATTTTTCGTCCAGCGTCAAGTGAATCTTTGTCACGTGGAATTTGCGATCGATGAATAATTGCGGTCGACTCCTCTCGGGGTGTCTTACACCCACTGTCAGCAATTCCTACGGGTATCGCATGCCCCACAAACGAAATTTCGTCTGAACGGATTCACTCGATTTAAAATTCGTATTGGTGCTAAGGTTACTAAATTTTTTTTATTTGCAGTTCCAATGTGTGTTACCCACAAAACGTGAAAATAAATACAAATAAATACAGCGTAAACTCTATATAGCGACACGGAACCGACTGTACATTTTTGTGAGTCGCTAAATCGTGTGACGTTACATCGAGTTTACGCTTTACGTACAAATTAAATCGTTCTCAATTAACCACCATAAACGAACTGTTTGACCCGAATGAAATAATGTCCGCCATTTTGACGAATTAAATATGGCGTACACATTTTTGGCCGCGATTTTTCATATATTGGAATATTGTTGTGAACGGTTATAAAATACCAAGGTACGGGCACGTCTGTTCACGCAACGTCATGCCTGGTCACGCCTGGTCACTCCTGGTCACGCATGGTCACGCATGGTCAGAGTGTCAAAACGCCACGGAGCGATTTGTTTAGTGTCGCAACGTTTTAGCAGTGGTAGCACGCACGTAACGTGTTTGAAGAGACTGAATTTTTTATTTTCGTGTACTTAATTTTTTATATAGTATTATTGAAAGCTACCTCTTTTTAACGAAAAAAAAAAAAAACGATATTTTTCTATACATATTTTTAAAAATGTTTTCGCCTTGTCTCAAAACGGTTTTATTTCCTATGGCGGCGCCAGATCCTAAAAATTGTTGAAAAAAAAAAATAATTAAATAATTCACCATTACGGTTGTATTTATAAGAGGCAATATTGTTTTACGAGCAGAGTTGTGAGGAAAAGTGTGTTACATTTTGAATTTGGAACGGACGTGTTTTTTTTTTTTTTTTTTTTGGGAGAATTCAAAAATGGAACGAAACCACTGGGCGCGTCCTTTTAACACGAGGTGGTTTTTGTTTTTCTCAAATGACGGTAGCCTATGAATTTATATCAGTATTGTATGGTATTAGTGGTTTGTTTTTTTTTTTTTGTAAAATGTATATTGTGGAATTGTTCTTGGTTAGTTTGTGAAAAAAAAAATATTCGAATCGGTCGTTGCTCTCGAGTCTATGGAAACGTATCAAAGAAATAAAACAAAGGGACACTTTATTGTAAATTTGTTTGTTTTGGTGTAAATATGTTTAAAGTACAATTGAATAAATTTGATTTAACAACAGTTTTAGAGTGAATTTGTTTAAGCTGCAAAAGTGGGGTAAATTTTTAAAGAACAATTGTGGGGCCGATTTGTTTTAACTACAATTGTGGGGCCGATTTGTTTTAACTACAATTGTGGGGCAGATTTGTTTGGACTAAAATTGTGGGGCAAATTTGTTTTAACTACAATTGTGGTGTGGCGAGATACTTTTTGAAAAATAAAGAAAATATATTGGCGAATCTTTAAGAGCGTGTTTCCTTTGAGCCAAGATATTTCTTGATGTTCCCGTTCTGGTTTTGTAATGTTTTATTTTTTTGGTGGGTACCATGATATAACGACTAATGGACGAGTCAGCACGGCCCATTCATATGGCCTACATCGCGGCCTATTTTGGGCCTATGTATATAAATGTAACTTTTCCTCAGTATTTTTTTTCTTATCGATTGCTTTGTTTAACCGGCCATTACATTAATAATTTTTTGAACTAAGACTGTCTTGAGTGTATAATTGTATATAAAATTGGTATTGTTTTTTAGATATAATACACCTATCACATGAAATACAGTGTAAACTCTATATAACGACACTGAAGTGACTGCATTCCCAGTCGATAAATGGATAGACGAAAAATCAGCATGGAATAGAATCTAAACCAACCGAATACAATCGCTTTATAGAGTTTGTCGTTAAATCGAATGGCGTTACATGGAGTGTGCACTGTATATGAAATTTGTTTTATCGTTATGAATGTAAAAAAACAACTAAATGTACTTGTGATTGTCATAATCGATATGTTTTGATTGTTTGTAAAATTTGTGTAACATATTTTATGCCTACCTACATATTTGAGTAAGATCAGTTTGTTTACAAATCTACCTCCATAAACACTCATTTGAAGGATTTACAAATAAAAGTTTTCGAAAACATGAAACCGGAGGTTGGTTTGATTGCGAATCTACCCTCCAAAAGTTTTAAAAACTACAAACACGCAACTGCAGGTTTCATTTCACCACAAAAAAAACACAATTAACATTTTATAACTGCGGGTAGGCCTAAAATGTGTTGAGACGCTCGCTGGACGGTCTTAGTTGTCTCTGCTCTGTTAAATTGTATAAATAGTCTCTACTGAATGTATATAGTCTGCATTGAAGTAAGCGTAGTAGTACCCCGTAGGCGTATCGTATAAGTATTTGGGCCTCTTGTTGAAATCCCAAAGTTTTTTTTATTTATTTTTCGACCAATAAATGTTGGAGAGAAATATATTGTGTTTAATTTGGGTGACGGGGTTGGTGGGTACTTATCTTTGGTTTGTATGCTTATCCTGATGGAGTACTTATCTTTGTACTAATCTTGGTTTGTATACTTATCTTGATGGAGTACTAATCTTGGTTTGTATACTTATCTTGATGGAGTTCTTATCTTTGTACTAATCTTGATTTGTATACTTCTTGATGGAGTCTTAATCTTAGTTTGTATACTTCTTGATGGAGTAGTAATCTTGGTTGTATACTTATCCTGGTTGAGTACTTATCTTGGTTTGCATACTTATCTTGATGGAGTACTAATCTTGGTTGTATACTTATCCTGGTTGAGTACTAATCTTGGTTTGTATACTTATCTTGATGGAGTACTAATCTTGGTTTGTATACTTATCTTGATGGAGTACTAATCTTGGTTTGTATACTTATCCTATTCGAGTACTTATCTTGCTTTCTGTAGTTTTTCTGATTTGAGACACGCAATTACAAACTCATATACACACTCGCACACACAATTACATTTTTTTTTTACAATAGATGACTTTAACACGGAATTCATTTAATTCAGCCTTAAGACTTGATATGTTTTATTATTTTATGAATTCATTAAAATTTAAGTCTCGATTATTGACTAATAAAGAGAAGATAGAATAGAATTGACTGCCTTGTAACTAAAAGTCAAAATAAAGTCTTCAAATCTACGCGACCACGAGAAACAGGCAAGAAACCGGGCTCGGTTGATTCCGGTGATCTCAGTACACTTTTAGCAAAAGCTAAACTGGAGCTTATTCATTCACAAACTTTTTCAACGCCTCCTTTTAGTCTTTCAAGCCGTGGTGTCTTGAAGCCGACCACGTGATGATGACTGGTCTTCGTGAGCTCAAGAAGTAAGTACACTTCATTTTAATTACTAAATATGTAACACAAAATATATTTATCCAAGTAGGTAAAGACACTTTTGAATTGTCCATCGGAAGGCATCAACCGAGAAGAACAGGCAAGAAACTCACTGCCTCTAAAACTCAAAATACCTTAATTAAGTAGGTCTTAAGACACTTTTGAATCGTCATTAGCACTACCACCGGTTCGGAAGGCATCAACCGAGAAGAACAGGCAAGAAACTCACTGCCTCTAAAACTCAAAATACCTTAATTAAGTGGGTCTTAAGACACTTTTGAATCGTCATTAGCACTACCACCGGTTCGGAAGGCATCAACCGAGAAGAACAGGCAAGAAACTCGATTTATCTCTTAAAATAAATATTTCATATTAACAAATAAACAGATTTCTGGTGCAAACCTTCATCCTCTATTTCAAACAAAAAGCCTATGACCTACCCTAAAGTTTAATCTATCTCCATACCAAATTTCATTGAATTCGGTTCAGTACTTTAAGTGTGAAAGCGTATATATACGCTATGTAACGTTACGTTTAACGACAGTCTCTCTAAAGCGTCGAAATCTTGGGTAGTTATTAGCTTCTAATCCAATTTTAATTATTCTCTCCATATAACGACTTCACTGTACACACAAAGAGTTACTTGCCAGTTCTTCTCGGTAACTGGCATATGTATAGTCAATTTTTCTAACGACTTATATAGATTTAACTCGTTTTTTTAACAGTTCTAAAAACTAAAAGAATATCACTCGGGACATCAAAGGTGGGGCGATTTCCTGTCAAATATTGATTTTAGACAAATATTTCCTTTGTGATTCACCGTTCGCAGACCTTTCAATAAAAACTCTATCAAAATCGAAATATCTTTATTCATTAAGGTACATAGGAACATTTTGAATCGTCCAAGTGATTCTATGCCTGTTCGTAAGCGTCACATGCTGAGAAGAAGCAGGCAAGAAGATCACAGTACAATACAAGCTAAATTAATGGGAGCCAATTGATTTCGACGCTTTAGAGAGTGTGGCGATACATACAGTGATGTTACACTGTGCAGAGTACATTCTGTATAACGACACTGAAGGTACTGTGCATTGTATGGCGTTATATGGAGACAAGAAAAATCATTGTAAGGAATACAAGCTTAACTAACCAGAGCCAATTGACTTCGACGCTTTAGAGAGTGTGGCGATACATACAGTGATGTTACACTGTGCAGAGTATACTCTTTATAACGACACTGAAGGTACTGTGCATTCTATGGCGTTATAGACAGTGCTCGTTGAATGGAGAGAAGAAAAATCATTGTATCGAATACAAGCTAAACCAACCAAAGCCAATTGATTTCGACGCTTTACACAGTTTGTCGATACATCCAGTGACGTTACATAGAGTTAACACTGTGCAGAGTATACTCTTTATAACGACACTGAAGGTACTGTGCATTCTATGGTGTTATAGACAGTGCTCGTTGAATGGTAAAAAAAAAACGAAAAACAAGCGAAACCAACCAAAGCAAATTCGACGCTTCAGAGAGTTAGTCGTTACATCGTGACGTAACACGATCTCAACATAATAACACTATTTATGAGAGAATGATAAAAAACCGGAGCCCATAACGAATTTAAGAATGCGCCAGGTCAGGGCTGTCGTGACACTGCCGGTTGACCCCCCCGAAAATCGTGTGAAAATACCACAGTGACCGTATATAATGTGGTCACGTGGTATTAAATGTGACGTCTGTGGCCTATTGTGTGTCATAGACAATAAATAATAGAACACATTGAAAAAGTGTAGGTACCCACTCCTTGCGACAGAGTTGCAATACTTGCATTTCCTTGTATTCGCGATGATTACACGAGAAATGCACCAGCTCTTGCGTCACCGGTATTGACCAGGACTGAGCTCTTGTACTCCAAGGTCAAATCAAGGTCACACACACCAATGCGAACAAAAACAACTTTGAAGGAAAAACTCTCATTAAAACAATACGACTTGGGAAATTATCAGTTTTCCCAAGAATAGAGCGTATAATCCTAAAAGGCTTGCAACGCACAAGCTCCCATCAACATGTGTGTGCGGTCACTTTACTTTTCTGCTTTAAAAAAAGCTCTATAGAGCTTTCTTATCTGCTCATTCTATAAGACATTGCTAAAGGTTTCCTAGTCAAGCTTACAAAGCTCAAAATAACAAAACAAAATTTCTTTATTCGTACGCACGAGACAAGAAGCAGGCAAGAAAATACCACTTTTTGAAGAAGGCCGAAGGCCGAGCTGGTGCTAATTCGTATCTATACTGAAATTTGTCTCTTCTTTAATCTATGCCTGTAAGAAACTCAGCCTGTGTAAGGTAAGGCATGAAGTATTAAGCAGAATACGAAGCAATCAGTCGCTGGAATAAAAGATTTGAATGAATAAAATAGGCCGCAAACGTACACGTTAGGGTTGTATGTATGTTGAATGCGACAATAATTAAAATAAAACGTCTAAAAATTGATTTTGGATACTCCTACTCCACTCGAAACTTCATGCGAATCGGTCAAGCCGTTACGGTGGAGCACGGGAACAAACATTCAGAGGATTTTTTATATATAAGACCTATTTAGTTGTATGGAAAATGGATGTCGGCCAATTGTCATACCTAATCGATGTTGTCACAAAATTCCATGGGAATCGGTCAAGCCGTTTCAGTGGGGCACGGGAACGAACATTGTGACAGAATTTTGTATATCAGAATCAAACGACGTTATAATTTCACTTACAGTTTGGATGCGTTTCAATCGATTTTAGTTGAACGGGTCATGATTTTTACGCGTCAACTCTCCGTTAGATAGACTTTTTGTTTAACTGTTATAAATTGTGAAGTTACTGAGCGGGTTCAATTCCCGATGAATTTCGCTTATAACGACTTCGCTTATAGCGACTTCGTTCATAAACGACTTCGGTTATAGCGACTTCGCTTATAACGACTTCGTTTATAGCGACTTCGTTAATAAACGACTTTGCTTATAGCGACTTCGTAAATAAACGACTTCGCTTATAGCGACTTCGTTAATAAACGACTTCGCTTAGCGACCTCGTTAAAAAACGACTTCGCTTATAGCGACCTCGTTAATAAACGGCTTCGCTTATAGCGACTTCGTTAATAAACGGCTTTTAATAGATTTTTTGGCGCAAGTAACGCATGAGTCGTGTTGTCCCCCTTTAAAAGTTAGATAAAAGTTCAGGACATTATATACATAGCTTTTAAGCTTTCGACACTATAAGCGTTTTCATTATCGGCATACAGAGTAAGCTTAATGTCACTCGATTTATTGACAATCTCTCTATAGCGTCGAAATCAATTGGCTTTGCTTGGTTTAGCTTGTATTCTATTCTGATTTCTCTTCTTTCCATTTAAAACCACTCACTATAACGCTGTAAAATGAACAGTCCCTTTTGCGTCGTTATATAGAGATAACTATGTATTTACACTTGCACAGTATCTCAATGTAACGTCACTCGATTCACCGACAGACTCTCTAAAGCGTCATACAACATACAATGATTTTTCTCTCCATTTAACGACTCAGTATAACGCATACAATGCACACTCCCTTGAGTGTCGTTATATAGAGTGTACTCTGTATTAGATTCTCCTATTCTTGTGCAACAAATAATACAATAAAATATAAAAATAAATAGTTCGCCGTCCCAACAGGTACGCTAGTATTTATAGAAGCTTAATAGCTTCACAAAATTTAAATTATATGCTATCGGCTTTTAAATTTCAAACGATAAAGAGTACTGCGAAACCGGCATTTAGGTAACAGACCTATAAATCAATAAACTACTTTTGTTAAAAGTCGGTTACTCCGGCCCAGGTATATTTTGGGAATCCCAGCCAGTGCTTCCAACTTGTTAGCCGTGGCCCCTTTAAACTTTACTAAAAATATATGAAAACACTTTAAAAAAAGAGATATTTTGCACATAATGAAAAAAGAAATAATAAATAATAATAATAATAATAGATTTTTATCATATATCATACGGGGCAAACGAGCAGGAGGCCCACCATAAAGGTGAAGTCGCCCATAGACACTCACGCGGCTGGTAGCTCGTGAGTGCGTTGCCGGCCTTTAAAGGAAACTTGGGAAATGGGGGGGTAGAGGAAGAGGACGTGGGAGGGGGAGGATCTATCGAGAAGTGTAGGAAACTCGATAGTCATATTTTTAAACATCATAAATAATAACAAAATATTACATTCCAAGGATCTTTCTCCTTTAAAAATACTATTTTTAACTTTTCCAATCAGTTTTTTATACGCGTTTTAAATTTGGTAATTTTGTTATGTAATTATCATACCTAAAATATGTACTTGACTGAGACGAAAAGTTAATTTTCTTAATAAGTTTTTAAAAAAATGTCGATGCGACCCGGTAGTTAAGAACCGCTGTCTTAATGTTAAGTTGGTTTTTTTTTGCTTGCGTGTTCCTAAAAGTTTGTGAAAAGCTAATTATAACAATAAGATATTTTATTTTAAATAACTGTTAACAGATAGGACAAGCTATAATCTATACTAATAATAAGACAGTAAAAATCGAAAAACTGTACATTAAATATTTTTCCAAAAAACTGAAAGGAGGCAATTAAAGAAGAGTCATAGAAACCAAAAAACCAATTTTTGGAATTCTTGTCTGTCTGTCTGTCTGTCTGTCTGTCTGTCTGGTACTTTATAACTTGAAAACTACTGAACGGATTTGAACGCGGTTTTCACAGTTGGATTATATATAATTAGGAGCGTTGTCAAAAGTTTATTTTGTCAAAATCGGTTAAGAGAAAAAGAAGTTATGGTCAATTGAAAATTTACTTCAACCACTGCTTCAAATTTTTTAAACACCTATATTGATTGATTAGTTATATATTGTTAAATATGTTCTAATATAAGTTAATCTTAATATTAAAACTTATGAGAGGTAACAAAAATAACAAATAACGCAGTGCGCGCGGGCGCGGTTGAAGTGTTGAACAATGTGCTCGATAGATGGCGTTGATAAAATTCGTAGATTTATTTTATTTTTTTATTTCTTAAACCTATACAGCTTATCAAAAACAGTTTACACAATAAAAATAGATTAAAAATAAAGCCAAAATGAGGTTAAAATATAGAATCGGAAATATAATCTAAGATCAGGAAAAAGAATAACAAAAAAAAACACGAACAGAAAAAAAAAATATATATATATACACATGAACAAGTGGAACTATGTGAAGTACGAGCATTTTAGTGTGTGCAATGGTGTTGCTGTGTGAGTGAGTGTGCGAGGGTGAGTCTTACTTTTTTTTTAAAGAACTTCTACTTAGGCCAAATATATCCATCGCGGTGTTAAGATGCTCCATTGTGTAATGACTACCATGCACTTCAAACTTTCATTAACGTTTTACCCTATGATTATTTTGAGTGAACACTACCTATACCAACAAGTAAAAGGAAACGAGTGAAAAGACGTTTATCGTTTGTCCGCTCCCATTTTTCCATCTACATCCTTAACGTTAATGAGGTTTACCTTTTATTATTTGGCCAAGCTAATAAGTAATAACCTCACAAGTACGTATTTCGTACTCAAAACTTCCTAAGAATTTTCTTTCAACTCTTAACCGCTGAGGAGTTTTACCTTCCATCATCAGCTCATCCACATAAGAAGATGACTATCAGAATATAAAATTGTCAGAATAGTAATTGCCTGTACGTTAATTTGAAAGTTGCCCTCGATTTCCCTGAATCATCCGATCCTGTAAAGCTACATCATCCCTGAGTAACACAGGCTATATATAATTCTAATTGTAACAAGATTTTAGCCCGTGAAAGAAAGCCCTGTCGAGATCATTAAAAAACGCTATATACTTAACCAAATTACACGTGGGCGAAGCCGCGGGCGGAAAGCTAGTTAATTAATAAAGGCTTAACCGATTGTTATGAAATTTTGTAAGAATATAGAGTTAAAATTAAGTTAAAGCTGTCTACATCGCGATGCTTATTATAAAAGCACCAGTTCTTGGGTCACCAGATGCCTCCTCAATTCTTTAATACAAGCACTAGTAACCCAATCTCCAAGAGTCTACTCCAATGGGAACATGTGGAGAAAAGCATCAGCTCTTGGGTCACCAGATGCCTCCTTAATTCTTTAATACAAGCACTTGTAACCCAATCTCCAAGAGTCTTCTCCAATGGGAACATGTGGAGAAAAGCATCAGCTCTTGAGTCACCAGATGCCTCCTTAATTGTTTAATACAAGCACTTCTACCCCACGATCCAAAAGTCTTTTCCAATGGGAACATGTGGTAAAAAGCATCAGTTCTTGGGTCACCAGGTGCCTCCTTAATTCTTTAATACAAGCACTTGTAACCCAAGCTCCAAGAGTCTTCTCCAATGGGAACATGTGGAGAAAAGCATCAGCCCTTGGGTCACCAGGTGCCTCCTTAATTCTTTAATACAAGCACTTGTAACCCAAGCTCCAAGAGTCTTCTCCAATGGGAACATGTGGAGAAAAGCATCAGCCCTTGGCTCACCAGGTGCCTCCTTAATTCTTTAATACAAGCACTTGTACCCCAAGCTCCAAGTGTCAAGTAGACTTTCAAATCCTACTTAAAGATCAAATTAAAGTTAAATTTAACTGTTTGTCCGAAACTAAACGTCACGGTTTAACTTTACGTGATTAAATAGCGTGACCGCTTGAACAATGCGAGTAATCTGTTAAGGCGAAGCTTTACTACAGTAAAGTGGCTTAATAAACTTTTTTTATATCTCATTGTATACACAGATAAAGCTTACCAATCCCTAATAGGCTGGCAACGCACTAGTTCCTAGCCACATGTGGGGCGGTGACTTCACCTTCATGTTGTGCCTCCGTTTGTCCCCACTTCTATAAAAAAAATACCCTTTTTCTATAAGCTTACCTTCAAGTTATACCACCCCCTAAAAGGCGACGCACTCACGAACTCCCAGCCACGTGTGGGGCGGTGACTTCACCTGCTCGTTTGCCCCCTCTTCTACAAAAATACCACTTTTCTATAAGCTTACCTTCAAGTAATACCACTCCCTAAAAGGCGACGCGCTCACAAGCACCCGGCCACGTGTGGGGCGGTGACTTTACCTGCTCGTTTGCCCCCTCTTCTATAAAAAAGTTAGTCTGTAACTGTTTGTCGGGCCGTGCACAAAGCCTATTCACCCATACGGTATGGGTGAATGGTCAGAACATGTGGTATGGCCCACGAGCTTAAAGCTCTTCTGAGAGAAGTGTATGTATAAAGCGTGTATGTTAAGCCTGTTATAAGGTAAAGAAATCATGTGTATGATTTTATTAGTGATAAAAAAAAAATATTAAATAAACACAAAATATTCTTAATATTAACCTAACTAATAAGTTTTTATTTATATAGTTACATTGATTCATTTTTAAGAGGTAGCAATTGTATGTATAAAAAAAATTGGAAAAGTCTAAAATGCATAGAAATAAATTACTTTTTAGCTCATAACTTCTTTAATTTTTAATTTAAGGCAAAAAGTTATATAAATATATTTGTAAGCAAGACAATTTGCCACAAATCGTGACGTTACATTTTTTTTGTAAGACGCATACTTACCGAGATATTGCTTAAGAAGTGTGTTCACCCCTTTTTCCAAGATGGCGGCCGTGGTAACTTGAAGTTAAGTTTGTACCAATTAAAGTGTGGATAAACTTACCCTTAACAGTCCGTTTCGCCTGATAGATTTAAACCCTACCAAATAATTTAAAAAAAAAACAATTTTTAGTAACATCTGTAAATAAATAAGCTTCGTTAGGGGGGAGGTCTGCCCCCCCCCCCACAAATGATAAATATTTGTGCCTACTTCCTTAAACACCTGTGATCTTATACCCCAGGGTCAGCAAGCAAGTCGAGCAGTTAGATAATTTGGAATGGCTACCATAAATCATGTTTTCCGAGTTTCTCGTGCACTTGAAGGAGTGGCGGAGAGTTTCTTGCCAGTTCTTCTCGTCAGCCCTTGATTTGGGAACTGGCTGTGAACAAGTCGGATTTTCTTTTTGACTTATTTTGCTGACGACTCATAAGTGTACGTATATACTTTTATGGGATACTAGTAGACTTCGCCCGCGACTTAAATACAAACTTCGTGGCTTAAATATCAAAGGAATTAACGCGATGAAGCCTAGCGTTACTAAATTTTTGTCTCTATGCCAAATTTCATCGAAAACGGTGCAGTAGTTTAAGCACGAAAGCGTAGGGGTCGTAAGGATATCTTTGTTTTAGGCTGAACATTGAAAATCGATCGGGACAATTTAAAAACGTTTACACGAAGCACGGAGCAATCGTAATGGAGACTCGCAACTCAATTAAAAGAGATGACATGGTACAATAAAAATATGGGTTAGAAAAAAAAAATACGAGGCCCTCAAGAACCAACACACACACGAGCACCCGGCCACTCTGTGTGGTCACTTCACCTTTATTTATAGAAAACAAATAACTTTAAAAAAAAAACACAAAACTCAAACAAATAAAATTTGGTCCATGTGGCAGAGTAGCTCCTCGCTGTATCGCGATGCTTATACGCTGAGCGAGGAAAGCACCAGCTCTTGGTACACCGGTGCTGACTTAGGCCTGCTTAATTATTTAATAGGCGCCTGTGAACTTGCACCACATGCTCCAAAAGTCTCTACCCCAAAAGGAAGAAAAACATAGTTTGAGAAAAGAATTTCATACCTTTTTTTACACCTGCTCTACAGCCGCACCAGATTTGGAGCTTGTGATGGTATGGTGGGACGGTGCTAAAGTGTCCACACAAGTGGACATCCCAAACTCCCAAGCACGGGGAGTATAGCCCTTCCCATACTCCCAAGCGATCAAATTCATTTCATCCGATTGTATACCATCATCTCTTGTCAAAATCCACCTGCACTCTTTCGGCAGGAATTGTCATGGTTTGATTTTTTTTATATTAAGGAAACGTATATACATAATAATAAGTAAATACCAGTCATAAGAATAGATATGTCAAGAAATATTGGTTCTGTGGGTGGGCAAGTTAAAAGTAACGTAAAAAAGTAGCGTAAAGTAGCCCATCCTTTTAAAAAAAAAAAGGTTAACAACTCAACATTCCTAACAAAGTTTTGAAGCTTTATTTGTGAAAAAGCTCTTAGAGTACGCCATACTGTCGTTTCCTTGTATCGCGATGCGTTGAGCGAGAAAAGCACCAGCTCTTGTGTGGGTGCTAAAGCCTAATTAATTCCTTAACAGTCGATAAATAATTAATAGTTATGACACTTGGTTTATGGAGGCTTAAGCAAGCTTTAAAAACATCTTTTTAAGTTTTTTTTTGTTCACACAATAAAATATCAATTAAATAAACACAAAGTATTCTTACTGACCTACCTAAAATAATTAACTTAAAATAAATTTAAAATGTATGGTCCCTTGGAGTACCCGCTGAGCAAGGAAAGCACCAGCTTAACATACACATCTCTAAGTTACAATTTCCTAAAAGGCTGGCAACGCATGCGTCTAGTGTAGGCCTTCACTTTTACTTCCTGCTCGGCGTATAAATATCCAAATAATATATTATAATATATTAAAGCTCACACCATAAATATTCTGCCATGTTCACATTCGTTATAATTAAAATCGACCTTATAACAATTGCTTAAAGTTTGAATTCGTTAAATGCTAAGAATCATCCTGTATTTAGGTCTAACCTAGATGTCACGTGACGTGATTTTTCGTGAAAAATGAAAATCCGATCTATCGACAAAAAAGAAACGCTTCTGGTGATATCCTCGTACCATAAAAGCTCATTTGAGCTTTTATCTCGAAAATATTTTTCAGTATTCACTTAACTTAGACTTAGATGTTAATTAGTACAAGTTATCGCTGATAAGCGATCTCTTCCAGGCAACCCAAAGGATAAAAGAATACTTATTTGGACTGTAAAGTGCGGAGAATACAAACATAAATTTTATTTATACAAGATGAAAGTTATAAAAAAAATGTATAATTTAAATAAACAAAAAATTTAAAAAAATTGACAATTTTTCGTACTAATCAAGAATATTTTGGACCTTAAGGTACAAGTGGTTATATTAAAGAATTAAAAAGGCGTCAGGTGCCCCAAGAGCTGGTGCTTTTCTCCACATATGTTCCCATTGGAGGACACTCTTGGACCTTGGGGTACGAGTGCTTGTATTAAAGAATTTATTAAGGAGGCACCTGGGTGACCCAAGAGCTGGTGCTTTTCTCCACATATGTTCCCATTGGAGGACACTCTTGGACCTTGGGGTACAAGTGCTTGTATAAAAGAATTAAGTAGGCACCTGGTGACCCAAGAGCTGGTGCATTCAGCGTATATGACATGCCAGCATTATGGGACCAAATGGGTTGCCTGAAAGAGGTCGCTTATTAGCGATAAGGCCGCCCGTTGCTCTTATATGCTTAAGATCTTCTACTTCTACTATTTAAGTGCAATAAAGTGTCTCTAGACCTATTTGAATATAGATATTTTGAGTGTGATTAGGCAAGATTATTGGAACAGCAGTAAAAGGACAATACTGAGTTTCATGCCGGTTCTTCTCAGTAGATGCCTTCGGAAGCGGTGGTAGTGTTCATGACGATTATAATTCTTAAAAACTACTTGAATAAAGATATTTTCAGTTTGGACAGAGCAGCCATCATGTTTCTTACCTGTTCTTCTCAGTAGATGCCTTCCAAACCTGTGGTAGTGTTAATGACGATTCAAAAGTGTCTCAAGACCTACTTGAATAAAGATATTTTGAGTTTGATTTTGAGCCTCACAAAGCTTTTGTTATTTGAATTTTTGAACAATCATATGAAATATTTTAGAAAGAGCAGCCACCGCGTCTCATACAGACAGACATCTCTTCTCGGTAGATCCTGTGTGAATAAATGCGAAGAAATTAAAAAGTTTAAATATCAATATAGAATAATGTCTGTTGGCCCCAAAATCATGACACTATAATAAAACATGTCTCATCTCAACTAGTTCGCGGGCCGAACTCAAGAGGGCGCTTACTTCAAATTAGAATTCAAACCAACCTCTAGACATTAACGTCAGTTTGGACAATGAAAATTCAAAATTACCCATAAAAAAAAAACCAAGAAATGGACAATAACTTAACGAGAATCTTCTCTGGCGATCTCTATTTAATTGGGAGTATATGGATGGAGGCTCTCACATCAGCCCTAGTTGGCAATAAGATTATACCAAGCGTGCACGCAGCTACACAAGAACCGAACCCACACGTGAGATACAAAGACCTACCGATATATCAAGACCATCACAATAGCAAAATCGACTACGTATGTCCAAAAGCTCGCACCCCACTATTACAGGAATACCTCCTTCCGACAATAAAATCTTTACGTAAGGACACAACAGCGAGCCTCCAACAGATCAGCACCGGATTCACCAACGCCTATCACCAGATGAAAATTGAAATGGCGAACCACGAGTTAAATATCAAGAAATACATGCGACACCCTGATAATTATCCAATACGTGTTAGCAGTGTGGTTGTGGGGATGGCACTTGGTTGTTATGGGAGTCGACGTCGTGGTGTACCAACCAGAATTGTCTCCACAGCGCTGAGTGGTTTTGTCTCTGGCTCCATCTCGTTTCCTGATGAGAGCGATCGATTGTTCAGAGACATTTTATATAGAGGTGGTAAGATTTTAATAGGGATTTATAATTGGTTCTGTGGTGATGATTTTAAATTAGGTGAGAGGGTTTCTTGTAGGGATGAAATTCCAGAACAACCACCAGTTAGAAAACCACAGTGTCCGATGAAATAAAAGTTTGATAAACATCCAAATGTCTTTGATTTAAGTTGTGAACTAACGGGTTCACATCTAAAGAGAAACAAGAAATTCGCCTTTTTAAAGATATATTTAACTGTCCTGATGCTGAGCTGACACAGGGATCTTCTTTACTATTAATAAATACACATTTGTCATATACCACAGGATCTACCGAGAAGAGATGTCTGTCTGTAAGAGATGCGGTGGCTGCTCTTTCTAAAATATTTCATATGATTGTTCAAAAATTCAAATAACAAAGCTTTGTGAGGCTCAAAATCAAACTCAAAATATCATTATTCAAGTAGGTCTTGAGACACTTTTGAATCGTCATTAACACTACCACAGGTTTGGAAGGCATCTACCGAGAAGAACTGGCAAGAAACTCGATAGCTGCTCTTTTAAAATAAACAATTAATACAAAATTGTGTTACATACACTTAGGCTACTCAAGAATTGAACTGTCCCGATGCTGAGCTGACACAAGGAACTGTGCCCACAAAATATTCTTGAGATGCCCCTTTTTAACCAGAAGACTCTATTGCACTTTCAAATTGTCGCTAAGTTATTTCTCTTATTAGTATTTTATTAATTATAATTTAATGTGTGTTGTGTTTTGTTTCTGTATTATTATTATTATTTTTTTGTATACTTCGCACCCTTTGCACCTGTCTTATTATATTTTAATTATTATCGAGTGGGTTGTCTGGAAGAGATCGCTTATTAGCGATAAGGCCGCCCGTTGCTCTTATATTTACTTTTTGTGTTTAGGTGCGTTAAAGTGTAAAATAAATAAATAAATAATTAAGATTTTTACACTGCACCGGGAGAGGCAACTTTCCCTGTATTTCTTGGTTTGGAAAATCATTTTTTTTTTTTAAATTAATCGCCTCGTTAATCTGTGTTTTGTATGGGTTATAAAAAAAAAACAACCGGTTACAACGTATTTCGTGAATACATTTAATTTAGAAGGTAATCTCTCGGAGGTCAAAGTTAACATTAATCATGGCTGACGCAACTGTGGTACAGATTATAATATACCACAGATCAAAATATCAACCTCAAACTCAAAATATCTTTATTCAAGTAGGTCTTGAGACACTTTTGAATCGTCATTAACACTACCACCGCTTCGGAAGGCATCAACCGAGAAGAACAGGCAAGAAACTCGATAGCTGCTCTTTTAAAATGAACAATTAATACAAAATTGTGCTACTGACAATTAAAATAAAGCATTGTGAAGGCTACTCAAGAATTGAACTGTCCCGATGCTGAGCCAATTGCCGACACATTAAATTTGGTTATAAGTGCTGGGACTTTATAAAAGCTCATCAACGATTTATGAACTTCACCAAGTCGAGAATCAGGCACATCAATTTCTTCTCTATAAATATAAAGCCTCTCAAATCTAACTACGCCTATTCGTACGCGACCAAGAGAAGAAGCAGACAAGAAACTCAGCTATTTTCATTGATAATGATCACTTTGATGAAGCAAGGCTAAGCTGGAGAAATTTTCCTCAAAATAAAGCTTTTTTCAAAAGCTTCAGTTTAAATACTTTTTTTTTATATAAGAGGATGCAAACGAGCAGGCTGGTCACTTCTAGTTATGTGCCATGGACACCCTCAACGCCGGGAGGCTTACAAGTGAGTCGCTGGCCTTTGAGGAAGAGGATCACGCTCTTTCTTTGAAGGTATATTAATAAACTGATGTTACCTCTTTTAGATTAGAACCTCATTTTGGATAATGTTCGAGCTTTTGTTATATCGGTGTTAAGCGGCCATTCTGGGTCCGATTGGCGAACGAGTTAAATTTATTTATTTAATTCACTTTTAGTAAATATAACTGTTATGATAATGTTTACTGTGTTATTGTTGATATAGCAAATTAGATATGTATCCTGACAATAGATAATTAAGCATATATGATGATACAATGAGATATATAAGTACTAAATAGTTAATAGACCAAAATATATGTAAGGTTAACAGGCTCATTAAATTTCATTACTGACAAATCGTTTGGTATATTGTTATGGAGCCTTATTTATTTTTTTATTTCTTAAACCTATACAGCTTAACGAAAAAAGCTTACACAATAAAAATAGATTAAAAATAAAGCCAAAATAAGGTTAAAATTAAAAAAAAAACCTTAAAATTAAGGATCAGAAACAACAACAAAAAAAAACACGAAAAAAAATATATATACATATGAACAAGTGGTGTATATTATGTGAAGACCGAGCAATTGAGTGTGTGTGTATTAGTGTGTGCAATGGTGTTGCTGTGTGGTCGGCAAGCTTATTAATTCGGCTTGTTATAAAATTGTCGAGTTGCGCACACTGACTGTAACGTGTGTTCTTAATAATTTTGCCAGTATCTCGCCTTGATTCACGTCAATGTCGGTCATATGTCACTTTGACAGCCGCTGACAGCGGCGTAAAGAGGTTTTAATTCGAGATTTATGTTTGCAAAAAAAAAATGGCCGACATTGTGTTCAGACTTAACTCATTTTAAATGTGTCGTGAGTTGTTTTTGGCCGCGGCTTCGTCAAAATCGGTTTAAAAATTGCGGAGTTCTGTTGACATTTTCATACAAACTAACATCCGCTGTTTGAACATATTTAACCCTTTTTTGGGAGTCAAAGCTAGCATATGCCCTCAACTACAGTTTAGGCTATCTCCATACCAAATTTCATCTAAATCGGTTCAGTAGTTTAAACGTGAAAGCGTATGATAGCTACTTTCAAATTTATACAAGTAACAATATAGTACAGCTTTTTGAGTTGTGTAAGGAAGGTTTTATACTAAATTTAAAAGCGTACAACTCCCTTAAAGGCCGGCAACGCACTCACGAGCTCCCAGTCATGACTTCACTTTTATCGTGTGCCTCTTGCTCGTTTGCTTTCTATAAAAAACCATTACCAAGAAGAATCGTATCAGCGATCCCATGGATCCTTAACTAAGGCTGCGAAGGAATAACCTGTCTGATACCAAGATACTTAGCTTGTCACCAGTTTTAAGTGTGACAACAGACAAATAAATAAATAAAATAAATTATTAAGCTTAAATGGCTAGGAATTGTTTTTGTAACCTGTATATTTCAAATTTTATAAAAACTCACTCTTATCCAGGTGCGTGTTTAGAGAAAAGGGGTGGGGGGGGGGGGGTGTTGGTGAACGATGCGCGTCCGCCTTTTTAAGTAACTTTTGATAGAAAACACGTCACGCGAACGTACGTCGGCTGCCTTAGTTAGTTTATTTTTTTTTTAAATGTTTTAAAATCCACAAAAAAAAACCACCAAGTTACCATCAATCGAATGGTATTTTTGAATTTGAAAAAAACAGTCGTCACCACCATGTCGATTGTGGTTGACATTTAAAAAAAAACCCACTTGACTATAAAGTAGCGGAATGGGACATCGTATGCAAATTACACTGATAATTAAATATAAAAATAAATTGTATTCAATATGGCAGTGATAAGGTACAAGTCCCTATTGTGTTCCCATAGCTTTTCTAGTAAATATGAGCTTTTTTTTGAGTAGGCAAACGAGCAGGCGGGTGAAACTAACCCACCTTCAAAGCATGCTTACGAGTGGGTTAAAGTAAACTCTAAATGGCCAAGTTATATTTTATTTTTTATATGAGCAAACGAGCAGGCGGGTCACTTCGAGTGAAACTAACCCATGGACATCTTCAAAGCCAGCATGCTTACGAGTGAGTTAAAGTAAACTCTAAATGGCCAAGTAATATTTTATTTTTTATATGAGCAAACGAGCAGGCGGGTCACTTCGAGTGAAACTAACCCATGGACACCTTCAAAACCAGCATGCTTACGAGTGAGTTAAAGTAAACTTTAAATGGCCAAGTAATATTTTATTTTTTATATGAGCAAACGAGCAGGTGGGTCACTTCGAGTGAAACTAACCCATGGACACCTTCAAAGCCAGGATGCTTACAAGTGAGTTAAAGTTAACTCTAAATGGCCATGTAATTTTTATTTTTTTTTATGAGCAAACGAGCAGGTGGGTCACGTCGAGTGAAGCAAACCCATGGACACCTTCAAAGCCAGCATGCTTACAAGTGAGTTAAAGGAAATTCTAAATGGCCAAGTAATATTTTATTTTTTATATGAGCAAACGAGCAGGCGGGTGTGAAGCTAACCGCCCATTGACACTCCCAACGCCAGGTTTACAAAATGAATTACCGGTCTTTAAGGGAGAGGTACGCTCCTTACTTGAAGAGCCACATGTCAGGTATACCATCACTGGCAGTTGGTTCCACAAAGGTGTGGTGCACAGGAACTGCCTTAAAACGCACAGTTGTTGGAGCGCCAGAGGTCAAGATGGTGCGAACATCGAATTGATATAAATCTAAAATAAATCTTATCTATATTCAAGAAACGCGTACCTCTTAAAGGCCGGCAACTCACATGTTCACATGGCGTTGCCCATGAGCGATTAGCACGGATTGACCTGCTCGTTTGCCTGTTGTAACATTTAAAAAAAGTAATACATTCATAGACAAGATTGGCCAAATAGTAACTAGTCTTTTTAAAATGCAAATCTAATAAGTATTGTATTTAAGAGCGTGTCTGAAAGGCAGGCAACGCACTCGCGAACTCCCAGCCACGTGAGTGCATGTGGTTATGATTTGCTCCCTCTTCTATAGATTTAAATAATATTTGTTCGCTTTTGAGTAGCGACTTTTGGACTTTGGGATGCGAGTGCCGGTGACCCAAGAGCTTCCGACCTTCGACCCGAGAATCGAACCCAGGACCACAAAACTGTCAGGATTAAACTTGAAGAGCCTAATTTATAACATGACTATAGGCCGATAACTGGGCCATTTACCTTGAAACCTGTTTTGAACAATGGCGAACTAGTCGATGTAAATACATGACTTAAGGCTGAGCATACTAACTGGCGGTTGTCGGCCTATGATAATTAATATATTAAAATGTAAGTATGAGCACTTCGAGTGATGTTCGCAGGTGGACGTGCAACGCCTGGTTTACGAGTGAGTTGCCGGCCTTTAAGAGGCAACGCTTTTCCCGTGATGGTCTTAAGGCTGTCGGAAGGTAGAAAGAGAAGAAAGAAAATAACGGACACTTAAATAGAAAATTAAAAATATCAACAAAGCGTTAAAGCCTCAGTATTTGCTGTTCGGACTTAGCTATATTTCCAAAGATTATTATAAAGGTATAAGGGGGGGTCACCCCCCCCCATTTATCACTTGAAGGCCTTGGTAACAGCACTGTCTCCCTAGAATAATATAGAATTAAAAATGAAATCACTTTAGTTACCATAACATATATGCTTTGCTATTTAAAGGTAAAGGGGGGGGACTGATCCCCCCCCCTCCCTCCGTAATCGCTTAAAGGCCTTTGTAACAGTATTGTCTTTCTAGAATATTATAGAATTAAATCATTTTGGTTACCATAACATATGCTTTGCTATTTTAAGGTAAAAGGGGGGGACTCATCCCCCCCCCCCCATAAGCGCTTGAAGGCCACTTAACACTAGTGTCTCGCTGGAATAGTATACATAGTATTTAAAGGAAAAGGGGGGGAACTAAATCCCCCCTCCTTAATTCGTATAATTTAATTAATAATTATAGTTCATGCATGTTTTTTTGGTTACTATAACATATTGTTTTTATAAAGGTGAAAGGGGGGTTATCCCCCCCCCCCTCCTATGTCATAACTCCCTTTCGAACATACTTCCATAGAACGATAGAGAATTAAACATTAAATCATTTTTTTCGTTTTTTTTTAACGTTAACGCTTTGCTGTTACAGCTAATAGGGGGGGACCAATTCCCCCCCCCTTTTTTTTACAGAATTGTCCCTGGAATAATGTAGAATTTAAAAAAAGGAAGCCATTTTTTATGTTGCTTTTCGTTAATTGCATCAGCAAAGCTACGCGTAAAATCTGTAATTATTTCGGATCGTTAAAATTTTTAACAGGTCGAAGCCAAAGGAAACGATATAACGATTTCCCAAATTTCTTTTTAAATTTTCCAAAGCACATACATTTTTTATGGAAGAGGGGGCAAACGGGCAGGAGGCCCACCATAAAGGTGAAGTCGCCGCCCATGGACACTCATGTGTCTGGGTGCGTTGCTGGCCTTTTAGAGATTTGTACGCTTTTTTCTTGAAGGACCCTAAGTCGTAGTGGTTCGGAAATACCGTGGTACCAGCTGGTTCCATAACGTGGTGGTGCGTGGTGGGAAATGTCCCACGAAACGCGCAGTGGTGGAACGACAGGCATCAAGGTGATACGGGTGGAATTTCGCATTCTGCCTTGATGTCCGAAGATGAGATTCAGCTGCAGGTATTAATACGAACAACTCCTCCGAACACTCCCCATGGTAAATGCGAAAGAAGATGCTGAGAGGTCCAACATCTCCACGTAGCGCCAAAGGATCAAGCCGGTCGGAGAGTGACTGGTCAACGACTATACGCTTCGCATCACCAAGTCTCACCGGCTACCTTCGCCTCATCAGCAAGTCACCAGGTCTGTTTGGCTTCCGCTTCCCTTGAGGATTCCAGGTCAAGCACCTGTTAATATTCTCGGGATCTCTACGGAGAGTGTGGCCGATCCAGTTCCACTTGCGAAGCTTTAGGGCAATTGGGATCTCTCAGAAGCTTTTTCCCCAGCTTTGATTTAGTTGCCAATCGAGTATTTGGATCACAGGTATTAAATAATTAAGGAGGCTGGTGATCCAAGAGCTGGTGCTTGTCTACACATATGTTCCCATAGGAGTAGACTCTGGGACCTTGGGGTACGAGAGCTTGTATTAAAGAATTAAAGACCCAAAAGCTTTTCTCCACATATGTTCCAATTGAAGGATATCTTGTGTGTAGTTCCACCGTCCAATTTTGAAAAAGATTTATTGTTTCAACAGACGAGAAGCACTGTGTGTAGTGCCACCAGTCTAATGAGGAAAATCACACAAACAAAACGATTCGACTTTTAAAAAGAAAACCTTGTGTGTAGCGCCACCGTCGCGTGATCACCACCATTGTTTAAATGGGTCGGTACATAATGTCAAAAAACCACGCATTTCAGCATCTTAAATTGTTTTAAACTACCAATAAATCAGTTTTTTTTAATTACGAAGTGTTTTTGTAATGTTTGTGTTGTATTGTTATGTACATAGCGTTTTCCCGCGACCTCACCCGGTTTAAATACAAAAAGAAAATTTGGAAAATTCGATTTATATACGTCAGAGTACTGGTGAAAATTATGCAAACTTTCATCACCTATTTCCACACCTTCAACGCTAATTTTCGCAATAAAAAGCCTATGTTCCCCTTCCCTAAAGTTTACTCCATCTCCATACCAAATTTCATCAAAATCGGTTAAGTAGTTTCACCGTGAAAGCGTTACATACATACAGAGTTATTGATACATACAGTGGGCCGTTCGAGTAATCTAATTAGGTGGGGCCATGAGAATCGTTAAGGGATAAATTATTAAAAAATATTTTTATTTTTTAAATACGATTTCAAAGCGTTCGAAATTCGAATATTAAAAATAAATGTCACATCCCATACGTCATATGTCACACTGACACAGACTACAAACGTCAAGTTATACTTTATTAAAGAATAAGTTATACTTTATTAAAGTATAAGTTATACTTTATTAAAGTATAAGTTACACTTTATTAAAGTATAAGTTATACTTTATTAAAGTATAAGTTACACTTTATTAAAGTATAAGTTATACTTTATTAAAAACAGTTAAAATATGCACCCGGAACAGATAGTTAATGATTAATGCGAAATCAATACTTTATACATAAAGTTAATAGCTAATTACAAAATTAATTATTATTATTTGTTATTATTATGGGTTCTCCGCCACAGGGACCGAACTGTTTAAATTTGTTTTAGTTTTGTTTTATTTTAAGTTACTTATATAAGTTAGGTTAATATTAAGAATATTAAGATAATTAAAAGTATATTAAAGAGAAAAAAACAAGGAAAAATTCAAAAAAATAAAAATTAAATAAACACAAAATATTCTTAATATTAACCTAACTAATATAGGTAACTTAAAATAAAACAAAACTAAAACAAATTTAAACAGTTCGTCACCTTAAAGTACCCACAATGCTTGCATTTTCACGCTGTATCGCGATGCTAATACGCTGAGCATGGAAACCACCAGCTCTTGGATCACCGGTGCTGATCACCAGGTGTTTACTTAATCTATACTAATAATAAGACAGTAAAAATCGAATGTCTGTACATTAAATATTTTTCCAAAAAACTGAAAGGAGGCAATCAAAGAAGAGTCATAGAAACCAAAAAAACTATTTTTGGAATTCTTGTCTGTCTGTCTGTCTGTCTGTCTGGTACGTTATAACTTCAAAACTACTGAACGCATTTGAACGCGGATTCCACAGTTGGATTACATATAATTAGGAGCGTTTGTCTAAACTTTATTTTGTCAAAATCGGTTAAGAGAAAGAGAAGTTATGGTCAATTGAAAATTTACTTCAACCACTGCTTTAAAATTTTTAAACACTTATTTTGATTGATTAGTTATATATTGTTAAATATGTTCTAATATAAGTTAATCTTAATATTAAAACTTATGAGAGGTAACAAAAATAACAAATAACGCGGTTGAAGTGTTGAACAATGTGCTCGATAGATGGCGTTGATAAAATTCGTCATCAACCTAGATTTATTTTATTTTTTTATTTCTTAAACCTATACAGCTTATCAAAAACAGTTTACACAATAAAAATAGATTAAAAATAAAGCTAAAATACGGTTAAAATATAGAACCGGAAATAGAATCTAAGATCAGAAAAAAGAATAACAAAAAAAAACACGAACAGAAAAAAATAAATAAAAATATATATACACATGAACAAGTGGAACTATGTGAAGTACGAACATTTTAGTGTGTGTGTATCCGTGTGTGCAATGGTGTTGCTGTGTGAGTGAGTGTGCAAGGTTGAGTCTTAGTTTTTTTTAAAGAACTTCTACTTAGGCCAAATATATCCATCGCGGTATTAAGATGCTCCATTGTGTAATGTCTACCATGCAGTTCAGCAAGCTACATCATCCCTGAGTAACACAGGCTATATATAATTCCAATTGTAACAAGATTTTAGCCCGTGAAGGAAAGCCCTGTCGAGATCATTAAAAAAACGCTATATACTTAACCAAATTACACGTGGGCGAAGCCGCGGGCGGGAAGCTAGTTTCTAAATAATAATTATACGCCAAGTTTAATTACATCAAAACAGAATGTCATACTTCTAATTGTTTAACGTGACCAGCGTTAAATATCATGTTCGCATTAATCACAGGAAACTCCCCAAAAAATTGGCTAAAACCTCTTTTGTGTGGATAAAAACATCTGTTATACAATCTATATACACTGTTCGGCGTTATAGAGAGCGGTCGTTAAATGGAGGGATGAAGTATCAGAATGGAATATAAGCTAAACCAATCGTAGCTAATTGATTTGCGCTTTAGACAGTTTGTCATTCCATCGAGTGATGTTACATGGAGTGTATATTAGTGTTAACTTCATATAACAACACTGAAGCGAGTGTGCATTGTATGGCGTTATAGGCGGTGGTCGTTAAATGGAGGGATGAAGTATCAGAATGGAATATAAGCTAAACCAATCGAAGCTAATTGATTTGCGCTTTAGACAGTCTGTCGTTCCATCGAGTGATGTTACATGGAGTGTATATTAGTGTTAACTTCATAAAACGACACTGAAGGGAGTTTGCATTGATAGGCGTTATAAAGAATGTGCGTTAAATAAAGAGAAGAAGAATCAGAATGGAATATAAGCTAAACTAATCGAAGCTAATTGATTTACGCTTTAGAGAGTTCGTCAAGATATCGAGTGATGTTACATGGAGTGTATATTAGTGTTAACTTCATATAACAACACTGAAGCGAGTGTGCATTGTGTTATAGGCGGTGGTCGTTAAATGGAGAGAAGAAGAATCAGAATGGAATATAAGCGAAATTAATCGAAGCCAATTGATTTACGCTTTCGACAGTTCGTCGTGATATCGAGTGACGATATATGGAGTGTATACCAATGTAAACTCATGAGGGGAGTGTGCATTGTATGGCGTTATAGAGAGTCTAAAATAATTGTATGAAATACAAGCTAAACCAACCAGAGCCAATTGATTTACGCTTTGTTGAGACGATGTTGTTAAAACGAGTGACGTAACATGGAGTTTACACTGTACATCCGAAAATATCATTATTCACATAGGTCCTTATAAATACTTTGACCCCCTATTACTGAAAGAATCGTATTAGAACTGACAAGAAACTAAACCTTAACATGGGCATAACATGTAATCTATACGATATCTCCAGGTTTTGCAGGTGCCCATGGGCGGTTAGCGCTCAACCCTTGAAACAGGAATAAAAAAATACATTAAAATAAATTTAAGCTCATCAGCACGTCGCCTAGTCTGTTTGGCTTCCGCTTCGCTTGAGGATTCCAGACAAGCGCCTGGTAATATTCATGGGATCTCTCCGGAGAGTTGACGCTTAAGCTCACCGCCTATTTCATTAAAACAACATTAAAATAAATGTAAGCTCATCAGCACGTCGCCTAGTCTGTTTGGCTTCCGCTTTGCTTGAGGATTCCAGTCAAGCGCCTGGTAATATTCATGGGATCTCTCCGGAGAGTTGACGCTTAAGCTCACCGCCTATTTCATTAAAACAACATTAAAATAAATGTAAGCTCATCAGCACGTCGCCTAGTCTGTTTGGCTTCCGCTTTGCTTGAGGATTCCAGTCAAGCGCCTGGTAATTATCATGGGATCTCTCCGGAGAGTTGACGCTTAAGCTCACCGCCTATTTCATTAAAACAACATTAAAATAAATGTAAGCTCATCAGCACGTCGCCTAGTCTGTTTGGCTTCCGTTTCGCTTGAGGATTCCAGTCAAGCGCCTGGTAATATTCATGGGATCTCTCCGGAGAGTTGACGCTTAAGCTCACCGCCTATTTCATTAAAACAACATTAAAATAAATGTAAGCTCATCAGCACGTCGCCTAGTCTGTTTGGCTTCCGCTTCGCTTGAGGATTCCAGTCAAGCGCCTGGTAATATTCATGGGATCTCTCCGGAGAGTTGACGCTTAAGCTCACCGCCTATTTCGTAAAACATTAAAAAAAAATTCAAGCTCGCCCGCGAAAGCTCTCCGAACTTTTGTGTATTCCATTCAATTCGTAATGTCGTCGTGTTTCGCCTTATTGAGAAAACTCGATAGTATATTTTAACATATACTTATATATACCTATACATATGTTAAATATATATAAGTATACTTATATTTATATAGATATATATATGTATATGTTGTTGTAAGGGAGCTGGAGACTTGAAGATAAAATGCGAAGTATATAGCGCGATGGAGGATTTCTGTGTCCCTTTGCCCCATCGATGGGGACATAAGTATACCCTCGGGAAGGCGCAAGCACGACCCAAGCAAGTCCTGGTGCGAACTGAAGGCATCTAAGAGAGATATGCAGCCTCTCTGCCCCCATCTGGGGATACAAGTTGGTCTTTTTATATGAGTGGGCAAACGAGCAGGAGGCAAACTATAATGGTGAAGCCGCTCGTACACTGATAGCTCGTGAGTGCGTTGCCGACCTTTTAGGAAGTTTTTTTTAGAAGATCGGACAAACGATCAGGAGGCACACCATAAAAGTAAAGCCGCCCGTACACTGATAGCTCGTGAGTGCGTTGCCGACCTTTTAGGAAGTTTTTTTATAGAAGATTGGGCAAACGAGCAGGAGGCACACCATAAAGGTGAAGCCGCTCGTACACTGATAGCTCGTGAGTGCGTTGCCGACCTTTTAGGAAGTTTTTTTATAGAAGATTGGGCAAACGAGCAGGAGGCACACCATAAAGGTGAAGCCGCTCGTACACTGATAGCTCGTGAGTGCGTTGCCGACCTTATAGGAAGTTTTTTATAGAAGATTGGGCAAATGAGCAGGAGGCAAACCATATAGGTGAAGCCGCTCGTACACTGGGAGCTCATGAGGGTGGCTTTTAGCGAGTGGTAGGTGAAGGACCCTGAGTTGGTTCGGAAGCTGGTGGGCAGCTGGTGTTGGTGAAGCGTGATGCTTTTTCTACTAACCCTTAGCCACAGATTGCACAAAATAGATTTTGGCCGTGTTAACTACTTGCATTTTTAACACTTTAAATTTTAACTCTAATTAAAAATTAATTCCCATTCGACTGTTGAACCATAGTTATCATACGCAGTCTTATGTGACGTTATATAGAGTTGTGTCTTAAACGTTATAAAACTACGCTAGCGTTTTAGTATCAAAATTGTTGTCATTCAAGCGAATTCGGTCATTTCCCAAAAAGGTAAGTATTCAATGTGACCACAGAGTTTTAACACTTGTTTATAGTCTGTGGTACATTGCATCAAATGAACCGCGTTTTTTTTTTTAAATCGATTGTGCAATTCGATTAAATAAACAATAACGTACGCCTTGCAGTTACAATAATTATGTACGCGTTAATTTTTAATTGTATTCAATTCTTGAAGTCAACCACAAGTTTGACAATTGACTTTGTCAAATGTCAAAATAATACGTCACAATCAGCTGTTGCGATGTCGGCCATATTTAGAGCACTGTTAAACTAGAGTCCGGGCCTGTATTTTTTTATAGAACAGTTCTGTGCTAAAATGCGTTGATTAATACAATTATTTTTTAAATCCTACTTAAAGTGTGCTATAACTATTTATCAATAATACCGTTAATAATAAGATACGAGAATACAGTAGCATTAACTTATAACGACTTCGCTTATAACGACTTTTCTTATAACGACTTCGCTTATAACGACTTCTCTTATAACGACTTCGCTTATAACGACTTCTCTTACAACGACTTTGCTTATAACGACTTCGTTTATAACGACTTCTCGTATAACGACTTCGCTTATAACGACTTCGCTTATAACGACTTCGCTTATAACGACTTCTCTTCTAACGACTTCTCTTATAACGACTTCGCTTATAACGACTTCTCCTATAACGACCAACCGGTTTTAGCGACTTTAATGTTTACTCGAGTTTCGAATCGCGTTATATTCGTATAAAATCCGTCCGTTTCGTACGTCACCCGGTTAGTACGACGCAGTATCACTCGAATGTCGTTATATCCGGTTTCTTCTTTATTTGTATATAATAACATTCGTAATATCATCATTTTTTGTGTCGGTGAGAAAATAAGTAAAATCTTCTTAAAATCAAATCGTTGGTCTGTCGATTTTATTTAGACGCAGGAACCTGTTCTTAGCCGTTTAGGCCATGACCTTTAGTGATGTGCCGTTCGTGCCTGTCGATGAAACATATCGATAGTGATCACATTTTATCGACTATTGTTATTTCTTTTATAGCAAACTAGTCTTTTGCTTGGTTGAGTCACTTTTGTTCGTCAACTGTTTGTGTTTAAATAAATAGATTAAAGTATGTGAGTCATTTATTTAGTCAAATAGAAAAATGTCTATGCTATGACAACACAAAATTATGTCAAAATTAAAAAAAAAAAGTCCTATCGCTGAATAGCGATCTCTTTCAGGCAACACGATAAATAGTAATCTAGAGTTTAAGTCGGGTTGTGGAAAAAACCCATCATAAATTTATATATGTATGTATGTATTTATCGATATTTTAGTATTTAAAGTATTTATCGATATTTTAGTATTTACAATATTTATCGATTTTTAGTATTTTCAATATTTTTCGACATTTTAGTATTTACAATGCTTATAGATATTTTTAGTATTTACAATATTTATAGATATTTTAGTATTTACAATATTTATCGATATTTAAGTATTTACAATGTTACATACATACATATATGAATTTATCGAAATTTTAGTATTTACAATGCTTATCGATATTTTAGTATTTACAATGCTTATAGATATTTTTAGTATTTACAATATTTATCGATATTTCAGTATTATCGATGTTTAACGATACTCACACGCCCCAACACTACCGCACGCGTCTTTGTGTTTCGTCTTTAACACTTTAGCACCTCTCTTTCGCATTCTGTCTCTCTCTATTAACATAACAACTCTTCAAATATTTTACACTAACAAGCTTTAGCCCGCAACTTTTGAACAGAGCTTTGATATTTGTTACCAGGGCAAAAAGCTTTCGCACGCTCATTTATTGCCTGTTTGCCTGTTTGAGGTGTAATTAATATATTTATTCGCACTTTTATTGCACTTAAACAGTAGAAGTAGAAGATGCTAACACATATAAGTATAAAATTTATATATACGATTATTTTTCTTGCCTCGTTTCTTCTCTTACGTACGAACATGCGTTAGCATCAAAAACCTATGAGGCTTGGGCTACAAAAAAAAAAAAACAAAAAATAATCATTCTCAACTCAAAATATCTTTTATTCAAGTAGGTAAAGACACTTTTGAATGGTCACTGATATACCAACGGTTAGGCATCAACCGAGAAGAACTGGCAAGAGACTCAACCGCATGATTTATGAACATTAATATTGATTAAATCGAAATAATAAATATCTTTATTCAAATAGGTCTTAAGACACTTTAGAATCGTCATAACCACCGGCCAATCTGGCCGAGAAGAACAGGTAAGAAACAAGATAAATAACTGCCAGAATAATTTACTGCCAGTTCCCAAATCGAGGGTGGACTTGAAGAACTGGCAAGAAACACAGCACCTTTAAATAGCTATAAAATATTAATCCAATATATAAATTTATCGTGTCAAAATATTCCCTTACTGCTCCGAAACGGCTGGACAGATTCTCGTAAAATTTTGTTGCGTGAAAAATTGTTGTTATAGAGACCTTTTTTTATGTCTTAAAGTGATCCTCACAAGGAGTCTGTACCAGCAAAAAATCTCTTCTTCAATTTTTTGTCTTTGGGTTATGTCCAGCAAAGATTATTTAAAAAAAAAACACCTCACAAAATCATCGGGATACGTGATACGAGGAAAAAATAAAATGTTGATCCCTTGCCAAATATCGACTATAACATCACTAAAATAAGGTTAAGTGATGCGGGATATCGATAAAAATACAATTTGAATGTTAAATCGAGTCGATTAATTCGAGCCGGCATCGGAATTGCTGCTTAACCGACTACAGGAGAAGGGGATGTTTATAAAGAGACATCGTTACACTAAAATTAACCTCTGGTTTAAAGGTGACGTTCTGGAACCAGTCCATCCTTGGATTTTAAGTCCATTGGAGATACTTAGACCTGGGGGCGCCTGGTAGTTGGTGCAGGTACACTCTTGAACCCTGGGGCACTCTGTACAGCCTCCTAATTAAGTAGGCGCCTGGTAGTCCTTACTAGGAGACTCTATGGTATTGGGGTACTGAGCTGGGCATGTTAAAGGCACCTGGTAGTCAGTACCGGGACACCAAGGTTCATGTTCAAGGTCCAAGGTGCAGAGTATCCCAAGAGGTACTCTGCACAGGTTCGCACTTAAGTAGGCTCCTGGTACTCAGTGCTGGTAGACTCATGGACCTTGGGCTACTCTGCACAGCCTCCCAATTAAGTTGGCACCTGGTAGTCCTTACTGGGAGACCCTATGGGTACTGAGTCCTGGTGTGAAAGAAGACCCCTGCTAGACAGTACTGGTAGACTCGTGAACCTTCGGGTAGTGTGCCCAGGCGTGCAAGAGGCCCCTGGTAGTCAGTTATGGTAGACTCCTAGGTCTTACGGTACCTACTCTGGGCAGGCTCCCAATTCAGTATACGCCTGGTAGTACTAGAAGACTCTTGGACCTTAAAATGCTATGACCGGGTATGCAAGAAGGCGCCTGGTAATCAGTCAGTACTGGTGTGCCAAGAGCTTTTCTCATTTAGATCGCGTAACAGCGACTTACCATTTACCAAAAACAGAGCTTTTTAAATATAAGCTTCCTACTTCCTAACATACATAGATGGTAATTAATTATGTTCCAAACTTGTCGTTCCAATCAAAAGCTCCATAGTGTTTAACTATCTAGAAAAAGCTCGGTGGAGCTTTGAATGCTGCGATAAGCTTCGTAAAGTGAAAGCTTTGGATAGCCTTAAAATATTATTGGAAATATACCAGAGACTGGTTATTTGTATTAATTGTGTAGCTTTATATTTTTAAAGAGCAGCTATCGAGTTTCTTGCCTGTTCTGCTCAGATACTTCCGAACCGGATTTAAAAGTGTCTTAAGACCTACTCGAACAACGATATTTTGATAAGGCAAGATAATTGTAACTGCAGTAAAAGTACAATACTGAGTTTCTTGCCTGTTCTTCTCAGATACTTCCGAACCGGATTTAAAAGTGTCTTAAGACCTACTCGAACAACGATATTTTGATAAGGCAAGATAATTGTAACAGCAGTAAATGGACAATACCGAGTTTCTTGCCTGTTCTTCTCGGTATATGCCTTCCGAACCGGTGGTTGGGTTGATGACGCTTCAAAAGTGTATTTACCTACCTTGTTTAGATATTTTCTTTTTTCTTTTTCGGTGATCCCTTGTGGTGTGAAGAATAAGCTCCTAGGTTGATGAACCAATATTTTTTGCGACACACTAGATATTTAAGAAGCCTTAAATGAGATCACGCGATAGAGCTTAAACATTATGGAGGCAACTTTTTATTTATATATATATATATATATATATATATATTTTAAAATTAAGCTTCTTACGTGATACAATCAAATAACAAAAGCTTTTCTACTCTACTCGGGTATGATACTGACATATTAAAAGTTATCTTTGTCCACTAAATATTCTGCAACTTTAAACTAAACAGTGTCGACTTCATGTAACGCCACTCGTATTAGCGACAAATACATTGAAGCGTCGAAATCTTGGCTTAGCTTGTATTCTATCTAGCGGCATAAAATGCACCGTACCTTCGGTGTCGTTATATAGAGTTTAAACTGGTGTGCACTCCGTGTAATGTCAGTCGGTTTAACCACAAATACTTTAAAGCGTCGAAATATTGGCTTAGCTTGTATTCAGTATAATGATTTCTCTTCATTTCATTTAACGACTACTCTATTTAGCGCCATAAAATGCACAGTCCCTTCAGTGTCGTTATATAGAGTATACACTAGTGTAAATACGTGTAACGTCACCCGATTTAACGATAAAGACTTTAAAGCGTCGAAATCTTGGCTTAGCTTGTATTCCTTGCAATGATTTCTCTTTTGTCCATTTAACGACTACTCTATTTAGCGCCATAAAATGCACAGTCCCTTCAGTGTCGTTATATAGAGTATACACTAGTGTAAATACGTGTAATGATTTAACGACACTCGATTTAACGACAAATACTTTAATGCGTCGAAATCTTGGCTTTGTGCCAGTAGTTCTTAGTTCCAAGTTCTAGTGCCAGTAGTTCCTAGTTCCTTGTTCTAGTAGTTCTTAGTTCGAGTTGTTTACAGTGCCAGTAGTTCGTAGTTACCACTCACAATTTTTCCACAAAATCCTTAGATTTGAATTAATTTCAATTATATCAAAAGCCGTCTCCATAAAACGGAGCCCATCATGGCTAACTTAACCCACAGGATATCGTCTTCATTAACAGGGTGTTCTTAAAAGCTTCGTGACCTGTGAACCATTCAAGCCTTCGGACATTGGGCAAACGAGCAGGTCCGTGTCTCCAACGAAAGCTTACAAATGAAATCAGAAATAACTTTTTTTTTTTAAATTTTCATACATCAAAATTAGAAAAGAAAATACGTATTTTCACTGCCAGTTTTCAAATCTGATAAGGACTGGCAAGAAACTCTTTACTGGCATGGACATGGTTCGCATGGGCATATTTGGCATGGACGTACAGAAATATGTGAACACATTTCATGACAACAAAAAAACACATAAACACGCAGATAAAATTATTGGCACAGTGTGTGTGTTTGGGTGTGTGTGTCAAACATACACACACCCAAACACACACACGTTTCTAACGTAGTACAAGAGTTTAAGAAATGCAGCAAACTTTTGAACTTTTGACTGTCATAACGGGCTGACAGTTCGTCGCTTAATTCTCTCCTTTTTCTATAAAAGGCAAACGAGCAGGAGGCACACTTGCCCGTACTTGCCCGTACTCGCCGTACTTGCCCGTACTTGCCCGTACTTGCCCGTACTTGCCCGTACTTGCCCGTACTTGCCCGTACTTGCCCGTACTAGCCCGTACTTACCCGTACTTGCCCGTACTACCCTTGGCCGGGAGCAAAGATGCTTTAAAACATTTGATCGAAATGTAACACCCTGTATACACGATTATCATGTTACACGTTTTGTCGTTTGATGAAACGAAGCCTTAATTTTAATCACCTTTTTTAATGTCATTGTCAAATCAATAAGTTATGTCAACTATTGTCGAGAAAAGTGTACTTTTTTTTAAATAAATTAATTCTATAATGTCACTTTTAAAAAAAAGTTTTAAAAGTTCGTTCTTAGTACCAATAAAGCTGGCATTACTGTATCGCTCTTAGGTCTCTTCTCTTCTCTCTTAGGTCACCGGATGCCATCCATAATTCCTTAATACCCCAAGGTCCAAGGGTCTACTCCAAAGTTGGAGGAAAGACTCTTCTCCGGTGACCTTCTCTTTTTAGTCTGCCCTGCACCCAGTTTTTGTGTTAGGAAGGTGGAGGCTGAAGTCCACACAAGTGAAGCTGAAGCTGAAGTCCATCCATATCCCATCCCATACCCCATCATGGTGAAACTACCTGCACTCTCTTGGCAGTAAAGGTCCTGGTCTAAGACTATCGACTGTAAAGTCACAAAGAGAGAGAGGAAGTCTCCTCACGTGAGTATATATGGTGACAGTGTAATCTCTGTGTAACGTCACTCGTTTTAACGACAAACAGTCTATAGCGTCGAAATCAATTGTCTTTGGTTGGTTCAGCTTGTATTCCATTCTGATTTTTCGACTATATAACAACTACTCTCAATAACGCCATAAAATTGTAAACTCCATGTGACGTCATTCTATTTAACGACATCCTCTCTAAAGCGTCGAAATCATTTTTTGGTTAGTTTAGCTTGTATTTTATACATACATTTCTAATATCCATGTAACAACCACTCTATATATCGAGTATACCATGCAAAACTCCATGTAACCCCACTCGATTTAACGTAAAACTCTCTAAACCGACGCCTGTATGTAGCGTCACAATATCCACACTCACCCCAGTGTCGTCACATAGAGTATACCACTGAAGGCTTCACGTAACCCCACTCGGCTTAACGTCAAACTCTCTAAAGCGCCCCTGTATGTAACGTCACAATATCCACACTCACCTCAGTGTCGTCTTATAGAGTATACCACTGAAGGCTTCACGTAACCCCACTCGGCTTAACGTCAAACTCTCTAAAGCGCCCCTGTATGTAACGTCACAATATCCACACTCACCCCAGTGTCGTCACATAGAGTATACCACTGAAGGCTCCACGTAACCCCATTCGATTTAACGTCAAACTCTCTAAAGCGCCCCTGTATGTAACGTCACAATATCCACACTCACCCCAGTGTCGTCACATAGAGTATACCACTGAAGGCTTCACGTAACCCCACTCGGCTTAACGTCAAACTCTCTAAAGCGCCCCTGTATGTAACGTCACAATATCCACACTCACCCCAGTGTCGTCACATAGAGTATACCGCTGAAGGCTCAACGTAACCCCACTCGATTTAACGTTGAACTCTCTAAAGCGACCCCTCTATGTAACGTCACAATATCCACACTCACCCCAGTGTCGTCACATAGAGTATACCACTGAAGGCTTCACGTAACCCCACTCGGCTTAACGTCAAACTCTCTAAAGCGCCCCTGTATGTAACGTCACAATATCCACACTCACCCCAGTGTCGTCACATAGAGTATACCACTGAAGGCTCCACGTAACCCCACTCGATTTAACGTCAAACTCTCTAAAGCGGCCCCTGTATATAACGTAACAATATCCACACTCACCCCAGTGTCGTCACATACGAGTTTACTTTAATAATATTTTAATTAATATCTCGACAATATTTCGTTTTATTATTATTTTTTTAATTTTTTTACAATATGTGTGTGTGTGTGTGAACACTTTGTGACGCACACACGGTCACTCAGACAAAGGTCATGCAACTCTTGACCATTGACCATGCGAGTACCTACTTGCCAACCGACCAGGTCTCGTCCATTTTGAAAATAGCCAACGTCAAATTGTCCTAAAAATGGCCGCGAAGTGACCGTTAAGTGTTGGACAAACACATTTACGTGTTTATTTTTAAACGCAGAGCTGAACATTTATAGACATTCAATGATATGCCATAGACAATTAAAAACGAGTTAATTTAAAAAAAGACATCATTATGTTTGTCTTTGTCTATGTGATATTGTTAGCTTTGAATAAGGCTGGTAATTCATATGTATGAGCAAATTATTATTATTATATATATATAAGATAAGTATATATATATATAAGATAAATAAAATAAAATATATATATATATATATATATATATATATATATATTTATCTTAAGTATTAATATTAATATCAGTATGAAATCAACTTAAAATAACTAATGTACCGTGTAATCTTTATATAACAATACTGAAGGGAGGGTAAATATTGTGGCGTTATATAGAGGGGTCGCTATAGAGAGCTTGACGTTAATTCGATTGGCGTCACATGGAGTTGCAGTGGTATACTCTAAGTAACGACACTGAGGGGAGTGTGAAAATTGCGGCGTTATAGAGTGAGGTCGTTTTAAAGAGTTATACGATAAATCGAGTGGTGTTACATGGAGTTTTGCAGTGGCGTACTCTATATAACGAAACTGAAGGGGTGTGCGTTTTATGGCGTTATAGAGAGTAGTTGCATTAGAGACTTTGTCGTTAAATCGAATGACGTCACATGGAGTTTACAATGTATAACTGTAAATACAGTGTAAAGTCTATATAAGAACACTGAAGGGAGTGTACATTTTATGGCGTTATAGAGAGTGTACGTTAAATGGAAGAAGTTAAATCATTGTATGGAAAACAAGCTAAACCAACCAAAGCCAATTGATTTCGACGCTTTAGAAAGCTCGTCGTTAAATGTAATATCGTTACATGGTGTTCACGTTCATCTCTCCATTTAACGACATCTCTCCATAACGCCTCTGTAAATGCACAGTTCCTACCAGTTGAGTTTAAACTGCATTTTAAAAATCCAAAAGCTTTTTAAAGTAGACAGAGATATACTACACATATGTCTGTCTCTGTCGTACCCTCTAAAAGCTCACAACTCTGTAACACAGTAGCTTGTTTGTGAGCGTTCTGTTTGTACATTTAATACGCGTAATGGATGAACAATAATTGATGCACTTAAATAACAGACGGTTTCTTGCCACTTATACCTTGAAGGCATTTTGAAGGTGCTATGTGAACTCAAAATCAAAATATATTTATTCAATTAGGTCTTGAGACACTTTTGAATCGTCATTAACACTACCACCAGTTCGCAAGGCAGTTATCTACCGAGAAGACTTACATAGTGTCCCAAGGCCCCACTTTGGGGCAGAGGGCAGAGTACCGAGAAGAACTGGCAAGAAACTCTACGCCTCTCAAACTTAAAATATCTTTATTCAAGTAGGTCTTGAGACACTTTTGAATCGTCATTAACACTACCACCGGTTCGCAAGGCAGTTATCTAGCGAGAAGACTTACATAGTGTCCCAAGGCCCCACTTTGGGGCAGAGGGCAGAGTACCGAGAACAACTGGCAAGAAACTCTACGCCTCTCAAACATAAAATATCTTTATTCAATTAGGTCTTAAGACACTTTTGAATCGTCATTAACACTACCACCGGTTCGCAAGGCAGTTATCTAGCGAGAAGACTTACATAGTGTCCCAAGGCCCCACTTTGGGGCAGAGGGCAGAGTACCGAGAACAACTGTAGCACCCATTCAATACCCACGGTCAGACATCGTCACCTCAGAGATACCATTGCCAGAAATCAAGCTGAACTCTGCTTCTTCTCTTGGTCAGGTCAGGCGTGGTTGGACATTTCTAAATTGTCCTATATACTTTACTGAATGAAGGGATTTTGACTTTAAGCCCAAAAAGGGGGGAAATGATAATTTATATATCTCTCTCGGTTCTCAATCTTTTCCAGCTGTAAATATGCTTGGTGATATTTGACTCCACCTTCCTATGACTAGCACAGAAGCTGGCTGCAGAGCAGACAGGGTATAGTGAAAAAGTCTCTTGTCCAACTTTGATTTTGTACCCTTTAGAGTAGACTTTTGGACCTTAGGGTGCAATGTGCACAGGTACCAAGTACTTAATGAGCCTCTTGTGACACAAGAGCTGATGCCACCACATTTCAGAAGACACTTGGACCATGGCGTACAAGTGCACAAGTATTAAGCACTGGTGACCCCAAGAGCTGGTGATTTTCTCTAGAATTGAATTTGACTTTTTTATGGAGGGGGTGGGGGGGGCAAACGAGCAGGAGTTATTAGTTTAATGGTTTGTTTTGTTTAGGTTCCAATTGACTGTTATAACGAGTGTATATTCAGACATAGCGACAATTAAAGTTTACGGGCGTTATAAAGTTCCAAAAGAATACACAAATAATTAGCAACTCCAATAAGTCAGCGTTCACCAAGTCCGGGTCCGCTTCACTCGAAAAACAAATCAAATTATTAATATGTAAAACTTTACTTTACTTGTCAATATAATAATCTGGGTTTATTTAATTGATTAGAAACATAATAGAATACATTATTAATATTAGCCTAACTAAAATAATTAACGTTAAATAAAACACAAAAGAAAATGTAAAACTAGTCAGTCACTTTCAGTTTGCCTAAATTCATTTCACCGAAATCATTTATTTAACTAAATCTTAACGTATTGGCGAAAAGATTTTAAGAAAAAGCTTATAAGTGCTTCTACAGAGATGTTTATTGAATGAGTTTTTTTTGTACTCAGACCAGTCAAGACTTGCGAAAACAGACTTAGACCAGTCTGGAATAAAAGCTTATAATAATATAAAACTGTTTATTATATTCAGTCATATATATATAGGACTACTGGTATATGTATATAAATATATATATAAGGGGGAATAGACCCGTAAAGCACCTTTAATGACGTTTTGCTAGTTCAACATATTTTTAATTTACAAATATACTCTGTGGCCTGAATGCGTTCCAGTTCGTCATTGGATGGCACATGTGACATGTTCAAACTATACAAATATCAAAATGTAAATCGCTCTGATAAAGATCACATTCGATGCGACCCCAGCTTTTTGTGTAGTCGGTTAACGTGCGACCCGTGAAATGAGCAACACTGCACTGTGTAGTCCAAACAAAAGTCAACTCTAATTGTATGCGAATACGTCCCATAATAGGACCTGAACACACACGCGATTACAAACCCCACAGGCATTTGATAAATTTTGGAACTCGCACAAAAAAAAGGAGTTAGGACGATAAAGATTTTTGACATTGCACAGATCGCTAATTATAAAAGTACGCTTAACCGGATCAGACATGGTCGGACGTGGCTTTCAATATTACAATTCAGGGACCTAATTAGGTATAAGAGGCAATAAATATAATGGGACACGTGTGTGCGGTCGGCCATCTTGGAAAATAGGGGTGAAAGCACTGTTATACAGAAGTTATAAGGTAAAACGTAAAAAAAAATATACTTTCCATACTTTTTTTTATACATATTATAAAAAAAAAATTTTTGTTTGTTTCCAAGATGGCGGCGGGGGGACAAGGGTGTCCATTGACGACCCCCCCCCCCCAATGTTCTCTAAAAAATCAAAGCAAATGTATCAATGGACTAATAATGAAATTTAAGAAAGATACTTGCTATGTTCCATGGAATATGTTATTCAAAGGTAGGTACATTAGTATTTACTTATAACGACTTTACTTATAACGACTTTACTTATAACGACTTCGCTTATAACGACTTCGCTTATAACGACTTCGCTTATAACGACTTCGCTTATAACGACTTCGCTTATAACGACCTGCCTTATAACGACTTCGGTTATAACGACTTCAGTTTTAACGACTTCACTTATGACGACCTTCCTTATAACGGCGTCCCTTATTACGACCTCCCTTATAACTACGTCCCTTATTACGACCTCCCTTATAACGTCCTCCCTTATAACGAGTTTCCTTATAACGACTTCGGTTATAACGACTTTCCTTAAAATGACTTCGCTTATAACGACGTCTCTTATAACGACCTCCCTTATAACGACCTCCCTTATAACGACTTCCCTTATAACGACTTCGGTTATAACGACTTCGGTTATAACGACTTCGCTTATGACGACCTCCCTTATAACGGCGTCCCTTATTACGACCTCCCTTATTACGATCTCCCCTATAACGACCTCCCTTATAACGACCTCCCTTATAACGACATTCCTTATAACGACTTCCCTTATAACGACGCTCGCGAGCTCGCGAGTGCGTCGCCGGCCCTTTAGGGAGTGGTACGAGTGGTCTTGATGAAATATATTAAATTTAATGCAGCTTTCTTAGTAATGCACAAAATAGATTCGCATACCGTCCGCTTACATTTCCTGTCGGCTATTTGCGGTGTGTGATTTTAACATGCGGAAGGGCAGACAAGAAAAGAAGATGACAGACAGAATATCACCATCTCAGACTACTGGAGGAAAAGAGACCAGTAAGTCTCTTTTTTTCTTTCGTTTTAGGCAATGACTTTAAAACAGAAGGAATCACTTACTAATATTGTAAATGCGAAAGTACGTTACGCTCTCACGTCTTAACTACTGAACCGATTTCGATGTAATTCGGTATGGAGATAGACTAAACTCCCAACTTTTCATCTCGAAAAGAGGGGTTGAAATGGGGAGGGGGGGGGGCAGTTGATGACTCTCCGGCGGATCTAAATCGCATTAAACAAACCGTCTTGAGATAATTATTTCGTTAATGCGAATCAGGGTTGGCACAAACATTTTGAAAATCATTTCCTTCACACAACTAACTAACTATTGTGTTTAAGTGTGAACCCTGTTTTATTAAGCTAGAGAGAAAAATCAATAATTTTCTTTATTTAGAATCCTAGTGATCACTCGCGTACGTAAATTTTCTTGTACACTATAATAGGACTCAATTTTCCTCATACAGAGAGAAAAATCAATAATTTTATTTATTTAGAATCCTAGTGATCACTCGCATACGTAAATTTTCTTGTACACTATAATAGGACTAAATTTTCCTCATACAGAGAGAAAAATCAATAATTTTCTTTATTTAGAATCCTAGTGATCACTCGCATACATAAATTTTCTTGTACACTATAATACGACATAATTTTCCCCATAAAGAGAGAAAAATCAATAATTTTCTTTATTTAGAATCGTAGTGATCTCTCGCGTACGTAAATTTTCTTTTACACTGTAATAGGACTTAATTTTCCTCATACAGAGAGAAAAATCAATAATATTCTTTATTTAGAATCCTAGTGATCACTCGCATACGTAAATTTTCTTGTACACTATAATAGGACTAAATTTTCCTCATACAGAGAGAAAAACCAATAATTTTCTTTATTTAGAATCGTAGCGATCACTCGCATACATAAATTTTCTTGTACACTTTAATAGGACTTAATTTTCCTCATACAGAGGGAAAAATCAATAATTTTCTTTATTTAGAATCGTAGTGATCTCTCGCGTACGTAAATTTTCTTTTACACTGTAATAGGACTTAATTTTCCTCATAAAGAGAGGAAAATCAATAATTTTCTTTATTCAGAATCGTCTTTTCGTCCTTTGTCGTGAATTTTATTTGGCGAATTGCCTGGAAGAGACTGTTCATTAGCGATTAACTATACACGGAAAATGTCTTTAAAGGGGACATTTTTAAAAGCTTTGCTTTTCACATATAACGAAATAAGCTTTTTACGTATATATAATTAAGACTTCAGCGTTTAATGTTAAATTTGAACTCAAACACAAAACCGCAAAACCCCTCTAACGATTTGCGTTATTCGTTATTCGTTAGAGTTGCAATTTAAGCTTTTAAATCACATTTTTAGAATCCAAAGAAAAATCACTCGTATCGGAAAATTTCGTTTGGTCTTTTTTTCATATGTTTTTCTTTTTTTTACGTAAGACGAGGCAAACGTGCTGGCGCGTCACATTGAGTGATGTTAACCGGCTCATGGAAACCCGTAACGCCAGGAGGCTTACAAGTGAGTTGCCGGCCTTTAAGAGAATTGGGATGCTTCTTTTTTCTTTTATTGTGTTGTTTTCTTTCACAGAAAGCTCGTTATCGGCTTTAAAAGCTTAGGAAAGCACAATATAACGACAGTGGTGATCGTAAAACGGAAAAGTTAAAACTTGGACAAGTTTTATGTTATTTATTCTCAGTCAGTAAATTGTATATGTCAAACGAGCTGGGGATCACCAAAAGCTTCTGGGGGGGTAATAGTCACACTGATCTTGGGGGGGTAAACTTATACTGCAAGTAATGTTGGGGAGTAATTACCAGGGGTATAACTTACACTGTGATCGGGCTCGAGGGGTATTTAATAGGGGGCAAAACTTTTAATGCAATAGAGCTAGGGGGTAATTACCAGGGGGGAAAATTTACACTGTAGTTGGGCTCTAGGGATATTTACCAGGGGGCAATACTTAAGTTGCAGAGGGGCAAAACTAATACTGCATGAGAGCTAGGGGGTAACTACCAGGGGGGGAAACTTACAATGCAATTGGGCCCTAGGGGTATTTACCAGGGGGTAAAACTTAATTTGCAAAGGGGCAAAACTAATGATAAAAGAGAGCTAGGGGCTATTTATTAAGGGCCAAATCTTATATGATTAATAAGTCAATATAATATAACCTCCCGCTCGTTTGCCCCATATTCTATAAAAATATAAATAAACAAATAAATAAAAAGTATTCCCATCTATTATTATGATAGTATGAAGGTCTGGTGCTTTCCTCTCATCAATAATACATAAATGCTGCAAGTGATTACTTTACATCGCGGTGAACAGGGTAAAACCAGAAAAACTACAAAGTCAATAAAATTGGAAATGTATAGAAAAAATATCTTACTTTTCCGCTTATAACTTCTTTAATATTAATTTTACGGCAAAAAGTTATAGAAATAAATTTGAAGGCATGATAATTTGCTATAAATTGTGAGCTTACAGTTCTCTGGGAGACGCACAGCTTCTGAGGTATTGCGTTTACAATGTTTTTACCCCTTTTTCCAATATGGCGGCTGGGTGACAATGCTTGCGACCCGACAAACTTGAGGTTATGCTTCTATTCACTCCCCCCCCCCCACCAACATGTCCCCAAAAATAAAAAAAAAACACTTCAATGGACTAAGTTAAACATCAAAGAAGCTTTTAAGGGCGTACCCTTAATTAACTATAACTAAATTTGATTCGCCTGCATCAAACGTGTGCTATTTAAAATTTGTCGGTATTCTGTTATAAAAAAAACTAATATATTTTTTGTCCCTTTTGGAGCATGGGGTGCAAGTGCACAGGTGCTTATCAAGGAATTAAGGGGGGCCCAATTCAGCACCGGTGATCCAAGAGCTGGTGGTTTCCACGCTCAGCGTATAAGCTTCGCGATACAGCGAGGAAATGCCACCAGCATTGTGGGTGCTCTGCCACCATAAGACCGAGCTTTTTAAAGTTTAAGAAAAATATTAAGAATGTTTGAAATAAATAAATGATATAAAACTTTTAAAAAATATTTTTTTATTATTTAAAATGTCTTCTGTTTAAAAAGGTAGGTGTTTCTAATGTTATTTGTTGGTTTAGATATTTAAAAAGAAAGCCCTATTGTGGGTGGGCCATTGGGGCATGTCGAAAAAAAACGCTGGGAAATATATCAATAAAAAAAAAGTTTGAACCACAATCAATACGTATGTAATAGCAAAATCTCATTAAAATCGGTCAAGCCGATTTGGACGGACACAATCCATATCTAGATAAATAATTTTGGGTGTGTCTTAACACTTGTTATAGATAAAACTATCGACTCAACCGGAAGTTGCATTTCGCGTCAATTTTGACGCGTCATAGATTAAAGAACTTGTAGATATGATGAATTTAGGATAACGTTTGTTTGTATAGTGTATACTCCATGTAACGTCACACGATTTAACGACAAAAGCGACGAAATGAATTGGCTTTGGTTGATGTATTTTGTATTCCATAAAATGATTTTTCTACACTCTATTTAACGTTCAAATGAACACTTCAGTGTCGTTATATGGTGATACACTTATATAGTGATAACTTCATGTAACGTCACTCGATTTAACGCCAAACTATCTAAAGCGTTGAGATCAATTGGCTTTTGTTGATATTTTTGATTTAATTTTTTTGGGAGTCATCTCCTACTTGCTTCTCAGAGGACTGGGTAGGAAATACCCACTAAGATTTTTGTGGTATCACTTCGTAAGACTACACCGGTTTAGTTTGCATTATAACAACGTAATATAATCTTTGTATAGTATCATTTAATAGCTAAAAAATCCCACAGAGTTTCTTGTGGGTTCAGCTGGTAGAACCCAGTAGTTTTTGTGACTCAAAAAAGTGCTTGTAAGTGAACCTAAGAATTTTGACTTCTGTTCTTTTCTCTCCCTCCCTGTCACTTAGCCCTCCTTCCCTCCAAAGCATACTATACCGTAAACGAATATTTAGAGGACAAAGATCCCTTTAATGTGTCGGCAATTGGCTCAGCATCGGGACAGTTCAATTCTTGAGTAGCCTTCACAATGCTTTGTTATTTTAATTGTGATTAATACAATTTTCTATTAATTGTTTATTTTAAAACAGCAGCTATCGAGTTTCTTGCCTGTTCTTCTCGGTAGACGCCTTCCGAACCGGTGGTAGTGTTAATGACGATTCAAAAGTGTCTTTATAAAGACCTACTTGAATAAAGATATTTTGAGTTTGAAACCTTTTATGTCCTTCAAAAAGCTCTTCGCATCTGTCACTTGTATAGTCTATGGCACAATCGGAAAGAGGCGTGGTTCGGCTTTTACTAAAATGAACAGACTTAAATCTTATCATTTTGCACTTTGAATGAAAACGAACAACAGTTTTCCCGGAATTTTCCATTTTATCAACATGTAATTTCATAACAATTTAGAAACAGACCCGGCCACACCACAATTTCCCAGTTTTCTACGACTCGGGCGACCTTCAAGAAGTGAGCGTTCCTCTTCCTCAAAGGCTGGCAACTCACTTGTAAGCCTCCTGGCGTTGCCTGGCCATGGGCGGGCAGTTGGCACATCATTCGAAGTGACCCACCTGGTTTGCCTCCTCTTACATAAAAAAAGCTGCTTTTTTATTATAAATATATTTTATGTTCTGCATAAAGAAATATTTATTTAACTTAATTTAATATATATTAAATAAAAAACAAAGAACAATTTAATATATATTTAAAAAAAAAACAAAACAAGTTCATATGTAGTTTTAATAATTTGGTTTTTTTAAGCTTTATTGACGCTAAGTGTTAAAATATTTTTGATTGTGAATTGTTTCGATACAGCCGTATATTTGGCACACCACTACAAACCACTTAACCACCGCTTAGTTGTCAGTATTTTTTGAGTTACAGAAAGTTATATTTTTTATTAGTATTCCGATAAAATATTAAAAATATATTTATTCACATAGGTAACTATGGTACACATATGAATCGTCAAAAAAAAACAATATTGAATAATAACTTAACTAACTAACTAAAATATACAGAATTTCCAGTTTCCCGTTGAGCAGAGACAACAGATCTCACCACAGATCATAAATGTAGCTTCTAAAACTTGTTTAAAATCCTACATATAAAAAGCAACTGAACCTTTGAATGTTCGCGTACGCTTAAACTACTCAACCGATTTTCACGCGGTTTACACCATAATAATCTTTGTTAGTTTATATATTATTAATTACTATTAGCTCTTCACTGCGACTTCGTCTGCGCGGTTTAAATTCAAAGGGAATTTGGAAAATCGATTTATAAATGACAGAGTTCTAGTGACATTTTAAATCAAACTTTCATCCCCTATTTAAACCCCCTTTTAGCCATAATTTAGCCTATGTCCTTACCTATAGTTAAGTTTTTATCTCCATAGCGAATTTCATTGAAATCGGTTCAGTACTTTATACGTAAAAGCGTAACATACTTTCGCATTTATTACTTTACACAAATGAATTTTTGATTCTTTACTGTACAGACTATTTACAGTACCAGAATTAGCAGCACACCCTCGAGTCCCAGCATTCAAGACCCAAACACCACCAGCCACAAGACCCAGCCGCAGCCGCGTGCATAAAAAAAACACCATCCGGTTTTTAGACTACATTAAAATCCTTTGGAAACTTTGCGTTCTATGTCAGCCTATTCAAAGCAAGTTTGAAAGGGATATGTGTGCACTTGTTAAGGCTTTTTAAGGCTTTAAGTAGGGTAAAGGATCTCTGTCTTGTGTGCTTTAATTACAAGCGTTACTGTGGTAAAATTCACCTAATTTTGAAGCTTTAAAACTGAATTGGATATTGAGTATTCAAAATACCAACCGCTAGACCGTGGTGGTGGTATTACCATGGACAGGAGCCTTTTAAAGTGACATTGTGTTTTATGAAAGATTTCTGAAATTAAAATAAACAAGAATTTCAAATAGATCACGGTATAATATCATATGGTGCGATGTATGCTGAATTTCTTAAATACATACTCTATATAACAACCCTCTATATAACAACTATATATAAATATAAAGTCTATATAACGACAGTGGGGGGGGGGAGACAGTGCATTTAAATTGAGAAAGACAAATCAGAATACAATCTAAACCGACCGAAGCAAATTGATTTCGACGCTTTATAGTCGAGTGTATGTCGTTAAATCGAGTGAGGTTACATGGTTATTCTGTAAGTTTTCTTTTATAAAACATATGTATATACCAAACGAGCTAGCAAATGTTAGTAGAATCGATTTAGTACTTTTATTAAAGTTTTTTTTTATTACGTCTTGTAGATACAAGAATACAGCACACCACAGATTATATATGAAATATAAAGAAGACAAGAAAGAAGTGTCTCCATAGGGTTTTTGCGAGGCGCGGCATCAGCATTGCCGACTTCACGATTACCACTCATAAAAAACAACACTTCGCTGATATGTGCCAGCTTTTATTTTCACTATAGGCCGTCGTGAAGTCACAATGCCACCATCCTTTATAACGCTGTCAAGTCCACACTTATTTTTCTTACCACAGACCACGTATTGAAATAATAAGGATGACATTTGACAGTGTAATTGACTTGAAAGTGTTCAAATTATGTTTTTAAACTTTACGACAATTAAATAATTCCCGAACTTAATTATTCTAGTTATTTTAATACTAATTATTGTATATATAAAAATATATTAAAAAAAACTATTAATTGTACATATTTTAAGTTATATACAACTGTCACACCATATATTATTGGACCATGTCGGATCACATCAGTGCATCTGTGTCAGAATTATGTTAACTCAGGAACTCACTGCAGGGATGGATTCACACAATTCTATTAAAATAATTATTTTAATATAATTATATAAATACAGCGGGGAAATGCCAGGTGTGTCTGTCACAAGGATCAAATTTTTGACTTTATTTTAATTTGTTTATTTCTTTTTTTTGAAGAGGAGGCAAACGTGCAAGTGGCATACTATATAGGTGAAGTCGTCGCCACGCGTGCTCGTGAGTGCGTTGCCGGCCTTTTAGCGTGTGGTACGCTTTGTCCTGAAGGCTTTGAACTGTTACATATTGTTATTTAAGATATACTAAAGATATATATCAGTAAATATGTTAATAATAAGAATTAAATAACCAAAAATATTAACCTTGAGCTTGACCCGTAATGTTTTTCCTGTATACGCGGTGTTTATACGTTGAGCGAGAAAAACACCAGCTCTTGGGTCATACGTATCTGGCGCCAACTTAATTCTTAAGTCCACTTGCACCCCAAAAGACCAACAGTCCCAACTGCAATGGGGATATCCAAGAGGAAAGACCGTTACGATTTGGGGGCCTTCAAGAAAAGAGCGTCTCCCTTAAAGGCCGGCAACCCAAGGGCGAGCGGTTAATGTATGGCTTGTCTATGGCTCGTCTATGGCTCGTCAATGGGTAGTCTATGGCTTGCCTATGGCTTGCCTGTGGCTTGAATTTCTATACTACTATTTATAAAACAATTGAATTTGAGTTTGATAATTACACTCACACAAGTGATTCTGCATAAAATATATATGTCGGCGCGTAGCCCCACAGGGACACATGCGCTTGGTAAACAAGACGACTCATTCTTCGTCACACACGAGAATGACAGACGAAGACGAAACCGAGTCTATAAAACCGACTGTTTTTCTCTCCTGAGATCAGAAGCGAGCCATCGTCGTGCAGGACGAGACGCCCCTGCGTTTATTATTATTTGAAATACACATATGGAGCCAGAGGGCGCGCTAATTTATATAAATACAAAATGCGAGTACGCCCCTGTGTCCAATGATTTTAATAAATTCCACGTTCTCTCCAATACGCTAGTCTACTGAATTAAAATGGAGAATTCTCGTTTTGTGTCTACACAAAGTGGGTGGTTTTCTTTTTTTGTGATGATTTCTACCGATTTTCATTTGAACGTTGGAATTTTCTCTCACCAATACCAGCTAAGAACCTTCACCAGAACCTCAGCATCATCTATTACATTTTCCATGGGGTGTGTTCGGAGGAGTTGTTCGTATAACTTGCAGCTGGTCATCTTCGGACATCCAGGCAGAATACGAAATTCCACCTGTATCACCTGGATGTCTGTCGTTCCACCACTGCGCGTTTCGTGAGACATTTCTTGCCACGCACCACCACATTATGGTACCAGCTGGTACCACGGTATTTCCGAAGTATTACGACTTAGGGTCCATCAAGACAAAAGCGTACCGCTCCCTAAAGGCCGGCAACGCACTCACGAGCTCCCAGCCACGTGAGTGTCTATGGGCAGCGACTTAACCTTTATGGTGGGCCTCCTGCTCGTATGCCCCCTCTTCTATAAAAGAAAAAAAACATTTTGCAGATGGAAAAGAATGAATTTTCTCTGACTTAGCCTTCCAAGATGAGTTTCTTGCCTGTTTCTTATCTAGGAGGCGTAGTCATTTAGATGGTCCTATGTACCTTACTGGATAAAGAGCTTCTGTTACTAGGAATTATTTTATGTTTTTTAAAATTAAAAAAAAATGTGCGTAAAATATAGTAAATGTCAAAATCAAAGCCAAAATCAAAGTCAAAATATCTTTATTCATTAAGGTACATGGGACCATTTTGAATCGTCCCAAATCTAACTCTACGCCTGTTCGTACGCGACCAGGCTGAGGAGAAGCAGGCGAGAAGGCTTGGTCGATTGGTCATGGATCCCAGTACACTCTTAGAAGCGAGGCTAACCTGGTGCCAATTCATTCCCGTGCTTTTTTATCATCAAAAAAAAGTCATCGACATTTTCAAACTAATACTTGCGTAAATCGAGAAATAACGAACGGATTTTTACACAGTCGTACAACAGTCTAGATTTTATATATCCCATATGGGTATATCATTTACATACCAGATTTTAATCCTGCGCTCGCGCATTTGAAATTTAAATAGTTCGAGTTATACGCGCAGCTTGATTCAAGTAATCCAATCATAATATAGGCCCACCATAAAGGTTAAGTCGCTGCCCATAGACACTTACGTGGCTGGGAGCTCGTGGGTGCGTTGCCAGACTTTTAGGGATTTGTACGCTTTTTTCTTGAAGGACCCTAAGTCGTAGTGGTTCGGAAATACCGTGGTACCAGTTGGTACCAGAACGTGGTGGTGCATGGTAAGAAATACCCCACGAAACGCGCAGTGGTGGAACGACAGACATGATGTCTGATACGTAATTAATTTATACCCGAGCACTTGTTCCCCAAATACCCAAATGGGAACAAAATCAAATGAAGAGAGACTGTACTTTGAGCTTTTTTGGTTTAAATCAGTTAAGTGTTTTTTTTTGTTGTTGTTAAATACTTGGCGATCTGAAGGCGGAGTGTTTCTTGCCAGTTCTTCTCATTCTACGCCCTTGATTTGGAATCTGGCAGCGTATGGGTAATGAGTTAATTTTGTTTTTTTGACGATTCAAATATTATTGATTTGGATTTGCAAATAAGATCCAGGCAAGATTAGGGTGATTTTTAAGAAGAGCGGGCAAATTAGGGTGATTTTTTAAAAAGAGGGGGAAACGCAGGGGGCACACCATAGTGAAGTCGCCGCCCATAGACACACGTGGCTGGAGGATTTCGTATATTTCGAAGGGAATTCACAGCACAATAGATCCGAGTATCTCCTTGACTATATGTGCCACTCGGCTTCGTCCGGATCAATACGGAGCGTCTCTTGACATGTTTTTATAACGACGTATGGAGCACACCGGGAGCAATTCATTTTTATGTTAACGAAAATATTATAAAAAATTGGATAATAACTCTCTTCCCATTTCCTATCCGCTCTCTCTCCGCAAGATCTTCACTCTTTCTCCACTAACTCTCTCTCCGCTCAGTGTCCGCTAGAACTCCACTCGCTCTCCGCTCTCTCTCCGCTAGATCTTCGCTTTTTCTACACTAACTCTCCGCTCAGTGTCCGCTAAAACTCCACTCGCTCTCCGCTCTCTCTCCGCTAGATCTTCGCTCTCTCTCGGCCCTTTATCCACCTTCTCTCCACCCGCTCTACACGCTCTCACCATTCTCTCTCTGCTAACTCTCAGCTATCTTTCTAGCTTAAATTATAGGTATAATATTAGACACTTTCTAACCTTAGTTCTCCTTTTCTACTTTGGCAAGGGAAATCATTAATATATCTCCCCCCCCCCCCCCCCCCCTAATAAGCGGATCGGGGTCGTCCCAAACAGACCTGGTTACGTACTAATGCAGATGAGGCGGTAAGACATGGGGAAGCGTCGGATAGACTGATGGTGGATTGCTGTCATAGGATAATAAGGCAAGACTCTGCTGATTACAAAATCTACTTACCCTGCCGAGTAGTTATGATGAAGTAGTTACGAGTATTTGATGATTAACTGGACATCAACTACTGGATTTAGGAAATGGAAAACTTTGAGCTTTAAAGGAGCACTCTTCAAACCAAAAAACGGACAGAGACAATATAGAACGAGTCGAGCGTGAAACTTGTTTGTCACCAGATGTCGCTGAAGAGTTGAAGAGTCGAAATGACATTTTGGAAGAAAAAAATTCTCCCGGTCTACCCGGAACTTCTTTTTAGATGTCATTTCATTAAAGTTGTATTATTTTAGTTCAAGTCGTGTGCTGTAACGCTATGACAGCAGCTTTTTTTTTAGCTGATAAAGCTCGTAAGTTATATTAATTTAAGCTAATCTAACTTTCTCATGCGTACAATAATAATATTAAGATTTTTTGAATTTTTTTGATGATTTACAAATAAAATACTAATAACACACACTAACACACACACACACACACTGAATACTCGTGATTTTTGGATATTTTAATAATTCAACAATATTTTGTGCTTGTTTGTTTTATTTAACATGTAATCTGTGGTAAATTAAATAAACAATTTTATATAAAATAATATTTAATTTCAAATAAAAATTAAATATTTTTTTATAACAAAAATCAGATCACCCATTAATTTCAATAGATGTCGCCTCTAGAATAGCGACTCGAGTCTAGAATTATCATCCACTTGAGGTAAATGCTGTTCCTTAATCAAACGGGCGGGAGGCACACCATAAAGGTGGAGTTCCATACACGTGTCTAAATCGTGAGTGCGTTGCTGGCTTTCCAGTCGGAATATATCTATTCACTAAGGTACATAGGATCATTATGTATCGTCTTAAATCTAACTCTACGCGTGTTCGTACGCGACCAGGCTGAGAAGAAGCAGACAAGAAGATCCCAGTACACGTTGGAGCAAGGCTCAGCTGGAGCTAATTCATTCACAAACTTGCCATCAAAATAATCTATTATAAAACGCATTTTTCCTGAAAACTTCTGCTGTTCAACCTTTAAATTTCCTTACGGACATAGTCTTATTGTTTGGTATTTTGTTATAGAGGCGTACGTAACGAAACAGAAGCCTTATTTCTCGTACTGTGGCAAGTAAGCTCCTCTTAAAGCTCCCTAACAATACCCATAGTAATATAAAGACCCATAGAAAAAACCACTGTGAGTGGTTTTTTTCAATCGTGTTTACACCGGGAATCGAACCTTCAAACCACTGTCCGGTATGTTGAATTGCTTAGGAAGCGTCTAGACTAGACTTAATATATTAATGACCGGTCTGCTATAAAGGCAACTTTATACGTGATTTTAAAATGTAAAGAAATGCATTTTAACGAAAAGCACCTACCTCCAGATCAAAAAGAGAAAAACAAAAGCTCAAAGAAGAGAAACGAAAGATGTAGGGAGAAACACGAAATCTCTAAAGAGATATACGAAAGCTCTTAGGAGGAAAACGACAGCTTTAAGGAGAGAAACGAAAGATCTAAGAGAAAACGCAAAAGCTCTAAGGATAAAAACAAAGGTCTAAGAATAAAACAAAAGCTCTAAGGAGAGAAACGAAAGATGTAGGGAGAAACATGAAATCTCTAAAGGGATAAACGTAAGCTCTTAGGAGGAAAACGACAGCTCTAAGGAGAGAAACGAAAGCTCTAAGGAGAAACGCAAAAGCTCTAAGGATAAAACGAAAGCTCTAAGGATAAAACAAAAGCTCTAAGGAGAGAAACGAAAGCTCTACGGAGGACAAAAGCTGGAGCTCAAAGGAGTAAAAAGAAACTCTCAAATGAGACAAACAAAAGCTTAAAGGTGAAAAACAAGCTCAAGGGAGAAAAACAAAAGTAAAGGAATCTTTTCTACAAAATTTAGTTCAGTTTGACTCTTTATATCTTTGTGAATTAAAAAAGTATGCGGTGGTCAGTACCAGTCAGAGCTGGTGCTTTTTATAGAAGTGACAAAGCTGGTGACACACCATAAATGTGAAGTCACGTGTGGTAGCGTGGGAGCGTTGCCGGCCTTTTAGGAAGTCTTACGCTCTTTGGTGATAATTTAAAATAATCATATATTCAATAGAAACTTCTGTTTTAAAACTTTTTTTTTTATTTCAGCAAAATACAGACACAGTTCGAAGTAGCCTTAAGCTATTACTGGGATCAAATTTTGGATAGTTTACTCTGTGATTTTTGATTGTAATTAATATGTTAAAGGCGATATTAAAAAAAAAACAATTCAAGACAAAGGTGTCATCACATTTCTTATTATATTTATGTTTTATTATTTTCATTTAGGTCTCGTCTCGTATTAAAAACAAAAATCCAAAAACATCTCTATCAGTAAGCACTGGCTATGAATCGTGAATAAAAAATCATAAAAGCTTTCTCTCTCTCTCATCTTTATTGCCAGTTCCCAAGTCAAGGGCGAACGAAGAACTTGCAAGAAACTATCCACCGCTAAATAGCTCAGCACGTGTCACAGAACGATTGTACCATTACACCATGCACCAGCATATGAAAAAAAATGTTTTTTTGTTTGTTTGTTTAAAATGAACAAGCTCCGAAACTACTGGACCGATTTCAAAAATTCTTTCACCGTTGGCAAGCTACACTGCACTAAAACACAAGCGCCTTAAAGGCCGGCAACACACTTGTAAGCCTCCTGGCTTTGAGGGTGTCCATGTGGCGCGGTTAGCACATCACTCGCAGTGATGTGGGTCCTTGGTCCTTCAAGAAAAAAGCGTACAAATCCCTAAAAGACCAGCAACGCACTCATGAGCTCCCAGCCACATGAGTGTCCATGGGTGGTGACTTCACCTTTGGTGGGCCTCCTGCTCGTTTGACCCCTCTTCTATAAAACAAAAAAGTGACCAGCCTGCTCGTTTGCCTCCTACTACATAAAAAAATCACTGTCCCCGAGTGGCATGGGCCATGTTTTATTTTCAAGAAAAAAATTGGCTCTACTGATGCTCTCATGAACTGCCAGTTCCCAAATCAATGGCGAACGAGAAACTGGCCTTATAGTTTAGCATACCACTTTTGTGAAGCTACTTAAAGTTATAAATTAATGTGTTACTGGTGATTGATTTTTTTTTATATCACGTGAAATATGGAGGCAAGGCTGTTGGCAGTGAGGTCTCATGATGCCTGTCATTGGTTGAATGCTTATCATTCACCCAATACTGGCACCATTTTGGACCCGGACACACTGCGGATTGCCATCAGCCTTCAAAAGGTCAAAGTAGAAAAGTCTTTCCTCAAACTATGTGTTTTTTGGGGTAGAGACTTTTGGGGCATGGGGTGCAAGTGCACGGGGGCTTATCAAGGAATTAAGTAGGCCTATGTCAGCACCGGTGATCCAAGAGCTGGTGGTTTCCACGCTAAGCGTATAAGCATCTCGATACAGCAAGGTAATGCCACCAGCATTGTGGGTACTCCAAGGGACCGAACTATTTAAATTTGCTTTAGTTTTGTGTTTTGTTTTATTTTAAGTTACTTATATAAGTTAGGTTAATATCAAGAATATTTTGTTTTTATTTAATAATTAATTTTGTTCTATCTGATATATGAAGCATAATTTTAATGTCATATTAGACGAGTATCGAACGAAGATTTCACGAGTGCCCGCGTTAATTAGCGAAATGTCAAAACTGAGGTGGGTAACACGTGACCCCTACTGCAGGTGTTCGACTCGACACTCGTGAAAATGTAAATGAAATAATTCAATCGCACAACTTTCTAACTTATACACGTTTATAACGATACAGTGTAAACACTATATAACGACACTGAAGGGTATGTGCACTGTATCGCGTTATAGAGAGCAGTCGTTAAATGGATAGAACAAAAATCAGAATTAAAATACAAGTTAAAACAACCAAAGGCAATTCGACGCTTTAGAGTCTGTCGTTAAATAGAGTTTAAACTGTATATTTAGTTATATTTATATAAAGATAGACAGATATTATAAAGATATATCCATAAATTAAATCTTCAAATCGAGATTATTTGTTGTGAACGAATCGAATCGAGAACCGGTAGTAGGGTTGGCTTATACGCCATATTGGACGATCAGTCAGGAAGAAACCGAGATACGGTTGCCATGACGACGGCCCCTCAATATCTGTACACTTATGTGTGCCTGGTACTTTTTACACAAGCATTTTTTTATGTCTGCTTTCAGACTACTTTTTTACATTTTAAAAACACTACTCTTTTATTTTTTAAACAAAACTTTTTACATTTAAAGTACTTTATTCATTTAAAAACTCTACTTTTTTATTCTTTAAAACACTATTTTTTACTTTTTAAACACTACTGTAGCTTTTTAAATTACTTTTTACATTTGAAAACTCTACTTTTACTTTTTAAACTCCACTTTTTACATTTAAAAACTCTACTTTTACATTTTGAATTCCACTTTTTACATTTAAAATCTCTACTTTTACATTTTAAACACCAATTTTTACTTTTTAAACACTACTGTAGCTTTTTAAATTACTTTTTACATTTAAAAACTCTACTTTTACTTTTTAAACTCCACTTTTTACATTTAAAAACTCTACTTTTACATTTTGAACTCCACTTTTTACATTTAAAATCTCTACTTTTACTTTTTTAACACCAATTTTTACTTTTTAAACACTACTTCTTTTCAAATTACTTTTTACATTTAAAAACTCTACTTTTACTTTTTAAACTCCACTCTTTACATTTAAAAACTCTACTTTTACATTTTAAACACCACTTCGAGGTGTTTAAACGTACAATCGCCAGCCCACAACGAACTGTACCGACCACACGCAGAACCAATAAATTTCCCCAAAAAAAACTGACAATAATTGTCGCTTGTTGATAACACTATGAAATACTTCTTATCGCGGATAAAGAATGCACTTTTAGGCTGTTCATACACGAGCGTTTGAAACGCATGTCCGTAATGTACGATTGTTATTATTTGCCTTATTAGACAAAGGTTTTGTGAAGGTTTCGCCGGACAACGTCCTCTTTGGGAACTGACTCTTATAGAAGACTATAGAATTCATAATGATGTAAATGCGATGGTTTGTTTGTTACGCTTTCACGCTTAAACCGCTGAACGGATTTCGATGAAATTCGGTATGGAGCTAGAGTAAACTTTGGGGAAGGCCATGGGCTACTTTGATTGTGAAAAAAGTGGCTGAAGGGGTTGTAATAGGGGATGTTAGTTTGTGTTAAAATAGCGGCAAAATCTCTGCTGATAAACCGATTTTCCACGCGGAAAAGCGGCGGGAAAAAGCTACTAGTATCTTACATGTGGCTTAACACATTAAAATAGATAATAACTCACTTTCATCTTACAAAATAAATAACAAATAAACACAAAAACAAAATATATCCAATTTCTTTCTCCATGCCAAATTTCATTGAAATCGGCTCATTACTATAAGCGTGACAGCCTAACATACACACACCTTCGCATTTATAATTTTTAGTATGAATTAATTTTATACGTAAAACTTATGATAAATTCAACATTATACACATGTCTGTTTTGTTATTCCATCCTCAATACACACACAAATTAGGACTTGTGTGTGTAACAAAACAAACAAGATTACACACAGAATTAAACTTTCGTGTATCGACAGCCTAACGTTTAACTCATTCGCGTGTTAATAGCGTCTGATATCTGTTTGGTTTTTATTTATATGTAACTGGTAGAAACAAAGCTCGAGTGAATTATTATACCCCAAATTCAGTTTACCGTTATCCGTTACATTTTTAATCTTATTTATTTATACAGGAGTGGGCAAACGAGCAGGAGGCCCACCATTGCGGTGAAGTCGCCGCCTATCACGTCACGTGGCTGGGAACTCGTGAGCACGTTGCCGGCCTTTAAGGGAGCGGTACGCTTTAGTCATGATGGACCTTAAGTCGTACCATAAGCTGGTACCATAAAGTGGTGGTGCTTGGTAAGGAATGTATCGCGTAACGCGCTGTGGTGGCGATCCAGGTGATACAGGTGGAATTTCGTATTCCGCCTGGATGTCCGAAGATGACCAGCTGCAGGTTATACGAACAACTCCTCCGAACACACACCATGTTAATGAAGAAAGAAGATGCTTCTTAACAGAATATACCAACTTTAGAGCTTTGAATCCAGAGCTTTTATATTGAAACTAGGCTGGCTTTTGCACGCGACTTCGTTCGCGGTTTGAACACAAAACGTATAAAGAAAATCGATTTGTGAAATTTTCAATTTTTCCCCTATTTTCTCGGAATTTATGTGATATCACATTATTTCGTTATGTACTTATTTTATTTTAATAATAACAATACAATTATATTCTTAATCAACTGTATATAACATTAAAATAAAACAAAAAACCCTTTTTTTTTTTTTGTATCTCGCGGTTGGCCAGGTGACCTTTTTTTTTACTCTTCACAACTGTGCACAGTTTCTGCCGCGCACCACCACTTTGTGGGAACCCACTGCCAGCGCTGGTATTCCCGAGCCGCTGCGACTTGGGGACCTTCAAGAGACGACCGTTCCACCTCCTTAAAGGCCTCCTGGCGCTGCTGGTGCCCTTGGGCAGCGGTAAACTAAAAAAAATACGGATTGGTGATATAAAATATAGTATATATATATATATGTTTATCTTATTATAAAAAAAAAAACCAAAAATTTAAGGGTGAACAAACCTTAACACCTGGGTGTTTTTGGAAGTAGATGTTAGCCAATTCTCATACATAAAATTTGGTGAAAATCGGTCGAGCCGTTTCGTAGGTGTACCGTAATTAACACTGTTACACGAAATCTTTATATATAAGATATACATATATATATAGTTTAATACTATATATTTACAGAGCAAAGATCCCTTTAATATGTCGGCAATTGGCTCAGCATCAGGACAGCTCAATTCTTGAGTAGCCTTTTTCGTTTTGAATCAGTCAGTGAAATGTTATTTTTTTAAATGGGCAGCTATCGAGTTTCTTGCCTGTTCTTCTCGGTAGATGCCTTCCGAACCGGTGGTAGTGTTAATGACGATTCAAAAGTGTCCTAAGACCTACTTGAATAATGATATTTTGGGTTTGAGAGGTGGAGAGTTTCTTGCCAGTTCTTCTCGGTACTCTGCCCTCTGCCCCAAAGTGGGGCCTTGGGACACTATGTAAGGCTTCTCGGTAGAAACCGGCCTTGAAAACCGGTGGTAGTGTTAATGACGATTCAAAAGTGTCTCAAAACCCACTTGAATAAAGATATTTTTGGTTTGATTTCGTGTCACTAAAGTTTGTGGATGCAATCCTGGAGTAGATTTTTGCATAGATGCCACCCCCCCCTTCCCTCCCTAGTTACAATATAAATGTATTTAGTATTAAGATTACGCTTAGCACATAAAATATTCAATGAAAGTATGTTATCTTATAAAAAAAGTATCGTAAATTAGCGTATAACTTGGTTAGGGTCGGTGTACACTGAGCTTTTAAAAGCCTTTTTTCAAAAGACCTTATGAGAGAGAAAGTTTTTTTTTATTCACAATGTGTTTTATTTTATAGAGGACAAACGAGCAGGAGGCCCATCATGGCGGTGTTGACGCCTATAGACACTCACGTGGCTGGGAGCTGGTGCGTTGCAGGCCTTTTAGGGAGCTTTGCTGTTGCTTCGTTTTTTGGCTCTGATTTTGCTACTGCTAGTTGCCAAATCAAAGGCATAGGTGAGAACAACTGGCAAGAAACTCTCCGCCACTCGTTTCAATATAGAAAAAAATGTTATAATTTTCATTACTCTACTTTTGCAGTAGCACTAGCAGTCTACTGGCAGTAGCCAGTCCCCAAATAAGGCACACCTTAAAATAAAACTGTCGAAAAAAAAATTTCTTCTACTGCCAGCTTCCAAATCGAGCGACATAAAAAAACACACGCAAAACCAAAAATAATAAACCGCCCGGTGTGTGACATTCCTTAATTATAAGGACGGTAAATAAACAAGTGTACGATAAGATCGGAGTTTTCGTCTCGTATGAAATATGCACATTTTTGTCGGGGCCTTATCGGCCATCTTGGAAGGGCGACCATGTGTTTTGAAGAGTTGGGATATTTTTTTTCACTATATCTGTCTATGGTATATGGTATATGGTCTATGGTCATAAAAACACTTAGAACAACAGAATCCCTGTTATGTGTTTAATCAAGTTTATACACACACATTTAACGAATTCAATTATAATATTAGGTTTATACACACACTTCTACACACACAATTATAGACAGGTACCTTAGTAACGAATTCAAACACGATAGTATATATTCAACAGCAGGCTCCCTGTAATTGATTTTATCGAGTTAAACACACACTTCTGTACACACACACACAACAGAATCTCTGTTATGTGTTCAATCAAGTTTATACACACACATTTAACGAATTGAATGATAATATTAGGTTTATACACACAACTATAGACAGGTACCTTAGTAACGAATTCAAACACGACATATTCACACTTCTGTACACACACACACACACACACACAACAGAATCTCTGTTATGTGTTCAATCAAGTTTATACACACACATTTAACGAATTGAATGATAATATTAGGTTTATATACACAACTATAGACAGGTACCTTAGTAACGAATTCAAACACGACATATTCACACTTCTGTACACACACACACACACACACAACAGAATCTCTGTTATGTGTTCAATCAAGTTTATACACACACATTTAACGAATTGAATGATAATATTAGGTTTATACGCACAACTATAGACAGGTACCTTAGTAACGAATTCAAACACGACATATTCACACTTCTGTACACACACACACACACACACAACAGAATCTCTGTTATGTGTTCAATCAAGTTTATACACACACATTTAACGAATTGAATGATGATATTAGGTTTATACACACACTTCTGTACACACACATTATACGACGAGTCCCTTATAACGGATTTAAACGCGAAAGTAGATATTTAACGGTGGGTACCCCTTTTTATTCAAGTTGTACACACACACACCGACACACACAACAGGTGATAATAGGGATGCAACGGGAGATCTCCTTTATACACACTTTTTTACACTTCTACACACACACACTACAAGAACAAAACTATTCTAATATCACAAGGACACATCGGTTCTCGTGTGCCATTACAAAGAATGTTTTTTTAGAGCAGGAGGCCCACCATAAAGGCGAAGTCACCACCCATAGACACTCACGCGGCTGGGAGCTCGTGAGTGCGTTGCCGGCCTTTAAAAGATATTAGGAAATTGGGGGGTAGGGGAAGAGGACGCGGGATGGGAGAGGATGGGCACCGCAAGATGGTGAGAGAGTGGTATTTCTCCGGCCGTGCCTGCCCATTCGGCTGAAACTCTAAGTAACAGCATGGCACTCCCACTCACTTGCTTAAAACGTTTAACGATAACATTCTTCTCTTCTGCGTTCAGGTGTAATGTAGAATAGAAAAAGAAATCACTGTTATAGCAGTGTATCATATAGCTGATCCCGACAAACGTCATTTGCCAAAAAAAAATGTCTCAGACCTACTCAACGTGCTCAGAAAATTTCATGAGAATCGGTCGAGCCGTTTCGTAGGAGTTAGGGAACGAAAACTGTGACACGAGAATTTTATTAGTTATATGTCTTATGTTTTACTTCTCCTCTTGTGTTTGTAATTAAGGTATGCAACTTTTAAATTTATAGATTTCTTTTGTATTTTTGCTTCTCTTTCTCTTCTTGTTTCTTCTTGTTTACAGACTTGTGACTTATAACATATTGTTATCTGTATTTTTGTGGTGTTGTGTTTTCGTAAAATAAATAATAAAATACATAAAAAAAACAAAGTTGTTTGTTAAAAATGAACATTGAAATGTGTGTGAAAATCTCAAAAACACAAAGAATCATAGTCACAGGAGTCGATTACGCTATATTAATCCGCGTACGGGCATACTTTTAGAATCCTTCTCCAACCGAACTTGATATTATAATTAAATATAATAATATAATATTATTCATTGGCAATACGACAGAAATATCTTCATGGAAATGTGATATTTTTTCGGTTGGATTTGGTGGTGACCCAATACCTGGTGGTATCTTTGCGACACCAAAAAAAAAAACTTAAAAATAAAAAACTAATTTTAAAAGTTCGTTCCTTGCGTCAGAGTTGCGATGCTTGCGTTTCCTTGTATCGCGAATGCTTATACAAGAAAAGCTCCTGGGTCAAAGCTCTTCATCTCTTCTAGGCAACCGAAGTGTGTACACGTTCAATAGATCGATTCGGAGAGTTCTTGCCTGTTCTGCTCTGGTACAGTCATTTTTTTTTATTGACCAATTATAAGTGTACGATATTTTTACCTGTTTTTTTATAGAAGAGGCTGGGAGCTAGTGCGTTGCCGGCCTTTTGGGAATTGGTAAGTTCTGGATAGACCCTAAGTCGTATTGGTTTTTTCATTTTTTTAAAAAAAAATTTTTTTATTATTTAATGTTATTAAGTGGAGATTTTCTTGCCGATTCTTCTCGGTTGATGCCTTCCGTGTGTTTCTTGCCAGTTCTGCTCTACGCCCTTGATTGTATTGGCAGTAAATTTGGAGTCAATTTTTTGTTATGGAAGCCACCCATAGAGGCTGGAAGATCGTGAGTGCGTGGCCGGCCTTTGTGAATAAATAAACTCGTAAGGAATTCGTACCCCTTTACGCTATCGGTTAAAAGTGATCAATTAACAAAAAATATTTGGCGTTTTAAAATATTTTTAATTGTACCATGTGACAGTTTAATTACACAGCGCGGCCGATGTAGTTCAGGAGCCAAGCACGTTTTTAATCAACCAACGCCCTTAATCTAATCAACGCCCATGGGCACCTGCAGCGCCAACAACAAACAAAATTCAAAACGAAGAGAAGTTGTTTGCAGTTCTTTCTTTGATATTATAAATGCGATGTTACGCTAAACTACTGAACAGATTTCGATGAAATTCGATATCCAGATAGACTAAACTTTAGGGAAGGGGTCCTCCTAAACTAGGAGAAAAAGGGTTGAAAGTGTGGAAAGTTTCTATAAATTTCCCTAGAACTCGGCCATACGACTACGGCCATACTCAGCCGTCCCCAGCTCTACGACTTGGGGACCTTCAAAAAAAGAGCGTTCCTCTTCCTTAAAGGCCGGCAACTCACTTGTAAGCCTCCTGGCGTTGCAGGTGTCCATGGGCGGTTGGCACATCACTCGAAGTGACCCACCTGCTCGTTTGCCTCCTCTCACATAAAAAAAAATCCAAATTTCTTTTCGTATAACGAAATATTTCAGTTGACTCTTGGACTAAGTCCGACAATGTTCACGTTTGAAAGAGCCCTAATAATAGGTTTACCGACAAAATAATCTTAATTACACTTTTTAAAAACCAAAAAAAATATCTTTCTTAAAGTTTCTAAATAAAATGCGAGTTCAGAAATCTGACTGTGACTCGCTTATAAATCGGTAGTATACACAAAAAAAGCTTTAAAAAGCTTTTTTAGGTAGGCTAGTATACAATTATAATATAGATAAGCTTTCGTAAACTTATTTAAGCTTTCGAATTGGTTTCACCTGGCTTGAGCCATGATCAGAGCAGTGATTCAAAAAAAAGTTTGGGAAACACTGCTTTTGAGCTTTAAAGCTTGTATTGACAATAGAAATTATTATCGTCGACTTTTGTTTGAATTAAATTTTAAAAGAAAAATCTCTAAAGATAGATATTGGCCGGTTCGCAGTCCTAGTTAATATGGCCACAAAATTGCATCAGAATCGGTCGAGCCGTTTCGGAGGAGTACGGGAACGAACATTGTGACACGAGAATTTTATATATTAGATTATATTTGAACATAAAGGTTCACTGAAAACACGAAAGATATATGTACTGTGTTTTGCCTGTTTCTTCTCTTGCGTACCACAAAACGTAGTTAGATTTGAGACGTTTCAAAATGGTCCTATGTATCTTTACTTAAAAGAACAAAAAACAACCAAGTCGAGTTTCTTGCCTGTTTCTTCTCTTGCGTAAAAACAGGCATAGTTAAATTTGAGAGGTTTCAAAATGGTCCTATGTACCTTACTGAATAAAGTAGTTTGACTTTGCTGGTACCCTCACGGGCTGATAAAGTAGCCCATGGCAATATGCCCATGGGCACATAATATAGCCTGAACAATTGCATGCAACATGAGACATAGAAAATAAAAAGCACAATTTATAATCACGATTTATTCATCTGAATACATTATTTTGGTAACTTTTTAATTAAATACTGTTTAATAACAATTAAATTTAACAATAATGATTAATGATTAAATGATAGTTTAATGATAATAACTAAAACGAGTTAATGATAATACAATAATATGTTTTAATTATTTTACAAAATCTTAAAGTTTGCGTCAACAATTCACTATTTTTTTATTATTTTTATTAATTTTAATATATTGTAAACAAAAAAAAAACATATTACTTAAATTTATATTAATAAATATGGCTTTTAATGACACCATTTGTTTTTGAAAAAAAATCAGACATTTTTTAAAATATAAACACACTGAATTATTCGAACACCGCTTAGGGGCCACAGCAGAGACGTGCCATTTTATGGTGTGTGTGTGTGTGTGAGTGTGAGTGTGTGTGTGTGTGTGTGTGTGTGTGTGTGTGTGGAATGTTCACTAGCCTACGTCGACTTTGAATAGTGAATGTGTCTTGATTGTGGTTCGTCATTAGTCATATTGCTTTGTGTGAAATTGGTGTTCGCGAACATAAAATCGCACGTCTTCTGTGACCCAAACAAATCATTGATTCGCGAAACGTATCAATAACTCATCAACCGTATCAATCATTCGTCGAACAAATCAATGATACGTCAAACATTCAATGATTCGAACACCGTTTAAATATTGAATCGTGTCTCGGAGCCGTCGGCTAGCATGAGCGTGACGGAACGGGACGAGCTCCACACGAGCCTCGCGAGCCTCGCGGGATTCAGCCGGGTCACGTCCGCCATCGGCGCTGTGCTGTAGCACTTCACGCAGCGTGTCTGCGCGGCACCCAAGCCGAACATGCCTGGGCGGGATAATGTGTTCATTAATATTTATCATTAACTTATAGGCAAATGTAAATATGATAGAATTAATGATAAATGTATAATTTTTTTACTTCAATTAAATTTACAAATGCGTGTAATCGTTAATTTAATATGCAAATTTCGAGATGTCAATCATTAAACTAATAAATCCAAACTTTTGCTAATCCATGTTATCATTATTTTAATATACAAACCTGAGTTATCATCTTTATAGATCCAAGTTAGGTAAATATGCAAATCTAAGTTATCATTATTTAATTAAACTACCAAAGCTACCATTAATTCAATAAACTACCGAAAATATCATTATTTTAATAATCTATACTAATATCATTATATTAGTAATTTACACTAATATCATTGTTTTAATAAATGACACAGAATATCATTATTTTAATAAACTACACTAATATCATTTTATTAGTAATTAACACTAATATCATTGTTTTAATAAATTACACAGAATATCATTATTTTAATAAACTACACTAATATCATTATGTTAGTAATTTACACTAATATCATTATTTTAATAAATTACACACAATATCATTATTTTAATAATCTACACTAATATGATTATTTCAATAAACTACACTAATATCATTTTATTAGTAATTTACACTAATATCATTGTTTTAATAAATTACACACAATATCATTATTTTAATAATCTACACTAATATGATTATTTCAATAAACTACACTAATATCATTTTATTAGTAATTTACACTAATATCATTATTTTAATAAATTACACAGAGTATCATTATTTTAATAAACTACACTAATATCATTATTTTAATAAATTACACAAATATCATAATTTTAATAAATTACACAGAATATCATTGTTTTAATAAATTACACAGAATATCATTATTTTAATAAATTACACACAATATCATTATTTTAATAATCTACACTAATATCATTATTTTAATAAACTACACTAATATCATTATATTAGTAATTTACACTAATATCATTATTTTAATAATCTACACAGAATATCATTATTTTAATAAACAACACTAATATCATTATTTTAATAAATAACACACAATATCATTATTTTAATAAACCACCCAAGTTAATATTAATATAATTTACAATTCCCAGTCTTCATTGATTCAATTAAATCAACAATTCCAATTTATCATTAATTTAATACACAAACGCAAATTTAATAGTAAATCAATGATTCAATCAATTCCACAGATACCATTGAGAAAGTGGACTTTTGTCTTTTGGTAACATCAAAATCACTCACCGGCGCTGGTCTGCCAGAAGGAGAGTCTGTTGTCAGACGTTGCGTACGACACCAAATACCTGCCGTCGGGGCTGAACGCGCACGCCGTGACGGGTCCGTTGTGCGCCGCGAGGGATTGGCACCTGCCCGCTCGCAACTCGTAGATCGCGAGTTGACCCGTGTGGCTACCCACTGTGGGTAGAACGTGTGGTGTGTTAGCAACGGACACGGTGATAATGTTGCGGACACAACATTTTGTCTGTGTGTTTGTGATTTTTTTTAATTTTGTGTAATTACTTCTTTTTGTACTTTGAAATTTAAATGTAGCTTGGTTTTTTACATTAAACGTGTTTTGACCTTTTAACCTTAAATGTAATTTTGACTTTCTATGTTTTGACTTCTTACTTTAAATGTAACTTTCCTTTTTTTACTTTTCACCTTACTTTTGACCTTTTAACCTTAGACGAAATTTTGACTTTTTAAAATAAAATGTGTTTTGACTTCTTTACTTTAAATGTAACTTTCCTTTTTTTTACTTTTCACCTTACTTTTGACCTTTTAACCTTAGACGCAATTTAGACTTTTTAAAATAAAATGTGTTTTGACTTTTTTGCTTTAAATGTAACTTTCCTTTTTTTACTTTTAACCTTACTTTTGACCTTTTAACCTTAGACGTAATTTTGACTTTTTAAAAAAAAATTTGGTCGTCACCTGATATACGTCTCGTCGCCGGGCAATGCGACACTTGGTTGTAGCGGCAAATGGCCGGGAACACTTCGTTCAGCCCCTTGCTCTTCAGGTGGGACTGGTCCACGCAGTGCAGGATTATGTCCATGACCTGAGGAAAGGGGCACACAAAGATTGGCAAGGCAAAGTGGGGGTTTGGGGGGGGGGCGGGATAGAGTCGGGCTTTACCGACCTCGACTAGAAGTGGCGCCACCTCGTGGTGCATCCGGTCGATGAGGAGCTCGATGCCGCGCAGCACCTCGGCCCTGCCCCTCTGAAGGGCGAGCGCGGCGGGGGGCGGGGGGGCGCCCGAGGGGGCGGACGCGCACCGGGCGACTTCGCGGGCCATAGTCGTGATGAAGGCCGCGGGGCTGGCGGCGTTCGAAATTCAAATGTCATTAATTTGTCTGTATATCATTAATCGAATAATGAAATTTGTCATTAATTTGTCTGTATATCATTAATCGAATAATGAACATTGTCATTAATTTGTCTGTATATCATTAATCGAATAATGAAAATTGTCATTAATTTGTCTGTATATCATTAATCGAATAATGAAATTTGTCATTAATTTGTCTGTATATCATTAATCGAATAATGAAATTTGTCATTAATTTGTCTGTATATCATTAATCGAATAATGAAATTTGTCTGTATATCATTAATCGAATAACGCAATTTGTCATTAATTTGTCTGTATATCATTAATCGAATAATGAACATTGTCATTAATTTGTCTGTATATCATTAATCGAATAATGAAAATTGTCATTAATTTGTCTGTATATCATTAATCGAATAATGAAATTTGTCATTAATTTGTCTGTATATCATTAATCGAATAATGAAATTAGTCATTAATTTGTCTGTATATCATTAATCGAATAATGAAATTTGTCTGTATATCATTAATCGAATAACGCAATTTGTCATTAATTTGTCTGTATATCATTAATCGAATAATGAACATTGTCATTAATTTGTCTGTATATCATTAATCGAATAATGCAATTTGTCATTAATTTGTCTGTATATCATTAATCGAATAATGCAATTTGTCATTAATTTGTCTGTATATCATTAATCGAATAATGCAATTTGTCATTAATTTGTCTGTATATCATTAATCGAATAATGAAATTTGTCATTAATTTGTCTGTATATCATTAATCGAATAATGAAATTTGTCTGTATATCATTAATCGAATAATGAAAATTGTCATTAATTTGTCTGTATATCATTAATCGAATAATGAAATTTGTCATTAATTTGTCTGTATATCATTAATCGAATAATGAAATTTGTCTGTATATCATTTATCGAATAATGAAAATTGTCATTAATTTGTCTGTATATCATTAATCGAATAATGCAATTTGTCATTAATTTGTCTGTATATCATTAATCGAATAATGCAATTTGTCATTAATTTGTCTGTGTATCATTAATCGAATAATGCAATTTGTCATTAATTTGTCATTATATCCGCACACGTACCGGGCCGTGGCGATGAGGGTGAGCGCGTGCCTCGCGGTGCGGCAGGAGTCGGCCTGCGCCGTCAGCGGCAGACCGTACGTCATCGACGGCACCAGCTTGTCAGCGTCCGAGCACATCTCCAGCAGACCTGCAGCAGACACGGGGGGGCTCGGCTCAACGCGATGCGTTTGCCCATCCAAAGGCACACCTCGACAAGCAACGCTTAACCTTTGAAACACCCATCCACTTTCACACCACTCCAACCGACACTTAACATTACAAACGCTCATCCAATTCGTTACCGCGTCAACCGACGCTTAACCTTTAAAACACCAATCCACTGTCACACCGCGTCAACCAACGCTTAACATTGAAAACACCCATCCAAATCCACACCGCAGCAACCGACGCTTAACATTGAAAACACCCATCCAAATACACACCGCAGCAACCGACGCTTAACATTGAAAACACCCATCCAAATCCACACCGCAGCAACCGACGCTTAACATTGAAAACACCCATCCAAATCCACACCGCAGCATCCGACGCTTAACATTGAAAACACCCATCCAAATCCACGCCGCAGCATCCGACGCTTAACATTGAAAACACCCATCCAAATCCACGCCGCAGCAACCGACGTTTAACCTAACAAACACAAATCCGACTCCACGCTACCCCAACCGACGCTCAGTGACTCACCCAACAGCACGTGGCTGACGTCCAGATACGGCTCCCACACGGCGAACCCTCGCCCCAGCAGGTCGACGGCTGCCCGCCGCAGCGGAGTGTGCGCGGGCAGACGGGCGGAGCCGGGCGCGAGCAGCAAGTGCGTCAACGCCAGCGCGGTCAAACGCGCCAGGTTGTTCGAAGCGCTCAGCGTGAACCCTGAAACATATTATTGACTTGCAGCATTTGGTATTCAAAAAAAATTCTATACAAAACCTCACCCCCTTTTTATCGAGAGAAAAAGCCCGTGTCCTACCCCAAACTTTATCACCGTACCAAATTTCATCCGAATCGGTAAAGTATTAAAGGGTATAGCGTAACATCCATACTTACGCATATCTAATATGGCATGGAACAACGCCATCTATAATACAAACGTGGAACTTATATTACCATATTACACAGCTGTATTGTATTACCAATGGCAAAAAAGATGGCGCCACATACCACGGTAATGTGTCACCAATGCCAAATAAATTTAATTGGTGTTTTAAATCAAATTTGACCTTACAACAGAACTTACTCGACCAACACACAAAATCTTGACCTTGGCCAAACACAACAGTATTGATTGACGGCTCGGTCAGATTCTCATGAATTAAAATTCTTTTTTTGATTTGACCCTTTCAAATACCACCTCACACACAAAGCCATCGGCTCTCACACACCCGCACACACACACACACACTTTTCCTAAAAGTGTGTGCGCGACACACACATTTCCTTGAACCATTAATTTATGTATGGACAAATAATATTCGCATCTACCTTCAACAATTGAACTCTTTCTGCTGTCGGCATCTTTACGCCGCTTGTTGGCGCCACCTTAAAAACAAACAGACACACAAATATGTCTCGATGCATTCACAAAATTGGTCAAAAGTGTGGGTAGAACAAAAAAAAAAATTTGAGGTTTGAACATTTCAACACTACCTCCACTCGTTACGAATTTAAAATTGGAAAATGTTACAGAGTACCCTCATTAATTTATTAAAAAAAATACCTTCACTACTAACAATAATTTAAAATAACCATCAGTAGTATTCAATTTAAGATACTAAAACTACCTTCACTAGTAATATCCTGTCCGAACTCAGCGCCGATGACGCCCAAGAGCACCACGGCGGTGGTCTGCTTCCTCTTCAGCTCGGCGATGGAGGAGGGCTTCCGGACAATCTCCTCCTCCTCCTCCTCGAACTCTTCTTCGGGCTGGAATTTCAAGGGAATCAAGATGCAAAAGTGACTCTACATTTGCAGCCAGTTCCCATATCAGTTCCACATAGCTTACGCTATGTGGAATAGATGTAAACTCTTTATAACGACACTGAAAGGTGTGTCCATTTTGTGGCGTTATAGAGTGGTCGTTAAGTGAAAAGAACAATTGTTGTGTCGAATACGAGTTAAACCAAACGGGGTCAATTGATTTCGACGCTTTAGAGAGTTGGTCGTTACATCGAGTGATGTTACATACAGTTTACACTGTGTACATATGAGAAAACGATAGTCCGCTATAAAGCTTTTGAAGCTCATTTTAGGATCTCTTTGTATATTTAGATTTAAAATAGTTATTTTTTACGGAAGGCGTGGGCAAACGAGCAGGAGGCTCATAAAGCCATCGCCCCTAGACACCCACGTGACTGGGGGCTCGTGAGGGCTCTGCCCCTTATAAATGGTACCCTCGAAGGACCAGTCGTATATCTGTAAAGCACAGAAGCTTCAAGAAAAGCTATAGAAGGGGGTGGGCAAACGAGCAGGACGCACACCATAAAGTCCTTGCCCATAGACACTCAGTTGGCTGAGAGCTGGTTGAAGGCTACGCTCTTTAGAAATACTACCTCCAAGACCCTTATAGGCGTATATCAGAGAGTACAGAAGCTTCTAGAGCTTTTTTTTATATGGGGGGGGGGGGGCACACCATAAAGGCGAAGCCGCCACCCATGGTTTAGAGCTGGTGACGGCGTCGCCTTTCAGGGAGTGACAGGTCCTGAGCCCAAGTCCTATTGGAAGTTGGCCACCATGACCTGGTGGTATGACTCACATCTTTGACGATCTTCTCTGCCGGTTCTTTCTGTCCCGCTTGCGGGTTGATGCTCTCCGTGTGCGTGTAAAGGGGCAGGTACTGGGCCCAGTTGTCCACCAGGGCTTTGCGACCCTTCGGCCCCAGTCTGCAATGTAAACGTGTCAATCAATAGTGGGCGGCCTTATCGACCTGAGGAGATCTCCAACCAGCTGGGGGGACTTTGAACCCCCCCCGGGTTCAAAGTCAGTAAAAATGGCAACTCTACGAAGCCCAGTAGAAGTACCAGCAAGAGCTCATCGTTACAAAAAACATTTATATTCATTTAACCCAGACCTCCCCAGTTGGGGGGGGGGGGGGGGTAGAGTAATTCCCAACCGCACCTCGCCAGTTCAGCGAGCAGCAACGCCTGCGCAGCATCGCGCACTTCGAGACAGTGGTGCTGCCACCTTCGCGCCAGCATCTCCACTTGGGGCCGCTTGAAGTTCTTTGCGCCTGGAAAGACAAATGTGAACCAGTAGTTGTTTGTTGACAACCGGAGACTGTTGGCTGGAGGTCATAGAAGGTCGTTGGAAGCCGTTGGAGGCTGTAGGAGTTTGTAAAAGGTTGTTGGAGGCCATAGAAGGTCGTTGGAAGCCTTTGAAAGTCTTTGAAGGCCAAATCATGACAGTACAGAGTCCCAAATATCGTGTGTATGGATAAGACGATCAAGGTCAATTGTGGAAGCGTAACATAAGTCTAATGCACCAACCACGCCCATCAGCACTCACCAGCAGCCACCACCTTGTCTGGCAGCAGGACGCAGTGCAGCGTAGCCAAGAGAGACCATCCCTGTTTGATGTGCGCCTGCTGCGCAGCGATCTGCTCTTCTCTCTCCTCGTCACCACCCCACGACGACGATCGGGTCGTCGGTCTGGAATGTTAACGGTGCAAGACTCAGACTACTAAAAGTCTGTATATATTTCAATGAGGGTACCTTCTAAAACCGATGTTGTACCCTCAAAAATATAGATTTTCCTAAACATGCTTCATTAAGAATTGGGCTTTCTGTTCTGTAAGTTCCAACCATATACCTGTGCATCCGTCTTGCCACTTCCTGCTCCGGCACGAAGCTCGCATTACTCATGGACATCAGAGTGTTGGCCAACGCGACAATAGACAACAGATGATTTGTCGTCAACGTTGTGCTCAACTCCCAATGCAACTTGGATGTGAACAACCTGAAATAGTAAAGAAATAATCAGACAAAACTGTTCGATATACGACTTTTACTAAGAGAACAGACAAGAAACCCAGTTTCTCTTCATCATTTCAGTGGCATCCATTCGCCACTGAATCCATTTTTACTTTTTCGTCTAGTACGGCTCGAAGGACCAAGTGTCCGATATGGCTCAGATGTTGACTGAAGCCCTAGTTGAGCTTGTTATTACAGATGTATGATTTATTAGATAAATATTTTATGTTTAAATGTCTAAGAAACGTTTTTTTTTAAATCATAAATACGTTTATGGATGGTATAAAAGAGACATACATACATAACAATAATTTAGAAGCCCAAACTAAACAATGAAAAGTATATACAACCATAAACTACAAATGGATCCTCCATTTTGAGTTTTTCGTCTAGTCCGGCTCGAAGGACCAAGTGTCCGATATGGCTCAGATGTTGACTGAAGCCTTATTTGAGCTTGTTATTACAAAAATATGATTTATTAGATAAATATTTTATGTTTAAATGTCTAAGAAACGTTTTTTTTTAAATCATAAATACGTTTATGCATGGTATAAAAGAGACATACATACATAACAATAATTTAGAAGCCCAAACTAAACAATGAAAAGTATATACAACCATAAACTACAAATGGATCCTCCAATTTTAGTTTTTCGTCTAGTCCGGCTCGAAGGACCAAGTGTCCGATATGGCTCAGATGTTGACTGAAGCCTTATTTGAGCTTGTTATTACAAAAATATGATTTATTAGATAAATATTTTATGTTTAAATGTCTAAGAAACGTTTTTTTTAAATTATAAATACGTTTATGCATGGTATAAAAGAGACATACATACATAACAATAATTAAGAAGCCCAAACTAAACAATGAAAAGTATATACAACCATAAACTACAAATGGATCCTCCATTTTGAGTTTTTCGTCTAGTCCGGCTCGAAGGACCAAGTGTCCGATATGGCTCAGATGTTGACTGAAGCCTTATTTGAGCTTGTTATTACAGAAGTTTGATTTATTAGATAAATATTTTATGTTTAAATGTCTAAGAAACGTTTTTTTAAAATTATAAATACGTTTATGCATGGTATAAAAGAGACATACATACATAACAATAATTAAGAAGCCCAAACTAAACAATGAAAAGTATATACAACCATAAACTACAAATGGATCCTCCATTTTGAGTTTTTCGTCTAGTCCGGCTCGAAGGACCAAGTGTCCGATATGGCTCAGATGTTGACTGAAGCCTTATTTGAGCTTGTTATTACAGAAGTTTGATTTATTAGATAAATATTTTATGTTTAAATGTCTAAGAAACGTTTTTTTAAAATTATAAATACGTTTATGCATGGTATAAAAGAGACATACATACATAACAATAATTAAGAAGCCCAAACTAAACAATGAAAAGTATATACAACCATAAACTACAAATGGATCCTCCATTTTGAGTTTTTCGTCTAGTCCGGCTCGAAGGACCAAGTGTCCGATATGGCTCAGATGTTGACTGAAGCCTTATTTGAGCTTGTTATTACAAAAATATGATTTATTAGATGAATATTTTATGTTTAAATGTCTAAGAAACGTTTTTTTAAAATTATAAATACGTTTATGCATGGTATAAAAGAGACATACATACATAACAATAATTTAGAAGCCCAAACTAAACAATGAAAAGTATATACAACCATAAACTACAAATGGATCCTCCAATTTTAGTTTTTCGTCTAGTCCGGCTCGAAGGACCAAGTGTCCGATATGGCTCAGATGTTGACTGAAGCCTTATTTGAGCTTGTTATTACAAAAATATGATTTATTAGATGAATATTTTATGTTTAAATGTCTAAGAAACGTTTTTTTAAAATTATAAATACGTTTATGCATGGTATAAAAGAGACATACATACATAACAATAATTTAGAAGCCCAAACTAAACAATGAAAAGTATATACAACCATAAACTACAAATGGATCCTCCAATTTTAGTTTTTCGTCTAGTCCGGCTCGAAGGACCAAGTGTCCGATATGGCTCAGATGTTGACTGAAGCCTTATTTGAGCTTGTTATTACAAAAATATGATTTATTAGATGAATATTTTATGTTTAAATGTCTAAGAAACGTTTTTTTAAAATTATAAATACGTTTATGCATGGTATAAAAGAGACATACATACATAACAATAATTTAGAAGCCCAAACTAAACAATGAAAAGTATATACAACCATAAACTACAAATGGATCCTCCAATTTTAGTTTTTCGTCTAGTCCGGCTCGAAGGACCAAGTGTCCGATATGGCTCAGATGTTGACTGAAGCCTTATTTGAGCTTGTTATTACAAAAATATGATTTATTAGATGAATATTTTATGTTTAAATGTCTAAGAAACGTTTTTTTAAAATTATAAATACGTTTATGCATGGTATAAAAGAGACATACATACATAACAATAATTTAGAAACCCAAAATAAACAATGAAAAGTATATACAACCATAAACTACAAATGGATCCTCCATTTTGAGTTTTTCGTCTAGTCCGGCTCGAAGGACCAAGTGTCCGATATGGCTCAGATGTTGACTGAAGCCTTATTTGAGCTTGTTATTACAGAAGTTTGATTTATTAGATAAATATTTTATGTTTAAATGTCTAAGAAACGTTTTTTTTTAAATCATAAATACGTTTATGCATGGTATAAAAGAGACATACATACATAACAATAATTTAGAAGCCCAAACTAAACAATGAAAAGTATATACAACCATAAACTACAAATGGATCCTCCATTTTGAGTTTTTCGTCTAGTCCGGCTCGAAGGACCAAGTGTCCGATATGGCTCAGATGTTGACTGAAGCCTTATTTGAGCTTGTTATTACAGATAAATGATTTATAAGATAAATATTTTATGTTTAAATGTCTTAAAATTGGTTTTATTTTTATAAATACGTCCCTATATGCTATAAAAAGAGATACACATACATAACAATAATTTAGAAGCCCAAACTAAACAATGAAAAGTATATACAACCATAAACTACAAATGGATCCTCCAATTTTAGTTTTTCGTCTAGTCCGGCTCGAAGGACCAAGTGTCCGATATGGCTCAGATGTTGACTGAAGCCTTATTTGAGCTTGTTATTACAGATAAATGATTTATTAGATAAATATTTTATGTTTAAATATCTTAAAATTGGTTTTATTTTTATAAATACGTCCCTATATGCTATAAAAAGAGATACACATACATAACAATAATTTAGAAGCCCAAACTAAACAATGAAAAGTATATACAACCATAAACTACAAATGGATCCTCCAATTTTAGTTTTTCGTCTAGTCCGGCTCGAAGGACCAAGTGTCCGATATGGCTCAGATGTTGACTGAAGCCTTATTTGAGCTTGTTATTACAAAAATATGATTTATTAGATGAATATTTTATGTTTAAATGTCTAAGAAACGTTTTTTTAAAATTATAAATACGTTTATGCATGGTATAAAAGAGACATACATACATAACAATAATTTAGAAGCCCAAACTAAATAATGAAAAGTATATACAACCATAAACTACAAATGGATCCTCCAATTTTAGTTTTTCGTCTAGTCCGGCTCGAAGGACCAAGTGTCCGATATGGCTCAGATGTTGACTGAAGCCTTATTTGAGCTTGTTATTACAGATAAATGATTTATTAGATAAATATTTTATGTTTAAATGTCTTAAAATTGGTTTTATTTTTATAAATACGTCCCTATATGCTATAAAAAGAGATACACATACATAACAATAATTTAGAAGCCCAAACTAAACAATGAAAAGTATATACAACCATAAACTACAAATGGATCCTCCAATTTTAGTTTTTCGTCTAGTCCGGCTCGAAGGACCAAGTGTCCGATATGGCTCAGATGTTGACTGAAGCCTTATTTGAGCTTGTTATTACAAAAATATGATTTATTAGATGAATATTTTATGTTTAAATGTCTAAGAAACGTTTTTTTAAAATTATAAATACGTTTATGCATGGTATAAAAGAGACATACATACATAACAATAATTTAGAAACCCAAAATAAACAATGAAAAGTATATACAACCATAAACTACAAATGGATCCTCCATTTTGAGTTTTTCGTCTAGTCCGGCTCGAAGGACCAAGTGTCCGATATGGCTCAGATGTTGACTGAAGCCTTATTTGAGCTTGTTATTACAGAAGTTTGATTTATTAGATAAATATTTTATGTTTAAATGTCTAAGAAACGTTTTTTTTTAAATCATAAATACGTTTATGCATGGTATAAAAGAGACATACATACATAACAATAATTTAGAAGCCCAAACTAAACAATGAAAAGTATATACAACCATAAACTACAAATGGATCCTCCAATTTTAGTTTTTCGTCTAGTCCGGCTCGAAGGACCAAGTGTCCGATATGGCTCAGATGTTGACTGAAGCCTTATTTGAGCTTGTTATTACAGAAGTTTGATTTATTAGATAAATATTTTATGTTTAAATGTCTAAGAAACGTTTTTTTTTAAATCATAAATACGTTTATGCATGGTATAAAAGAGACATACATACATAACAATAATTTAGAAGCCCAAACTAAACAATGAAAAGTATATACAACCATAAACTACAAATGGATCCTCCAATTTTAGTTTTTCGTCTAGTCCGGCTCGAAGGACCAAGTGTCCGATATGGCTCAGATGTTGACTGAAGCCTTATTTGAGCTTGTTATTACAAAAATATGATTTATTAGATGAATATTTTATGTTTAAATGTCTAAGAAACGTTTTTTTTTAAATCATAAATACGTTTATGCATGGTATAAAAGAGACATACATACATAACAATAATTTAGAAGCCCAAACTAAACAATGAAAAGTATATACAACCATAAACTACAAATGGATCCTCCAATTTTAGTTTTTCGTCTAGTCCGGCTCGAAGGACCAAGTGTCCGATATGGCTCAGATGTTGACTGAAGCCTTATTTGAGCTTGTTATTACAAAAATATGATTTATTAGATAAATATTTTATGTTTAAATGTCTAAGAAACGTTTTTTTTAAATTATAAATACGTTTATGCATGGTATAAAAGAGACATACATACATAACAATAATTAAGAAGCCCAAACTAAACAATGAAAAGTATATACAACCATAAACTACAAATGGATCCTCCATTTTGAGTTTTTCGTCTAGTCCGGCTCGAAGGACCAAGTGTCCGATATGGCTCAGATGTTGACTGAAGCCTTATTTGAGCTTGTTATTACAGAAGTTTGATTAATTAGATAAATATTTTATGTTTAAATGTCTAAGAAACGTTTTTTTAAAATTATAAATACGTTTATGCATGGTATAAAAGAGACATACATACATAACAATAGTTAAGAAGCCCAAACTAAACAATGAAAAGTATATACAACCATAAACTACAAATGGATCCTCCATTTTGAGTTTTTCGTCTAGTCCGGCTCGAAGGACCAAGTGTCCGATATGGCTCAGATGTTGACTGAAGCCTTATTTGAGCTTGTTATTACAAAAATATGATTTATTAGATGAATATTTTATGTTTAAATGTCTAAGAAACGTTTTTTTAAAATTATAAATACGTTTATGCATGGTATAAAAGAGACATACATACATAACAATAATTTAGAAGCCCAAACTAAACAATGAAAAGTATATACAACCATAAACTACAAATGGATCCTCCAATTTTAGTTTTTCGTCTAGTCCGGCTCGAAGGACCAAGTGTCCGATATGGCTCAGATGTTGACTGAAGCCTTATTTGAGCTTGTTATTACAAAAATATGATTTATTAGATGAATATTTTATGTTTAAATGTCTAAGAAACGTTTTTTTAAAATTATAAATACGTTTATGCATGGTATAAAAGAGACATACATACATAACAATAATTTAGAAGCCCAAACTAAACAATGAAAAGTATATACAACCATAAACTACAAATGGATCCTCCAATTTTAGTTTTTCGTCTAGTCCGGCTCGAAGGACCAAGTGTCCGATATGGCTCAGATGTTGACTGAAGCCTTATTTGAGCTTGTTATTACAAAAATATGATTTATTAGATGAATATTTTATGTTTAAATGTCTAAGAAACGTTTTTTTAAAATTATAAATACGTTTATGCATGGTATAAAAGAGACATACATACATAACAATAATTTAGAAACCCAAAATAAACAATGAAAAGTATATACAACCATAAACTACAAATGGATCCTCCATTTTGAGTTTTTCGTCTAGTCCGGCTCGAAGGACCAAGTGTCCGATATGGCTCAGATGTTGACTGAAGCCTTATTTGAGCTTGTTATTACAGAAGTTTGATTTATTAGATAAATATTTTATGTTTAAATGTCTAAGAAACGTTTTTTTTTAAATCATAAATACGTTTATGCATGGTATAAAAGAGACATACATACATAACAATAATTTAGAAGCCCAAACTAAACAATGAAAAGTATATACAACCATAAACTACAAATGGATCCTCCATTTTGAGTTTTTCGTCTAGTCCGGCTCGAAGGACCAAGTGTCCGATATGGCTCAGATGTTGACTGAAGCCTTATTTGAGCTTGTTATTACAGATAAATGATTTATTAGATAAATATTTTATGTTTAAATGTCTTAAAATTGGTTTTATTTTTATAAATACGTCCCTATATGCTATAAAAAGAGATACACATACATAACAATAATTTAGAAGCCCAAACTAAACAATGAAAAGTAAATACAACCATAAACTACAAATGGATCCTCCAATTTTAGTTTTTCGTCTAGTCCGGCTCGAAGGACCAAGTGTCCGATATGGCTCAGATGTTGACTGAAGCCTTATTTGAGCTTGTTATTACAGATAAATGATTTATTAGATAAATATTTTATGTTTAAATGTCTTAAAATTGGTTTTATTTTTATAAATACGTCCCTATATGCTATAAAAAGAGATACACATACATAACAATAATTTAGAAGCCCAAACTAAACAATGAAAAGTAAATACAACCATAAACTACAAATGGATCCTCCAATTTTAGTTTTTCGTCTAGTCCGGCTCGAAGGACCAAGTGTCCGATATGGCTCAGATGTTGACTGAAGCCTTATTTGAGCTTGTTATTACAAAAATATGATTTATTAGATGAATATTTTATGTTTAAATGTCTAAGAAACGTTTTTTTTAAATTATAAATACGTTTATGCATGGTATAAAAGAGACATACATACATAACAATAATTTAGAAGCCCAAACTAAATAATGAAAAGTATATACAACCATAAACTACAAATGGATCCTCCAATTTTAGTTTTTCGTCTAGTCCGGCTCGAAGGACCAAGTGTCCGATATGGCTCAGATGTTGACTGAAGCCTTATTTGAGCTTGTTATTACAGATAAATGATTTATTAGATAAATATTTTATGTTTAAATGTCTTAAAATTGGTTTTATTTTTATAAATACGTCCCTATATGCTATAAAAAGAGATACACATACATAACAATAATTTAGAAGCCCAAACTAAACAATGAAAAGTATATACAACCATAAACTACAAATGGATCCTCCAATTTTAGTTTTTCGTCTAGTCCGGCTCGAAGGACCAAGTGTCCGATATGGCTCAGATGTTGACTGAAGCCTTATTTGAGCTTGTTATTACAAAAATATGATTTATTAGATGAATATTTTATGTTTAAATGTCTAAGAAACGTTTTTTTAAAATTATAAATACGTTTATGCATGGTATAAAAGAGACATACATACATAACAATAATTTAGAAACCCAAAATAAACAATGAAAAGTATATACAACCATAAACTACAAATGGATCCTCCATTTTGAGTTTTTCGTCTAGTCCGGCTCGAAGGACCAAGTGTCCGATATGGCTCAGATGTTGACTGAAGCCTTATTTGAGCTTGTTATTACAGAAGTTTGATTTATTAGATAAATATTTTATGTTTAAATGTCTAAGAAACGTTTTTTTTTAAATCATAAATACGTTTATGCATGGTATAAAAGAGACATACATACATAACAATAATTTAGAAGCCCAAACTAAACAATGAAAAGTATATACAACCATAAACTACAAATGGATCCTCCAATTTTAGTTTTTCGTCTAGTCCGGCTCGAAGGACCAAGTGTCCGATATGGCTCAGATGTTGACTGAAGCCTTATTTGAGCTTGTTATTACAAAAATATGATTTATTAGATGAATATTTTATGTTTAAATGTCTAAGAAACGTTTTTTTTTAAATCATAAATACGTTTATGCATGGTATAAAAGAGACATACATACATAACAATAATTTAGAAGCCCAAACTAAACAATGAAAAGTATATACAACCATAAACTACAAATGGATCCTCCAATTTTAGTTTTTCGTCTAGTCCGGCTCGAAGGACCAAGTGTCCGATATGGCTCAGATGTTGACTGAAGCCATATTTGAGCTTGTTATTACAAAAATATGATTTATTAGATAAATATTTTATGTTTAAATGTCTAAGAAACGTTTTTTTTAAATTATAAATACGTTTATGCATGGTATAAAAGAGACATACATACATAACAATAATTAAGAAGCCCAAACTAAACAATGAAAAGTATATACAACCATAAACTACAAATGGATCCTCCATTTTGAGTTTTTCGTCTAGTCCGGCTCGAAGGACCAAGTGTCCGATATGGCTCAGATGTTGACTGAAGCCTTATTTGAGCTTGTTATTACAGAAGTTTGATTAATTAGATAAATATTTTATGTTTAAATGTCTAAGAAACGTTTTTTTAAAATTATAAATACGTTTATGCATGGTATAAAAGAGACATACATACATAACAATAATTAAGAAGCCCAAACTAAACAATGAAAAGTATATACAACCATAAACTACAAATGGATCCTCCATTTTGAGTTTTTCGTCTAGTCCGGCTCGAAGGACCAAGTGTCCGATATGGCTCAGATGTTGACTGAAGCCTTATTTGAGCTTGTTATTACAAAAATATGATTTATTAGATAAATATTTTATGTTTAAATGTCTTAAAATTGGTTTAATTTTTATTAATACGTCCCTATATGCTATAAAAAGAGATACACATACATAACAATAATTTAGAAACCCAAAATAAACAATGAAAAGTATATACAACCATAAACTACAAATGGATCCTCCATTTTGAGTTTTTCGTCTAGTCCGGCTCGAAGGACCAAGTGTCCGATATGGCTCAGATGTTGACTGAAGCCTTATTTGAGCTTGTTATTACAGAAGTTTGATTTATTAGATAAATATTTTATGTTTAAATGTCTAAGAAACGTTTTTTTTTAAATCATAAATACGTTTATGCATGGTATAAAAGAGACATACATACATAACAATAATTTAGAAGCCCAAACTAAACAATGAAAAGTATATACAACCATAAACTACAAATGGATCCTCCAATTTTAGTTTTTCGTCTAGTCCGGCTCGAAGGACCAAGTGTCCGATATGGCTCAGATGTTGACTGAAGCCTTATTTGAGCTTGTTATTACAAAAATATGATTTATTAGATGAATATTTTATGTTTAAATGTCTAAGAAACGTTTTTTTTAAAATCATAAATACGTTTATGCATGGTATAAAAGAGACATACATACATAACAAAAATTTAGAAGCCCAAACTAAACAATGAAAAGTATATACAACCATAAACTACAAATGGATCCTCCAATTTTAGTTTTTCGTCTAGTCCGGCTCGAAGGACCAAGTGTCCGATATGGCTCAGATGTTGACTGAAGCCTTATTTGAGCTTGTTATTACAAAAATATGATTTATTAGATGAATATTTTATGTTTAAATGTCTAAGAAACGTTTTTTTTTAATCATAAATACGTTTATGCATGGTATAAAAGAGACATACATACATAACAATAATTTAGAAGCCCAAACTAAACAATGAAAAGTATATACAACCATAAACTACAAATGGATCCTCCAATTTTAGTTTTTCGTCTAGTCCGGCTCGAAGGACCAAGTGTCCGATATGGCTCAGATGTTGACTGAAGCCTTATTTGAGCTTGTTATTACAAAAATATGATTTATTAGATAAATATTTTATGTTTAAATGTCTAAGAAACGTTTTTTTTAAATTATAAATACGTTTATGCATGGTATAAAAGAGACATACATACATAACAATAATTAAGAAGCCCAAACTAAACAATGAAAAGTATATACAACCATAAACTACAAATGGATCCTCCATTTTGAGTTTTTCGTCTAGTCCGGCTCGAAGGACCAAGTGTCCGATATGGCTCAGATGTTGACTGAAGCCTTATTTGAGCTTGTTATTACAGAAGTTTGATTTATTAGATAAATATTTTATGTTTAAATGTCTAAGAAACGTTTTTTTAAAATTATAAATACGTTTATGCATGGTATAAAAGAGACATACATACATAACAATAATTAAGAAGCCCAAACTAAACAATGAAAAGTATATACAACCATAAACTACAAATGGATCCTCCATTTTGAGTTTTTCGTCTAGTCCGGCTCGAAGGACCAAGTGTCCGATATGGCTCAGATGTTGACTGAAGCCTTATTTGAGCTTGTTATTACAGAAGTTTGATTTATTAGATAAATATTTTATGTTTAAATGTCTAAGAAACGTTTTTTTAAAATTATAAATACGTTTATGCATGGTATAAAAGAGACATACATACATAACAATAATTAAGAAGCCCAAACTAAACAATGAAAAGTATATACAACCATAAACTACAAATGGATCCTCCATTTTGAGTTTTTCGTCTAGTCCGGCTCGAAGGACCAAGTGTCCGATATGGCTCAGATGTTGACTGAAGCCTTATTTGAGCTTGTTATTACAAAAATATGATTTATTAGATAAATATTTTATGTTTAAATGTCTTAAAATTGGTTTAATTTTTATTAATACGTCCCTATATGCTATAAAAAGAGATACACATACATAACAATAATTTAGAAACCCAAAATAAACAATGAAAAGTATATACAACCATAAACTACAAATGGATCCTCCATTTTGAGTTTTTCGTCTAGTCCGGCTCGAAGGACCAAGTGTCCGATATGGCTCAGATGTTGACTGAAGCCTTATTTGAGCTTGTTATTACAGAAGTTTGATTTATTAGATAAATATTTTATGTTTAAATGTCTAAGAAACGTTTTTTTTTAAATCATAAATACGTTTATGCATGGTATAAAAGAGACATACATACATAACAATAATTTAGAAGCCCAAACTAAACAATGAAAAGTATATACAACCATAAACTACAAATGGATCCTCCAATTTTAGTTTTTCGTCTAGTCCGGCTCGAAGGACCAAGTGTCCGATATGGCTCAGATGTTGACTGAAGCCTTATTTGAGCTTGTTATTACAAAAATATGATTTATTAGATGAATATTTTATGTTTAAATGTCTAAGAAACGTTTTTTTTTAAATCATAAATACGTTTATGCATGGTATAAAAGAGACATACATACATAACAATAATTTAGAAGCCCAAACTAAACAATGAAAAGTATATACAACCATAAACTACAAATGGATCCTCCAATTTTAGTTTTTCGTCTAGTCCGGCTCGAAGGACCAAGTGTCCGATATGGCTCAGATGTTGACTGAAGCCTTATTTGAGCTTGTTATTACAAAAATATGATTTATTAGATAAATATTTTATGTTTAAATGTCTAAGAAACGTTTTTTTTTAATTATAAATACGTTTATGCATGGTATAAAAGAGACATACATACATAACAATAATTAAGAAGCCCAAACTAAACAATGAAAAGTATATACAACCATAAACTACAAATGGATCCTCCATTTTGAGTTTTTCGTCTAGTCCGGCTCGAAGGACCAAGTGTCCGATATGGCTCAGATGTTGACTGAAGCCTTATTTGAGCTTGTTATTACAGAAGTTTGATTTATTAGATAAATATTTTATGTTTAAATGTCTAAGAAACGTTTTTTTAAAATTATAAATACGTTTATGCATGGTATAAAAGAGACATACATACATAACAATAATTAAGAAGCCCAAACTAAACAATGAAAAGTATATACAACCATAAACTACAAATGGATCCTCCATTTTGAGTTTTTCGTCTAGTCCGGCTCGAAGGACCAAGTGTCCGATATGGCTCAGATGTTGACTGAAGCCTTATTTGAGCTTGTTATTACAGAAGTTTGATTTATTAGATAAATATTTTATGTTTAAATGTCTAAGAAACGTTTTTTTAAAATCATAAATACGTTTATGCATGGTATAAAAGAGACATACATACATAACAATAACTTAAAAACCCAAACTAAACAATGAAACGTATATACAACCATAAACTACAAATGGATCCTCCAATTTTAGTTTTTCGTCTAGTCCGGCTCGAAGGACCAAGTGTCCGATATGGCTCAGATGTTGACTGAAGCCTTATTTGAGCTTGTTATTACAGATAAATGATTTATAAGATAAATATTTTATGTTTAAATGTCTTAAAATTGGTTTTATTTTTATAAATACGTCCCTATAAGGTATAAAAAGAGACATACATAAATAACAATAATTTAGAAGCCCAAACTAAACAATGAAAAGTATATAGAACCATAAACTACAAATGGATCCTCCATTTTGAGTTTTTCGTCTAGTCCGGCTCGAAGGACCAAGTGTCCGATATGGCTCAGATGTTGACTGAAGCCTTATTTGAGCTTGTTATTACAAAAATATGATTTATTAGATAAATATTTTATGTTTAAATGTCTAAGAAACGTTTTTTTTTAATTATAAATACGTTTATGCATGGTATAAAAGAGACATACATACATAACAATAATTTAGAAGCCCAAACTAAACAATGAAAAGTATATACAACCATAAACTACAAATGGATCCTCCATTTTGAGTTTTTCGTCTAGTCCGGCTCGAAGGACCAAGTGTCCGATATGGCTCAGATGTTGACTGAAGCCTTATTTGAGCTTGTTATTACAGATAAATGATTTATTAGATAAATATTTTATGTTTAAATGTCTTAAAATTGGTTTTATTTTTATAAATACGTCCCTATATGCTATAAAAAGAGATACACATACATAACAATAATTTAGAAACCCAAAATAAACAATGAAAAGTATATACAACCATAAACTACAAATGGATCCTCCAATTTTAGTTTTTCGTCTAGTCCGGCTCGAAGGACCAAGTGTCCGATATGGCTCAGATGTTGACTGAAGCCTTATTTGAGCTTGTTATTACAGATAAATGATTTATTAGATAAATATTTTATGTTTAAATGTCTTAAAATTGGTTTTATTTTTATAAATACGTCCCGAAATGCTATAAAAAGAGATACACATACATAACAATAATTTAGAAGCCCAAACTAAACAATGAAACGTATATACAACCATAAACTTCAAATGGATCCTCCATTTTGAGTTTTTCGTCTAGTCCGGCTCGAAGGACCAAGTGTCCGATATGGCTCAGATGTTGACTGAAGCCTTATTTGAGCTTGTTATTACAGATGTATGATTTATTAGATAAATATTTTATGTTTAAATGTCTTAAAATTGGTTTTATTTTTATAAATACGTCCCTATATGCTATAAAAAGAGATACACATACATAACAATAATTTAGAAGCCCAAACTAAACAATGAAAAGTATATACAACCATAAACTACAAATGGATCCTCCATTTTGAGTTTTTCGTCTAGTCCGGCTCGAAGGACCAAGTGTCCGATATGGCTCAGATGTTGACTGAAGCCTTATTTGAGCTTGTTATTACAGATGTATGATTTATTAGATAAATATTTTATGTTTAAATGTCTTAAAATTGGTTTTATTTTTATAAATACGTCCCTATATGCTATAAAAAGAGACATACATACATAACAATAACTTAAAAACCCAAACTAAACAATGAAAAGTATATACAACCATAAACTACAAATGGATCCTCCATTTTGAGTTTTTCGTCTAGTCCGGCTCGAAGGACCAAGTGTCCGATATGGCTCAGATGTTGACTGAAGCCTTATTTGAGCTTGTTATTACAGATGTATGATTTATTAGATAAATATTTTATGTTTAAATGTCTTAAAATTGGTTTTATTTTTATAAATACGTCCCTATATGCTATAAAAAGAGACATACATACATAACAATAACTTAAAAACCCAAACTAAACAATGAAAAGTATATAGAACCATAAACTACAAATGGATCCTCCATTTTGAGTTTTTTGTCTAGTCCGGCTCGAAGGACCAAGTGTCCGATATGGCTCAGATGTAGACTGAAGCCTTATTTGAGCTTGTTATTACAGAAGTTTGATTTATTAGATAAATATTTTATGTTTAAATGTCTTAAAATTGGTTTTATTTTTCTTAATACGTCTCTATATGCTATAAAAAGAGATACACATACATAACAATAATTTAGAAACCCAAAATAAACAATGAAAAGTATATACAACCATAAACTACAAATGGATCCTCCAATTTTAGTTTTTCGTCTAGTCCGGCTCGAAGGACCAAGTGTCCGATATGGCTCAGATGTTCACTGAAGCCTTATTTGAGCTTGTTATTACAGATAAATGATTTATTAGATAAATATTTTATGTTTAAATGTCTTAAAATTGGTTTTATTTTTATAAATACGTCCCGAAATGCTATAAAAAGAGACATACATACATAACAATAATTTAGAAACCCAAAATAAACAATGAAAAGTATATACAACCATAAACTACAAATGGATCCTCCAATTTTAGTTTTTCGTCTAGTCCGGCTCGAAGGACCAAGTGTCCGATATGGCTCAGATGTTGACTGAAGCCTTATTTGAGCTTGTTATTACAAAAATATGATTTATTAGATAAATATTTTATGTTTAAATGTCTAAGAAACGTTTTTTTAAAAATCATAAATACGTTTATGCATGGTATAAAAGAGACATACATACATAACAATAACTTAAAAACCCAAACTAAACAATGAAACGTATATACAACCATAAACTACAAATGGATCCTCCAATTTGAGTTTTTCTTCTAGTCCGGCTCGAAGGACCAAGTGTCCGATATGGCTCAGATGTTGACTGAAGCCTTATTTGAGCTTGTTATTACAGATAAATGATTTATTAGATAAATATTTTATGTTTAAATGTCTTAAAATTGGTTTTATTTTTATAAATACGTCCCGAAATGCTATAAAAAGAGATACACATACATAACAATAATTTAGAAGCCCAAACTAAACAATGAAACGTATATACAACCATAAACTTCAAATGGATCCTCCATTTTGAGTTTTTCGTCTAGTCCGGCTCGAAGGACCAAGTGTCCGATATGGCTCAGATGTTGACTGAAGCCTTATTTGAGCTTGTTATTACAGATAAATGATTTATTAGATAAATATTTTATGTTAAAATGTCTTAAAATTGGTTTTATTTTTATAAATACGTCCCTATATGCTATAAAAAGAGATACACATACATAACAATAATTTAGAAGCCCAAACTAAACAATGAAAAGTATATACAACCATAAACTACAAATGGATCCTCCATTTTGAGTTTTTCGTCTAGTCCGGCTCGAAGGACCAAGTGTCCGATATGGCTCAGATGTTGACTGAAGCCTTATTTGAGCTTGTTATTACAGATGTATGATTTATAAGATAAATATTTTATGTTTAAATGTCTTAAAATTGGTTTTATTTTTATAAATACGTCCCTATATGCTATAAAAAGAGATACACATACATAACAATAATTTAGAAGCCCAAACTAAACAATGAAAAGTATATACAACCATAAACTACAAATGGATCCTCCATTTTGAGTTTTTCGTCTAGTCCGGCTCGAAGGACCAAGTGTCCGATATGGCTCAGATGTTGACTGAAGCCTTATTTGAGCTTGTTATTACAGATGTATGATTTATTAGATAAATATTTTATGTTTAAATGTCTTAAAATTGGTTTTATTTTTATAAATACGTCCCTATATGCTATAAAAAGAGATACACATACATAACAATAATTTAGAAGCCCAAACTAAACAATGAAAAGTATATACAACCATAAACTACAAATGGATCCTCCATTTTGAGTTTTTCGTCTAGTCCGGCTCGAAGGACCAAGTGTCCGATATGGCTCAGATGTTGACTGAAGCCTTATTTGAGCTTGTTATTACAGATGTATGATTTATTAGATAAATATTTTATGTTTAAATGTCTTAAAATTGGTTTTATTTTTATAAATACGTCCCTATATGCTATAAAAAGAGACATACATACATAACAATAACTTAAAAACCCAAACTAAACAATGAAAAGTATATACAACCATAAACTACAAATGGATCCTCCATTTTGAGTTTTTCGTCTAGTCCGGCTCGAAGGACCAAGTGTCCGATATGGCTCAGATGTTGACTGAAGCCTTATTTGAGCTTGTTATTACAGATGTATGATTTATTAGATAAATATTTTATGTTTAAATGTCTTAAAATTGGTTTTATTTTTATAAATACGTCCCTATATGCTATAAAAAGAGACATACATACATAACAATAACTTAAAAACCCAAACTAAACAATGAAAAGTATATAGAACCATAAACTACAAATGGATCCTCCATTTTGAGTTTTTTGTCTAGTCCGGCTCGAAGGACCAAGTGTCCGATATGGCTCAGATGTAGACTGAAGCCTTATTTGAGCTTGTTATTACAGAAGTTTGATTTATTAGATAAATATTTTATGTTTAAATGTCTTAAAATTGGTTTTATTTTTCTTAATTTGTCTCTATATGCTATAAAAAGAGATACACATACATAACAATAATTTAGAAACCCAAAATAAACAATGAAAAGTATATACAACCATAAACTACAAATGGATCCTCCAATTTTAGTTTTTCGTCTAGTCCGGCTCGAAGGACCAAGTGTCCGATATGGCTCAGATGTTCACTGAAGCCTTATTTGAGCTTGTTATTACAGATAAATGATTTATTAGATAAATATTTTATGTTTAAATGTCTTAAAATTGGTTTTATTTTTATAAATACGTCCCGAAATGCTATAAAAAGAGACATACATACATAACAATAATTTAGAAACCCAAAATAAACAATGAAAAGTATATACAACCATAAACTACAAATGGATCCTCCAATTTTAGTTTTTCGTCTAGTCCGGCTCGAAGGACCAAGTGTCCGATATGGCTCAGATGTTGACTGAAGCCTTATTTGAGCTTGTTATTACAAAAATATGATTTATTAGATAAATATTTTATGTTTAAATGTCTAAGAAACGTTTTTTTAAAAATCATAAATACGTTTATGCATGGTATAAAAGAGACATACATACATAACAATAACTTAAAAACCCAAACTAAACAATGAAACGTATATACAACCATAAACTACAAATGGATCCTCCAATTTGAGTTTTTCTTCTAGTCCGGCTCGAAGGACCAAGTGTCCGATATGGCTCAGATGTTGACTGAAGCCTTATTTGAGCTTGTTATTACAGATAAATGATTTATTAGATAAATATTTTATGTTTAAATGTCTTAAAATTGGTTTTATTTTTATAAATACGTCCCGAAATGCTATAAAAAGAGATACACATACATAACAATAATTTAGAAGCCCAAACTAAACAATGAAACGTATATACAACCATAAACTTCAAATGGATCCTCCATTTTGAGTTTTTCGTCTAGTCCGGCTCGAAGGACCAAGTGTCCGATATGGCTCAGATGTTGACTGAAGCCTTATTTGAGCTTGTTATTACAGATAAATGATTTATTAGATAAATATTTTATGTTAAAATGTCTTAAAATTGGTTTTATTTTTATAAATACGTCCCTATATGCTATAAAAAGAGATACACATACATAACAATAATTTAGAAGCCCAAACTAAACAATGAAAAGTATATACAACCATAAACTACAAATGGATCCTCCATTTTGAGTTTTTCGTCTAGTCCGGCTCGAAGGACCAAGTGTCCGATATGGCTCAGATGTTGACTGAAGCCTTATTTGAGCTTGTTATTACAGATGTATGATTTATAAGATAAATATTTTATGTTTAAATGTCTTAAAATTGGTTTTATTTTTATAAATACGTCCCTATATGCTATAAAAAGAGATACACATACATAACAATAATTTAGAAGCCCAAACTAAACAATGAAAAGTATATACAACCATAAACTACAAATGGATCCTCCATTTTGAGTTTTTCGTCTAGTCCGGCTCGAAGGACCAAGTGTCCGATATGGCTCAGATGTTGACTGAAGCCTTATTTGAGCTTGTTATTACAGATGTATGATTTATTAGATAAATATTTTATGTTTAAATGTCTTAAAATTGGTTTTATTTTTATAAATACGTCCCTATATGCTATAAAAAGAGACATACATACATAACAATAACTTAAAAACTCAAACTAAACAATGAAAAGTATATACAACCATAAACTACAAATGGATCCTCCATTTTGAGTTTTTCGTCTAGTCCGGCTCGAAGGACCAAGTGTCCGATATGGCTCAGATGTTGACTGAAGCCTTATTTGAGCTTGTTATTACAGATGTATGATTTATTAGATAAATATTTTATGTTTAAATGTCTTAAAATTGGTTTTATTTTTATAAATACGTCCCTATATGCTATAAAAAGAGACATACATACATAACAATAACTTAAAAACCCAAACTAAACAATGAAAAGTATATAGAACCATAAACTACAAATGGATCCTCCATTTTGAGTTTTTTGTCTAGTCCGGCTCGAAGGACCAAGTGTCCGATATGGCTCAGATGTAGACTGAAGCCTTATTTGAGCTTGTTATTACAGATGTATGATTTATTAGATAAATATTTTATATTTAAATGTCTTAAAATTGGTTTTATTTTTATAAATACGTCCCTATATGCTATAAAAAGAGACATACATACATAACAATAACTTAAAAACCCAAACTAAACAATGAAAAGTATATACAACCATAAACTACAAATGGATCCTCCATTTTGAGTTTTTCGTCTAGTCCGGCTCGAAGGACCAAGTGTCCGATATGGCTCAGATGTTGACTGAAGCCTTATTTGAGCTTGTTATTACAGATGTATGATTTATTAGATAAATATTTTATGTTTGAATGTCTTAAAATTGGTTTTATTTTTATAAATACGTCCCTATATGCTATAAAAAGAGATACACATACATAACAATAATTTAGAAACCCAAAATAAACAATGAAAAGTATATACAACCATAAACTACAAATGGATCCTCCATTTTGAGTTTTTCGTCTAGTCCGGCTCGAAGGACCAAGTGTCCGATATGGCTCAGATGTTGACTGAAGCCTTATTTGAGCTTGTTATTACAGAAGTTTGATTTATTAGATAAATATTTTATGTTTAAATGTCTTAAAATTGGTTTTATTTTTATAAATACGTCCCGAAATGCTATAAAAAGAGATACACATACAAAACAATAATTTAGAAGCCCAAACTAAACAATGAAAAGTATATAGAACCATAAACTACAAATGGATCCTCCAATTTTAGTTTTTCGTCTAGTCCGGCTCGAAGGACCAAGTGTCCGATATGGCTCAGATGTTGACTGAAGCCTTATTTGAGCTTGTTATTACAGAAGTTTGATTTATTAGATAAATATTTTATGTTTAAATATCTTAAAATTGGTTTTATTTTTATAAATACGTCCCGAAATGCTATAAAAAGAGACATACATACATAACAATAACTTAAAAACCCAAACTAAACAATGAAAAGTATATAGAACCATAAACTACAAATGGATCCTCCAATTTTAGTTTTTCGTCTAGTCCGGCTCGAAGGACCAAGTGTCCGATATGGCTCAGATGTTGACTGAAGCCTTATTTAAGCTTGTTATTACAGAAGTTTGATTTATTAGATAAATATTTTATGTTTAAATGTCTTAAAATTGGTTTTATTTTTATAAATACGTCCCGAAATGCTATAAAAAGAGATACACATACAAAACAATAATTTAGAAGCCCAAACTAAACAATGAAAAGTATATAGAACCATAAACTACAAATGGATCCTCCAATTTTAGTTTTTCGTCTAGTCCGGCTCGAAGGACCAAGTGTCCGATATGGCTCAGATGTTGACTGAAGCCTTATTTAAGCTTGTTATTTCGTATTATTTATTATGTCTATATGCAGACATAAAAGATATAACATATATTGTGTGTATGATGTCTAAACATATAAATATGATGTCTATAACGTCAATATGTCTATCGTGTCTGAAGTGTGTATCGTGTATATGTCTGGCATGTCTGTCGTGTCTGTCATGTCCGTCATGTCCGTCATGTCCGTCATGTCCGTCATGTCCGTCATGTCCGTCATGTCTGTCATGTCTGTCATGTCTGTCATGTCTGTCATGTCTGTCATGTCTGTCATGTCTGTCATGTCTGTCATGTCTGTCATGTCTGTCATGTCTGTCATGTCTGTCATGTCTGTCATGTCCGTCATGTCTGTCATGTCTGTCATGTCTGTCATGTCTGTCATGTCTGTCATGTCTGCCATGTCTGCCATGTCTGTCATGTCCGTCATGTCTGTCATGTCTGTCATGTCTGTCAAGTCTATTCTGGCAGTAAATGTAGACTTCTTATTTTTTTATACAGCCATATAAAAGCTCACCGTGTCAGCTTCTCCTGCGCGACCAGCTCCGGTGGTAGGTTGGAGCTCAGCAGCATGTGGTCGACGGGAATGTGGACGCACGAGTCCATCCATGCCCCGAGGCAGCTGGGCAGCTGCACGGCCATGTGACCATGCCGGGACACTACACCAAAACACACCGGCACCTGCAATTCACCGAAACCCAACTTTAAATGGGGCAAAGGCACCCTTGGCGAAGTCGCCATCCATACACACGAGGCTGGGAGGCTCGCGAGTGACTTTGGACCCAAATCAACCAAGCCGACCAAGCCTGCTTCTTCTCTTGTACGAACGGGCGTAGATTTAAGACTTTTCGAACTGGTCCATAGTACCGGTACGCACTCCTCTTAAAACCCAAGTCGTATTGTTTCGGAAACCATAAGGTGGTGGAAATCAATTCTCTCCTCTTCTCACATACCATGGTTCGGAGTACCAAGCTATTCTGTAGCTCTTTCGCCAGAAGACACAATTGCTTGCAAGGCTTTAAACCAGCAAATTTGGCCTCATATGGAGTACTGTTCCCACATCTGGGCGGAACCCAATACCAGCTCCTTCCATGGCATCCAAAGCAGAGGGGCTCGCATCGTCGACGACCCCATTCTCTCCAATCGGCACGACCCTTTGGCTCTGCGTGGAGATGTAGGCTCTCTCTGCATCTTCTACCGCATTTATCATGGGGAGTGCTCTGATGAATTCTCCGGAACAATACCTGCAGCTGAATTCCATCACCGGACGTCAAAGCGGAATATGAAATACCATCCGTACCACCTTGACGTCTGGCGCTCCACAACTGTGCGTTAGGGCAGAAGCTTCTGCCACGCACCACCTCTCTGTGGAACCGACTGCCAGCGCCAGGTATTCCCGAGCCATACATGTGAGCCTCCTGGCGTTGAAGGTGTCCATGACTCGCCTGCTTCTTTGCTCCCACTTACATAAAAAAAACCCTCGAAGCCTTGAAAGAAAATCATACAAGTACCAACAAGCTCACCATTGGTCTCAGCAGTCCCAGTTTAGACTCGCAGACTCTATCCAGGTCTGGATCCAGTCCCCACGCGTGCAGCAGCGACATGAGGATCTGAGCTATCTCCATGGTGTGAGGTGGCTCGGCCAATGACATGTCCCGTGGACGCTGGTGTTTCTTCTGGTCGTGGTCATCTGTGAGAATGGTTAAGGCAGCTTAGTTATAGTTACCAATTTAGATTGGTGTGTGTTACAGCCCACAAACTCAGTGGGGGTTCGGGATTTTCTGGTGATTCAATAGGGAAACAACCCATGGACCCATGGATGGCGAATGGGTCCATGTATCAATAAACAATAATTGTGTCATGGTGGGCATAGTGAAATAGAACCACCTTTAGGGGTCTCATCCCACAGTTTAAGAGGCTCTGATCTAGAAGCTTTTCAAATCCAAGTCACCACAAGTAGCACAACAAAACACTCAGTGTTAAGTAGAAGAGTTAAATAGTAACTCTATAATTGTGTGAATCACTTAGCATTGATAAAATACTAGTAGCTTCAGCGCGCTACTTCGTCCGCGCGGTATTAACACAAGAGGAATTGGGAAAATCGCTCCCTTAAAGGCAGTGTTCTGTTGAAATTTGTGTACTTTCATCCCCTTTTCCAGCCCCTCCCCCCCCACCCTCTAATTTTTAAAAGTACCCTATGTCCTTCCCTAAACTCTGGTCTGTCTCCATACCGAATTTCATCGCAATCGGTGCAGTAGTTTAAGCGTTACGTAACATACGCACAGAGTGACTTTCTTATATGTATTGAAACAAAGACCAGTTATAATAGGATTGTTGGTCTGTGTTACGTAATTACGAGACAAGGTTACCACGCCCCAATTGGGAAATAGTAACAAAAATAAATTGTAATAATTAACTTATAAAATGTACTAATTGGCTGACCGTACGTTGATTCATTAATTCATACATTTTCCACAGAGAATCGTATCAGCGAACACTTGTGTAAGTCATTTTAAAAATGCGAAAGTAACTTTTACTCATAAACTACTGAACCGATTTTGATGAAATTTAGCATGGAGATAGATTTAAGTATAGCGAAGGACATAGGCTGTAAAAAAAATTGTTCAAAGTGGTTGAAATAGACAAAAAACCACCCAAAACTCTGGGTAAGTCGCGGGCAAAAGCTCCTTTTTTATGTAAGGCTTCGTAGGTACCAAAATCAAGAAGATACCCACAAACAGAGCTTTTATGTAAGCGTGAACGCTGTTTTTTTAATGCTTTTGCCCAAGCTTTTTTGTGTGTTTGTCTTCATACAATTTTTTTAGCTGTAAAGTGAAAATACGACCGGGAAATGTGTTTTTCTTGGAAAATTTTGCGAGATTTTTATATGTTTGTAAAAATTATGTATAGTGTCTTTGAGAAGAAATAAGTAGCATCAGCAAAACAACGAAAAAAATAATTTTTTAAACGTTTTTTTTTACCAATATAAAAAGATATATTCTTTTTAAAATTAACTTACTTATTCTAATAAAACATACTTTTTTATTGATAATGTAACATCAGCAAAAAATCTAAAATTTATATTGAACCAAATTTCTTCCACCGAAACACAAAAAGATTGTTTTTTTTTTAAGTAGCATCAGCAAAACAATTAAAGTGGATTTTTCAACAAATGTAGCAAAATGGATAATTCGATTGTGGCAACCGGTCGCCTCGCATTGAGCTGACCGTGAATTGTGGAATGCAAGTGAAAGGCGACGCGCAAGTAACAAGCGGTAGCGTATACGTACAAGCGATTTTCATACATTATTCATATATACAGTGGCCATCCATACAACGGCTATGATAAAACTGTGGTCGTTAAATGGAGAGAAGACCAATCAGAATAGAATACAAGCTAAACCAACCAAAGACAAATTATTTTGACGCTTTACAGTATTTGTCGTTAAAACGAGTGACGTTACATGGTGCTTAGACTGGTATAACGACACTGAAGGAACTGTGCGTTTTATGGCGTTATAGAGTAGTCATTAAATCGAAATCATTCGAATACAAGTTAAACCAACCAAAGCCACGATTTCGACGCTTTGGAGAGTTTGACGTTACATGGAGTTTTCGGTGTATATATTCATTTATAGAATAGAGGGAGGCACTATTAAGGTGAGGCGAGATCGAAGTCAAAGCTTTTATATTCATTTTGGTGTACCAATGTATAGGACTATTTATTTTTTGTCATTTACTCTTTTTTATTTTAAAGGGGCAAACGAACAGGAGGCACAACCTTGAAGGTCGCCCATAGACACGTGGCTGGGAGCTCGTGAGGGTGTTTTAGGGAGTCCCATCGGTTCAAAAATACCCCGCTACCAGCTGGTGATAACGCTAGAACGCCTATACACAAGAGAAGAAGCAGAAACTCGGCTCGTCTCTGATGATACGATCCCATAAGTTATCGACATCAAAAAAAAAAAACGCTTCTTCAAAGTTTTTCAAATGTCGCAACCGCTTGTGACTTACACCGCCGGCTAATTGAACTGGGTGAATGGCGTAAGCCATGACGCATTATAAAATATATATGTAACGTTGTGTGAACGTTATATATACACAAAAATGTGTCATGTAACACACACACACACACACGGAAATAAATTAACTATTTCGTTCTATGATATATGGAAACTAACGGAAGAGACTGGACACACACAGCACACACACACACGTATAATGCACCTCGGAAGAGACTGGACACACACAAAAACACACACCCACGTATAATGCACCTCGGAAGAGACTGGACACACACAGCACACACACACACGTATAATGCAATTCGAAAGACTTTGGACACACACACACAAACACAGACACACGTATAATGCACCTCGGAAGAGACTGGACACACACAAAAACACACACCCACGTATAATGCACCTCGGAAGCGACTGGACACACACAAAAACACACACCCACGTATAATGCAGGAAGACACTGAACACACACAACCCGGGATCCTGTAGACACTTCCGTAGCCACAGAACCTGGTAACAGCATTCTGATGAGTTCATGAGAGCTAAACTCTCGTAAGAATCAGGTCTTTAAATAGTCGGTCAATTTTATAGAAGAACCTTAAAGAATATATACTTTAGACACAACAATATAGCCACATCCGGATCAACAAGGCGACCGGATCTCGATTGAATTATATCCGGGTGTTGGCGGATATCCGGGTGTTATAAAACGCGATTAATTGCCTTAAGATATATTTAATCGCAAAATTCAATTAACCGAATGAACGACATGATATTGATATTATGAATGCGAATGGTATGTGACGCTTTCACGTATAAATCACTGCACCGATTTCGATGAAATTCAGCATGGAGATCGCTTTATATTGCGATAATACGATTTGGTATAAAAATTCTATTCAAACTAAAATTACCACACCTATAATAAAGACTCACAAGTATGTTACGCTTTGACACTTAAACTACTAAACCGAATATAATGAAATTCGGTATTGAGAGAGGATAAACTTTAGGTAAGGACGTAGGGCAGTTCTTATCGCAAAAAAAATGCGTGAAAGAGATGAAATCTGGTAAAGTTTTAGATTTCATTTGTTCACACTTTATTGCACTTAAAACAGTAGAAGTAGATGATGTTAAGAGCAGCGGGCGGCCTTAACGCTTATAAGCAATCTCTTTCAGACAACCCACAAAATATATACATATATACATATATATATATATATATATATATATATATATATATATATATATATATATATATATATATATATATATATATATATATATATATATATATGTATATATGTTATTGGACTAGTGCAAGAGCTGCGCAGAATACAAAATTGTGAACAATAAAAGCTTATTACATTTTAATATTGTTAAAGTCAAAATATCTTTATTAATTAAGGTACATGGGACCATTTTGAATCGTCTGAAACCCAAGTGATTCTACGCCTGTTCGTACGCGACCGCGCTGAGAAGAAGCAGGCAAGAAACACGGCTTGATCGATTGGTAATCGATGCCAGTAAACTTTTTAAGGCAAGGCTAAGCTGGTGCTAATTCATTCCCAATAGTTTATCATCAAAATAATCGGACAATTGATAAAAAAGCTTTTTGTAAAAGCTTCCCGGTTTAACTACTTTTTTAACTCACCGACAGAGGTTTGGTATTATGTTGTAGAGGCATACATTGCCCCATTTTCACCAACTTTATGGAGCTTTATCGGAACAGCGAGCTCATCCTCATTTCTCGTATTGAGACTGTGATGATCACAATTTTTTTTGAACATACATCAACTGTTCAAGGATATACGGGCTATGTAATAATTGGAGCGAAACAGCGGGCCGGATCTAGTGTTACACACTTTGGCAAAAAAATATTTTTTTTTTTCACACAATCAAAAGCTTTCAAATAGCCTCGTAAATCGATGCGAAAGATAAAAAGCACTTTTCGTCGCGAGTGTACGCGTTTAATCCGCTTTTGTGTAACCAAAGAACTGTACATATGAATATTTTAAAACGTCTCAAATCCAACTACGTCTCATACGCGAACGAAGGGAAGAGACAAGTGACATGAAGACAAACGAAATCAAACATTACTCGTTCGCCTGTGTATTGACAAACTTATAAAAAAAACATGTCAGTTCCCAAATGTGTGAGAGAGAAACTCTCCGCTTTGAAATCCCCATAAGCTACTGAACAGATATCGATATAATTCAGTATGGAGATAGACCAAACTTTACGGAACGATATAGGCCAGGAAAAAGTTTTGAAATAGGATATGAAAGCACTAACACCGATCCTCCAAACAAAGTCGCGGGCAAGCTACTATAACGAAGCTTTTCTCCGCTGATTGGCACGCTTATTACAATCTAATCGAATGCACACAATCAAAAAATGTTCAAAATATTTGTCTACTAGTTGTCAAAAAAAAAAACTCTCTAAAAATAGATGTTGGCCGATTCTCGGACCTGAAAATTTCATGAGAATCGGTCGAGCCGTTTCAGCGGAGTAGGGTAACGAAAACTGTGACACGAGAAGTATATACATAGGATTAAATCGCTACAACTCGAGCCCAACCCAACATGTTAAGGTCACATGCATGATTCGTTGTTCTGACCCCCAACGAACACGGAACTGATATTTCCTTACAATCGATTCGTACACCACAGAGCTGACCATAGACAAACATTATAGCTCCGGCCTATAGCTCCACTAATACTCTCGCTATAAGGGCCGGCATCGCACTCACGAGCTCTATGGGCCCGTTCACCCCATCTTCTATATAAAGAAATAATAATTGACTCAAATACACGATACTTGACTATCAGGATTATAATTAATATTAATTTTATGGGTACCAGATAAAGCTGGCATAAGTCTATCGCGATGCTTACACATTGAAATTACCAGCTCTTGGGGTCACCTGATGCCTCCTTAATTCTTTAAAACAAGCACTCGTATCACAAGGTCCAAGAGTCTACTCCTATGGGAACATATGTGGAGACAAGCACCAGCTCTTGGGGTCACCAGATTCCTCCCTAATTCTTTATTACAAGCACTCGTATCTCAAGGTGCAAAAGTTAACTCCAATGGTAAAAAAAAAGCAAATCCGCCCCCTGGCTAGATAACCTTCCTTTTAACCACTAATCTGGCTAGACAACCATTCCCATAAACATTTCCCCCTCCGCCCATCTCTCCTGTAATTACTTTCCCCCTCCAGCCCTGGCTAGATGATCTTTCCTTTAACCACTTCCACCTTACACCCCTGGCTAGATAACTTTGCCTATAGCCACTTCCCTCTACACCCCTGGCTAGATAACCACTTCGCCCCTTACACCCCTGGCTAGATAACAACTTCCCCCCTTACACCCCTGGCTAGATAACCACTTCCCCCCTTACACCCCTGGCTAGATAACCACTTCGCCCCTTACACCCCTGGCTAGATAACCACTTCCCCCTTACACCCCTGGCTAGATAACCACTTCGCCCCTTACACCCCTGGCTAGATAACCACTTCCCCCCTGGCTAGATAACCACTTCGCCCCTTACACCCCAGGTAACACAACAATAACCTTATAATCTACGTAATTACAACCAATTACGTTTTGTAATCACGCCTCGCCTTGAGATCGTTAATTTTTAAATTGTCTGTGAAATTATTACGGCGTGTTAAATTTTTAACTGTGCCAAATGTCTGTTTACATTGAATAATTTATGTGACTTAACCGAGATTCGAACCCGGGTACGCTCACTATGACACCGACCCCGAACTTAAAGATTCAAAAGTGTCTGAAGACCTACTCAGCATCGGGACAGTTCAATTCTTGAGTAGCCTTCCAATGCTTTGTTATTTTAATTGTCAGTAGCACAATTTTGTATTAATTGTTTATTTTAAAAGAGCAGCTATCGAGTTTCTTGCCTGTTCTTCTCGGTAGATGCCTTACGAACCGGTGGTAGTGTTAATGACTATTCAAAAGTGTCATAAGACCGACTTGAATAAAAGATATTTTGAGTTTGAGTTAAAACTGTTATATTATATTATGTAGTGTTACATAATAAAATAAAAGTAACGTTAGAAACTCATTAAAATTTTAATAAATACAGTTATGAAGAAATCTTAGTATTAGCATGTATTATTTAGATAATTAATTTCGCAACTTTCGCGTGATTTAAATACGAAAAGAAATTTTGAAAAAAATCGTTTTTTTTTACTGTAAACTCTACTAAATTTCAATCCCCTAATTAAACCACTTCTCACCTTTTTTGTCGCGTCAGATCACCATATCAAATGTCATCGAAATCGGTTCAGTGGTTCAAGCTATTTTGTCGCGATAAAGCCCACGTCCTTGCCCAAAGCTTAGTCTATCTCTATACCAAATTTCATCGAAATCTGTTCAGTGGTTTAAGCGTGAGAGCGTAACACACTTTCGCATTCACTACAAAAGTATGCCAACGTATAGTTGAGATCTAATCCAAACACTAAGCTTCCCACGACCCAAGTTTCGTCACATTCCGATTCCCACAAGAATTGACGGCCACTTGGTTTTTTGTCGTAATTGACTTTAAAACAAAATGGCGGATAATTGCCGACATCCAAGTCAAAATCTCCACCTCTTCTCTTCTGTTCTAATCTCTGTATGTATCCTACCTACCTCGGTATGTGTATACCTTACATAACACAATTTCTAAAGGTTTATTTAACCGATTTAAATCCACTTACACACACACACACACTTTCACATTAATGAGGAGTAGCATATTTATTTTTTTGTTGGCAAAGTGTGGGCGTGGTCGCTAAACCTGTCAATCCTTGTATTTACAAGCGTCAAACATCACCCAAAGTCTCAATGGCGTATTGTGGTCTCTTCACTTTGATCTGACCAGATGGAGAGGATCAGACCAGCTCTGAAACAAGCCGAGTCGGGGCTGAACAGACGCAAGTCGGGGGTCCTTTTAAAATTAAGGCAGAGAACACGCCGAGGTGCAGCGTGAGGCCTACAGATTGACTGTGATACTGCCCATCCAAAGGATATCACCAAGTATACGTCAGCCCTCAAGGAAACCTGGTTACATGATATGTGGTTTTATATATCTGGTGAAAGGTGGGTCGTTGGTTCATTAACCGATGTATTACCAAGGGGTCATCTGATACGTTCTGTATAACTCAGTTTCGCGCAGCCAAGACTTATAATGACTGATTTATATATTTAACACGACTTGGGGACCTCAAGATTAAAGGCCGGCAACGCACTCACGAGCTCCCGGTGTATGGGCGGAGGCTTCACGACTCCTGCTCGTATAAAAAAATCAGAATCATTTTAAATAGGCAATGCACCCACCGGTTACCAGGCTTTTCTTTGAAATAGTGGCGTAGTTCTCTTTCTGTGTGAACGTTTTTGGTAGGAACACTTTGTTAGTATCTAATAACTCAGCTGGTGCGTCGTCGACCTTTATAAAAACATATCCCGGGCCGCAGAACCAGATGTAATGCATAGATACATCATCCATATAAATGCGAAAGTATGTTACGTTTTCACACGTAAACTACTGAACAGATTTCGATGAAATTTGATATGGAGATAGACTAAACTCTAGGGAAGGACATGGGCCATTATCAGGAAAAAATGGTTTGAAGGGAATTGTATTTAAACCTATTAAATATCCATTCATACTAATATTATGAATGCGAAAGTATGTATATATGTTACGCCTTCACACGTAAACTACTGAACAGATTTTGATGAAATTTGATATGGAGATAGACTAAGCATTAGGGAAGGACATAGGTTTGAATGGGTTGAAAATAGGGGATGAATGCTTGTGTAAAAACTTCACCAGAACTCGCGCCATTTATAAACCGATTTTCCAATTTCCCTTTGTATTTAAACCGCGAACGAAGTCGCGGGCAAAGTCTATGTACACATCGCAATTACACTGCTGTTAAGTAGGTCACACGCAATTGAAGGTCAACTTTATTTAACCAGCTCACAATTCTATAATAAAATGCAAAGTGGCGGTCATTCATATCATTCACCTTAGAGCTTTAGGTATGTGGATGTCTGGTAACACAAAGCTCAATTAAGCTGTCCACTTTTCCGAGGTGGAAATGCATTTTCGCATTCCCAAAAGGGATATGTGGGACTCAAAACACGCCGGTGTCTCTGCTTTTCAGAGACGCGGTGGGCGATGCCCACTAAAACCTCAGTTGTCTATATCGGAGGAAGGAGGTTGGCATACCTTCTTCTTCTCTCTCCATGGATTTGTGGTGGAACGGTCTCTCTCTTCCGTTCAGACGCATCCTTCAATAAAATTACAGTCTCGCAGAAGGATCCCACTGAACTCCACTCCTCCTCACTACTGAGCATTCTTTGGGACTGAGCATCCTTTGGATCGAGCGAATCCTATGAATGTTATCATTTCTCAAAAAAAAAATCAAAATCTACAATTCAATGCTTCGTACTTAGAACTTGAAGTATATAGATTTGGTCTCACTCAGAGCTTTATTGCCAACCTTCACTTGTGGAAGAGGCACTCCAAGAAGAAGAGAGCTTAATTAAGCTGTTGAGAAAACGGTTTTTTAAATAGAAAAGCTTTGGTGAGCCAAGTCAGTGACTTAGTTAAGTTTTGATTTTGTTAAGTTCGTGAAAATGCGTCTATAAACAAGACTATTCTGACAGTACTTTCAAAGCTGAGTTATACCACGCCCACAAAGACTCTTCTACCCACTGTCCCGACATGGGGCATTAGGACCTTTAAAGTAAACTTTAGCACATAATTAAACAAATCCTTGTCTGTTAATACCAGTCAAAGCCACGCCCATAAATTCACTTGTGCCTAGTGCCCCGACGTGGGCCTTGGGACTAGGTAAGTTGAGGTTGTATCTCAACCGTTTCACTTTCGTATAGCTTTATAATAATTGACGTACACACTATGTGAAAATAAATTAACTGGAGCACATAACTGAAGAATAATCCAACAGTTAAAAGCAGGCAAAATCGAGTGCCACGCCCATAAAAAAATAACCACGATACAGGGAAGACATTTCACTTTGTGAACGACCTAAATAAATTTTGCAACCAACCGGTTAGCACCGGGGCGTTACACAGTTAGATTGTTAGTTAAATAAGGTCAGCGTAAAGTTAAAACGAATTTAACTATTTAACAAAACACTTTTCCCTTGGTCGCCTACCACTGCCTTAACCTCAAACTATATTTATTTATTTATATGTTAGTACATATAAGATCAACGGACGGTATCCCAAGGTCCAAGAGTCTACTTCAATGGGAACATATGTCGAGACAAGCACCAGCTCTTTGGTCACCAGATGCCTCCTCAATACTTTAACACAAGCACTTGCACCCCAAGGTCCAAGAGTCTACTCCAATGGGATCATATGTGGAGAATAGCACCAGCTCTTGAATCACCAGATGCCTCCTTAATTGTTTAATACAACCACTCGTACTCCAAGATCCAACAATCTATTCCAATGGGAACATATGTGGAGAAAAGCACCAGCTCTTGAATCACCAGATGCCTCCTTAATTCTTTAATACAAGCACTCATATCCCAAGGTCCAAGAGTCTATTCCAATGGGAACATATGTGGAGAAAAACACCAGCTCCTGGATCACCCACCAGGCCTGCTTCAATTCAAAATAATTTCAATATACTTGTCTGGCATACGATTAAGTCATCCGAAGTCAGTTCCGAAATACTTCCGGTATGGACTATGACGGCTATAAAATGTTTTTTTTATATCCTCATTATATATTATAATATATCTAACCGACAACATAGTGTTATGTTAAAAGAATTCAATAACATAGTTAATTATCAAAAGTGTTAACCATCTGTGTGTTTTTATTTATTTATTTTACACTTTATCGCACTTAAACACAAGAAGCAAATGACGTTAACAGATGTGAGTACATATAAGAGCGACGGGCGGCCTTATCGCTAATAAGCGATCTCTTCCAGACAACCCACACGATATTTTCGATTAGTCAAACACAAAATATCGTTATTCAAATAAGTCTTGAGACACTTTTGAATCGTCATTAACACTACCACCGGTTCGGAAGGCTGATCTACCGAGAAGAACTGGCAAGAAACTCTTTGCCACTCATAATCTTACATATGTCATAGACAAAACACAGTGTTTTGTTCAAGTAGGTGTTTAAAGACATACATTTGAATCGTAATTTTTTACCCTACCACCGGTTCGGAAGGCATCTGCAGAGAAGAACAGACAAGAAACTCAGTATTGTCCTTTTACAGCTGTTACAATTATCTTGCCTAATCAAACTCAAAATATCTTTATTCAAGTGGGTCTTGAGACACTTTTGAATCGTCATTAACACTACCACCGGTGCGGAAGGCATCTACCGAGAAGAACTGGCAAGAAACTCGATAGCTGCTCTTTTAAAATAAACATTTAATACAAAATTATGTTACACACATGACTAATGCATAACAAATGAAAAAAACGACTGATATTTATGCAGCATAGAAGAGAAGAGAGCGTTCCTCTTCCTAAAAGTCCGTCAACTCACTTGTAAGCCTCCTGGTGTTGCAGGCGTCACTCGAAGTGACCAGCCTGCTCGTTTGCCTACTCTTACATAAAAAAAAATTAATTAATTATAATTTTTTCACACTTCGCCGCACTAAAACAGTAGAAGCACGTAATAGATGTGCGTACAGATAAGAGCGACGGGCCTATCGCTAATAAGCGATCTCTTCCAGGCAACCCACTATTACAAATTCGTGTTACACTGCCTTTTAAACCGGTGGTAGTGTTAATGACGATTCAAAAGTGTCTTAACCTATTTGAATAAAGATATTTGGAGTTTGAGTCGGAGTTTCTTGCCGGTTCTTCTCATTGATTTGGGAACTGGCCGAGCTGGTTGTTAAGCTCCATTTTCTGGCGCATGGCTTAATGGTTCCAGCTCCATACCACAGTTTAAGAATATTATGAGGACAAAGATCCTTCTGTCAGCGGCATTGGGACAGTTCAATTCTTGAGTAGCAAGTGTTATTTGAATGTAACATTATGAAGTCTTCTATAAGAGCTGTCATCTCTTACTCTTCTCTGTAACGACGACTCAAAACTGTCTTAATACTCACTTGAATAGAGAAAAAAAAATTGGTTTTGACGTATTCAAATTGTCGCGCTTGATTTGTTAACTATAACTATATATATATATATATATATATATATATATTGATTTGTTAACTATAACTATATATATATATATATATATATATATATATATATATATATATATATATATATATATATATATGTGTGTATTAATATAACCTTACACACATTCACAACCACCTTTAATTACTAAACACACAAGACACACACACACATAATTTTGTGTGTGACAATAGAGCCACACGCACACAAAATTGTCGAAAAAACCCCGGCAACATATCAGCGCATAGGTCAACATTAATACGGACTTCCAAACGCGACCTTGAAACTCTCACACCGCTTTCAAAGCACCGACTTCGCACGACTATAAATAACCGCCGTGACACTAACAGAGCACACAGTAGCTCACGAGCAGTCAACCGAAGTGCACGATGAGATTTCTGGTTAGTCAGTTAGTTAGTTAGTTCAACAAGACCAATTGTGTGAAACAATGGATTATGTGTGTGTTTCTTTTTATATAACAATGTAAAATTGGATTTTTCCCTCTGTCGACAGATTGCCGCCGCAATTCTCGCCTGCTCCGCAGCCGCACCCAGCGGTCTGCTGGCATACAACGGCCTCGCCCACGGCCTGGCCGCACCCTACGCCCACGGACTGGCCGCGCCATACGCCCACGGCCTGGCCGCGCCCTACGCCCACGGACTGGCCCCGGTTGCCGTTGCCCCGGTTGCTGTCGCCCCAACAATCCCACCAGGTGACATCCAAGCCGCCGCCATAGACGCCCACGTCGAGGTGTCCGACCACGTGCGCGCGTCCGCCGACACCGCCCGCGGTTACCACGACCAGGCGTCCGAATTACACGGTCAGGCAATCAACGCAGCGGAGGATCACGCCTGGCAGTCGGTAGACGCCGCTCAGACAGCTCAGGCTCAGATTGACGGTGCAGCCGCTGGTGTTGCGCCGAATGTCGCACGTCAACTTGTCGGTCACGGTGCCCTGGTGCACGCTGCACCTGTCGCACCATTGGTAGCTGGACCCCTGGCTTACGGACACGGTTACGCTGGTGCCCAGTCAGTCGCCACATCATCCCTCTCACAGACCCACCCGTCACCCGTCGTACACGCCCCAGTATACTCTCATGGTGTGCATGGACTTGCACACGCCTGGTGATAGGTGTTGGGAACGTTAGCCAAAAAAAAAAAAAAAGACAAATACTCAGTTCCGATATTTATGTATATATATGTACAGACAGACGAGAATTAGCGAATAAATGAAATAGCGTAATAATATGTGTGTTTTGTATTATCCCACTTTACGTTATCGAAGTCGAGAAAGGATTACACATCTAATATATACAGACAAGGATAACATTTTAACTATTAAATTTATATTAACATTATATAACTGTCAATATATAATTTTTAAATAAACACAAAATATTCTTAATATTAACCTAACTAAAACTTAAAAAACTTAAAAAGTCTGGTCCCTTATGGCAGAGCAGCCACAACGCTGGCGGCATTACCTCGCTGTATCGCGATGCTCATACCCTGAGCAAGGAAAGCACCAGCTCTTGGATCACCGGTGCTGACTTAGGCCTGCTTAATTCCTTAATAAGCGCCTGTGCACTTGCACCCCATGCCCCAAAAGTCACTACCCCATATATATATATATATTAGATGTATGTAGTATACATATATAGATCGATAGTAAATAGATTTTTACAATCACCAATACAAAAGATCAATAAATATATCATAAACCACCCAGCATTAGGAGGTTTATTTAAAAAAAAAATGTAGCACTTACACAAAATGGGGGGGGGGGCAAACTAGCAGGAGCCACTTATACTTTATAAAAGAGGGGGCAAACGAGAAGGGGGTACACTATAATAATGAAATGTTACTAACTCAGAATGTATGCTATGATATTAACTATTCATTATAATTTTAATAATTAATTCATTTAAGAAAATAGACAAGGAAAACTATCGGAAAACCATACTAACTTAATCACTCGCTACACTCCCAAGGCCCCCATGTCGGGGCATAGGACAGATTTGACCCTAAACCATTCTGCTCTGGCCTTTCGTCAAAGCTCACTCCAAGTCAGACCCCATACAAAACCAAGTATTTACGATTCGATGCAAGAAGAGAACCATAGACACTCACTAGAGTCCTAAGGCCCCCACGCCGGGGCATAGGACAGATATGACTCTAAGCCATTCTGCTCTGGCCTTTCGTCAAAGCTCACTCCAAGTCAGACCCCATACAAAACCAAGTATTTACGATTCGATGCAAGAAGAGAACCATAGACAACCATTATTCAATAAATATATAAATAATATACGTACGTTGAAGCCAGAACACGATTTCACAATGAGATACTGGATCGTGTCGTAACTTCAAATGCCAGACTGACCAGGCTTAACCGACACCGAAAGGTTAGTTTAGTTTAGAGGAAATGTTTGTCTGTTTGAGACGAACACGCACCAAAACTGCTGGACCGATTTGGAAAAAAACTCTTTCAAGTCACACTGGTCCCGAGTGACATTAACTATGTTTAATTTTTTCAAAAAAAAAATCACACTAAAAATTTGATTCATCTAAACGCGAGGTGAAAAGAAATAAACAAAAAAAAACTACGCATTACCACATATATCAAAAATCGCTTTAAATTTTGTGGATCCCCACGATTACTCTTACATCAGACATACCCTCGAAGTTCCACTCCATCATTCCTCCTTTTACAGAAACTCGTTCACAGTGTCCGGTATAAAGCTTCGGAACTCACATCCCGATCTAATCCTATTTCAGCCTATTTGCTCCATTTTCGCGATTAAACCCTACAGTTTATCATTCATTAAGGCTGTAGAAAAGCTCATCGACCCGTTAAAAAAAGCTCTCCAAAGTCACGTCTTTAAAGGCTTAATTCAAATATTACATGAGTTTTTTTTTTTAAATATTTTTTTGTTTTTCAAAACCCACTTTAATACTGTCAAAGGTATCTTCCATTGGAAGCTTTAAAGCTTACCTAGATGAGCTTAAAAAAACATTTTATAATACAAAAAAAATCCTATTTTATATTACGTTCAGCAGAATTGAATCGAAATGAGAAAAATCCGAGGAAAATCGTTCCGTTTTTCCCGATTTCCCGATACGTAATTCAAATATACCCCTGATCAAACAAACGTATAATGCAATATTAATGACAGAGCAATTTAATGTCAGCCTGACATTTACAAAGCGTAATAAGAGGAAGTGTGCAGCCTTGAGCCGAGCAAAAGCTCGACAAAAAATGATACGATTCTGAGCATTCCATTCCAATTGTATTCATAATATATCTTAAATAACTATTATTTAAGCTCATCCAGGTAAGCTTCACAGTTTCCCATGTCTGGAAGATACCTTTCATAATATTTATTGATTAAGTTGGTTCTTTTTTAAAGGTATGACGTGAAGTTTCTTGCCAGTTCTTCTCGTTCGCTGTACGCCCTTGATTTTTAAGCATGACGCTTCGTACATTTTTATTATAACTTATTTTGCTGACGATTCATAAGATATTTTTGTTTTTTTTTTTGATATCACATTTTCTCTAATATTCTGTCACAAAAATGCATTAAAGATTTGTATTTAACTTTAATAAATGTATGTATGTCTGTTTTAACCCTATTTGGGTCCTATTTCACATATTTATTTATTTAATCACACTTTATTGCACTTAAATAGTACAAGTAGATGTTAACAGATGTTAATACACATAGGAGCAATGGGCGGCCTTGTCGCCTATAAGCGATCTCTTCCAGGCAACCCACCAAAATAAATTTAAAAAAAAACACTTCGTATAAAGGAAAATGGACGATGGAAATGGAAAATGGACCAAATTCCCATACATAAAATCGAACAACGAAAAAAAGCTCAATTTGCTACACGTTAAAGAAATCTTATTACCGAACGTTCGCGAGCTTTAAAAGCTAACACACCTGTAATAATAAGCTTTGCGATCTTTGGTTAGTTAAACTGGTCTCGTCTTGAAACCTCTGGCGAACCCCAAATGAGGCTCTCTATATTAGAGGCGTGTAAAAAACAAAATCAATAATATTATTAATAGCTTAATTTTTAATTTAAAAAATTAATGTTTTTTCTTGATTCATAAATGGAATAATCTCTTCGTAATAAGTTTAAAAAGAGATAAACATTCTTACAGTAGCTAGTCACTATATCCTTGAAATGATATGTTCAATAAAAATTGTGATCATCATAGTCTCAATACGAGAAATGAGGATGAGCTTTGCTGTTCCCATAAAGCTCTATAGAGTTGGTTCAAAGGGGTAATGTGTACGCCTCTATAACAAAATACCAAACAATTAGAATCTGTCGGTGAGTAAATTTTAAAAACTAGTTAACCGGAAACTTTTTATAAATTGTCGTTATTGGGAATGAGTTAGCACCACCTCAGCCTTGCCTCTAAGAGTATACTGGGATCCATTACAAATCAATCAAGCCAAGTTTCTTGCCTGCTTCTTCTCAACCTGGTCGCGTACGAACGTGGAGTTAGATTTAAGACGATTCAAAATGGTCCTTAATGAATAAAGATATTTTGACTTTGACTTTGTTATTTAGCACAGCTTTTAGGGCTTTTCCAAGCGTTTTCATAAAAAAATATTAGTACTTTCAATGTCCACTCGCGTAAGCTACTTGGAAGCTTTTTTTAATAAGGCAAACAGAATTTAATTAGCAATTCAGTTCACACGACACGTTAATAAGAACAATCAGGCGTTAAAAATACTAAAACTACTTTGACAAACCGATAATATTTAGAGGACAAAGATCTTTGGTTAGCAAAAGCTTTTGTTAATTGAATAAGTCACGTATGTGACAATTTTTTTAGTTTTAAATTTCCTAATCAAAAAGTCTTTATTTTTGTTTTGATTTTTTATTTCTATTCGATTCTTTTTGATACTTGTTCTTTTATATTTTTAATTTTGTTTTTTATACGCTCCTTATACATATAGATAGAATCTCTTTGGGGTTCGCAAAAGCTTTCAAGACAAGACCCGTTAAACTAACCAAACATCGTCTGGAAATTAAGATGAATTAAATTTTAAAATAAATTTTAAAAGTTCTTTAAACTCAAACTCAAAATATCTTTATTCAAGTAGGTCTTTATAAAGACACTTTTGAATCGTCATTAACACTACCACCGGTTCGGAAGGCATATACCGAGAAGAACCGGCAAGAAACTCGATAGCTGCTCTTTTAAAATAAACAATTAATACAAAATTGTGCTACTGACAATTAAAATAACAAAGCATTGTAGGGCTACTCAAGAATTGAACTGTCCCGATGCTGAGCCAATTGCCGACACGTTAAAGGGATCTTTAAAGCTTCGTTTAGCTATATCGCGATGCTTATGAAAGCTCTTGTGTCTTGACAGTCTAGCCCCAGCGCATTTTTCTATATTATTTATTTATTTATTCACACTTTATTGCACTGGCGCAGGCCATACCCGGCAGCACCTGGTAGATTATTGTGCTGTTTTAATTATAGTAAAAATACTACGGCTTTGGGACCTTCAAGAGAAGACCTTTCCTCTGTATTAAAGGCCGGCAACTCACATGCAAGCAGGCCTTGCAGGTTGGCACATCACTTGAAGTGACCCGCCTGCTCGTTTGTCTGCTCTAACATAAAAAAAACTATCCTTTTTTTAAATGAGTATCTTAAGGTCTAGGTCTGGCCAGCTTTAAGTAAAATAATCGGCCTCTATCTATCTATCTATCCTGTTTTGTTTTTTATTAATACGACATTTTTTAACAAGGTTTTTGGTACGACCTTCATTATCGCAATAACTCTAAGTCGAATCGGGTTTTTAATTAACAAGTTCTATTAAATTTAATGTTAAGTATGTAAATTAACAAAAAAAAATGGTAGCTAAACTGGTAGCTTTTAGAAATGCTTTAAAAAGCTCGGGAACGAATTAGCACCGGCTTAGCCTCATAAAGGTGAACTGGGATCGTTTCCAAACCAAAAAACCAACCAAGCCGAGTTTCTTGCCTGCTTCTTCTCAGCTTGGTTAGATTTAAGACGATTCAAAATGGTCCCATGTAACTTAATTCTCAGCATCGGGACAGTTCAATTCTTGAGTAGCCTTACAATGCTTTATTTTAATTGTCAGTAGCACAATTTTGTATTAATTGTTTATTTTAATAGAGCAGCTATCGAGTTTCTTGCCTGTTCTTCTCGGTAGATGCCTTCCGCACCGGTGGTAGTGTTAATGACGATTCAAAAGTGTCTCAAGACCTACTTGAATAAAGACATTTTGAGTTTGACTTTCCAAAACATGTCATGTTAAGATTTAAAGTTTTTAGTTAATTCTCGTTAGAAATAAATCTTTCGAAGGGATGCGCGTACGTGATAACCAAAAGCTCATTTAAAATAACCTCTCACAAATTTAACACTTAAAGGCTTACTGCTTAGAACGGGGCAGTTAAAGAATATTTAGAGGACAAAGATCCCTTTAATGTGACAGCTTTAGCATCTTAGTTTAATTCTTGAGTAACAAGTGTTATTTGAAGTCATGCTGTATTTATTTTAAAAGAGCCGCTAACGAGACCCTTGCCAGTTCTTCTCATTGGATAATGGCCTTCCAAAATGGAGGTGGTGTTTAAAAATGTCTTTACAAAAGACTTAGAAGACAAAGATCCCTTTTGTGTCAGCTTTAGCATCCAGTTTAATTCTTGAGTAGCAAGTGTTATTTGAACAAGTCATTCAATATTTATTTTAAAAGAGCCTTTACGAGACTCTTGCCAGTTCTTCTCAGTGGATAATGGCCTTCCAAAATGGAGGTGGTGTTTAAAAATGTCTTTACAAAAGACTTAGAAGACAAAGATCCCTTTTGTGTCAGCTTTAGCATCCAGTTTAATTCTTGAGTAGCAAGTGTTATTTGAACAAGTCATTCAATATTTATTTTAAAAGAGCCTTTACGAGACTCTTGCCAGTTCTTCTCATTGGATAATGGCCTTCCAAAATGGAGGTGGTGTTTAAAAATGTCTTTACAAAAGACTTAGAAGACAAAGATGCTTATAATGTGTGATCTAATAGCTCAGTTTAATTCTTGAGTAACTATTTTTAAATTGGTCATGCAATATTTGATAAACTTTTTAATAGAGCAGTCACCGTGTCTCTTACTCTCACTCGGTAGATCTACCTCTGTGACTCGAAAGTGTCCTGCCTTACTTGAACAGAGATATCTTGAGTTCATATGGGACTTATGGAGGACAAAGCTCGCTACACAGCGGGGTAATGCCAACATTTAAGGCCTTGCCTTGCGCTGTGCAAGCGGTGCATGCAACGCATGAATCATGTATTACAAAATTGTTCCCCTTTAAATGTTCTAGAGAAAAGTTCCAGACAGCGTACATCTAGCTTTTAAAGTTTGCGCTGAAACTTTTTTTGAAAGTGAATATGCCCTATCTGTTTTTGTTTTTTTGTGTTTGACACGGAAGTCGGTCGCTCTTAAGGATAATGCCATTGCACTGTATATTATTGTTTCGACATATCTTGTTAGCCTCTTAACACTGAGGGCATTTTGAAGTTACAACTTTTAGAGCTTTTAGGCTTTTAGAGCTTTACAAGCTTTTAGGCTGTTTCTAGCTTTTAGAGATTTTTAAGCTTTTAGAGCTTTTAAAACTTTTAGAGCTTTTTGTAGCTTTAAGAGATTTTAAAACTTTTAGAGCTTAAAGCTTTCAGAGCCTTTTCAAGTATATAGTTTTTAGAGCTTTTCTAGCTTTAGAGCTTTTTAATCTTTTAGAGCTTTTCAAGCTTTTAGAGCTTTCAAGCTTTTAGAGCTTTTCCTAGCTTTTAAGCTTTTTCTAGCTTTTAGCGATTTTAAAGCTTTTAGAGATTTTTAAACATTATAAGAATTTTGTAGAGTTACAGCTCCAAGAACTAAGCTTCTAGAAGATTTTTGTCTCTAAAGATTTTTGTCCTTCTTTAGTATATTGGCCTAGATTTTGTTTTCACTTTAAACCCAAGCTCTTGAGCTTTAGATTTTCTAGCATTTAGGCTTTTTGGCGCTTGCCTTTAAATATAAAACCATACATCATAGACCAAACCGAGTTTCTTGCCTGCCTCTTCTCTTGCGTACGAACAGGCGTAGTTGGATTTGATACGTTTCACTTTCCACTTAGACAATAAAGTGCAAAATCCGCACCAAATACCACTGTGCCACTACGTGCCACATGCCGAGTACATAGTAAACTCGTCCTTATAAAGGTGCGTTCACAACGAACTGCGGATTGTAAAAAGTGAAAAAAAAAACAATTGCAATCTATTTTTTTTCTATAGAAAAGTGGGGCAAACCAGCAGGGAGGGGGGGGGGACAATTGAAAGAGACGTGACAATTGTAAAAATGGTCCATCCTATGTACCTTGGAGATTTTGAATTTGGTTGTCATGGTAACTCCTACTAAGATTACGTCTTGCCCGCTTCTTCTCTTACGTGCGAACAGGCGTAGAGTTGAAAAATTCAAAACGGTCCTATGTACCTTGGAGATTTTGAATTTGGTTGTCATGGTAACTGCTGTTATATCTTGCTGCTTGCGGGTAAGACTAGGCAAGACAACTGTAAAAATGGCTACCAGAAGAGAAGAAAGTGCAGACGGCTCTTCTCTTTAAACGTCACTTGAACTCGGTTTTAGAAGTTGCGTAAATAAATTTCAAAAAGTGTTTTAATTTATTACTTATCAGTAATTTTCTTCTCTGATTTAAATAACGTCACTTTGGCCCGTTACTCTTGGCTTTTCTGTTTTTTTAATTTCAACTATTTATTTTGCAGTCAGCACCGGTGATCCAAGAGCTGGTGCTTTCCATGCTCAGCGTATGAGCATCGCGACACAGCAAGGTAATGCCACCAGCATTGTGGGTACTCCAAGCGACCGAACTATTTAAATTTGTTTTAGTTTTGTGTTTATTTAATAATTAATTTTATTATACATAAAAAAAAACTCTCTCACGCCAGTATGAACGTGTCCTTACATTCGCATTTTTCTTTAAAATCAACGCCCAGTTAAAAACCCCTGACATTTAAACAGTAATAAGCGATAATCTACATACACCTTTAATGTATGCCACTTGTATGTTTGTATGTTTATGGTCTTTTTTGAGGCTGAACCTCTGTTTCACCCACGTTCGGGGAGGTCAAGTTTGTTTTTAGGGAGGTCGTTTTTTAAAAAAGTTCGTCTTAAGACGTAGATTTTATTAAAGGGCGCGGTTTGTAAAAGGAGTTCGTCTTTTGAAGGGCTAAGTTTTGAAGGAGGTCGTTTTTAAAACGCATAGTTTTTTAAGGAGTTCGTATTTTACAAACGTCGTCTTAAGGGGTTGATTCTTAAAGGGCGCAGTTTGTAAAGGGGTTCGTCTTTTGAAGGCCATAGTTTTTAAGGAGGTCGTTTTTAAAATGCATGGTTTTTTAAGGAGTTCGTTTTCTGAAAGACTCGTCTTAAGACGTTGATTGTATTAAAGGGCGCGGTTTGTAAAGGGGTTCGTCTTTTGAAGGGCTAAGTTTTGAAGGAGGTCGTTTTTAAAACGCATAGTTTTTTAAGGAGTTCGTATTTTACAGACGTCGTCTTAAGGGGTTGATTCTTAAAGGGCGCGGTTTGTAAAAGGAGTTCGTCTTTTGAAGGGCTAAGTTTTGAAGGAGGTCGTTTTTAAAACGCATAGTTTTTTAAGGAGTTCGTATTTTACAGACGTCGTCTTAAGGGGTTGATTCTTAAAGGGCGCGGTTTGTAAAGGGGTTCGTCTTTTGAAGGGCTAAGTTTTGAAGGAGGTCGTTTTTAAAATGCATAGTTTTTTAAGGAGTTCGTATTTTACAGACGTCGTCTTAAGGGGTTGATTCTTAAAGGGCGCGGTTTGTAAAGGGGGTTCGTCTATTGAAGGGCACAGTTTTGAAGGAGGTCGTTTTTAAAACGCAAAGTTTTTTAAGGAGTTCGTATTTTACAGACGTCGTCTTAAGGGGTTGATTCTTAAAGGGCGCGGTTTGTAAAAGGGGTTCGTCCTTTGAAGGGCACAGTTTTTAAGGAGGTCCTTTTTAATGTGGTAACTCTTTAAGGGGGTCGCAGGGTCGCAATTTTAGCGTTTATAAAAACTATGATATAAAGCTTTAAATTATGTGTATTCGATCGCAAAGCTTCTTATTTTAAGCTTTTCACCAAAATATAGTTGAAAGAGAAACATATCAAACATATATATATATATATATATATATATATATATATATATGTTTATCAACTTATAATAAATGATTGAATGCAAGTTAAAAATATTTTTCAGTGTCAATATAAAGGTTATAACAGACGTATGGCGTATTTGTTAATTTTATATGAAACTTTAAAGGCGTATCGTGTTTCTTGCCGGTTCTTTCTTGCCTTCATTTCTATGTTAATTATTGATTATGAATATTTATAACATGTCATATACTGTTTATGCCGGAATGAAAAAGTTAAAAATCTCTTTTTTTTCAGTACTTAGGACCATTTTGAATCGAATTAAATCTCACCACGTCTGTACGTACGCAGAGCAGGCAAAAAACTCGGCTCGGTTGATTAATAATGATCCAAGTACACTTTAAGCAAGGTCCAGCAAATTCATTACCAAACATTTACATTATCAAAATAATCTAATATAAAAAGCTTTCTATAAAAGCTTCTCTTTAACTATTTTTCAAAGTCAAAACCTCTCTTTATACATTAGGACTATTTTGTATCGACTCAAATCTAACTACGCCCGTTCGTACGCGACCAAGGCAAGAAGCAGGCAATAAACTTCATTGATAATGATGCCAAACATTTCCATGATCAAAATAATCTAATATAAAAAGCTTTCTATAAAAGCTCTTTCTAAAAGCTTCTAACTACATTTTCAATTGACAGTTATCAAATTGTTTAGGATTTACTAGTTAGAGACGTGAAGCATAGACCGTTTCACCAATTTTATCGAGTGATAATAATTGAATAAATAATATTCAAGCGAGACGACAGGACAAAACATGTTTTATGTCCAAAATGGCGTAAAATACGTACGCTTCCTGCATTCTTGCGAATTATTTATCACAAAGGTATCCTTATAAAAGCGATCGGACGCGAGATGATGGCAGTCAGTAGCCATCCAGCGATACAAGATGCGAGTTCTGGTCAGTTGTACGGTTTGTGAGCTTAAAAGCTCACATTTATTATGGCAAAGTGCTTTTCACGGATCACACACACAACTTCGTACAGTGGATGCGTAAGGCCACGCCCCAAAACGCAACTTCTGAGGAGGGAAACCATCTGTAATTTTGGAGTGGAACGTCCCCAGCTGCATTCCACACTTAAATTACGACCCAAAATCTACTTTGCATTGTGCCCAGCCCCACTTCGGCAGTCTGGTGTCAATTACAAAAGCTACTCAGCATCCATCAAGAATAGCAAACAATTTTTTTCATTCATCAGCATCCATGAGCTAAGAAACATGTTCCCTTGTTACAGATTATAACAGCTTTGGTCGCGTGCGTGACAGCAGCGCCTACGCACCTGGGGAACCTGCCACTCCCACCGTTCGTGGGACCGGTCATCGCGTACACCGCACCACTGGCTGTACCAGCTGGTGATTTACAGGCAGCTGTAATAAACGCTCAGGTATTGCGTTTTTTTCGTTTGCGGTTTAAATCCGTTAGATATGTACCGGGCAGGTGCTTTGCCGTAAAGTTATTTCTAGGGTAGATTATTTATGTTTTAAAAAAATGTGATTATCATAGTCTCAATACGAGAAATGAGGATGAGCTCGCGTCGCCATTAAACTCCATAAAGTTGGTTCAATGTCGTACCTCTATAAAAATACCAAACAATTAGACTCTGTCAGTGAGTGAATTTAAAAAAAGTAGTTAAACGAAAGCTTTTAAGAGAAAGCTTTTTATAAATTGACCGATTATTTTGATGATGAAATATTGGGAATGAGCACCAGCTTTAGCCTTGCTTCAAAGAGTGTACTGGGATCCATTACCAATCAATCAAGCCGTGTTTCTTGCCTGCTTTTCCTCAGCTTGGTCGCGTACGAACAGGCGTAGAGTTAGATTTGAGACGATTCAAAATGGTCCCATGTACCTTAATGAATAAAGATATTTTGACTCTGACTTTGAGACAAAAAAGTAACTCAAAATATCATTATTCAAGTAGGTCTTGATACACTTTTGAATCGTCATTAACACTACCACCCGGAAGTCATCTAGTCATCTTAGGCTACTCAAGAATTAAACTGTCTCGATGCTGAGCTGACACAAGGATCTTTGTCCTCTAAGTATTCGTTAACTGTCTATTTTAACTGGTGGTAACTAAGACGATTGATCAGTTATCGAGCAGGGTTTTTTTTTTGATAACCTAAAGGTCATGGAGATATGTGGAACTCAACTCTCCAACCTCTGCTAATCAGAGGACCGGGTGAGCCATACCCACTAAAACACACCCCGGGTGTAACCCACGATTCCACTTATGGAGACTACTAGAGATTAATCTTATGATTAATTACATATTTTTTATTTATTTATTTATATATATATTTTTTTTATTACATAATTGTAATGTAGGTACCGTACACCTCCGTAACGGCTCGACCGATTCTCGTGAAATTTTGTGTGCACATTGAGAGTAGGACTGTGATACGCCAACATCTATTTCTAGAGACATTTTTTTTGACGTTTGTCGAGATCAGCTTGTAATAATAAAGATCTTCAACTGTCATACCTCAAATTGTTTCTAGAACGAAACGAAAGTATTTATATAATGTGTCAAGCTTTGAATCGTTTAAAGACGCGTAATATTTTCTTTCTTTCTCTCTTTCAAAATGACTAAAAAACACAAAGTGGCAGACGTGAATAATGTTAATACACGGTACATATGAGGGTAACGGACCTATCGCTAATAAGCGATCTCTTCCAGGCAACTCACTGGCACAAAGAACGCAACAGAGCCGAGTTTCTTGGCTGCTTCTCCTCTACAGGCGTAGTTTTAAGATGATTCAAAATGGTCCTATGTACCTTAATGACTGACTCTGCAGTCCTATTTTTCATTCCGCCATAGGCCATTCGGAAACTCTGTACCCAACCAGTTCATCTTCTTCCTTCCAGGTGAGAATCACGGACGAGGCGCGCGCAATTGCCGACCAGGCGCGCGAATTGCAGGAGCAGATAGTTGAAAATCGCAACGAAGGCATCATAGAAGCAAACGACCTGGCGAAGGAGAAGAGCGAAGAGCAATTCTGGTCCGGGGAAGAGATGAAGTGGCAGGCGTTGGAGGACGCCCAGACCGCGGCGGCGGCACTGGACGGCGCCGCATCCAGCAACGCTGAGAACATCGCCAAATCCGCCATCAACGCTGCTAATCCTCCAGAAATTATAGTACCCGTTGAAGCCAAGGAAGACGTCGTTGAAGCCAAGTCTGGCGAAGCCAAGGAGGAAGTGCTCGAAGCCAAATCTGTTGAAGCCAAGGAGGAAGTGCTCGAAGCCAAATCTGGCGATGCCAAGGAGGCAGTTGATGCCAAACCTGTCGAAGCCAAGGAAGAGATCGCTGAAGCCAAAAATGCGAAACCCTATGAAGCAGTCAAAGTGGAAGCGAAGTCAGCTGAAGTAGAGAGTCCCAAAGTGGTTGCCCCATTCGTCGTACACCCAGTGCCAATCGGTGTTGCACCAATCAGCTACCAAACCATTAACCCAGTCGGTTTTGCACCAGTTGGTGTGAGAGCTGTTCCTTTGCCGATAGCAGTGAACCCTTACTACGCTAATACTATTTTCAAAACTGTGTATTAAAAATAACTCATTGGTTTTTTGTTGGTTTTAATGATATTATTATGGACAATTTTCTACTAATTAATAGGTATACTACCCCCTCCCCCCTCCACCAGAAGGCTCTTTCTTCCTCCTTAGGGGAGGTGGAAATGCAAAAAAAAGTAGAAAATTTGATTTTTTTAAATCAGAATGCTTATACATTAGGCATCAGCTCTTGGGTCACCGGTACTGACTCAGGCCTGTGCACTTGTAGCCCAAGATCCAAGAGTCTACTCCAATGGTAACATGTGTGAAGAAAAGCACCAGCTCTTGGGTTACTGGTACTGACTCAGGCCTACTTTATTTATTAGTAAGCTGTGCACTTGTAGCCCAAGATCCAAGAGTCTACTTCAATGGTAACATATGTGGAGAAAAGCACCAGCTCTTGGGTCACCAGGTGCCTCCATAATTCTTTAATACTGCTTGTACCCCAAGATCCAAAAGTCTACTCCAATGAGAACAAAATCAAAGCTGGAATAAAGACTTCTGTACTTTAGCTCTATCCGGCTGAAGAGCTTCTGTTCTTATTAATATGACAGATAACTAAGTTTCAAATTACATAAATTCAATACATAGTAACTGACACCATTTTTATTCAATCAATGCTTTTGTTCCAGTTTGCGCTTAAGACTTGTAAGTATTAGGCGTATTCTTGTAAGTAGTACGTATATACTTGTGAGAAGTACGTAAATACATGTAAGTATTACGCGTATTCTTGTAAGTAGTACGTATATACTTGTAAGAAATACGTAAATACATGTAAGTATTACGCGTATTCTTGTAAGTAGTACGTATATACTTGTAAGAAGTACGTAAATGCATGTAAGTATTACGCGTATTCTTGTAAGTAGTACGTATATACTTGTAAGAAATACGTAAATACATGTAAGTATTACGCGTATTCTTGTAAGTAGTACGTATATACTTGTAAGAAGTACGTAAATACATGTAAGTATTACGCGTATTCTTGTAAGTAGTACGTATATACTTGTAAGAAATACGTAAATACATGTAAGTATTACGCGTATTCTTGTAAGTAGTACGTATATACTTGTAAGAAGTACGTAAATGCATGTAAGTATTACGCGTATTCTTGTAAGTAGTACGTATATACTTGTAAGAAATACGTAAATACATGTAAGTATTACGCGTATTCTTGTAAGTAGTACGTATATACTTGTAAGAAGTACGTAAATACAGAAGTACGCGTATTTTCGTAAATGGAACATAGTGGGATCTTGACCCATTTAATTGTTTTATGTGTAAACCTAGTTTTATTATCTCATAAGTTTCTTGTATTAAATATATTAAGCACATCAGATGTTTGGGGACAGATATAATAAAATAAATATACCTGAAGTTAGAACGCGTATACTTTTAAGTAGTACGCGTATACTCGTAAGGAGTACATGTTCACTCGTAATTGGTACGTATACCTGTAAGGAGCACGTGTACTCGTATGCGTACGCGAATATTTAAAGGCTTTTATTTAAAAAAATATTCAAAAAAATCATATTTAATATACTTCTTCACGGAAAACAGTCACACCGTAGCGACAAGTGGCATAAACCTGCGCACGCGTAGTATTGTTGTTTGCGACCATAACGACCAAAGGGCACATTCCATAGATATTAAACATAGCAATATAGATAGATATATATATATATATATATATATATATATATAATTTAATAATATTTAATTTGAGGTGGTAAGCTGGTGGTTCAATGGGATTCGTGATCAGTTCGTATTGGTAGTGCCTGCTTAGTCCATGTTTTCCCTGGTAACTGATGGGTTTGCCTGTGTTCCACTCATGGTTGTGAAAAGCGAATGGAAAATCCCAAGAAAATTTTTTCAAGGGAACATCAATACAAGAAATAAGGATGAGCTGTTCCCACTATTAAGGCTCCATAAAGTTGGTGAAAAGGGGTAATGTATGCCTCCAGAACATCCAAACTCTGTCGGTGAGTTAAAAAAGTTGTTAAACTGGAAGCTTTTACAAAAAGCTTTTTATAAATTATTTTGATGATGAAATATTGGGAATGGATTAGCACCAGCTTTAGCCTCGCTTCAAAGAGTCTGGGATCCATTACCAATCGATCAAGCCGTGTTTCTTGCCTGCTTCCTCTCAGCTTGAACAGGCTTCGACTTAGATTTAGATTCAAAATGGTCCTATGTACCTTAATGAAACAAAGATATTTTGACTTTAAAGATTTATCAATTATCCGAACGATTCACTAAACCTTCGTTCTGGTGCAATGACTATACCATCATGCAGAACACACTTGGAGTGTTCACGAATGGAATTCATCATACGCCCTCCATTTGGGAACAGTTCAAAAAAAAATTTTCTTTTGAACAAACAGACAATTTGTAGTGCCCTGAACCGCCTTCAACAGCTGGTTTACATGTCGACGGCCTTTACGTTCCTGCCACCAAGTGATGATGACAGATGATGGAACTGCCTTCAGCGTCAGACGTAAACGACGTGCAAAGTGAAAGCAGCTGTTTATCATTCAGAACACGCAACATGGCGTTGACCCAGTATGGTACATGATATGAAAATAAAACAATTACCTAACAGAACTTATTACCAACTTTATCAGATAAGCATGAAAAATATATTATTCACAAACTCAAAATATCTCAATTCAAATACGCCTTGAGACACTTTTGAATCACTACCACGGCTTCGGAAGGCAATTATCTACCGAGAAGAACCGGCAAGAGACTCAAAAAAAATAATCAAAACTTACATAAAGTATTTCAACACCTCTTTTATTCGTGATTAAAAGTCTAAGGGCATAGGGCCCTTCCCTAAAGTTTAGTCAATCGCCATACTAAATTTCATCAGAATCTGTTCAGTAGTTTAGGCGTAAAAGCGTTACATACACACTTTCACATTTTTAATACTCGTATCGATTACCGGCAGACATATATATATATATATATATATAACACTGAATCGCATAAAGTTTAGTAGTAGGGGCGTAGTCTAGGGTATTAGTCGGGGGTTAATAGAGGGCAGAAGTAGTTGGAGGGTAGTAATGGGAGTTGTTGTAGTGGGAGGTTAATAGAGGGGAGAAGTAGTTGGAGGGTAGTAATGGGAGTTGTTGTAGTGGGAGGTTAAAAGAGGGGTAAAGTGGTTGTAGGGAATTAGTGGGAGTTTAATAGAGGGGAGAAATAGTTGGAGGGTAGTAATGGTAGTTGTTGTAGTAGGAGGTTAATAGAGGGGAGAAGTAGTAAGGGGAGTTGTTGTCGTGGGGGGTTAATAGAGGGGAGTAGTAGTAAGGGGAGTTGTTGTCGTGGTGGGTTAATAGAGGGGAGTAGTAGTGGGAGGATAGTAATAGATGTTGTAGAATGCCATTTTAAATATAGTATCCATGTTGATAATGGCGGACAGTTTCTTGCCCGTTCTTCTCATACGCCATTTGGGATTTGGGAACTTCCAGTTAATATTATTTTGGTTTCCCAACGTTACCCGGTTACGTACCAAAAATTTTAGGACACCCAATACGCACGGCTGTGTTCGTCAAAACATTCTATCATAACCAGTTGGACAACTAACGCGGACAATGTTTAGACATTACAAAATTACTTCGGAATCCAGTTGCGTGTAATGAGTTTGGCATTGGTAATTATATTATGATCATAAAATATACAAAAATATCTTTATTCAAGTAGGTAAAGACACTGGGTGGGTTGTCTGGTGGTGGGTCAAGTGGTGGGGTTGGTGGGTTGTCTGGAAGAGATCGCTTATTAGCGATAAGGCCGCCCGTCACTCTTCTATGTACTAACATCTGTTAACGTCATTTGCTTCTAGTGTTTAAGTGCGATAAAGTGTTAAATAAATAAATAAAGACACTTTTGAATCAAATTTCATTCAAATTACAAAAATATCTTTATTCGTACTTAACTATGATACACTAATGAATCGTCAAAAAACAAAACCTCACGACTCAACATTTACTGTCAAATTAAACAAGGTCGTAGAGAAGAACTGGCAAGAAACACTCCGGATGAAATCGCCAGGTACGGTTGTAAAGATCAGCAACCACGCACCAGTGAATGTGTCAAAATCTATATTCTATAAGAACAATAATAAAATACGTCCGTCGGGTTTGGGTTGGGTTGAGTTCACTCAAAGGGTGGGTGCGGCACACCCAACAGTACGCTAGTTCATCCAAAAGAAGTGGGTGCGGCACACTCAACAGTATACTAGTTCACCCAAAATAGGGTGGGTGCGAATCACCCAACAGTATACTAGTTCAGTCAAAAAGAGGGTGGGTGCGGCACACCCAACAGTACGCTATTTCGGTACGGTACACCCAACCCTAGCCATTCACAGTGCGAACAAAGAAACACCAGTCCAACAACCATACATGTATCATGTTATTGAGCCAAATACATATTAATATTAATATAAACTATATATTAATGTTAATTAATAAAACTATTAATATAGTGCGTGTGGCCACGAAAATGGCGTTACATTTTTTTTTTTTCATATAAAAAGGCATACGAGCAAGAGGCTCATAATGGTGAATTAAGTACGTGGCTCGGAAGTTCGTGGGTGCGTTGCCGGCCTTTTAGGAAGTTTTTTTTATAGACCGTTGGGCAAACAAGCAGGAGGCACACTTTTAAGGCGAAGACGCCGCCCATACACGTGGCTGGGAGCTCGTGAGTGCGTTGCCGGCCTTTTGACATTTATGTCTAGTATGTGTGTGTGTGTGCGTGGCACCCCGCCTAACACACACACACATACTGGACATAAAATCGTGGATTTTGTCAGTGTGCACGACCTCGCTCCAAAGCATTGCAATTAGGACCATTACCAAAGACAAGTAGAATCCTTTTTCTTATTCTTCTCAGCTTGTGCGAGGTATTAACGACTCAATCAACTGAATACTGATCTTCTGTTTATAAAGTGTGGGTAAACACTTGAAAAAAAATCACTTTACATTTTCCCTAAAGTACACAAAACAAGCCGAGAAACCTTACGAAGCGCTCGGAAAAAAAAAGGAAATTGTGGGTACGTCCCACTTCGTAGCGATTTCAAAAACGTGCTTTAGTCTTATGCGAATGTGTGTTACGCATTCACGCATCTGCTGAACCGATTTCGATATAATTTTGTACTTAACACCTTGATAAGTTAAATAAAATTAAAAAAAATATATATTATGAATAAAAACGCGCGTTTCGTGGCCGTCAAGGTCGTCGTGTTCCTGATGTAATAATACCTACAATTGCGAACGAATTATTCCGCTATCACTGTACAGTGTAAAGGACATCTGAAGCTTAATATATAAACAAATTGATATACGGTGAACACTCTACGTAACGACCACTCATGTATATAGAAGTTTTTATGTAGGCAAACGAGCATTCGGGTCACTTCGAGTGAAGTGTCCATGGGCACCTGCAATGCCAGGTTTACGAGTGAGTTGCCGGCCTTTAAGAGGTACATGTTTCTTGAAGGTACTAAAAAAGTTCACAATCAACAAGTGTGCAAGAGGTTTTTCGATTAGATTCTATTCTGTTATCTCTTGAGGGCAAACGGGCAGAACTTTATAAAAAAGGTCGCGAGTGCGTAGCCGACTTTGTGTTAAAGCTTATCCAAGGTTGCTAAAGAGGCAAACGAGCAGAACAGTAAAATTAAAGTTACCATACACTTGTGGCTGAGAGCTTATAAGCTCTTCTCTTCTCCTTTAAACTAATATTCCATCTCATTAAATGGAAGACGCGTGGATTTTGGTTTTTAAAACCCGATACAATTTTAAAACTAATTGAGGGTAGGATACACACAAAAAAGCTCACCTTTAAAGTCAGCTTATTTTACCTGAAACAAAAAATGCAAGATTACTTCCACAGTACTAGCCCACTGTCCGGATCGAAGGACTAATTCGGGAAGTTTTTTAAATATAGACAATAAAACCAATAATTCTTTATATTCCTTCCAAAAATCATAGAGCATTGAGACACACACTATGATCCCTTGTGTTTGTGTGGCACAATGTCTTTCATCATAACACACACACATACATACAAAAAAAAACTCAAACACAAATTTAAAATGTATTTCGTAAATTTTTCTTTACAATCTTCTGTGTGTGTGTATGTGTGTGAGTGTTAGTAAAAAGCTGACAACAAGACGCCATATTGGAGAACATTCCCTGAACACTTACTTAAGCTACACAATTCATTACACTATATCATATGTGAAAGGTAATATATTTTTTTGTTTTTTTTTAAAAACAAGGTTTCACTCAATTATAAATTCAACTTAAATCAACAACACATAAAACAATGTCCGTAATATGTCTGTTTTTAATGTCGAATTGAATTGAATTCAAATATCGTGTCTATGTGGCGAATTTAAAAATTGAATGTTATTTGCAAATCGCAATTCAAAATAACTTTTTCCTGTCTATAATGATAAACATTATTTATAAATGCAATTTCATTTGCAGAAAACAATTTAAAAAAAAAAATATTCGTCTATAAATTAAATTAGTTTCACTACTGTGGTTTGTTTTATTTTAAGTTAAATGAACATAAGGTTAATATTAAGTCAAGGTCATTAATTATTTTTTTTAACTAAAATTTAAATTTTTATATGAAAACTTAGCGAAAGCTACATTAATAAGAAAAAGTAGTGTTTTAAAGTGTTATTTAGACACACTGCATAGTTTTGCATCGTCACTTTACACCCATTTTTTTTTTTGGGAGAAAAATCGTGTTTGTGTATTTCCTCCATTTACACTTTTTAAAAACCGAACACAAATTTCCAAGTCATTCTTTAAATTTTTGTCTATTATAAATGTCAAAAAACGAATGTAATCTCAGCAATTCTTGTCCACGCATTTCGAACATTAAATTATGATGTCTATTTAAGCTTTATCACACCGAACATAAATCGAACACAAACATTCCACACTTCCGCTTCCTCTTCGTGCCATTTTAAAGTCCATTCCCAATTTAAAAATCGAATACATCCTTCCTTCATACTCATATTTCAAATATCGAACACATAAAAAACACTTTTCTTTTCATACTTCTCTTAACTCCTTTTTAAAAGTTTAAAAATCAAATCCATACCCATACTCATATTTCAAATATCGAACACATAAAAACACTTTTCTTTTCATACTTCTCTTAACTCCTTTTTAAAAGTTTAAAAATCGAATCCATATCCATACTCATATTTCAAATATCGAACATCCATCTACCTGTGCTTCCACTTGCCAAATACAAACACAAATTATTGTATCGTGTATACTTTGTTTAACTTCTAAGTCTTGTATAATATATGAAGCATAGGACAGCATAGTTATAATTAAATTAAATTAAAAAAAAAAAAGACGATTTCACCAATCGATATAGCCCCGCTCTATATTGTCGTTGGAAAAGAACCCTGCCCTTTTTGAACAGACAATTATAGGCAGAAAACTTGATTTCCGTAGTTCGCAGCCACACAACGCCTATAAAAGCCAGTGTGTGCCTTGTGTTAGCATTCAGTAGCTCAGTAGCAGTCAACCGAAGTGCAATATGAGATTTCTGGTAAGCACACCTTATCAGCTATTATCCAACATATATATATATGTATATATCTATTAATTTTTATCTCTAAAAATTTTTTGGTTAAACAAATAAAAATGTCGGAAACTATTTAAAAAATTAATTAAGTGAATTAAAAATGCGTTTGAATAAAACAATTTTAATTATTAAAATCAAAAGACATTTAAAACGAGTTAAATTTAATTGATTTTCAAAATTATTCGATCAAAAAACGTCCGTAAAATTTCAAAAAAAAAAAAAAACAAAACAAATGAAAAATATTTTTAAAAAAAACTCTCCGCCTTTAAATCGCCACGTTTGCAGTGGGCGTGGCGGAGAGTTTCTCGCCAGTACCAACACACCCTCAATTCGGTAACTGTCGAATCGAAATTTTATGACATTTAAAAAAAAAATACAACTTATCGTCTCCTCTCTTTCTAACTTTATGACGTCTCCATCTAAGCAAAGTCAGGGTCAACCAGCTAGCTAGTGACAAATCTTATACGATTTCAATACGCAAATCTAATTGTCCACAAGGTGTTTTGTTAATAAGTAGTGTGAATCCCAGTTATATTTAACTATAGTAGCTTTTGCACGCGTCTTCGTTCGCGGTTAAAATATAAAATCAATTTGGTAGATCAAGAGGTAGTCACCACTCAACCGAATTTCATAGAAATCGGTTGAGTGGTGAAAGCGTAACATACATACAGAGTTACTTAGGTCAGTCATTGACAGATCGTACGTCACCTAAACATTGGGTTGCCTGGATGAGATCGCTTAAGATAAGTCCACCCCTCTTATGAGACCTTAGTACATAATCTGTTCACATAAACAAATATTTGCAATAAGACTTGTCTGAAACAAGTGTAAACTCCATGTAACGTCACTCGTATTCCATACGCTATTGCCTCTCTCCATTTAAAGACCACAAAATGCACACTCCCTACAGTGTCGTTATATAGAGATTTCACTGTATTTACACTTATACCGTGTAAACTCCATGTGACGTCATTCCATTTAACGACAGACCCTCTAAAGCGGCGAAATCAATAGTTGAATAGTTTAACTTGTATTTTATACATATATTTCTAATCTCCATATAACGACCACTCAATAACGCCAAAAAAAGGCCTTTAGTGTCGTTATATAGAGCGTACATTGAAATCCCCATGTACCGTCATTCGATTTAACGATAAACTCTCTGAAGCGTCCAAAATTAGTTTTGGTTGGTTTAGCTTGTTTTCCATTCCGACTTTCGTCTCACCATTTAACGAATATTCCCTAAAACTCCATAGAATGCACACTCCCATCAGTGTCGTTATGTAGAGTTTGTGTAATTTAACGACAAACCCTCTATAAAGTCGAAATCAATTTTTGTTTAGTTTATCTCGTATTCCATACAATGACTTTTCCTCTTTAACGACCACTCTCTATGAAGCCATACAATGCACACTCCAGTGTCGTTATATAGAGCGTACACTGTATACAATCCCACATAAAAATAATCGATCGCCTTGATATCGCACAATCGAATTGTCGACAAAACCAGTTCCTTAACGGTTCACAATTACATATTGTTACGCGCTATGAATAATTATGACACGAGGCCTTCGTCACAATGTAATGGACACCTTGTATGACGTAACGAAATATTCAAACTCAAAATATCTTTATTAAAGTAGGGAAAAGACACTTTTTAAAATGAAATATATACGAATTTAAATAACAATAGCTTTGCTACTCAAGAATTAAACTATCCCAATGCTGAGCTGATACAAGGATCTTTGTCCTTTCAATATTCTTTATAAAGACACTTTTGAATCGTCATTAACACTACCACCGGTTCGGAAGGTAGTCATCTGCCGACAAGTTTTAGAGACTTTAGCTCTTAAAATATATATATACGAATTTAAATAACAAAAGCTTTGCTACTCAAGAATTAAACTATCCCAATGCTGAGCTGATACAAGGATCTTTGTCCTCTAAATAATCTTTATAAAGACTCTTTTGAATCGACATTAACACTACCACCGGTTCTGAAGGTAGTCATCTGCCGACAAGTTGAAGAGACCTTAGCTTTTAAAATATACGAATTTAAATTTAAATAATAAAAGCTTTTGTTACTCAAGAATTAAACTATCCCGATGCTGAGCTGATACAAGGATCTTTGTCCTCTAAGTATTCTTTATAAAGACTCTTTTGAATCGACATTAACACTACCACCGGTTCTGAAGGTAGTCATCTGCCGACAAGTTGAAGAGACCTTAGCTTTTAAAATATACGAATTTAAATTTAAATAATAAAAGCTTTTGTTACTCAAGAATTAAACTATCCCGATGCTGAGCTGATACAAGGATCTTTGTCCTCTAAGTATTCTTTATAAAGACTCTTTTGAATCGACATTAACACTACCACCGGTTCTGAAGGTAGTCATCTGCCGACAAGTTGAAGAGACCTTAGCTTTTAAAATATACGAATTTAAATTTAAATAATAAAAGCTTTTGTTACTCAAGAATTAAACTATCCCGATGCTGAGCTGATACAAGGATCTTTGTCCTCTAAGTATTCTTTATAAAGACTCTTTTGAATCGACATTAACACTACCACCGGTTCTGAAGGTAGTCATCTGCCGACAAGTTGAAGAGACCTTAGCTTTTAAAATATACGAATTTAAATTTAAATAATAAAAGCTTTTGTTACTCAAGAATTAAACTATCCCAATGCTGAGCTGATACAAGGATCTTTGTCCTCTAAATAATCTTTATAAAGACTCTTTTGAATCGACATTAACACTACCACCGGTTCTGAAGGTAGTCATCTGCCGACAAGTTGAAGAGACCTTAGCTTTTAAAATATACGAATTTAAATTTAAATAATAAAAGCTTTTGCTACTCAAGAATTAAACTATCCCGATGCTGAGCTGATACAAGGATCTTTGTCCTCTAAGTATTCTTTATAAAGACTCTTTTTCGCAATCAATGCTAAGATATGTAATCTAAGCCCCTGATAATTTTTACCGACTCAGGAGGCGTCCATTGCTGGCTGAGGTACGGTTTCCAACAAGCCTCTGCCGGCAAAGCCCAATTCCGCGTATGATCGCCCTAACGAGTCGTCTCCCTAGCTCTGCACCAGAATGTGACATTCTAATGTACAATTAATTTAGAGTAATAAAAATATTTCCAATTGCCAATCGGCAAAGGCCTCCTTCAACCTATTCCATTCTGGTCTTCCTACAGCCACTCTGTTCCACGGTATTCCTGCCACTTCTCTGACATCATCATACCACCTTTTTATGTGGTCTGCCTCTTTCAGATTTACCATCTCGGGAATACCACTCTCTTGCTCCATTTGTCTTGACCTCCTATCGTGTGTCCTGCCCATCTCCATTTTAGCCTTTTAATCTTCCGTACCGCATCTAAGGTTCCCGTTTTTCACCTGATGACACAACTTTTCAATCTGTCTGATCTTTTGACATTCAACATGCTCCTCTCCATGGCGTATTGGCAAGAACTAACTAACCACTGATAAATTAAATTACAGATCACTTTCGTCGCACTTATAGGATATGCGTCCGCCAGCGCTATCCTAGCACCATTGGTGTATGGTGCAAACCCTGGTGACGTCCAGGGAGCAGCAATCGACGCCACAGTTGCAGTACAGGACACCGTCCGCGCCATAGGCGAGGGTCAAGCGCGAGCGGCTGAAGCCGTCCTCCAACACAACACTGAAGCGGTGCGTAGCGTCGCCGAGACGAACCGCAACATTCACGAGAACGCCTACTGGGGCAATGTTGCCGCGTCACAGAACTACATTGCCGCCGCTCAGTCGCAGGTTGCCGCGATTGATGGCGCTGCCGCTTCAATCCGTGCCGCACACGTTGCCCCATACGGTGTTGCACCATACGGTGTTGCACCATACGGTGTTGCCCCATACGGTGTTGCCCCATACGGTGTTGCCCCATACGCAGCTTACGGTCCCGCCGTCAACGGCTGGTGATTCACGCATGCATCGTCAAAGTTTCCTATACAATTTTTTAACCCGGATTTGCTCAACAAAAAGGTCTCAAACGTAACTCTCTCTGTTAATATGTGCGACATGAAATAAACACATATATAAAAATATATTTCGTTTTGTTTCTACCCACATATATGTATGTTCCAAATGTGGGGTAGATTTTACGTCCGGACATCTGTTATTGAGCAAAGCAAATTTATTGAAATGAAAAGTATCCAAAAACATAAGAATCGATCAGGCTAATGTCAGTGTAAACTCCACGTAACGTCACTCGTTTAAACACAAACCCTCCAAAAGCGTCGAAATCAATTTGGTTGGTTTTTGGCGTGTGTTTCCATCTTCCCATTTAACGACCGTCGTTATAGAGAGTTTGGAATCTAATCCCAAAGCACTTGAGTGGTTACTCTGTTATATATTAATACAAAAAGTAGTGTTTAAATAATTTAAAAACGAATTTTATTTCAAAAAACAAAACGCTGGCCCAAGTCATTGATGGCGCTCAGTAAAAGCTCATCGTAGGACTCATATTCATTGCTGATGGGCGGCGGTTCAGTCTTACTTTCCACCACTATGGTAACGTCTGGAAAAAAAAAAGTATACAGTATAAACTCCATGTAACGTCGCTCGTGTAACGAAAAACTTTCGAAAGCGAAATATATTGGCTAAACCAATCAGCTTGTAATGATTTTTCTACTCTCCCATCAACGGCCGCTCTATACAACGCCATACTATGCCCATCCCCTTCAGTGTCCTTATATAGAGTTTACCAATGTAAACTCCATGTAACGTCCCTCGATTAAACGACATACTCTCTACAGCGAAATCAATCGGGTTTTGGTCGGTTTAACTTGTATTCCACACATATATTTCTACTGTCTATTCAACGGCCACTCTTTATAACGCCATAAAATGTCCAGTCCCTTCACTGTCGTTATGTAGTTAACATTGTGTCTGTCACTAAAGCAGACATCTTGTTGAAAGACAAGATGAGTTAGCTTGCGCACCAATAAGAATACTATTGTTTTGTGGGTTGCCTGGAAGAGATCGCTTATTAGCGACAAGCCCGTTGCTCTTATATGTATTGCAGTAAAGTGTGCAATAAATATATTATATAGTGTAGAGCCTAAAATAAAGCTCGGGAATGTCGTGAGGACATTAGTCAACCGACCGAACCGAGTTTGTGGGTATCTTATACCGGTTTGACGTGACCCTCGAAGACTTATGCAAAAATTATTGATTCTATGTGGAAAAGATAAGTTAGATTAAATCAGACATGTTAATAACCCACTAAAGTTCAAACTTATCTTGCCTCGGATAACGAAATACTAAATCTTGCAAAACACAATTTTTTTATGTAACAGGAGGCACACGAGCAGGTTGCAGGAGCTGCCCAACGCCAGCCTCACAAGTCAGGGCACTGTCAGGCAAGTCACCACAATAGTGATCCAGACTAACACAGCAGACATAACCTGCAGAACTGTAAATTACCCATATTGACATCAGATCTTGATTTCTCTGTCGTTGGCGTCGTCAGTGTTCTCGGCTTTCTCGTTCGTTTTGTTGTTGTACTTCGAGTTCGTGTTGTTGTTGTGCGTCGAGTTCGTGTTGTTGTTGTACGTCGAGTTCGTTTTGTTGTTGTTCCCCTCGATGGTCTGGCTGTTGTACTCTTTACATAACTGGTTGTCCTCGGGCGTTTACTCTTCTTCCGTTTCAACTGTGCGACTTCATCATCATCACCAAAATCAAATTGAATTGGCAACAGATCGAGAATACGGTGCATATTCAATAAACCGAATAATCTTCTTGTATTAAATGCATTCACACCATCAGAATTGGAAGTGTCACCATCAGATAAGACACCAGATGTCTTCAATTCTACATGTTTGACATTATCTATTGATTTGACACCCGATTCTTGAGTGTTAACAACGATAACTGGAAAAAGATTGCAATATTTATTAAGCTTTGGAATACGTAAAGCTTTAACATACAAAGAACTAAGTAAAAGCTTTCAAAAGCTCGGCTCCAGAATTGCCTTGCACCATTATTTGATTCTTCTCTTGCGTACGCACAGGCTTTAAGACGATTCCAAAAGGTACTGAAGTACCTTAACGAGATAACAATATTTTATAACGAATTATTAGATAAAAACAAAATATTATTAATATTAACCTAATTAAAACTTAAAAAACTCAAAAAGTCTGGTCCCTTGTGGCAGAGCAGCCACAATGCTGAGCGAGGAAAGCACCCGCTCTTGGGTCACCAGGTGCCTCCTTAATTCTTTAATACAAGCACTCGTACCCCAAGGTCCAAGAGTCTACTCCAATGGAAATATATGTGGAGAAAAGCACCAGCTCCTGGATCACCGGTGCTGACTAAGGCCTACTTAATTCCTTGGGTAAAGACACACGTGTTCTTTTTATAGAAGAGGTGACAAACAGAGGCACAGAAAAAGGTGAAGTCACCACCATAACACGTGTCTGGGAGCATGTGTTACCGGCCTATAGGGAAATGGTACGTTTCGAAGGACCTTAAGTCGTATTGGTTCTGAAATACACTGTAAACTCCACGTGACGATTGAACGAAAAACTCACTAAAGCGTTGAAATTCTAATTAAACCTGTATTCCATATTGATTTTTCTTCTCTCTCATATAACGCCAATAAAAGGCACACTCGCTTCTATGTCGTTATATAGAGTTTACCGTTTATATAACACCCTGAAATACCTTACCGAGTAACAACAGAGCGGGCAACATCACAGTGTATCGACGATTGAAGGGATAAAACATCAATTGAAAATTGTTTTCAATTACTAAGTGAAATTACGATTAGCGGAATCCATTAACTGGTGAATTTTCTTTTCTTTCTAACATTCTAATTAACGTTAAGTAAGGTAACACGCGTGACGATTGAGAGGCGCAGTGTTACGTGCCAGTACTTCACGTCTGCCCTATGCCCCCGATTTGGGAACTGGCCGTAAATCGTGGAGTCACTTTTTTCTTTATACCATAGTTGCCTGTATGTTTTTGATTATGAATTTTATTAGAACCTATGTATAAAATGAAGGCCTTCGCGAATTCGCGGGAGCCGGTGAGTGGTTAAATTGAAAATTGCAATTATAATTAAATTGGAATTTTCCAAAAAAAAAAACCTTTCTCATAATTAACGCACGTGTTAAAACTAATTAATTTTACACATCGCACAACCTTTAAATTGGCGAACATTAGAGCATGTCCACACACACACGATTGGAATCAACTCAGAAATGCTTCGTTTGTTTTCTCTGATGGGTAAGAAATATTTATGTCCGTCCCACAAACCACACCCAACCTCACAAGTGTCTCAGCCTCGGTAGACACGGCAGACCCACCACCGCGTCCGTATAATATGACAGAGCGTTATATGAGGTTGAAAATGATGGTAAAATACCACTCTCTCACAGAAAACCGGCGTAAAGTGATGCAATTGGACTTTGTTCATTTTGTACTCGCGTTTCGTTCGGTGAGTGAGATCTTCCGGTGCCCATCCTTTTCCCCTTCCCTCGTCCCTCTCCCCTTTCCTTTTAAGGGCGGCAACGCACTCACGAGCTACCAGCCACGTGAGTGTCTATGGGCGGCGGCTTCACCTTTATGGTGGGCCGCCTGCTCGTTTGCCCCCTCTTCTATAAAAAAAAAAAAAAAAAAAATTTCATCCCTCATGTACAACCTTCCCTAGTCCTTCCCTAAAGTTTGACCATAGATTCAATCATTAACAATCTTGTACAATAAGTATTACAATTTTTGTCTAATTTGTTTTTTTTTTTTTTACGGGCTTGTAAGTGAAAGAGATGGCGCGTTATGACAGAGGGAGAAGACTGGCATATGGCGGTTCAGACGGGTAGATGGCGACTTGAATATTAAATTTTGCGGGTACTCCCTCTGTCGTAACGTCTTAACGAACAAGTAACAGCGGGGCTTGGGGCATATAAATTAGACAAAGTCAAAATATCCTTATATATAAGGTACACGGGACCATTTTGAATCGTCTTAAATCTAACTGTACGCCTGTTCGTACGCGACCAAGCTGAGAAGAAGCAGGCAAGAGACTCGGTTTGATTGATTGGTCATGGATCCCAGTACACTCTTTGAAGCAAGGCTAAGCTGGTCAAAGTCAAAGTCAAAATATTTATTCATTAAGGTACACGGGACCATTTTGAATCGTCTTAAATCTAACTGTACGCCTGTTCGTACGCGACCAAGCTGATAAGAAGCAGGCAAGAAACTCGGTTTGATTGATTGGTCATGGATCCCAGTACACTCTTTGAAGCAAGGCTAAGCTGGTCAAAGTCAAAATATTTATTCATTAAGGTACACGGGACCATTTTGAATCGTCTTAAATCTAACTCTACGCCTATTCGTACGCGACCAGACTAAGAACCAGGCAAGAAACTCGGCTTGGTTGATTTTTTTTTTTTTTGGAAACGATCCCAGTACACCTTTTAAGGCAAAGCTAAGCTAAGCTGGTGCCAATTCATTCCCAAACTTTTCCGTCATCAAAATAATCAGACAATTAATAAAATGCTTAAGACGAAAAATTGTAATTCTTATAATAGAATATTGTATTTTATTTATTTATTTATTTATTTAACACTTTATCGCACTTAAACACTAGAAGCAAATGACATTAACAGATGTAAGAACATATAAGAGCAACGGGCGGCCTTATCGCTAATAAGCGATCTCTTCCAGACAACCCACACGATAAAAGAATACTTAAAATATATTTTACAAGGCTTCTGGTGAAGTTAGTAACACATGATTGAATCTATGGTCTTTAGGGAAGGACACAGGTTACATATGGAAGGGTTGAAATAGATGATGAAGAGGATTCCTTTGACGAAGTCGCGGACAGAAGCTGAACCAGCACTTATTATTTGAACAATTTCAGTATTTATAGCGGCGACAACGCAACAGATCGATGACGTTCCCAAAATAGATGAAGCAACTCCGTTGGTGCAAACGGATGTATCCGAAGGTCACAGAGATTTGCTTATCAAAGATATGCACGATGAGAAACTTGATGAAAATCGCAATTTGGATGACAACGCCCATAACATACCCTTGAGCGAAATCAATTCGGACGTAGAGAGATACATACGTCGTAGACGCAGTAGAAATAACAGAGAATTGTCAGAGAAGAGATCCAGAAGTGGTCTCAGATCACCGAAGCTCTTATTCGGACTTATCTTCTTCAAAAGGCTGAGCCATACAAAAAAACAGGCCAAAGAATTGGTGGAGATGAATGAACTGTTGCAACTAGCGCAGAGATTCGTTTTTTAATTGGATTTTAATAAAAATATATCAGATTTTGCTTGTTTTAGTTCGTTACACGTTTGCCTAACACTTACTTGCCTATTGCTAAGGCAAGAATGGTATATATCTAACCTCACTCATATATCAAAATTCCAAGTAACATATTTATATGTTGTCCGCGTAGAATCAAACTCAAAATCAAAATGGCCGAGAGAGAAACTCGAATTTGGTTGATATTTTTTTTTTGGATTAATGCTACTGAAGAATGATTCGATATTAAGAATTTAATTCATTTCACACTTTCTTCCACTAAGACAGTAGAATTAAATAATGTTAACAGATACAATATAACAGTACAATATTTATATGCTGTCAATAAATTAATCAAAATATCTTTGTTCACATAGGTAACTAAGGTTATGAATCGTCAAAAAACTAAAAAAAAATGACTCTACATTTACTGACAGTTCCCAAATTGAGGGTGTAGAGCGGACGAGAAGAACTGGCAAGAAACTCTCCGCCACTGTAATATTGTGACGGCGCAAACTGGATCGACTCGAGCAGACCAGGCGGCGACCTATCACCGCGGATGTCAAAAACATTGTTCTTGGACTTGGAGTGAGCTCTGGCGAATGGCTTCAGACAGAGAAGAATGGAGAAATGTCGTATCTGCCCTCCACCCCGATGTGGGGACTTAGGACACTAGAAAAACCTATTTGAATTGAATAAGCCTCAGCCAGCATCGGAATACTGGACTGGACAATGTTCAGTTTCGCGGTCATTTGGAAGAAAAGGCAAAACTCGCTTTTAAAAAGCTTCGTGTGCTCAGTAGTGCCAGCATTCACCGCAGAGCGGATCGAATCTTCGCTGACCAGTCACTCTCCGACCGGCTTGGTCCTTTGGCGCTGCGTTGAGATGTTGGATCTCTCAGCATCTTCTATCGCATTTACCATGGTGAGCAGCTGCAGCTGCAATCTCATCTTCGGACATCCAGACAGACAGCTGGTACCACGGTATTACCGAACCATTACGACTTAAATGTCCTTCAAGATATAAGCGTACCAATCCCTAATAGGCCGGCAACGAGCTCCCAGCCACTTGAGTGTATCAGGAACACAACCTGGATGCTGTAGGGCTCTTGGACATTCAAGGGATCCCGTAAGGTTCATAATATATGGGAACACAAAACCAATTTTTCAACGCTTAATTAAATATGAATTTTCAAATAATCTTTCTCATAATTAGGCACGTGTTAAAACTAATTAATTTTACACATTGCACAACCTTTAAAATTGGCCAACATTAGAGCATGTCCACACGCACGATTGGGATCAACTCAGTAATGCTTCGTTTGTTAGGTCTGATGGGTAAGAAATATTTAATAAGACACAATACATATAAGAGCAACGGGCGGACTTATCGCTCATAAGCGATCTCATCCAGGCAACCCACAAAATAAAAGAACACGTAGAATACTGACTGGTGCAAAGGGTGCGAATGTATATATATATATATAGTATTATAAAAGAGCTGATCAAACTCAAAATATCTCTATTCAAGTGGGTCTTAAGACACTTTGGATTCCACTCTCACAGGAAAATCCACCGGCTATATGTTAAATCATATCAGCTCTTTTAAAATATTTCATATGAAATCAACACAAAAGTGTATAAAAAAATTTCGACTCCATCGGGGGCGTATGGTGGACGAGAAGAACTGGCAAGAATCTGCACGCCACACCTTCAGATCGGCTCCCATTAAGGCGTATTTAACAATGGGCTAGTACGTACGTACTTATCTGATTGTTAAAATTTCAGTATTCATAGCGGCGACAACTCAACAGATCGATGAAGTTCCCAAAATAGATGAAGCAGCTCCGTTGGTGCAAACGGCTGTATCCGAAGGTCACAGAGAAAAACTTGAAGGAAATCTCAATTTGGATAACAACGCCCATAACATACCCATGAGTGAAATCAATTCCGACGTAGAGAGATACATACGTCATAGACGCAGTAGAAAAAATAGAGAATCGGCAGTGGAGAGATCCAAAAATGCTCTGAGAGCACCGAGGCCTTGGTATGAAGATTGGTTTGAGGAACTGAGTCATTCAAAAAAAGAGAATAAAGAATTGGTTCAAATGAATAAACTGATGCAACTTGCGCAGAGATTTGTTTTTTAATTGGATCTCAATAAAAATACATTAGTATTATATTTCAAAATAAACACAAGATATTCTTTATATTAACCCAACTAATATAAGTAACAAGAACTATGTTTTTTTTCCTTTTGGAGAAGAGACTTTTGGGCCGTGGGGGTGCAAGGCGCTTATTAAGGAATTAAGTAGGCCTAAGTCAGTACCGGTGATCCAGGAGCTGGTGCTTTTCTCCACATATGTTCCTATAGGAGTAGACTCTTGGACCTTGGGGTACGAGTGCTTGTATTAAAGAATGAAGTAGGCATCTAGTGACCGGAAGAGCTGGTGCTTTTCTTCACATATGTTCCGATTTGAGTAGACTTTTGGAGCTTGGAGTACGAGTGCTTGTATTAAAGAATTAAGGAGGCATCTGGTGATTCAAGAGCTGGTGCTTTTCTCCACATATGTTCTTATTGGAGTAGACTCTTGGACCTTGGAGTACGAGTGCTTGTATTAAAGAATTAAGGAGGCATCTGGTGACCCCAAGAGCTGGTGCTTTTCTCCACATATGTTCTTATTGGAGTAGACTCTTAGATCTTGGAGTACGAATGCTTTTATTAAAGAATTAAGGAGGCATCTGGTGACCCCAAGAGCTGGTGCTTTTCTCCACATATGTTCTTATTGGAGTAGACTCTTGGACCTTGGAGTACGAGTGCTTGTATTAAAGAATTAAGGAGGCATCTGGTGACCCCAAGAGCTGGTGCTTTTCTCCACATATGTTCTTATTGGAGTAGACTCTTGGACCTTGGAGTACGAGTGCTTGTATTAAAGAATTAAGGAGGCATCTGGTGACCCCAAGAGCTGGTGCTTTTCTCCACATATGTTCTTATTGGAGTAGACTCTTGGACCTTGGAGTACGAGTGCTTGTATTAAAGAATTAAGGAGGCATCTGGTGACCCCAAGAGCTGGTGCTTTTCTCCACATATGTTCTTATTGGAGTAGACTCTTGGACCTTGGAGTACGAGTGCTTGTATTAAAGAATTAAGGAGGCATCTGGTGACCCCAAGAGCTGATGTTTGTGTCCACATATGTTACCATTGGAATAGATTGTTGGATCTTGGGGTACGAGTGCTTGTATTAAAGAATTAAGTAGGCATCTGGTGACCCAAAAGCTGGTGCTTTTCTCCACAAATGTTCCCATTTGAGTAGACTCTTGGGCCTTGGGGTACGAGTGCTTGTATTAAAGAATTAAGTAGGCATCTGGTGACCCAAAAGCTGGTGCTTTTCTCCACAAATGTTCCCATTTGAGTAGACTCTTGGGCCTTGGGGTACGAGTGCTTGTATTAAAGAATTAAGTAGGCATCTGGTGACCCAAAAGCTGGTGCCATTCTCCACAAATGTTCCCATTTGAGTAGACTCTTGGGCCTTGGGGTACGAGTGCTTGTATTAAAGAATTAAGGAGGCATCTGGTGACCCCAAGAGCTGGTGCTTTTCTCCACATATGTTCTTATTGGAGTAGACTCTTGGACCTTGGAGTACGAGTGCTTGTATTAAAGAATTAAGGAGGCATCTGGTGACCCCAAGAGCTGGTGCTTTTCTCCACATATGTTCTTATTGGAGTAGACTCTTGGACCTTGGAGTACGAGTGCTTGTATTAAAGAATTAAGGAGGCATCTGGTGACCCCAAGAGCTGATGTTTGTGTCCACATATGTTACCATTGGAATAGATTGTTGGATCTTGGGGTACGAGTGCTTGTATTAAAGAATTAAGTAGGCATCTGGTGACCCAAAAGCTGGTGCTTTTCTCCACAAATGTTCCCATTTGAGTAGACTCTTGGGCCTTGGGGTACGAGTGCTTGTATTAAAGAATTAAGTAGGCATCTGGTGACCCAAAAGCTGGTGCTTTTCTCCACAAATGTTCCCATTTGAGTAGACTCTTGGGCCTTGGGGTACGAGTGCTTGTATTAAAGAATTAAGTAGGCATCTGGTGACCCAAAAGCTGGTGCTTTTCTCCACAAATGTTCCCATTTGAGTAGACTCTTGGGCCTTGGGGTACGAGTGCTTGTATTAAAGAATTAAGGAGGCATCTGGTGACCCCAAGAGCTGGTGCTTTTCTCCACATATGTTCTTATTGGAGTAGACTCTTGGACCTTGGAGTACGAGTGCTTGTATTAAAGAATTAAGGAGGCATCTGGTGACCCCAAGAGCTGGTGCTTTTCTCCACATATGTTCTTATTGGAGTAGACTCTTGGACCTTGGAGTACGAGTGCTTGTATTAAAGAATTAAGGAGGCGTCTGGTGACCCCAAGAGCTGGTGCTTTTCTCCACATATGTTCTTATTGGAGTAGACTCTTGGACCTTGGAGTACGAGTGCTTGTATTAAAGAATTAAGGAGGCATCTGGTGACCCCAAGAGCTGGTGCTTTTCTCCACATATGTTCTTATTGGAGTAGACTCTTGGACCTTGGAGTACGAGTGCTTGTATTAAAGAATTAAGGAGGCATCTGGTGACCCCAAGAGCTGATGTTTGTGTCCACATATGTTACCATTGGAATAGATTGTTGGATCTTGGGGTACGAGTGCTTGTATTAAAGAATTAAGTAGGCATCTGGTGACCCAAAAGCTGGTGCTTTTCTCCACAAATGTTCCCATTTGAGTAGACTCTTGGGCCTTGGGGTACGAGTGCTTGTATTAAAGAATTAAGTAGGCATCTGGTGACCCAAAAGCTGGTGCTTTTCTCCACAAATGTTCCCATTTGAGTAGACTCTTGGGCCTTGGGGTACGAGTGCTTGTATTAAAGAATTAAGTAGGCATCTGGTGACCCAAAAGCTGGTGCTTTTCTCCACAAATGTTCCCATTTGAGTAGACTTTTGCACCTTGGAGTACGAGTGCTTGTATTAAAGAATTAAGGAGGCATCTGGTGACCCCAAGAGCTGATGTTTGTGTCCACATATGTTACCATTGGAATAGATTGTTGGATCTTGGGGTACGAGTGCTTGTATTAAAGAATTAAGTAGGCATCTGGTGACCCAAAAGCTGGTGCTTTTCTCCACAAATGTTCCCATTTGAGTAGACTCTTGGGCCTTGGGGTACGAGTGCTTGTATTAAAGAATTAAGTAGGCATCTGGTGACCCAAAAGCTGGTGCTTTTCTCCACAAATGTTCCCATTTGAGTAGACTTTTGCACCTTGGAGTACGAGTGCTTGTATTAAAGAATTAAGGAGGCATCTGGTGACCCCAAGAGCTGATGTTTGTGTCCACATATGTTACCATTGGAATAGATTGTTGGATCTTGGGGTACGAGTGCTTGTATTAAAGAATTAAGTAGGCATCTGGTGACCCAAAAGCTGGTGCTTTTCTCCACAAATGTTCCCATTTGAGTAGACTTTTGCACCTTGGAGTACGAGTGCTTGTATTAAAGAATTAAGGAGGCATCTGGTGACCCCAAGAGCTGATGTTTGTGTCCACATATGTTACCATTGGAATAGATTGTTGGATCTTGGGGTACGAGTGCTTGTATTAAAGAATTAAGTAGGCATCTGGTGACCCAAAAGCTGGTGCTTTTCTCCACAAATGTTCCCATTTGAGTAGACTTTTGCACCTTGGAGTACGAGTGCTTGTATTAAAGAATTAAGGAGGCATCTGGTGACCCCAAGAGCTGATGTTTGTGTCCACATATGTTACCATTGGAATAGATTGTTGGATCTTGGGGTACGAGTGCTTGTATTAAAGAATTAAGTAGGCATCTGGTGACCCAAAAGCTGGTGCTTTTCTCCACAAATGTTCCCATTTGAGTAGACTCTTGGGCCTTGGGGTACGAGTGCTTGTATTAAAGAATTAAGTAGGCATCTGGTGACCCAAAAGCTGGTGCTTTTCTCCACAAATGTTCCCATTTGAGTAGACTTTTGCACCTTGGAGTACGAGTGCTTGTATTAAAGAATTAAGGAGGCATCTGGTGACCCCAAGAGCTGATGTTTGTGTCCACATGTTACCATTGGAATAGATTGTTGGATCTTGGGGTACGAGTGCTTGTATTAAAGAATTAAGTAGGCATCTGGTGACCCAAAAGCTGGTGCTTTTCTCCACAAATGTTCCCATTTGAGTAGACTCTTGGGCCTTGGGGTACGAGTGCTTGTATTAAAGAATTAAGGAGGCATCTGGTGACCCCAAGATCTGGTGCTTTCCCTTAAGCATCGCGATACAGTATCGCCAGCATTATGAATGCTTTATAAGGGTTAGGTTATTTTGTCTTATATTGTGTTAGCAAGTACTAATATTACAAATGCGATAGTATGTTACGCTTTCAAGCTTAAACTACTGAACCGATTTTAATGAAATTCAGCATGGAGATAGACCTATCTTTAGGGAAGAACATGGGCTACTTTTTATCGCGAATGCAAGGGTTGAACGGGGTTTAAATAGGGGATGACGGTTTGTAAAAAAAAATCACCAGAACTCCGACATTTATAAATCGATTTTCCAAAATTACTTCTGGAATCAAAGCACTCGAAACTGGTAAGAAACAAATTAGCAAGAACAATTCAATAATCATATATTTAAACATCGAACGTAGTTTCCGACAGCAACAGTTCAAAGTCATCATCGCCACGACGATTCCAGAACACTTTTCCAGGTCTTTTAGTCATGGAATAAACATTGGCTTCTAGACTGCGAGACTGTAAGTAATCTGCGAATTCGAAATCAGAAACATTTGATTGTCTTTAAGGCTAACTTTGTCTTTAAGACTGACTTAGTTTTTAATTTATTTACTTGTGTTTTGAATTTATCGACTTTGTTTTTAATATATTTACTTTGTTTTGAATTTATCGACTTTGTTTTTAATTTATCGACTTTGTTCTTTAATATATCGACTTTGTTTTTAATTTATTGACTTTGCTTTTAATTTATTTACTTGCGTTTTGAATTTATCGACTTTGTTTTCAATATGACTTTGTTTTTTAATATATCGACTTTGTTTTCAATATATTTACTTTGTTTTTAATTTATTGACTTTGCTTTTAATTTATTTACTTGTGTTTTGAATTTATCGACTTTGTTTTTACTTGAATTAAATAGTCCTTAATACTTCTACTACATCGAGATGTCTCCTTGAATTTACTCCGTCTATTAGACTGACTCAAACTTTTGTGTTTGAAAGTAGACGATTCCACACACTTATTGGATCTGATAATTATTTATTTTAACTTTTTTCAATTGTGGAATATCAACGATTTTTAAATATTATGTTAAGTTCAGTCAATTTATAATTAGCATATACAGTGTAAACTCCATGTAACGTCACTTTAACGACAAACTCTCTAAATAGTCGAAATCAATTGGCTTCGTTTGTTTTAGCTTGTATTCGATTGTGATTTTTCTTCCCACCATTTAACACCCACTCTATATAACGGCATGAAAAGCACATTCCCTTTAGTGTCGTTATATAGAGTGTACATTGTATTTACACTTACACAGTTCATGTAACGTGACCCGATTTAACGACAAACTCTCTAAAGCGTCAAAATCAATGGGCTTTGGTTGGTTCAGCTTGTATTCTATACAATGAAATTTCTTCTCTACGGAGGTCTTCGTTATATGGATAAAGGCAACTCTCTATAACGTCATAAAATGCACAGAAGTGACTGTGTCGTTATCTAGAGTTACACTGTATATTACTCTATACTGCGAATTTTTCATAGAAGACTAGTCAAAGAGGAATACCACTCTTAGATAGGATTTCGTGTATGCGCCTTTTAAGGCCTCTAAAGAAATATGTTACTTGTCAAGTGGTCAAGTCTAAAGTTTAAAAAAAATCAAATTCAGCTTAAGCGTTCCAAATGTGTCCAAATTTCAATTGCATGCAATGAATTTTGTTCCAATCTGACATTACTGTCAATTCGCGTCAAGAAGACAAAAAACCAAACATTTTGTTTTCATTCCAACCGCTTTAAAAACAATTATCGTAATTGTTTTGGACAGCCAGCGTTCCCCAATAGAACAATGAACAATTCTAAATACGGTACAAAAAGTCACCAAAACACAAACAATGTTTGACGAACACTGTATTTGTTTTTGAAAAACCCGCACGAACAATTTACTCAAATTGTTCACTATTCGAACATTGTTTTTGTTTGTATATAAGTACTGGACCTGATAACGTATCACCATCGTTCAGCGGTATTGGTGGAGTTGTTTTGAAAAGGTTCCTCCCAATAACTCTCTCCTTACCACCTCTAAGACCTGGCACCAATTTATTGTCGCTATTCAACTGATCGCTTAGATCTATCAGCACTTCCAGGTCTCTGGGTATCTGTGCTGTAACACTGAGTACACCTGTAATAGTCATAAACTAATAAATAACTAATTAACCAGCATCGCGACTAAATTTGTTTTAGTTTTCTCATTTTGTTTTAAGTTACTTATTAAGAATGCTTTGTGTTTATTTTTTTATATTCTACCTATAAACTAACTAAATTAATAATTTAAAAAAATACTTACATATACGACTTAAAGCTCGTGAAAGGATTTATTTATAAAAAAAGCTCCGAAAAGCGCTTTATGCTGAGTGCATTTAATTACGCTTTAAGCTGTTTGTGGGTATATTCTGGGTACCCTCGTAATATAAAAAAAAATATGTATGTGAGATATATATAAATAAATAACACAAACTGGACGTTCTAACATACTATTTTTTTTTTGGAAGCAATTAGCTTGTACGTAAATAATTATAGCTGAGATTGAGTTTGAAGAGGTGGGCAAACGAGCAGGAGGATTGAAGGGATTCAAAAAAAAAATCTTACCGACAACGACCAACAACCAAACGGACATTTTGTTGTGAGGATAGAAAATTTAAAAAAAAAACGCGCGTTTTATACGCAACGAACAATCAAGAAGTGTGAAAATTAATTATGCACGCTTGTAATATGACATCTACAATCGTTGGGTTTTAATTAAAAAAAAAGGTAATAACCAACCGAGCGTTTATCGAGCGGTAAACGTACGTTTTCAAAGCGTTTTTTTTTTTGTAGATTCCGATGTGCGTTATGTTCTACGTGACCACACGTTCAGAGTTTATTATGTAAGAAACTTTCTTGCCTGTTCCTCATTTTTCTTTGGACCAATAAAGAAAGTCTTTCCTCTAATATAGATTTTGCTGGAGTAGACTTTTGGACCCACACAGATATTAAGGAATTATGAAGGCACCTGGTGATCCAAGAGCTGGTGCTTTTCTCGTATAAGCATCACGATACAGGGCAATACCAGCATGGCTACTCTGTCACAGGGACCAAATTATTTAAAATTTATTTTTATAATATAGACTAAGCTCTTATGGTAGACTAACCTTTCTGAATAGTAAATGTAATCGATTGAAAATCTACTTGAATAATGCTAGCGTAAACTCCATGTAACGTCACTCTAAAGACAACCAATCTAAAGCGTCGAAATCAATTGGCTTTTGTTGGTTTACCTATTCCATTCTGATTTCTCGACTCTACATTTAACGGCCACAAAATGCACACTACCTTCAGTGTCGTTATATAGAGTTAATTACACTGGATACTCGATCTCTTTCAACATATTTATTTTGATAGCTTACTTATCTTGTTTAATTTAATTTCGCAATTGTGGGTTGCCTGGAAGAGATCGCTTATCAGCGATAAGGCCGCACCTTATATGTATTAACACCTTCTACTTCTACTGTTTAAGTGCAATAAAGTGTGAATAAATAAATAAATATGTTTGCCTGGAACATTTTTCATCTTTTTATAGAAGCGGGGCCAAACGAGCAGGAGGCCCACCATAAAGGTGAAGTCCTCCCCCCCCCTATAGACACTCACGCGGCTGGAAGCTTGTGAGTGCGTGGCCGGCTTTTAAAGAAAAATTGGGAAATGGGGGGGGGGGGTAGGGGAAGAGGACGGGGGTGGGGATGGGCACCGGGAAGATCTCACTTGCCGAACGAAACGCGTGAACAAACTCCAATTGTAACACTTTTCTGTGAGAGAGTGGTATTTCTCCGGCATTGGCTGCCCTCTAAGTAACACCATAGCACTCCCACTCAAAAATAAGATAGGTGAATAGATCGCTCATTAGCGTCGAAAACTCTATGTAACATCCAAAGTGTGAATAGAAAATCACACACACAATTCAAACGCTTTAAATTTTATTCCACTTCGACATCTTCATACACCACATTCGGCTCCGCAATCTTCTTCACCTTCTTGAACGCACGTCCAATGCCTTTCACGATAGACCTGCCCAATTTACCACCAATCCTCCACAGCGATCTGAACAATGTCATACCGAGGAACAGTTTCTTATTCTGCTTCAAGTCTATTACGCGAACGTGATTGTTTCTCACTCTAGCCCTGATCGCGTCATTATCATCAACGATATCGTTTAAATACGATCCGGTATCTCTTTCATTGTGACTATCAAATATCAATATGTATTCGACTGTTTTCTCATTTTTAGGTATATTTATCTCCTTTGATAGTTGATCGTTATTATAGTCATGACAAGTACCCACTTGCATATATACAGAGACTAAAACAAATTCAGAATCAGATTAAAAAATATACTGGGTGATTTGTTTTTTTTTTTTGGTAATACGGAATGGCCATTGACGAGTGCGTTGCCGGCCTTAAACTATGTCAGAACATTCAATGAGTCGAATCGAATGAAATAACATTTAGTTTATCTAAAACACGTCACATCCAGACCGACTAAAAGTTTTCCTATTTAGCCTTTATTTAAAAATAAAGATATTTTCGAATTATTGGTTTCAAAACTATATATATATATATATATATATATATATATATATATATATATATATATATATATCGTATACTATCCTATCCTACTATCGTAATACTATATATATATATTTAAAAACTAAAAAACTTTTATTTTCAAATTATTGGTTTAAAAACAAGTACTATATACTAGTACTATATAGTTTAATAACTATATATATATCGTATACTATCCTATCCTACTATCGTAATACTATATATATATATTTAAAAACTAAAAAACTTTTATTTTCAAATTATTGGTTCAAAAACTATATATATATATATATCGTTTAAATACTATATATATATAGTTAGAAAGCTAAAAAGCTTTTATTTTTTGGTTTAATTATTGGTTTAAAAACAAGTACTATATACTAGTACTATATAGTTTAAAAACTATATATATATATATATATATCGTTTAAATACTATATATATAGTTAAAACTCAATTAATTATATATAGTTTAAAAGCTAAAAAGCTTTTATTTTCAAATTATTGGTTTAAAAACATTACATTGAAAGCTACTTTAATACCATTAGACGTATACATATCAGCCTGTATATATTGTAATGAAAAAACAAACCAAATACACACAGACACACATTAATTTAAAAGCTACTAAATCTCACATACCCACAAAGAGTAACACAATCATATCGTAAGTCTTAATAAACTGTGATGAAGTTTCACTGCGAACAAATCAATTATATTTATCATATCTGAGGGTAATTAAAAAACTGTATCTAGAATCAATCAGAAAATCGTTTAAAACAATTAAAAAACTGTACAAGTCTCACCTTCAACTTTGTTCCCGTTGGGGTATTAGGACATTGGGGTACGAGTGCTTGTATTAAAGAATTAAGCAGGCACCAGGTGACCCAAGTGCTGGGGCTTTTCTCCACATGTTCCCATTTGAGTAGACTCTTGCACCTTGGGGTACGAGTGCTTGTATTAAAGAATTAAGCAGGCACCAGGTGACCCAAGAGCTGGTGCTTTTCTCCACATATGTTCCCATTTGAGTAGACTCTTGGATCTTGGGGTACGAGTGCTTGTTTTAAAGAATTAGTCAGGCATCTGGTGACCCAAGAGCTGGTGCTTTTCTCCACATATGTTCCCATTTGAGTAGACTCTTGCACCTTGGGGTACGAGTGCTTGTATTAAAGAGTTAACGAGGCACCTGGTGACCCAAGAGCTGATGCTTTTCTCCACATACGTTCCCATTGGAGTAGACTCTTGCACCTTGGGGTACGAGTGCTTGTATTAAAGAATTAGGCAGGCACCAGGTGACCCAAGAGCTGGTGCTTTTCTCCACATACGTTCCCATTTGAGTAGACTCTTGCACCTTGGGGTACGAGTGCTTGTATTAAAGAATTAAGGAGGCACCTGGTGACCCAAGAGCTGGTGCTTTTCTCCACATATGTTCCCATTTGAGTAGACTCTTGCACCTTGGGGTACGAGTGCTTGTATTAAAGAATTAAGGAGGCACCTGGTGACCCAAGAGCTGGTGCTTTTCTCCACATACGTTCCCATTGGAGTAGACTCTTGGACTTTGGGGTTCACGTGCTTGTATTAAAGAATTAAGGAGGCACCAGGTGACCCAAGAGCTGGTGCTTTTCTCCACATATGTTCCCATTTGAGTAGACTCTTGCACCTTGGGGTACGAGTGCTTGTATTAAAGAATTAAGGAGGCACCAGGTGACCCAAGAGCTGGTGCTTTTCTCCACATACGTTCCCATTTGAGTAGACTCTTGCACCTTGGGGTACGAGTGCTTGTATTAAAGAATTAAGGAGGCACCTGGTGACCCAAGAGCTGGTGCTTTTCTCCACATATGTTCCCATTTGAGTAGACTCTTGCACCTTGGGGTACGAGTGCTTGTATTAAAGAATTAAGGAGGCACCAGGTGACCCAAGAGCTGGTGCTTTTCTCCACATACGTTCCCATTTGAGTAGACTCTTGCACCTTGGGGTACGAGTGCTTGTATTAAAGAATTAAGGAGGCACCTGGTGACCCAAGAGCTGGTGCTTTTCTCCACATATGTTCCCATTTGAGTAGACTCTTGCACCTTGGGGTACGAGTGCTTGTATTAAAGAGTTAACGAGGCACCTGGTGACCCAAGAGCTGATGCTTTTCTCCACATACGTTCCCATTGGAGTAGACTCTTGCACCTTGGGGTACGAGTGCTTGTATTAAAGAATTAAGCAGGCACCAGGTGACCCAAGAGCTGGTGCTTTTCTCCACATACGTTCCCATTTGAGTAGACTCTTGCACCTTGGGGTACGAGTGCTTGTATTAAAGAATTAAGGAGGCACCTGGTGACCCAAGAGCTGGTGCTTTTCTCCACATATGTTCCCATTTGAGTAGACTCTTGCACCTTGGGGTACGAGTGCTTGTATTAAAGAGTTAACGAGGCACCTGGTGACCCAAGAGCTGATGCTTTTCTCCACATACGTTCCCATTGGAGTAGACTCTTGCACCTTGGGGTACGAGTGCTTGTATTGAAGAATTAAGCAGGCACCAGGTGACCCAAGAGCTGGTGCTTTTCTCCACATACGTTCCCATTGGAGTAGACTCTTGCACCTTGGGGTACGAGTGCTTGTATTAAAGAATTAAGCAGGCACCAGGTGACCCAAGAGCTGGTGCTTTTCTCCACATACGTTCCCATTTGAGTAGACTCTTGCACCTTGGGGTACGAGTGCTTGTATTAAAGAATTAAGCAGGCACCTGGTGACCCAAGAGCTGGTGCTTTTCTCCACATATGTTCCCATTTGAGTAGACTCTTGCACCTTGGGGTACGAGTGCTTGTATTAAAGAATTAAGGAGGCACCTGGTGACCCAAGAGCTGGTGCTTTTCTCCACATACGTTCCCATTGGAGTAGACTCTTGCACCTTGGGGTACGAGTGCTTGTATTAAAGAATTAAGCAGGCACCAGGTGACCCAAGAGCTGGTGCTTTTCTCCACATACGTTCCCATTTGAGTAGACTCTTGCACCTTGGGGTACGAGTGCTTGTATTAAAGAATTAAGCAGGCACCTGGTGACCCAAGAGCTGGTGCTTTTCTCCACATATGTTCCCATTTGAGTAGACTCTTGCACCTTGGGGTACGAGTGCTTGTATTAAAGAATTAAGGAGGCACCTGGTGACACAAGAGCTGGTGCTTTTCTCCACATACGTTCCCATTGGAGTAGACTCTTGGACTTTGGGGTTCACGTGCTTGTATTAAAGAATTAAGGAGGCACCAGGTGACCCAAGAGCTGGTGCTTTTCTCCACATATGTTCCCATTTGAGTAGACTCTTGCACCTTGGGGTACGAGTGCTTGTATTAAAGAATTAAGGAGGCACCTGGTGACCCAAGAGCTGGTGCTTTTCTCCACATACGTTCCCATTGGAGTAGACTCTTGCACCTTGGGGTACGAGTGCTTGTATTAAAGAATTAAGGAGGCACCTGGTGACCCAAGAGCTGGTGCTTTTCTCCACATACGTTCCCATTGGAGTATACTCTTGGACTTTGGGGTTCTCGTGCACAGGTGTTAAACTACTGATCCGATTTTGATGTAATTCAATATGAAGATAGAGCTGAACTTTAGGGAAGGACATAGGCTAGTTTTTTTCGCGAAACAAAGGGTGGAAGAGGTTGAAATTTGGGGGGAAAATTACCCCAGAACTCGGCCATCTAAAAAACCGATTTTCCAAATTCCTCTTGCATTTTGTATAAAATATTTCCGGCAAGAAAAGTTATGGGTTTTCTTAATAAAGTATTGTATTGTATTGTATTGTATTGTACTTTGTATTTATCGTACAAAATGTAATTTTTTTTAAATTATTATTAATGTCAAATTTTAATTATTTAATCTGTGTTTTGTCTGTTAGCTTAGACGAAAGGCAACATACAGAGCAGAATGGAGTAGGCTCATATGCCCTATGCCCCGACGTGGGGCCTTAGGACTCTACAAAGTAAGTTTGTTTTTTTAATTTTTTATTTTCGAACCAGTCATTTGTTTTTTAAGTATTATTTTATTTTGTGGGTTGCCTGAAAGAGATCGCTTATTAGTGATAAGGCCGCCCGTTGTCTCTTATATGTATTAACATCATCTACTTTTTACGGTTTAAGTTCAATAAAGTGTGAATAAATAAATAAAAAAAACATATTATATAACCTCATGATTCGTGTATGTTTAAAGACTTTAACCAATCAGGAAGCCACTTATAATTTTTGGAAAATAGATCTCTTTAACGGAGAGAAGAGAAGATGAGAGAAGACAGTGGCCACGGATTGTAGTCGAAAAAAAGCGGAACAATACTTTGCAAGTGTCGTTAAGTCAAAGTGAAAATATATTTATTCAGTACATAGGACCATTTGATTTTGAGAGATGCGTGAAAAGCTCCTTTTTCTAAGGTTCAAATAAAATTGTGATTATCATAGCCTCAATACGAAAAATAAGCACAAGCTGATCCCACTATTAGGGCTCCATAATGTTGGTAAAATTAATTAATTAATATTAGTATGTTAAAGCCTCAAGACGTGAAATAAGGATGAGCTCGATGTTCCCATAAAACTCCATAATGTTGGTAAAATTAATTAATTAATATTAGTATGTTAAAGCCTCAAGACGTGAAATAAGGATGAGCTCGATGTTCCCATAAAGCTGCATAAAGTTGGTAAAATGGGGCAATGTATGCCTCTAGAACATAATACCAAACGATTTGTTGTCTCTGTCAGTGAGTTAAAAAAGTAGTTAAACTGGAAGCTTTCACAAAAACCTTGTTATAAATGGTCTGATTATTTTGATGATGTTTGGGAACGAATTAGCCTCCAGCTTAGCCTTTAAAGTGTACTGTGATCATTACCAATCGACCGAGCCGAGTTTCTTGTCTGCTTCTTCTCAGCCTGGTCGCGTACGAACAGGCGTAGAGTTAGATTTAAGACGATTCTAGGTACCTTAATGGATAAAGATATTTTTGATTTTGACTTTAAGAGTGCCTCTCCAACAGTTGAAGTTTGGCAATCAGCTTCATGGCAGCCTCTCTAGCTGAATAGCTCCGCAGCCACGACTTCTTCCTTCTGCCAGCCCTCCTTCTACCAACAACCATCTCCAATCATTCTTAACTGCATTAGGCTGTATCGTTCATGCCCAAGGAACACAAAACTTATGATCCCAGTACACTCTAAAGGCTAAGCTCGAGGCTAATTCGTTCCCAAACATCATCAAAATAATCTGACAAAGCTTTCTCTAAAAGCTCAACAACTTTTTTGCATCAAATTGATTGATTGAAGGCGTACCAAATTAATGGAGACTTATGAGGTTTTATTCAAATGTCAAACTCAAAATATCTTTATTCAAGTAGATCTTGAGACACTTTTGAATCGTCATTAACACTACCACCGCTTCGGAAGGCATCTACCGAGAAGAACAGGCAAGAAACTCGATAGCTGCTCTTTTAAAATGAACAATTAATACAAATCTGTGCTACTGACAATTAAAATAACAAAGCCTTGTAAGGCTACTCAAGAATTGAACTGTCCTGATGCTGAGCCAATTGCCGACACATTAAAAGGATCTTTGTCCTCTAAATATTCGTTTACGGTATAGTATGCCTTTGTAAGTGCTGGGACTTTGTTATAAAAACCTATGCTCATACCCACAAACGATTTATGAACTTTACCAAGTCGACAATCAGCACACCAATTTCTTCTCTATTTCTTGTGTTCTGGTCGCGTTTATCTCCACTAAGTGATAATGACATTGAAGTACCAACAATTAAAATTCGTTTTAAATTTAAATATTTATTAACCAATCACATCAACCCTTTATGGCACCAACAACTCTGTCAATGCCTTTAGACACAGCGCCATAGAACAAGCCTTTGATAGCCCACCACGCCGCAACCGGTATGAAAGGCAAAACCAACTTATGCCTGTCCTTTCCACCGCGCTTCGATACTCTATAAACAACATTGTCTATGCGTTCTGGTTCGTCACGTGGAAATACCATTCTCGTACCTTCATTTCCATTGGTATCAATATTTGTGTGTGCCAACTGTGTATCAAATATATCCAATCCAGCTGATGGTTCGTCAGTTCTTGGATTATATCCATCCATTTCGATGGACGTGGATGTATAATGTATTGTTGTTACGACTGAAATCGTGTTTGATTTGAGATATACATAGAGAAATCATGTTTTTTTTTTTATAGATGAGGGTGCAAACGAGCCCACCATAAAGGTCACGCACTCACTTGGAGCTCGTGAGTGCGTTGCCGGCCTTTCAAATCCGATTTTAGTGTTGAGAATTCAAAAGCTCAGTAAAGTCGTAAATGCTGAGATATGTACCAGTGAACACGATTCAAACTGGTCTCTTCTCGGATTATTATAGACCCGGAAGCTGTTGATATGAGATGAAAAGGTGTTAAAATGACACTTAAAAAGAGTCCCGAATAAGACTCGAGAGGAGCTGAGGTAAGGTTTGTAAAACAAGTATCACGCTTTGAAAAATTAAAAAAACTTTGCCTACGAAGCCATAAATTACACTAAAAAATTTGGGTCGCCTGAAAGAGATCGCTCATCAGAGATAAGGCCGCCCGTTCCTCTTATATGTATTAACATACACTGTTTAAGTGCAATAAAGTCGAATCGTCTTCAGTGGATCGCTAACAAACTAATCTAGAAATGGCATATGGTGCAATTAGAAGTCCTAGGAACGTGGGTAGTTCAGCGCTAAGTGTCGAACGTCATCCGCACTGTCCACCCCACAAGTGACGGTCTTGCCTCCCCCTCCATGCCATAAAGTCTGACACTTATAGATGACGTAAACGCTAAGTGCCAAAATGTGCAACCGTCAAATCTATGTAGAGTCTTTCTATTGAGGGACAACAAAAAGATTACAGACCAACAAAAAATTGTTTAAAGACAACAATTGTTTTGAACAATTGCAAAGTCTTACCGATTAAAACAACGTCCGTAATCATTGTTGATATTGAAACAATTGACAATTGCACAATCAATTTCACGGTGGACAATGATGATTGTAATGTTATTTTTATCAGTGGGCTCTTTTTCCGTGACGAAATCTTCAAAATTACCTCATATGCAAGATAAATCCAATTAAATACTTTGAACTAGTAGTTTACGGTGACTTCGGTTAACCGACTTGGAATTTGGAAGAGTTCGCTTGGCAGAGTTCTGGTGGAATTTCTATACAAGCTATCATCTTCTTCAACCCCAATTGTTTGAGTAGTCCATGTCTTTCTCTAAAGTTTAATCTATCTCCTTACCGAATTTCATCAAAATCGGTTCATTAATTTAAGTGTGAAAGCGTAACAAACTTTCGACCACTTTTATCTATCTCCTTACCGAATTTCATCGAAATCGGTTCATTAATTTAAGTGTGAAAGCGTAACAAACTTTCGACCACTTTTATCTATCTCCTTACCGAATTTCATCAAAATCGGTTCATCAATTTAAGTGTGAAAGCGTAACAAACTTTCGACCACCTTTATCTATCTCCTTACCGAATTTCATCAAAATCGGTTCATTAATTTAAGTGTGAAAGCGTAACAAACTTTCGACCCCTACTTCAACTCCTTTTAGCGCGATAACTATCATACTTCCTTCCCTAAAGTGTAGTCTATCCATACCCAATTTCATCAAAATCGGTTCAGTAGTTTTAGCGTGAAGTAAATAAACAAGATATAATTAAATCATTGCATATATTTGGAAATGCCACCGGCCGTTATCAGATCGATGAGCTTTTTTATAAGCTCCAATATCTCCTGCCACGAGAGCTTTCTCATCTGCGACACCATAGGCGTTATCAATCTCAGGTTCAGGTCGTCGTCGTCGTCCTGGTGCGTCGTTGGCTTTTGCTTCAACAGCTTTCCGTACAGACCCTTCTGTTTATGCATCGCGGTGACCTTGTCACAACTTTTATACAGCTCATCGGACAGCTGCGCGCTGTCAAAGTCCACATCTTGGGTTATTGTTCCCGATATAAGGAACACCGCTGTTGGATTATAAAATTGAAAGGTTTTAGAATTCATTCGTTGCTTTTTAGAATTACTCCGTTCTTTTTAGAATTAATTCGTTGTATTTTAGAATTAATTCGTTGCTTTTTAGAATAACTCCTTTGTTTTTAGAATTAATTCGTTTTATTTTAGAGTTAATTCGTTTTTTTAGAAGCACTTCTTCCCTTTATATAATTACTTCGCTTTTTTTAATAAGCTTCGTTTTGAAGATTAAGCTTCACTTAAAAAAGACCCAACCTATAATGCGGGTTGCTCAAACTCCCTAGCACATGGGCATTCTGTTCTACTTACATGCTCGTGTCGTAAAGGTAGTAGGGGGGGAGGGAAGAACGGGCGGAAGTAACGGGGAAATAGGGGGGAATGCGGGTCAAGGGGAAGGTTGTGTGAGGTGAAAAAGACGTAGAGACTGTAGTCACAGAATTTGGACACGCCGGTCTCTTAGGAATACTATTACCTAGCAGTATCCATAAGAAAAGTAACTTTTTAAAAGCTCAATTCTACTCACACAAAAACAGAAGTGGTGCAGTCAGCTTCATACTTCGACTCGCTAATGAGATTTGACACAAAATGACACACACATATATACTTAAGCCGTGACACACAAATTTGTGTTAACATAATTGATACACAATTTTGTAACGTAATTTGAGTATGTGTTGTGTTATAATTTAACACACTGCTCGTAGTGAATTCGATTGGCACCATTAAGTTATATATATATATATATATATATATATATACAGAGTAGCCACAATGCTGGTGGTATTTCCTCGCTGTATCGCGATGCTCATACGCTGAGCAAGGAAAGCACCAGCTCTTGGATCACCAGTACTGACTAAGGCCTACTTAATTCCTTAATAAACGCCTGTGCACTTATACCCCAAGGTCCAAAAGTCTCTCTTAACAGCCTTTTTTTAATGCAAGATGAGGCAAACGAGCAGGCTGGTCACTTCGAGTGTGCCAACCGCCCATAAATACCTGCAACTCTGTTAGGCTTACAAGTGAGTTGCCGGCCTTTAAGGGAGATGAACGCTCTTTTGAAGGTCCTTCGAAAGAGCCACTGCTCGGGAATACCAGCGCTGGCAGTTGGTTCTTACAGCCGGTGGTGCGCGGCAGGAACTGCCTTAAGAAAACCGCACACTTGTGGAGCACCAGAGCGTCTATCAGCTGCAGGTATTAGTCCTAACATAACATGAGAGCACTCCCTATATTAAATGCGGTAGAAGATGCAGAGGGAGCCTACATCTCAACGCAGGGCCAAAGGATCACTCCTGTTACATTAGAAATAATCTATCTAGATTATTTGTGTATATATATATTATATTAATTAGTTTAATATTAAGAATATTAATGTTAAGGCTTATGTAGATACTAGCTCGTCGCGTTATAAAAATAAGATGAAGATTTCTTAGATAATATGCTCACAAAATTTCATGAGAATCGGTCGAGCCGTTACGGAGGAGTACGTTAACTAAAACTAAGACATGAAAACTTTATGACATAAACTTAAGGTTTTTATTAGGTGGGTATTTTTGGTAGCTTTCTCTTAAATCATTTTATTAGGATCAAAGGCTGAGTTTCTTGCCTCTTACGTAAGAGTCACATTTGTGACGATACATAATGGTCCTATGTACCTCACTGAATGAAATGATTTGGTTTTTTTATCATTTATATATATATTTATATAAATAATATTAATATATATATAAATATATATACTTATATATATATTTATATATATAAAACAATAAATGATAAAAAAACCAAATCATTTCATATATATATATATAAGTCTAACATGTTTTCTTTCTTTATTTATTTTAGAGGGGTCAGGGGGGGGGGCACGCCATAAAGGTAAAGTCGCGGCCTATAGACACGTAGCTGGAGAGCTCGCGAGTGCGTTTATGGCCTTTTAGGGAAGTTGTCCTGGGTGGCCTTACAGTGCTCTTGTTATTTGAATTGGTCATTAAGGTATTGGTCGAGTTTCTTGCCGGTTCTTGCCTTCCGAACCGGTGGTAGTGTTAATGACGACTCAAAAGTGTCTTTTTTTTTTAGGGACAATGCGCGTGGTCATTGAAAAGGCATAGGCGAAGCTGACAACCATGTATTGCTGAAGCTGGTCAGCGTGGTGCAGCATCATTGTTGTTTAGATCAGGGATTCTCAAACTTTCGCCAATCACGATTCCATTTATGAAGACAAGTTTCTTGACCCCATACAAATATACAAAGAAGAAAAAAATTCTGATGTTTTTTTTATTAGGTAACAATACACATATAAAAATGTATAAAAACTAACTAACTATATATATAAGAATTCGTTTTGAGACATATATAAAATCTAACATTAAAAATGTCACTTTATAAATCCCAAAGTTTGAGAAGCCCTGCTTATAGGGCTAACGTCTGATAAACAAGAATGGAACGTAGCAGAGGTTTATTTAACATGATGGTCCTTCGAGCCGGACAAAATGAGCGACCACTCTTTATAAAGACCAAGATATATACCGAGTGTGTGAATGAGATAATATTACGATTATTATTGAGATATATTATTAATTCGGTCATTTTTATTTTATTTTTATACATATGGACGCATTCGCTGGCGGCTGCTGACCTTAAAAAAAGTGACGGAGAGTTTCTTGCCAGTTCTTCTCTACGCCCTTGATTTGGGACACTAAATGAAGACTGAAATTTTATTAAGTCGAGATCAAAATATCTTTATTCATTAAAGTACATAGGACCATTTTTCGTCTTAAATCTAACTACGCCTGTTCGTACGGAAGACAAGAAACAGGCAAGAAACTCTTTGGTAATGGAGCCCAGTACACTCTTCAAAGCAAGGCTAAGCTGATGCAAATTAGTTCCCAAACTAATCGGACAATTTATAAAAAGCTCTTTGTAAAAGCTTCCAGTTTAAGTACTTTTTTAACTGACAGAGACAATAAATCGTTTGGTATTATGTTCTAGAGGCATACATTGCCCCATTTTACCAACTTTATGGAGCTTTATGGGAACATCGAGCTCATTCTTATTTCACGTCTTGAGGCTTTAACATACTAACATTTTAAGTTAAGATTTTGTTTTTTTTTTTTGTCGCAAATAAAAAAAAAACAACCATATCAAGTTATTTATTAAAAACTGCTAGCAGACAAAATTTGTACAATGTACTTCTTCAGAATGTCAAATACCCATTTGTTAAGGCTCCTAATCACCGATATCACCCACGTGATCAGCCCGAAGCTGGTGGTACGCAGTGGTGGTGGTGGGAACGTCGATCTCAAATCACCACGATATTTACGATCCATTGCCTCGCCATAGTTCTGATACGACTCGTTTGACAATTGCGCGTCAAAGCTCACATCTTCAGATATAGTATGTGATATGAGAAACAGCGCTGTTGGCATATTCAAAACACTTTAAAACATATATATATATATATATATATATATATATATTATGTTGATGATGAGCGGGGTCTACTGCCACCGGTACAACGAGTAGACCTTACTGAGTACTGAGTAGAACGTAAAGAAGCGAAGCACTTTTTTTTTTTTTAAAGTGCTTCGCTTTTACTTCGTCTCTTTAAGATTCATTTCGCTCTCAATCACGAATGTGATTTTAAATTGCTATGAAAAGCGGGTCTGGTAGACCCACACCTTTCCGGATTAATGAAAAACGGGCAAGACAGTAAGTAGATCTATTGTCTATGCCTATTAAATAGGAAACATATCAAAAATCCTATCCTCCTAGTCCCTAATAATATAGACGATGTAAAATTTTCAAAAAATAAAGGTATGCGAAAGTAACTCTGTCCTCTTTCGATAAAACTACTGAACCGATTTCGATGAAATTTTGTATGGACATACACTAAACATTGGCGAAGCATATAGGCCATAGAACACCCCCGTTTTCATAGCGAAAACGGTTGAAGGGGATGAAATTTCGAATGGAAAAATATGCACCAAAACTCAGATTTTCCAAAATTTTGTATCGAAAGCCAATATTTGAAATATATTTGAAATAATAAACGAATCAGTTGTATGCCTACCGAATTGTTTTTGATAAACGACAGAGTGTCACGTAAAAAGCTCAATGGCCGGGGGGAAAAACAATTTTCACACGTTCAATGTACTTACACAAAAAGAAAAGTGGCGCTACCAACTTCATGTTGCTTCGATTCGTTCGTTCCTCGCGTTCCACTCGTTTATATACCAGACCATAAACAACAAACCGATTTGTGAAAATATGTTCCTCATAAATCGAACACACTTTTTTTAACGTAATTTGTGTTCGCCCGCGTGTTACAATCTTTCACGATCACTTTCAATTTAATGATAATATCACAGACGAAAGTGGTCACTCAGTTACATAAACTCCATTTACTATGCATTTAAAAGAGGCAGAAATTCCATTTTTGATGTTTGGGGGTCTAGAGAAGCTTAACTTAAAGTTTGTGGGGTCGCAACCCTTGTCCCCCGGTCGATATCATTTTTGGGACGTGTTAGGGGATCTAGAGAAGCTTAAGATCAAGATTGTGGGGTCGCAACCCTTGTCCCCCGGTCGATATCATTTTTGGGACGTGTTTGGGGGTCTAGAGAAGCTTAACGTCAAGATTGTGGGGTCGCAACCCTTGTCCCCCGGTCGATATCATTTTTGGGACGTGTTAAGGGATCTATAGAAGCTTAACATCAAGATTGTGGGGTCGCAAACCTTTTCCCCCGGTCGATATCATTTTTGGGACGTGTTAAGGGATCTATAGAAGCTTAACATCAAGATTGTGGGGTCGCAACCCTTGTCCCCCGGTCGATATCATTTTTGGGAGGTGTTTGGGGGTCTATAGAAGCTTAACTTAAAGTTTGTGGGGTCGCAACCCTTGTCCCCCGGCCGATATCATTTTTGGGACGTGTTTGGGGGTCTAGAGACGCTTAAGGTCAAGATTGTGGGGTCGCAACCCTTGTCCCCCGGTCGAAATCATTTTTGGGAGGTGTTTGGGGGTCTATAGAAGCTTAACATCAAGATTGTGGGGTCGCAACCCTTGTCCCCCGGTCGATATCATTTTTGGGACGTGTTAAGGGATCTATAGAAGCTTAACATCAAGATTGTGGGGTCGCAACCCTTGTCCCCCGGTCGATATCATTTTTGGGACGTGTTAGGGGATCTAGAGAAGCTTAACATCAAGATTGTGGGGTCGCAACCCTTGTCCCCCGGTCGATATCATTTTTGGGACGTGTTTGGGGGTCTAGAGAAGCTTAACGTCAAGATTGTGGGGTCGCAACCCTTGTCCCCCGGTCGATATCATTTTTGGGACGTGTTTGGAGGTCTAGAGAAGCTTAACGTCAAGATTGTGGGGTCGCAACCCTTTTCCCCCGGTCGATATCATTTTTGGGACGTGTTAGGGGATCTAGAGAAGTTTAACGTTAAGTTTATGGGGTCGCAACCCTTGTCAACCGTTCGCCATATTGGAAAAAGGGGTAAAACCACTTTTTACGCAATATCTCAGAACCTGTGCGTTTTACAAGAAATTTGTGACGTCACAATTTGTAGCAAATTATCGTAATTTTGGCCCAACTCAAAAACTAACGAAGTAAATAAGCTAAAAAAAGTGAAATTTTATTTCAATACATTTTACACTCTTTCGTGGGTCATGGGTGTCGACCCCCGGGAAAGTCAAGCTTCTCTAGACCCCCAAACACGTCCCAAAAGTAAAACTTTCAGCCTCTTTTAAATACAAAGCAAATGTTACATTACAATGGACAAATATGATCATTTTAAAACGTCACAAATCTAACCACGCCCTTTCAACAAGACAAGAAACAGGTAAGAAACTCGGCTAGGATTGAATTCGTTTATGTAATGGAAACTGGCAATTTCTCGTTAACAGTGTCGTAGTAATCAAACTTGTTCAAACAATTTTTGTTCTAAATTCAAATTAGAACACAATAAACAAAAGGTATCTCGAAAACAATACCACATTTGTTCCTTATTCAACGAATATGGAAACTGTGAAAACAATTAGTTTAACTTTAGCCTCGTAGTGTGCAAACTTGGAGAAACAAGATTTGTTCCAAATTCAAATAAGGACTAAGTCCTAAAATCATTCAAAGTCAAATTCACACATTCTCGAACAAAAAGAAGTGTTCCAAATTCACATTCCGACATTCTCGAACAAAAAGAAGTGTTCCAAGACATTCTCGACTTCCTTTTATCCGTGAATGTGAATGTCTATTCTCCGATAAAAAGAAGTCGTTCCAAATTCTAATCCAGACATTCTCGTATAAATCGAAGTTGTGCCAAATTCAAATAAGGACATAATTAAAAACAAAATCAAAAAAACAAATCAAACAAATTCAGCGTCGTGTTAAAACAAATTTATTCTGAATGCAAAATTAGAACATATACATCAATACACAAATCATTCTCGGAAACAACACCAAATTGAAATCCAAACATTCCGTGAATGTCTATTCTCCGATAAAAAGAAGTCGTTCCAAATTCAAACTCCGACATTCTCGAACAAAAAGAAGTGTTCCAAGACATTCTCGACTTCTTTTTATCCGTGAATGTGAATGTCTATTCTCCGATAAAAAGAAGTCGTTCCAAATTCAAACTCCGACATTCTCGAACAAAAAGAAGTGTTCCAAGACATTCTCGACTTCTTTTTATCCGTGAATGTGAATGTCTATTCTCCGATAAAAAGAAGTCGTTCCAAATTCAAATCCAGACATTCTCGAACAAAAAGAAGTTGTTCCAAATTCACATTCCGACATTCTGGTATAGATAACAATTGTTCCAAATTCAAAAAACAAACATTCTCAGACACGAATAACAAGGGTCAGTACCAAATTGCATATCCCGACACACCCAACGCCGGACGGTGTTATCCCCAGACAACACCACTCAAACAATCCGCTCTAGAAACGTCACATACCGCAAACAGCCGTCTACCTTGGAACGGGGCGTGGGCCGTGTAAACACACGGGTCAATATTTCAATTGTAAAATCGAAAAATATCTTCATACACATAGGAATCGTCAAAGGAAAATTCAGTCTACAGTTTACTGCCGGTTCGCAATTCGGGGGCGTTGAGAAGAACTGGCAAGAAAAAAGCACGTTTACGTAGCGAAATTTTACACTAGACCCGACCCGACAGACATTGACCCGACTTACAGTGAGTAAGAGTCGAGTCTCTTGCCGGTTTCTTGCCTTCCGAATCGGTGCTAATGTTAATGACGATTCAATAAAAAAAACCTTGACTAATTATTTTTTGCGTTTGAGGCTATTAATACAGTGTAAACTGTTTATAACGACACTGAAGGGAGTGTGCTTGTCATGGCGTTATAGAGAGTCGTCATTAAATGGAGAGAAGATAAATCATTGTATGGGATACGAGCCAAACCGACCGAAGCCAATTGATATCAACGCTATAGAGAATTGGCGTTACATCGAGTATTGTTACATGGAATGTGCACTATGTAAGTGTAAATAAAGTCCTCACTCTACATAACGACACTGATAGCTGTGTGTTTGCCATGCCGTTATTTCGAGTGACCGTTAAATAGAGAGAAGAGAAATAACTGTATGGAATACAATCTAAACCAACCGAGGCGAGATTGCGACTCTTTTCTAAAGTATCGTCCATCTTATCAGTACGTAACGGATGAATAAAATCGCAAAGAATATTGAACCGTATGTTTTTATGTTGATCACCTCGTAATTTAACTTCCGTATTATAGAAAGTCAATTATAATTATAACTCAATTGTCGACACACGACAAAATTATAGTTAAAATTATAGATTTAGGTATAAATCACAGGTTAACAACGGACCGATCGGGTCATAACGGCTATACTGTATGGCCACGTCCCTTGTTCCAGGCCATACATTAACATATTCTAGGATTGTTTTGTCAAATGCCAACTGACCGTATTTAAGTTTTGTCAAATGACATCTGTACGCAACAATATAAGTCTAGATTTAAGTACCTATAAAGTGTTTGTTCGTAACACAACAAGCATCGAGCTGATATTAGGTTATAGTTTCAATAAATCAATTCGTTTTTATCTGCGACCTTCGGTGGCGACCGACATGATTCCCAAGTAAACAATTACAGTTAACAAACCGCTCATAACAACATCGTAATATCGATACAACGACGACATCTTTCACCGTCGATAACGATCTGAATGATTTGAAGAAACGATTTTATGTAGGACTAGCGTATTGGTTCGTTATAGTTCCGCTGGATGGCGCCAATTAAGTTAGCTAACACTAGCGTATTGGTTCGTTATAGTGCCGCTGGATGGCGCCAATTAAGTTAGCTAACACTAGCGTATTGGTTCGTTATAGTGCCGCTGGATGGCGCCAATTAAGTTAGCAAACACTAGCGTATTAGTTCGTTATAGTTCCGCTGGATGGCGCCAATTAAGTTAGCTAACACTAGCGTATTGGTTCGTTATAGTTCCGCTGGATGGCGCCAATTAAGTTAGCTAACACTAGCGTATTGGTTCGTTATAGTTCCGCTGGATGGCGCCAATTAAGTTAGCAAACACTAGCGTATTGGTTCGTTATAGTGCCGCTGGATGGCGCCAATTAAGTTAGCTAACACTAGCGTATTGGTTCGTTATAGTGCCGCTGGATGGCGCCAATTAAGTTAGCAAACACTAGCGTATTGGTTCGTTATAGTTCCGCTGGATGGCGCCAATTAAGTTAGCTAACACTAGCGTATTGGTTCGTTATAGTTCCGCTGGATGGCGCCAATTAAGTTAGCTAACACTAGCGTATTGGTTCGTTATAGTGCCGCTGGATGGCGCCAATTAAGTTAGCTAACACTAGCGTATTGGTTCGTTATAGTGCCGCTGGATGGCGCCAATTAAGTTAGCAAACACTAGCGTATTAGTTCGTTATAGTTCCGCTGGATGGCGCCAATTAAGTTAGCTAACACTAGCGTATTGGTTCGTTATAGTTCCGCTGGATGGCGCCAATTAAGTTAGCTAACACTAGCGTATTGGTTCGTTATAGTTCCGCTGGATGGCGCCAATTAAGTTAGCAAACACTAGCGTATTGGTTCGTTATAGTTCCGCTGGATGGCGCCAATTAAGTTAGCAAACACTAGCGTATTGGTTCGTTATAGTTCCGCTGGATGGCGCCAATTAAGTTAGCAAACACTAGCGTATTGGTTCGTTATAGTTCCGCTGGATGGCGCCAATTAAGTTAGCTAACACTAGCGTATTGGTTCGTTATAGTTCCGCTGGATGGCGCCAATCATGTTAGCTAACACTAGCGTATTGGTTGGTTATAGTTCCGCTGGATGGCGCCAATTAAGTTAGCTAACACTAGCGTATTGGTTCGTTATAGTTCCGCTGGATAGCGCCAAGTTCAATGATCAAGTTCTATAAAATAACCAGACCATGTGGGGTTCAAGTAAACTCAAGTTATATGCAATTCGTTCTTCGTACAATAACTAGATGGCGTGTCATTAGATCTTATATATATATAGATATATGATGTTACAACAAATAATATTAAAATAACTAGAATAATTAAGTTCGGGAATTATTTAATTGACCTAAAATTTAAAAACATAAGTTGAACACTTTCAACTTTATTACGCTGTCAAATGTCATCTGTCATTTCAATACGTGGTCTGTGGAGTGAAGAATAAGTGCCGACATGTCAGAATTATAAAAGATGGTAGCAATGTGACTACACGACGGCCTATAGTGAAAATAAAAGCTGACACATATCAGCGAAGTGTTGTTTTTATGAGTGGTAATCGTGAGATAGGCAATGCTGACGCAAACCCTTACGGAGATACTTCTTACGTTATATAATAAATATTTCTTCTTCACTTACCTTAACGTAGATCGCGTTGATAAATAAACCCTATTAAATATAAAAAAATAACACGCAATATTTTTTTATCAAAAATCAGCCATTCTGAAACTCTCCAAAAAAATCCGTACGCATACACCCGTCCCTTTCACACCAACCGTCACGCGATCTCGCATCCCTCTCTTACCTTAAACTTGGTCACACAAAACCTAAAACACTATAAAAACTAACAAAAACACATTTTTTAGACATCTTGAAAATCTAATAAAAAAATCCTTGCGAAATAAAAGTCAGCCATTTTGAAGCCCCCCATATACCCATCCCTTTCACACCAACCCAATCGCGATCTAGCATCCCGCTCTTACCTTTCGCGTCGAGTTGACTTTTCAACTGCTCGGCTTTCGCCTGAATTTTTGTTTGCATATTTTCAGCGCCCTCTTTCATCTTAGCTAAAATACCTGAAAGAAACACGTATTTTAATAATATTACGTGTGGACATTATATTTTTAAAAAAAAACACAATTTTACACTAATAAACACGTAATTTAATAATATTACGTGTGGACATTATATTTAAAAAAAAAAACACAATTTTACACTAATAAACACGTAATTTAATAATATTACGTGTGGACATTATATATTTAAAAAAAAAACACAATTTTACACTAATAAACACGTAATTTAATAATATTACGTGTGGACATTATATATTAAAAAAAAAAAACACAATTTTACACTAATAAACACGTATTTTAATAATATTACGTGTGGACATTATATTTAAAAAAAAAACACAATTTTACACCAATAAACACGTAATTTAATAATATTACGTGTGGACATTATATTTAAAAAGAAAAACACAATTTTACACTAATAAACACGTAATTTAATAATATTACGTGTGGACATTAATACACGCTGTTTTAATAACGATTAATAACGACTGATTTTGACGAAATTCGCTGATATAATGAACATTGTGTCTGAACACGTAAATATATTAACTAAAAACTAAATTAAAAAGTAAAATTGAATTATTAACAATTTTAAGTAATGTTTTAAATAAAAAAGTTGTTACAATTAAATTACATTTACGTAAAATGTAATTTCGACATGTTCAATTAAATCCACACAACCCAATTGATAATTGGAAATGTCGTCGCGTGCAACAACAACAACAAAACCAATTGCAAACACAAACAACATAAACCGTACGAAATACAGACCGTGCTTGTCCTTCTCTTTCAACAGCCGCTCCATATCGCCGGCCTTGTCTTTCACGCGTCCAAAGAAATCTATCCGTGTCAGCGTGCGTACAACAATCAAATATAGTACAACGCTTTTTTAAGGCAAACCAAACCGCCCATGGGCAACGCCACTTTGATCGGACAGGAGAGGCTCTTGTTGTGAACCCTTCAAGACTTTGGGGGTATGCATGCGTCCCATTCAAATTCTTCCCACTCCCATTACATACCTTCCCCTCCCCCCCAAAAGGCAACACCACCTGCATACTTGACAATTGACATTGAGCGGACACCGCCGCCTAACCACCGCGGGAGAAATACCTGATATCTTATTCGCCGCGTCGGGGCTCAGTTCAAACATAGTACAACGCTTTTTTAAGGCAAACCAACCGCCCATGGGCAACGCCATGTATACACTTTGATCGGACAGGAGAGGCTCTTGTTGTGAACCCTTCAAGACTTTGGGGGTATGCATGCGTCCCATTCAAATTCTTCCCACTCCCATTACATACCTTCCCCTACCCCCCCCCCAAAAGGCAACACCACCTGCATACTTGACAATTGACATTGAGCGGACACCGCCGCCTAACCACCGCGGGAGAAATATACCTGATATCTTTTTCGCCGCGTCCGGGCTCGCAGACTGCGTCAGCGCCGCCACCTTCATGTACTCGCTGGTGATCAGCCCCGCCGCCTTGGGAATGACACGATTTTTCAAACTACCCACATCTCTTTAACTATTCGGATATTATTCTATTGTTATTATGTTGCAAGCCACACACACACACCGTCAAACTACCCTCTTTCTTAAACGGTGTTATGTATGAAGTTAGTTCAATAAGATATGCACTTCGATACAAGTGAAATATTAGATTTTAAATATTTAAAAAAAAATGCTACCCACTTTTTGAAATAGCTTGAAATAATTTATCATACTAAAAAAAAAAATTTTTTTTTTAATTTGAGGGTAGTTGGAAAAATTATTGTGTGAACAGTCAAACTCATCGCGTTTAAACATATTTAAATATCACATTTTATATAAATATATGGCAAATTAAAAAAAACACCCATTAAAGAAACGGTTAAAATGTCTTAAAAACCGGTAAAATATCTTTAAACCCGGTAAAATATCTTAAAACCCGGTAAAATATCACAAAACCGGTAAAATGTCTTAAAAACCGGTAAAATATGTTAAAACCCGGTAAAATATCTTAAAACCCGGTAAAATATCAAAAAACCGGTAAAATATCTTAAAAACCAGTAAAATATCTTAAAACCGGTAGATTATCTTAAAAATCTATAAAATATCACAAAACCGGTAAAATGTCTTAAAAACCGGTAAAATATCACAAAACCGGTAAAATATCTTAAAACCGGTAGATTATCTTAAAAATCTATAAAATATCACAAAAACGGTAAAATATCTTAAAAACCGGTAAAATATCACAAAACCGGTAAAATATCTTAAATACCGGTAGATTATCTTAAAAATCGATAAAATATCTTAAAACCCAGTAAAATATCTTAATAATCGGCAAAATATCTTAATAATCGGCAAAATATCACAAAATCGGTAAAATATCTTAAAAACCGGTACAATTTATTAAAAAAAACTGTTAAACTATCTTAAAAATCGATAAAATATACAAAAAACCGCTAAATCTAGAAAAGTCCAAATGTAGGTAGATACAAAAAATGACCCACCTCCAAACTGGCCGGGCTCATGAGCGAATACTCTTCGCTCAGCAACTCCACGATCAGACCCTCGATGTCGAAGAAGAGGATGTGGCTCTCGGGGTCTGGCACACAAACATGGCACATGAGTAGCCTGCTACTCGGGAGTAGCGTCGCTTTTTAAAAGCTACGTGGGTACGACCCAAGTTTATCGGACTACCCACAAAAAAAGAGGATTCTTTTTACTTACCAGCCGGGTTGGACCTGAAGCCCTGGATGGTCAGGGGCGGAGGGCGGGCGCGCGCCGGCTCCGCCAATGGGCCGGCACTGGCGCCGCGGTCGGACGCGTGCAGCGCCGCCAGACCGCGCTGGGTGGCGGCGCGCATCGCCGTCAGGTTGCGGTGGCGGAGGCCTCTGGTGTAGAGAGCAACACGAATGAAAGACAGAACAACAGAAAGAAAGAAACAGACGAAAGAAATACAAAGCAAGACGAAATAGAGAAAGAAAGAAAAAGACGAGAGAAATACATAGCAAGACGACAAAAAGAAGAAAGAAAGAAAAAGACGAGAGAAATACATAGCAAGACGACAAAAAGAAGAAAGAAAGAAGAAATACAAAAAATACGATATAAAGAAAGACGAATGAAAGAAACAGACGAAAGATATACGAAGCAAGACGAAATAGAGAAAGAAAGAAAGAAGAAATACAGAATAAATACAAAAGAAGACGATATAAAGTAAGATGAAAGAAAGAAAAAGACGAGAGAAATACATAGCAAGACGACAAAAAGAAGAAAGAAAGAAAAAGACGAGAGAAATACATAGCAAGACGACAAAAAGAAGAAAGAAAGAAAAAGACGAGAGAAATACATAGCAAGACGACAAAAAGAAGAAAGAAAGAAGAAATACAAAAAATACGATATAAAGAAAGACGAATGAAAGAAACAGACGAAAGATATACGAAGCAAGACGAAATAGAGAAAGAAAGAAAGAAGAAATACAGAATAAATACAAAAGAAGACGATATAAAGTAAGATGAAAGAAAGAAAAAGACGAGAGAAATACATAGCAAGACGACAAAAAGAAGAAAGAAAGAAAAAGACGAGAGAAATACATAGCAAGACGACAAAAAGAAGAAAGAAAGAAGAAATACAAAGCGAGACGACATAAAGAAAGAAAGAAAGAAGAAATACAAAAGAACAGCAGAAATGAAAGTAAATTACGAACTGTCAAAAAAGGGCCTTTTCGTTCTCACCTGAAGAAGTGCACGGCCGGATTGGCCAGGCCCTGGAGGTCGGTGCCAGATGATATGGAGCCGCCGAGCTCGTCCGCCACCGTCTCGTCGCAGGCCGCCAGCACCTCTTCGGCTATCATACCTGCGGAGGTCAGGCCGAGTGTTAAGCGACATGTCCACCCTTTCCCCTTTATAAAACCCCTCCCCTTCCCTCACAAATGCCCCCCTTTCCAATTTTAAATCTCCTTCCTATTAAAAAGATCCCCTCTTTTATGCTTCTAATAACCCCACCCTCCTCTAACCCTTTCGAAACTCCCATCCCTCCACTCTTAAACCCTCTCTCCCCTTCCCCTTACTGAATCCCTCCCCACCCAACTCCACCCACCATTCAAAACCCTGTCCAGGTGGCCGGTCTCCATCTGCCACACGTAGACGGTTCCGTCGCTGCAGCCGACCACCATGAAGTCGTCAGCCGGACGCCATTTTATTGTGACAACCGGGAACAGGTGGCGGGAGGCCAGCGTCACGCACTTCCGCTCCGTCAAACCTGAAAGTGGCTCGCAATGGACTCTCTGTCAAGTCCTATATTACCCCTCTACTTTTTAAGTCTTTTAAAATCCTCCCCCTTCCCCTCTAGTCCTCTATCTCAGTGCCTTAATTCCTCCCCACCCCTGACTGTCCTTCAAAACCCCTCCCTTATAATCACTTGGCTTAATTCCTAAAATACCTTCCCCACCCATCTTTGCCCCTGAGAATCCTTCCCCTCTCCTCTCTCAGTCCCTCAAAAACCCTTCCCCTCTAGTCACCTTACTCAGTGCCTCCCAATCCCTCTCTGTATCTAAACTCCCTCCCTCTTACTCCCGTCTGTTTTTTTAAAGTTCTTCCTCTCTCCCCTCTCAGTCCCTTCATTTCCTCTTTATTTATCACCATTCCCATAACTCAAAATTCCGCAAACGCAACAGTTTAAATAATCGCCCATATACACACGTGGCTGGTGGGCTCGTGGGTGAGTTGACGGCCTTTTATGAGATGGTACACTAACGAGATACTCACTCAAAAGTGTGACACTATGGTCAGAAGCGGCTGCGCAGATGCATTTCTGAATCCGCGGCTGAAAAACAATTTCTTAAATCAACTTAAAACTGATTTACATCGATTTACTAAGACACAAAAAGACGCAATTTAACTAGTCTTCGTTTATGACATAGTTAATGAGAAAACAAAAGTATTTAACTAGTCTTCGTTTATGACATAGTTAATGAGAAAATAAAAGTATTTAACTAGTCTTCGTTTATGACATAGTTAATGAGAAAACAAAAGTATTTAACTAGTCTTCGTTTATGACATAGTTAATGAGAAAACAAAATGATTTAACTAGTCTTCGTTTAAGACATAGTTAATGAGAAAACAAAAGGATTTAACTAGTCTTCGTTTAAGAGATAGTTAATGAGAAAACAAAAGGATTTAACTAGTCTTCGTTTATGAAATAGTTAATGATAAAAGACTATTCTGTTACAATTGTAATATTCTTAAAGGACGGTAATAAATGATCGTCTAAACAGTCGATAGTCGATAGGTCTCCAATATGGTCTTTCGTAACACAAAAGACAGAAATGTACCACTTTTAAAAGACGGCCCGGTAAAAAGTGACATTTACCAAAAGACATAGTTGTACCATTGTATTGAATCATCAATAATATTTTTTAATAAAATTGACTCTACACTAGCCAATTCACAATTACCGCGAGAGAAGAACTGGCAAGAGGCATAATAACATAAATAAAGCAAGACGTATATTATTTAATTAGTTTAGCACACTTTTAACTTCATATAACGTCAGTCGATTTAAAACCAAACTTTCTAAAGCGTCGAAATCGTCTTTGGTCAGTTCAACTAATCTCTCTATACCACTATCAAATGCACAATCCCTTCATTGTCGTTATATAGAGTTTACTCTGTATAGATTCAAAAAAATAGAATCACTCGGATCCACGCCTCCACTGTTCCCAAACATACTCACACTGCAATTGTACGGCGGCACAATGAGCTGCGTTATCTCACCGGCGTGGACACAAAACCTATGGAGCAGCGAACCGCTGAACAGGTCCCATAGACAAACGGCGAAGTCTATACCACCGGACACAAGGTGTGACTTGTCATACCTACAAAAATTATTTACTTCATATAATGACCTCCTCGAATTTTTTTTTTTTTTTATAGAAGAGGGGGCAAACGAGCAGGCGGCCCACCATAAAGGTGAAGCCGCCGTCCATAGACACTCACGCGGCTGGTAGCTCGTGAGTGCGTTGCCGCCCTTTAAAGGAAAGGGGAGAGGGACGAGGGAAGGGGAAAAGGATGGCCACCGGAAGATCTCACTCACCGAACGAAACGCGAGTACAAAATGAACAAAGTCCAATTGTATCACTTTATGCCGGTTTTCTGTGAGAGAGTGGTATTTCTCCGGCCGTGCCTGCCCATTCGGCTGAAACTCTAAGTAACGGCATGGCACTCCCACTCCCTAAATTTCCACCTCTTCTACTCTTTTTAAATATCCCATGTCCCAGCTTAAAGTTCAGTCTGTCCCCATACCGAATTTCATCGAAATCAGTTCAGTGGTTTAAGCGTAACACACATTCGTATTTATGATATAAGTATGCAATTTTTTGGGCAAACGAGCAGAAGGCAGTCTTTAAAGCGAGCTAGTGAGTATGTATGTATGTATATATTTTTTTTTATTCACATAGATAACTATGGTGGTTATGAATCGTCGAAAAAAAAAACCACATTTCCCGCCAGTTCCCAAATCCAAGGGCGTATAGAAGAACTGGCAAGAAACCCACCGCCTTTAATACAAGCATATTTTACATTTATGTATATAATATCACTTGTTTTTTTTTTGTGTGTGTTAATGTGTGTTCTTTCTTTCTTGCCAATATTTCACTTACCTCTGATGGACGTGGTGCGGATAAAGAAGACAATTAACGCGGCCATTGTGTCCCAACAGCAGTTGGTGGGGAGGCCAATCTTTGAAAAAAAAAAATAGTTGTCATTTTCCAAATGGTGCTGGTAGTGTAATATTGTCTTACGTTAAGTAGTTAACTACTTAAAGAGACGCGAATGTTACAATTTTGATAAGACGACGTTGTAGAAGCTAAAAAAGACGCGAATGTTACAATTTTGATAAGACGACGTTGTAGAAACTTAAAAAAGACGCGAATGTTACAATTTTGATAAGACGACGTTGTAGAAGCTAAAAAAGACGCGAATGTTACAATTTTGATAAGACGACGTTGTAGAAACTTAAAAAAGACGCGAATGTTACAATTTTGATAAGACGACGTTGTAGAAACTTAAAAAAGACGCGAATTATACCATTTTGACATGACAAACGAAGCTTAAAAGTCGTTAGTCAATCTAATATATAAAATTCTCGTGTCACAATGTTCGTTCCCTACGAAACGGCTCGACCGATTCTCATGAAATTTTGTGGTCATACAGAGGTTGGACTGAGAATCCAACGTCCGGTAAACGGCCAACGTCTATTTTTACAGACATTTTTATTTTCCAAACCGACGTATGTCGGAATCAGCTAGTTTTAACATAAAATTTTCTGTTTTTCTTTTTTAAAACCTAAAGACACGAGATCGTTACTATTTCTATCACGTAAATAGTTTACTTGTAACTTTAAAAAAAAAATTTTACGAACGAAACATTTTGTTATGTCGATTTAAAAAGACGCGAATGTTACAATTTTGACATAACAAAGTACTTATTTATGATTCACAAACTCAAAATATATTTTAAAGTGGGTGTTTAAACACCAGAATCGACAAGCAAAATGGTCACACAATATAAAAATCAGATCAATATATAAGTCCTATAAGACACGTCCGCTCGCCACGAGCTCACAACGCCAAATGACAAATACGCTTTTTTTTCTATTTTTTTTTTTTTTGGAGGGGGATCTCGCTGTCGGCCAGGAGGCCTTTACAGCTCAGCTCGGGCTGGTTGGCGAGCTTAGCTCAGCCGTGACTTGCGCCAGGGCTTCTCCTGTGAGACTCGGACCTCAGCTTGGGCCGCCACGGACACACAGCCTGAATGGCTGGACGGAAGCTCACTGGAGGAGTGAGCGACACTCCAAAGTAAGGGACCACGCCTTCGCCGGTGAAGCCGGCTTTTTTGTATGTAAGAGGAGACAAACGAGCAGGCGTGTCACTTCGAGCGATGTGCCAACCGCCGCCCATGGACACCCGCAACGCCATGAGGATTACAAGTGAGTTGCCGGCCTTTAGGGCGGCATCTAGTGTGTAATGGGATCGTCCGGATCCATTAAGGCGTGCCGGGGGACAAATACCCGCTCCACCATGGGAAGTCGTCGACCAGGAACGCGGGTAGTTCAGCGCGGTTGTATCCACCCGTCCTCTGCACTGTCCAATCCACAAGTGTCCACCTACAATCTTCAAACGTGACGGTCACCCCCCCCCCCCCCATGCCATAAACCTTGACACTTGAAGTGCCGCCGTCACACCACGCTGACCGTCTCCGAGTCCATCACTTGACGTTCCCAAATGTGCAACTGTCAAATCTAACTCTAGTAAAGTATATAGTATACGCCGCGACTCATTAAAACCACTCACCGTCCAGCTGCTGGTGGTTTCCATGTAACAACTGCAGTTGTACCGTATGCGTCGCGTTTACGATAACTATCGAACCATCCTCGCGGCCTACAACCAAACGGTTCGCGGCCAAGAGGTAAATGGACGCTGTCAGTTTGATTTCTGAAATACAAAGACGGATTCTTGTAATACAAGGGTTGTGTATAAATAAAACCTTTTTTATTAAAGGTACAAAAAAAATTAACGCGAAAAAAAAAAATTTCGATTGCCCCTTCGTTACACATGGAAAATAACAGAATGGACCGAGTTGACGGCCAAAAAAGACCGACTACGGTCTACCCCGTCTTTCCATTAACACGTTTCCCCATTTGTAGCCCACCCCCACTATGCGGATATATGGTCCTTCGATCCGGATATATGTTTTTAAATGCTGATCGAAATGAACCATTCTATAATATCACTACTGTAAGGCGAACATATTTAAATTAAAATATATAGTAGTCTGAACTTTTCTACTGATAGATGTCTACTATAAATTTTGTTGTTAGTAGTATTTTTGTTATAAGTTATCGCACGTCTCTCGTATAATCCATACTAAAATGATAAACGCGATATTAACTCTGTATGTCACGCCGAAACTACTGAACCGATTTCGATGAAATTCGGTATGGAGATAGAAGACAATTCAGCGACGCGTGTAGGCTACTTTTTATCGCGAAAAAAGGGGTCGGAGGGGTCGTAATAGGGGATGAGCGATTGTACTTCCAAATTACATTGGTATTGTACACCCCAGTGTATGAAGTACGTTTATGAAAACCATAGACAACATACCCGGCTCGTCCGGATGGCTCAACTGGTCCAATATGCCAACAGGGCTGGGATTCATTTCCGCCCAAGCCATTTCCAAACTGGTCGTCACGATCGGCGCACGCGCTGAAACAAAAGGGCGTACATTTTCCAAGAGGGGGGCAAAAACAGGGGGGGGCAAACAAACAAGGGGGCCAAACACATAGTGGACAAACTCACAGGGGAGGGCTAACAAACAGTGGGGGGGGGGTTGCAGTTAAATGGGTTCTAAACATTTTTTTAAAAGCGGGGGCAAATGAGCACCAGTCAAGGTTAAATGAGTTTAAAACGGGGGGGCAAACGAGCAGAAGCGACAAGAGACATGTAATGTTCGCACAGCCAGAGAGATTGTGCGTTGCCAGCTTTTGAACGACCACTATTGGTCATCAGAATACATTCACAAAGTGACTGACAACGGTTGCGTTGCCTGCCTTATAAATAGGCGGGTGTGACATTTGGGGTCTTGGGGATTTTTCTTTACAAAGAGACGGACCAACGAGCACGAGGCCCATAACCGGGTGCTTGTGGGTTGTCGGCCTTTTTTACGCGGCGGGCGGCACATCAATGTACTCACACATAACTTTATTCGGCACAGGCATGGCTGCATCGTCGACGTTCCACAGGAGGACGACGCCGGCTGAGTCTCCTCTCAACAGGAGTCTACGCTGCTTCCCACCGACGGAGGTGAGAATGAACCGCATCGCGGGCGGACACGACAGGAGCTGGAGGGAAAATTGTGTGTGTCACGTGACCGACAGAAAACTAAACACACACACATCGTTACAAAGGCTGTGTCCTGTGTTGTGTGTGTCCGGTCACTTCCGAGGTGTGTGTTGACACTAGCTTACGTGTGTGTGTGTGTTGACACTAGCTTACGTGTGTGTGTGTGGGTGTGTGTGTTGACACTAGCTTACGTGTGTGTGTGTGTGTTGACACTAGCTTACGTGTGTGTGTGTGTGTGTTGACACTAGCTTACGTGTGTGTGTGTGTTGACACTAGCTTACGTGTGTGTGTGTGTGTGTTGACACTAGCTTACGTGTGTGTGTGTGGGTGTGTGTGTTGACACTAGCTTACGTGTGTGTGTGTGTGTGTTGACACTAGCTTACGTGTGTGTGTGTGGGTGTGTGTGTTGACACTAGCTTACGTGTTTGTGTGTGGGTGTGTGTGTTGACACTAGCTTACGTGTTTGTGTGTGTGTGTGTTGACACTAGCTTACGTGCGTGTGTGTGTGTGTGTTGACACTAGCTTACGTGTGTGTGTGTTGACACTAGCTTACGTGTGTGTGTGTGTGTGTTGACACTAGCTTACGTGTGTGTGTGTGGGTGTGTGTGTTGACACTAACTTACGTGCGTGAAAAAAATGACTCTAGATATAAAGCCCAGTTCCCAAATCAAGAGCGTGTAATGAGAAGAACGTCACTCCTTTAAAACTTACCTTCCCATTAACTTACCTTCCCATTAACTTATCTTTAACTTATCTCACTTTTAACCCACCTTATTATCGGGATGTGCCAAAATTCCGTACAAAACTGGACTATCGTGATCGACGGTCGGTCCGTGGAAGCCTTTATGATCGGGCACCGAACTAAAAACCAAATTCACACATAAGTGGGTACTCCGCGATTCGTACTACCCGCATAACACACACACACAAAAAAAATGTTTATATCCGGAGTAGTAGTGTCACAACCCAAGTGTCCTGGGTTCGTGTCCACGCAAAAAAAAAAAAACACGAAAATATGTGCGAGTGCGACGCTTTCCGGGACTACTTGGGACTACTTGAATGAAATGGAAAATACATGAAAACAAAGTAGTACCAGTTAATGGTGAACTAACGTATGCAAAATAAATTAACACAGCGAACACTACTTGCAACTGAAATGGACTAGTATCTTACGAGCTATTAATAGGAATGCTACTACTAAGCTGGGCTACTACAATCAACTTTCTCTTAACGTGATCAAAATGCATTCATAAATCAACTGTCAAATAGAGAATCTTCTAAACGATAACTTTTTCAAATTGGGGGGCAAAAGCAAAAACTACTCCGCAGCCCATAAATCACTTGATTTTGGCTACTTTAAAAAGTAGTTTGCTACATTTTCCAAAGTCAATATAATCATTACCAAACGGACAAAGCCGTTTGACACCTCTTCTATAAAATAAAAAAAACAAACAAGCAAGTGTCTTGCCTGTTACTTTTTACTTGCGTACGAACAGGCAAAGTCTTGATCTATTCAACATTGAGACAAGACTTTCATACGCGGTCCTTGTTCTATAGAAGAGGGGGCAAACGATAAAGGTTAAGTAGCTCGCGAGTATGTTGCCTGCCTTTAATTGAGCTCTTTTGTTGAAGGATGCCAAGACGTAATAATTCCATGTACACTTTTGTAATTTTAAAATCGGGGGGCAAACGAACATATTGCACCCCCCCGCCCCCAAATTATGTTTAGAAAACTCTCCCGGGTTGCGAGATGACAATTGAGAGAAAGTTAAAATCTAGAGGCGAACTAAAAAAAAAGAAAATATATCAAGTGCTGACCTATTCACGGCACGTCCACGCAGTTTGCTATAAAAAAAAAGTTGGCTTTTAGTCTATGGCTGTTAACAGATACCTTGCGAACGAAACCATAGACAAGAGTGTACGAGAGATTTCCAGCACAAATTAAAAAAGGTCATGAAAAACATAAAATAATAATACGCCCCCCCCCCCCTTTTACGGTAATTGATGGCACAATCCATCCCTGTATTAGGGTTACAGGGACAAATCTGTCACGATTTCATTTAATACCATCCACTTTAGAGTGTCTGTGACAGATAGATGTCTGACTGGTTCAGTGGTGAAGTCTAGTCCGAGATGGAGAAAAAATCTAGACCCGAAATGTGTCTAGACCGTAGCGACATCTGAGATCTAACAGACTATGACGTCATAGACATCGTAATGCGTCTTGTGTTGTTTTTTTTTTTTTGTATTTTGTGTATTGTCCTGTTCTCCGAACACAAGTAGATCATTACATAATAAGGCAACCTTATATGTCAAGGCTCAAAGTCATTGTATTGTCTAGACCCAAGATCATTGTATTGTCTAGACCCGAGGTCCTTGTAATGTCAAGACCCGAGGTCATTGTATTGTCAAGACCAATGTGTTTGTAATGTCATGACCCGAGGTCATTGTAATGTCATGACCCGAGGTGTTTGTAATGTCAAGACCCGAGGTCATTGTATTGTCAAGACCCGAGGTCTTTGTAATGTCATGACCCGAGGTCCTTGTAATGTCATGACCCGAGGTCATTATAATGTCATGACCCGAGGTCTTTGTAATGTCTAGACCCGAGGTCCTTGTATTGTCAAGACTAATGTGTTTGTATTGTCAAGACCCGAGACCATTGTATTGTCAAACCAAATTTAAAAAAAAAGACAGTAAATATATTTGTCTTTTTTTTTACAGAAAACTCGACTTTATTTATTTGGTCCTTCGGTCCGTAATCTATGACGGTTCTATGACGTCATAGTATCGTTGCAGATCACGCATGTCGCTGTTTAGTTGTTGCGTGAGTTAGAACCCCAAACAACTGCCCCCCCCCTCCCCCCTCCCCCCCACTTCATCAACCCCCTCCAACTCGGACGATTTGACGCCCCCCCTGTTGTTGTTGAGTGTGGTTTGTCGAATGAAACGTTTGGAAAAGAAAAAGCTCAGTGCTCTGATGATACACTAATGCGGAAATCAATATTGTGAAAATGGGCTCGAACAACTTTGGCTCTCAATCTGCATGGTCAAGTTGAGGTCGGCTGACCGTGCAGAACGTGACCATGCAGACGGATCTATAAAAAGTGAGCTGTCACACAAATTTCAACTTTGGCTCTTAATCTGCATGGTCAACAAAGTCAGGTGACACTGCAGAACGTGACCATGCAGACGAATGTACAAAAAGTGAGCTGTCACACAAATTTCATGTTTGGCTCTCAATCTGCATGGTCATAAAAGTCAGATGACACTGAAGAACGTGACCATGCAGACGGATCTATAAAAAGTGAGCTGTCACACAAATTTCAACTTTGGCTTTTAATCTGCATGGTCAAGAAAGTCAGATGACACTGCAGAACGTGACCATGCAGACGGATGTACAAAAAGTGAGCTGTCACACAAATTTCAACTTTAGCTCTTAACCTGCATGGTCAAGAAAGTCAGATGACACTGCAAAACGTAACCATGCAGACGGATGTACAAAAAGTGAGCTGTCACACAAATTTCAACTTTGGCTCTCAACCTGCATGGTCAAGAAAGTCAGCCGACCATGCAGAAATATCAACTCACTTCGCGGGTAGTTTGTACAGGTATCCCTTCCCCTCGGTGGACCACACCAGGACACGGTCGGGCGCGAGAAAGTCACCGCTCATCCACCGTTCGCCAGACGGCGCTTGCACGGAGCACAGCACCGAGAAATCGCCTGCAAATGTCAAAGATTTTAGTTTAGTTTAGTTTGTCAACTAAGTTAGACAACTAATGGAACTAAACAACTGTCGAAAGGTATACAATACAACAAAAAAGGAACACTAGAGATCATTAAACAGGATACGCAAACAACAAAAAAAAAAAGTTTAACACTGTACACTAAAGAAAGTGTAAAAATAAATATCAAAAAACAAACCCCCAAACTCATTAAAAAAGCAAGCCCATACAACATCAACAATGCAACAACACAACATCAACAGTGTAACAACACAACATTAACGGTAACAACACAACATAAAAATGAACAATAGTATTAAATATTCATGTAACGGGAGGCAAACGAGCGGGGGTCACTTCAAAGTGACAAAGTTTACAAGTGACCTGCCGGCCTATAAATCCACTGTCACTACCTAAAAGGCCGGCAACACACGAGCGTGTATACTTCACCTTTATAGTGGGCCTCCTATGCTCGTTTGCCCCCAACTTTATTTTTTTATCTCCCAAACCCATACGAAGTATACATAATAAAGATAAGATAAGAACAATGTCAAAATAGGGTTAAAACAAAGAACAAGAATGTTAATCTATGATCAAAAACAACAATAACAACAATATGAACAAGTAGAGTAAATCAAGTGACAAACAAACAAGTGACAAATTTAATGCGAGTGTGTGTGTTACTGTGTGTGTGAGTGTGCGATGTTAACTCTTTGGTGAATTTGTTTTTAAAAGAATTTCTCTTTGGACTTAACATATACAATACCGAGTTTAGTCCGTAGCAAACTTGAGAATGAAGCAAACTTGAGAATGAAGCAAACTTGAGAATGAAGCAAACTTTACAGTGTAGCAAACTTTACAATGTAGCAAACTTTAGAATGAAGCAAACTTGAGAATGAAGCAAACTGTACAGTGTAGCAAACTTTAGAATGAAGCAAACTTTAGAATGAAGCAAACTTTACAGTGTAGCAAACTTTAGAATGAAGCAAACTTTAGAATGAAGCAAACTTTACAGTGTAGCAAACTTTAGAATGAAGCAAACTTTAGAATGAAGCAAACTTTACAGTGTAGCAAACTTTAGAATGAAGCAAACTTTAGAATGAAGCAAACTTTACAGTGTAGCAAACTTTAGAATGAAGCAAACTTTAGAATGAAGCAAACTTTACAGTGTAGCAAACTTTAGAATGAAGCAAATTTTAGAATGAAGCAAACTTTACAGTGTAGCAAACTTTACAATGTAGCAAACTTTAGAATGAAGCAAACTTGAGAATGAAGCAAACTGTACAGTGTAGCAAACTTTAGAATGAAGCAAACTTTAGAATGAAGCAAACTTTACAGTGTAGCAAACTTTAGAATGAAGCAAACTTTAGAATGAAGCAAACTTTACAGTGTAGCAAACTTTAGAATGAAGCAAACTTTAGAATGAAGCAAACTTTACAGTGTAGCAAACTTTAGAATGAAGCAAATTTTAGAATGAAGCAAACTTTACAGTGTAGCAACTGTAGGACTAAGGCCAGCCATACACGGACTGCTTCAAGCAGCTGTCAACTGTATGATGACCATTGTGCAGTCGACAACTCGCGAACGGACGCGGGCCATACACCGACTGCCCGAGCAGTCTACGGCTCAAGCAGTCGACGCCGACCGCTCGAGCGGTCCGTGCGAGGGCCGGGCGAGTGACGGAATTGTTCCTCACCCGCGTCATAAATCTGACAGTACTTGGCGCACACGACGAGCACCGTGCGCTGGTTGTACGCGCAACAGTTCAACGACAGCGCGTTCAAACAGCGGATCTGCTTCGACTCGTTCTCGTAGATCGGCTCCGACTGGCGGTTCTCGTGGCCCAGCAGGGACCACACCTGCGACGCGACCGACCGCCAATATTAGGTGGGGCAATTTTACTTTTGGGGGGGGCAATTTTTTATGTTTGGAATTTGATTGTGAGACACATTTTTTATCTTTGGGGGGGGCAAATCGAAAATGGAATCGACACGAGCTACAGTGTACCCTCTATATTACGACACTGAAGGGAGTGTACATTTTGTGGCGTTATATCGAGTGGTCGTTAAATGGAGTGAAGAAAAATCTGAATGCACTACAAGCTAAACCGACCCGAGCCAATCGATTTCGACGTTTTTCAGTTTGTCGTTACATCGAGTGACGTTATATAGAGTTTGTACTGTATAATAAAAAGGATGAAGCAAAATTGAAAATGTTACAAGACACTGTGTACTTGGGTACTAATCAGTTAAAAAGCGTTTTAAATATTCAAAAGCCACTGAACCGATTCTCATGTGATTCGTACACGAGAATGTTTTCCACTCACTTTGACAGTTCCAGTAATCGAAATGGCCAACACGACGTCGTCTTTGCGCGACGAGGGACGCAGAACCTGAAAACATTTCGGCGCACATCATCATTCAACCGTGTTTCTAAAAGGGGGGGTGGGGGGGCGAAGGAGAAGTCACTAGCTTTATAAACAGGGGGCAAAGCGGAGGAAAATAAATGCAAAGTCGCCAAAGACTTAGGGAAACAGTTAATTACTTTAACATTCGATGTCATACCACTAGATTCATATATAAAAATGTAGAACTAGACTCATGTATTAAGTCCCACTAGACTCATGTCTTAAGTCCCACTAGGTTCGTGTATTAAGTCCCACTAGGTTCGTGTATTTAGTCCCACTAGGTTCGTGTATTAAGTCCCACTAGGTTCGTGTATTAAGTCCCACTAGGTTCGTGTATTAAGTCCCACTAGATTCATGTATTAACTCCCACTAGGTTCGTGTATTAACTCCCACTAGGTTCGTGTATTAACTCCCACTAGGTTCGTGTATTAACTCCCACTAGGTTCGTGTATTAACTCCCACTAGACTCATGTATTAAGTCCCACTAGGTTCGTGTATTAAGTCCCACTAGGTTCGTGTATTAAGTCCCACTAGGTTCGTGTATTAACTCCCACTAGGTTCGTGTATTAACTCCCACTAGGTTCGTGTATTAACTCCCACTAGGTTCGTGTATTAAGTCCCACTAGATTAATGTATTAACTCCCATTAGGTTCGTGTATTAAGTCCCACTAGGTTCGTGTATTAAGTCCCACTAGATTCATGTATTAACTCCCACTAGGTTCGTGTATTAACTCCCACTAGGTTCGTGTATTAACTCCCACTAGGTTCGTGTATTAACTCCCACTAGGTTCGTGTATTAACTCCCACTAGACTCATGTATTAAGTCCCACTAGGTTCGTGTATTAAGTCCCACTAGGTTCGTGTATTAAGTCCCACTAGGTTCGTGTATTAACTCCCACTAGGTTCGTGTATTAACTCCCACTAGGTTCGTGTATTAACTCCCACTAGGTTCGTGTATTAAGTCCCACTAGATTAATGTATTAACTCCCATTAGGTTCGTGTATTAAGTCCCACTAGGTTCGTGTATTAAGTCCCACTAGATTCATGTATTAACTCCCACTAGGTTCGTGTATTAACTCCCACTAGGTTCGTGTATTAACTCCCACTAGACTCATGTATTAAGTCCCACTAGGTTCGTGTATTAACTCCCACTAGGTTCGTATATTAAGTCCCACTAGATTCATGTATTAACTCCCATTAGGTTCGTGTATTAAGTCCCACTAGGTTCGTGTATTAACTCCCACTAGACTCATGTATTAAGTCCCACTAGGTTCGTGTATTAACTCCCACTAGGTTCGTGTATTAAGTCCCACTAGATTCATGTATTAACTCCCATTAGGTTCGTGTATTAAGTCCCACTAGGTTCGTGAATAAAGTCCCACTAGGTTCGTGTATTAACTCCCACTAGGTTCGTGTATTAACTCCCACTAGACTCATGTATTAAGTCCCACTAGGTTCGTGTATTAACTCCCACTAGGTTCGTATATTAAGTCCCACTAGATTCATGTATTAACTCCCATTAGGTTCGTGTATTAAGTCCCACTAGGTTCGTGTATTAACTCCCACTAGACTCATGTATTAAGTCCCACTAGGTTCGTGTATTAACTCCCACTAGGTTCGTGTATTAAGTCCCACTAGATTCATGTATTAACTCCCATTAGGTTCGTGTATTAAGTCCCACTAGGTTCGTGAATAAAGTCCCACTAGGTTCGTGTATTAACTCCCACTAGGTTCGTGAATAAAGTCCCGCTGAACTCATGTATTGTCCCCCCCCCCCCCCCCATACACACACTCACATGCAAAGCAGATATCCAGTCCGGGTTCATCTTGGAGCTCAACGAGAAGAGAATCTCCAACGAGAAGGGATCCATGATGAGTATCTCGGCGTAGTAGCCGTTGCAGAAGAGACGCAGGTCGTCGCTGTTGCACATGTGATACGCCTGGAAGTATCATTAATGGAAAGAGATGAGAGAAAAGAAAGAACGTACACTAGAATCCGGATATAACGACATACCTAGTGACCGGACGTTACTGTGTCGCACTAACCGGGTGAAAAGTAAAATCACAAACACACACACACACACACATACGAAATAAACTGAACACCGCAACACCCAACATACACACACACACACACACATACGAAATAAACTGAACACCGCAACACCCAACATACACACACACACACAGTATATCAACACACCACCGAAATAAAACACACCCAACACACACACACACACACTATCAACACACCACCGAAATAAAACACACCCAACACACACACATACACATCCGAAATAAACTGAACACTGCAACACCCAACACACACACACACAGTATATCAACACACCACCGAAATAAACCACATCGAACACAGACACACATCCGAAATAAACTGAACACTGCAACACCCAACACACACACACTATCAACACACCACCGAAATAAACCACATCGAACACAGACACACATCCGAAATAAACTGAACACTGCAACACCCAACACACACACACTATCAACACACCACCGAAATAAAACACACCCAACACACACACACACATTAGTGACTTGAGTAGTGGCAATCGATCCGGATCTGCAATAACTGCACAAAGGAATATCGCGAATAAAAGTGTTTTTTTTTTGACACTTTCAATCACTTTAAAGGAGATGTACCTGTATGTTAGTGTGCACTTGTGCCAATTTCACACTCTCCCGACACTTTCCGTCGACAAGATCCCACGTGCACATCTCACCCGCCTCCGACGAGCTCACTATGAAGTTGTTATCCTGAAGTGTAAACATATACACATACTAATATTATGCAAAAAAAATTAATACACTGCGCACTCTATATAACGCCATTGAGTGTAAATTGTATAGCGTTATAGGGACTCAGTGTTACATCGACTGACGTTACATGGAGGGAGTACTGTACAAGTGCAAATACAGTATACACTCTATATACACTCGAGTGTAAATTTTATAGCGTTATAGAGAATGGGTGTTAAATCGAGTGATGTTACATGTAGTGTCTGCTGTATAAGTGTAAATACAGTATTAACTCTATATAAAGGCACTCGATTGTACATTTTATAGCGTTATAGGGAATGTTTGCTAAATCGACTGACATTACATGGAGTGTCTGCTGTATAAGTAAATACAGTATACACTCAATATAGACACTCGAGTGTACATTTTATAGCGTTATAGTGAGCCGTTGCTAAATCGAATGACGTTACATGGAGTATTTCTATACAAGTGTAAATACACTCAAAATAACGATTTTAAGTGTGAATTGTATAGCGTTATAGGGAGTGGGTGCTTAATCGAGTGACGTTTCATGTAGTGTCTGCTTTATAAGTGTAAATACAGTATACGCTCTATATAGCGACATTCGATGTAACGACAAAGTCTCTAAAGTGTCGTATTGTCTTCAGTCGACTGGCTTCGGTTGGTTAGGCTGTATTCCATATAACGATTTATATTTCATTTCACGAACTCCATTTAACGACTCTATAAGGGCATAGCAAACACACTCCGTTCAGTTTCGTTACATAGAGTTTCCTTTGGCGAAATCAATTGGCTTTAATTGGTTAAACTTGTATTCCAATGATTTCTCTTAACTCCATTTAACATCTACTCTATAACGCCTTAAAATGCACACTCCCTTCATTGTCGTTATACAGAGTTGACAGTGTATTCTTACATATATTCTTTGAATTTCTCTAGATAAAATCGTGACTCAGATCTAGAATTAATTTCCAACTTGGAATAAAGACCTTTTTTTTACATTTTTTTATGTTTCTTGCCAGTTCTTTTCATATGCCCTGGATTCGGGAACTGGCAGTTAATGTAGAGTCAAAATATCTTTATTAATTAAGGTACATGGGACCATTTTGAATCGTCTCAAATCTAACTCTATTTGTATGCGACCAAGCTGAGAAGAAGCAGGCAAGAAACACGGCTTGGTCAATTGGTAATGGATCCCAGTACACTCTCAAGGTTGGAGCTGGTGCTAATTCATTCCCAAACTTTTTCATCATCAAAATAATCGGACAATTTATAAAACGCTTCTTCTAAAGCCTTCGTTTAAATACTTTGTATACCATAAGTTTATCATTGTTATAGTTAACTATTGATTGATTTTTATAATGACGAAGAGAAGAAAGAAGAAGAAGTGAAACTGGCTTATCACATCAAAAATACAAAGTGGCTTAAGAGGGGCTAAAATGAGGTAGCATAAGAACTCCCGAGGTTCAACATTCTTATAGCCAATAATCTTATCGAGTGTCAATGACGGTTCTACTCAGTAGATTTAGGTACTTCACACAAGAAGAAACCTGCCACTAGGTTGATGGGTAGTCTCTTGCCACCTGGCATTTAATCGGTTAAAAAAAAGTTAAAGAATACTCAAAGGAGAAAAATCCTTGTGTCAACAATAGCTCAGCATCGGGACATCATTTATTATATGAATTGATCGTGTAATATTATTTAATATGAAACTAGCTGATACCGACAAACATTGTTCTGCCAACAAAAATGTCTCTAAAAATGTTGGCCGACTCTCAGTCCAACTCAATACGGCCACAAAATTTCATGAGAATCGGTCGAGCCGTTTCGGAGGAGTAAATGAACAAGCATTTTATATATTAGATGTTAATTTTAAAAGCTATCGAGTCTCTTGCCGATTCTTAGGTAGGTAACTTAAACCAGTCTAAGTGTAATGACAATCCAAGTGTCTCGGGACATACACGAATAAAAGATATTTCAAATTTGATAATATAGATCTGAGATCAGAACAAACTCGGCGTACCTATAATGATTGCCTGCCTTTTCAACTAAAAATATATCGTAATTATAAAACTAAGAATCGAATAAGCACTCGGAAATATTTTGGACTCTTCGTACATATTTTTTTTGTGTGTAACAGGAGGCAATCGAGCAGGCGGTTATTTTTGGGGAAGTGCAAATTTATCAACATCGTAATATACCAATACAAACACATTATTACAAGAATCTAATATTTAGTTTTAAAAAACATCATTGTATATAGCATGGCACTTTTAATGTATAGCTTAATTTTTTTCTTTCTTTCCTTCCTGTCTATTGTTTTGCCAGAAAAATACCTTTTATTGCCTCTATTTTTATCTATCTATTACTAAATTAGTTATGTATCTGTTTTGTTTCCTTGAAATAAATCATTTCAATGGTTTTATATTAAAATTCAAAAAGCTTTAACAAAAAAAAGAAATTGAAGAAAACCTATTATAACATAAAAGAGTTAATAAAAAAGCTTGGGAATGAATTGCCCATAATGTTACAGAACTTTGTAAAATACTGTTCACACTTAAAATTGGTAATCAGGTCTTCCAACCGGTTTATTAGAACCCTCCTAGCTTTTGATATAAGAAATTATCATACAGAAGTGATTGCTGAAATATAGCTATAAGAAAATCGATATTAGAGTTGTCACTTTGATAGCATATCTCAACTTTTCAGCCTCCATAATGTAGAAAAGATATAAATATATTTAAAAAAAAAAGTAATAGAAACCTGAATAATGGATGCTCTGGATAGGCAGGTGACAGGTGCTGTGTGTCCGACGAGCAAACAACGCGGTGTCATCTTCAATGAATCGGGATTCACTTGCCAAATACATATCTGACCATCATAACAACCAGTGACGAGAGTCTTCTGATCTCTCGAAAGGTAAACGGATGATATGCAATGAGTCGGTGCATGCTTCCCCCACAAAACAACAGGAACAATCAAATTTGTTCCAGGCATTACTGGAAAATTGTATGTTTCAGCCAAGTTATGCTAATGTATCGTTAAATTCGTAGTTTGCATAACAAAACCTGAATTGTTTTCAGCAGAACCGCACCTTGTTATATAATTTCGTGTTAACCACTATTTGACACACCCACTGCTGCTATGTCTCAGAATTAAATTAAAACAGTAGTAATATTATTGGAATGTATTTAAAACATTAATTAATTATCACGTACACATTAAGTGTTCGATATTTTCTGATTTATGTATTGACAATTGACATATAAGGTTTACATTTGATCTATCAAAAGTGATAGATGACTCAATTGAAGTTTGTGACTGCAAAGTAAGTCATATAGCAAGAAAATAAAACAATTTAAATGTAATAATAATAAACGTCTTTTTACAATAAAAATAATTTAATCCACTTTAACGTGAATCAACTTCTGATAAACACTCGCAACATGTCATATGTCAAAATCGACATCCACAGAGCAAGGCATGTAATAATTGTGTCTAGCTACTGCTCGCAATGAAAAATTGAAATATAATTAAATACGAGTTAGTAATATTGTCTTATATAAAAGAAAATCTGTTAGATACACTAATTATAACTGAACGATTCGGCTGTAAATTGGTGGATCGGCTTTGAACCAGTAAAATTTATATAAAATTGATAGCAATTTCTTAAATATGAAATTACTTATAAAATTAAATTTATATATATGTAGTAGTATTGTTACAAAATCCTATATGTGAAGAGTTATTTAAATTATTCCCAGTATTTTTTCCTTCGGGTTATAATATACAAAAATGTAATTTAAAAAAAAGACAAAGTACTGATGCATATCTCTCTCAACGATTTTTAAAAAAGGGTTTTATTTAGTAAATAAAACAAAGGACTATACTAGTTGCATATAAACTAAAACTCAAAATATATATTTTTTTATTTAAGTAGGTCTTTATGAGATCACTTTTGTATCAATTCACACGTTCACCGGTTTCGGAAGGCAGTCATCTACCGTACCGAGAAGAACCGACAAAGGACTCGTTAGCTGCTCTTTTTAACCGTTGACAACTAAACTTTATTCACAGTAAAATAGTTAAACATTCGTCGAGCGGACGACTCAAATAAAAACACAAAATATTGCGAAAATATATATTGAACAAAGAAATTTCTATAATCACAAGAAATGTGTGTTACTTAATAACTAAACTGTATCAGAATATTAATAAAAAATCGCCCGCAAATAGCTTGTTTGCTTTTCAAGCAACGAGGTATGGTCATCCTTCGAGCTTTTGAGGGACAAAGGTAGCAAATTCTAGGCGCGTTCCCACAGTAGGAACAGGGGCTTCTGGTACAGAAGGCTACCCTAAGACATCTTGTATCATGACCTTGATATCACGCGTCAAAGTTACGCTGCCGCAGCCAATATTTAATTAATCATTGGTATAAGTATGCCTTTTCAATCAGAATAATCTGTACAAAATTTCATTTATATTTTTAATATAGAAGTTGTCACATTGGACATTAAAGAAATCACAGATAACACGAACAACGTGCAAAATGACACTTGTCATTTTTGACATGACAGTGGGGCCCTTGTATGGGGGTAAAGAACCCGCCATAACGACGCAGTGCTGCCAACTTTTGAACGCACGCTTTAGGCGGGAAAAATAGTAATTGTCATTTGTGAAATAAATTAGGTGATTTTTATTGCTTTACCCTCACACACATTGGGGGCCACGTATAATTGACACGGCTGTAGCTACGCCCCTGTGTCAGTCATCGAGTCACTAACACTTCCCGGTAGAACTACCACAAAAGTATTTATTTGAAGAATGGCATAAGAGAGGTAGCTCGGCTACGCTGGTTCTCTTATAACCCCTTCGAACGTCCGTCTTCAAAACTCCACCTAATCTCAAGACTTACTTCTTTCTATTGTTAGCTTCGCTAAATTTCAATACGGATTTATTTTAATGACAATATTTGAATGTTGTTAACGATTGTTTATCCAATGCATTTAGAAAAGAAAGAAAGAAAATATGTTTATTTGGACGGACACACACAACATCACAATAAATTATAAGTACAAAATTAAAATTAACTAAAAATAAACACATTGCATTGTTGCAAGTGGCGCGGGCGTGCGCCAAATGGGGTGGCGGTGCTGCTCAGCATTTGTGTGGAACATAGTATTCCACACCACTGATCTTCAGCAGCCCCCCCCCATTTGTCGCGAACCGCTGCACAGCGCCAAGTGTTAAGAAAGGGTTGTCGTTTTGATGCAAAAAATTGTTGGGGCCAATCGGAGGGGTTCTTGGGGAGCGCGGAGTTTCCGGTGATGGAAGACAGATAGAAAATGATTTTGTGATATTTGAAAAGGAAATTAACATTCGTTTTGTGATAATATGTTACGAATTATAGTCAATACAGCGTTTACTCAATCAGTTATTTTCTACAACACGTCTATTGATATTATTGACTTCCTGATTGGTCGACGCGTGGATGAAACGCGAGTCGAAAGACGCGGGAAAGATGTAAAAAACAAAATGGCGACGTTGTGAAAAAGATTTGGCGGGTTTTTATTGTGTTTAGATAGATTGATTGATTTTGAGATAAGTATATTGTACTCTCACAATCTATACTTATAATAAGAAAGTAAAAATCGAATGTCTGTACATTAAATATTTTTCCAAAAAACTGAAAGGACAGGAAATTAAAGAAGAGTCATGGAAACTAAAAAAAACCATTTTTGGAATTCTTGTCAGTCTGTCTGTCTGGTACGTTATAACCAGAAAACTACTAAACGGATTTGAACGCGGTTTTCACAGTTGCATTACATATAATCGGTTAAGTGAAAAAAATATTGATTGATTAGTTATTTATTGTTAAATATGTTCTAATATAAGTTAATCTTAATATTAAAACTTATGAGAGGTAACAAAAATAACAAATAACGCGGTTGAAGTGTTGAACAATGTGCTCGATAGATGGCGCTGATGAAATTCGTCATCAACCTAGATCTCGGTATTGAGATGCTCCATTGTGTAATGACTATCATGCAGTTCAGCAAGCTACATCATCCCTGAGTAGCACAGGCCATATATAATTCCAATTGTAACAAGATTTTAGCCCGTGAAAGAAAGCCCCGTCGAGATCATTAAAAAACGCTATATACTTAATCAAATTACACGTGGGCGAAGCCGCGGGCGGAAAGCTAGTTTGGAATAACACAACTACCAGGATATGGAACGAGTTTTGAACCATCTTTAATCTTATGTTTTTTTTTTATTTTTATTTACATATTTTGCACCAGTCCAATTCATCGTATATATTCATTTCATTTGAAAAATATTGCTTATTACAAAGTGTGTTAAAAAACAAGAAAATGAGAGCTGTGGGGGGGGGCGGACACGCTGGGGGGACACGCGGGGGGTGGGCACACGTGGTAAATGTTTTCCCGCCATAAAATAACGCGCCATAATTTAACTAGTACGTACTAGTGTGCATTAATTTGTTTTAAATCTAAATTTATTAACGATTAACGATTAATATTGACCAATCTTTATTCAATTTAAGTAAATACGTAACCTTCGAGGTGTAATCCCGCCATAAATATTATTTTTTTCTATTAAAAACGATTTATATATAATCTAAATATATTGTATAAGAAAATTTATATCTGATATTAATAATTTGCATTGTTAGCCTAGTGGCTCAATCGGTACGCCGAATTGGCGGGAAAGCCCGATAACGCCCCAAGCCGGTCCACAGACAATCAAATTTGACAAAATATATTCACTTTTTTGATAGGTAAAGACAATTTTGTAGAAAGAAATTTTGTAAGAAACTCTCCGCCTCTCAAAACTCAAGATATCTTCATTCAAGTAGATGTTAAGAACACTTTTGAATCGTCATTAACACTACCACCGGTTCGGAAGGCGTCTACCGAGAAGAACTGGCAAGAGACTCGACAGCTGCACATTTTAAATAAAATAATGAGCTGGTTGTCCTCTCATATTAAGTATAAGTTTACGAACGGTTCTAAAACCTGCAAAAGTTTGATTGATTTAAAAAAAAAATACACAAAACTAAAACAAATTTAAAGAGACCAGCCCCTGTGGCAGAGCACCCACAATGCTGGCATTTACTCGATGTATCGCGATGCTCACACGCTGAGCGAGGAAACCACCAGCTCTTGGTACACCGGTGCTGACATAGGCCTAATTAATTCCTTAATAAGCGCCTGAAATTAATAATAAATGCAAATTCACACAGCACCAATATTTGGTTTTCGCCAACTTGTAATGACTGGTCTGTCTTTGTGTTTCCATGCTAATAAGTCTTCCTGGTACAGTCTGGGTGTACTGGGGTATTGTGCTCACTATAACGTGTGCCCCATATAACCCATAAGTGAAGGTTTTTTTTTAAAATTAATATAAATTCTGACGCTGGTGCATGGTGGTACCATGGTGGTACTCCACCACCTTACTGTGAAACATGCTTAACGATTTAAAGGCGTAGAGTCTCTTGCCAATTCCTCTCGTCAGCTCTACACCCTCGATTTGGGAACAGTGAGTAAATGTAGAGTCGAAATTGTTTTAAACTTATTTTAGGTATTTATTTGTTCACACTCTAAACTCAAACTCAAAATATCTTTTATTCAAGTAGGTCTTAAGACACTTTTGAATCGTCATTAACACCACCACCGGTTCGGAAGGCATCTACCGAGAAGAACCGGCAAGAAACTCGATAGCTGCTCTTTTAAAATGAACAATTAATACAAAATTGTGCTACTGACAATTAAAATAACAAAGCATTGTGAGGCTACTCAAGAATTGAACTGTCCCGATGCTGAGCCAATTGCCCGACACATTAAAGGGATCTCTTAAACAGTAGAAGTAGATGATGTTTATACATATAAGAGCAACGTGCGGCCTTATCACTAATAAGCGATCTCTTCCACACAAAAGTATAATAATAAATATTTTGTTGACGATTCATAAGTGTGCCTTAGTTACCTATGTTGAATAAAGATATTTTTGATTTGAGCCATAGAACGTGCTGTTCCATGGACTCACAGCGTCCACACTCCTCTGGAGCTTCATTTAAGTGACAGCAGCAACTATTGTTTTCACCAAGTTAGAGACAGTGGTTGCTTCTGCCACCTGCTACTTCCATGTTAATAATTCTTTGTTTGTGATAGCTTATTTTTATGGTTTTTTTTTATAGTGAAACTTAGTTTAGAATACATCTCTTAACATATGGATTGTTATGACTAGTATTTGTTTTTATTGTGATCTGTGTATGTTTCCTTAATATATATACTGGCAGGTGGTCATCATCAGACAATACTGTACCCATCATGGCTGCTGAGCGGACGAGGTGAATTGAGAACCACGCAATTACAATTATTATTATCAAGAAATATGACACAGAATTGTGATCAGCACTTTATAATGAATTGGGGCACAGTGACACTCTCCACGTGTCGCTTGGATGCGATGCGAACGGATCCAGATCCTCCGATGATCGTGGGATCTCCTCCGTTCCAACGCTGCACGCCAAGTGAGCTCCGGAGTTGCGTCAGAGTGGAGAAACGTCAACCCACCATTTTCATTCTTGATGTTTCTTGACAGCCAGCTTCTCGGCAGCATCCATCACCTGACGAAATCAGAGCAGAAGCTTTGGTCAGAGCATTAAATTTCGTATAAAAGAAGAAAGTTTAAGGGTTTTCTTTTTATGTGAGACGAGGCAAACGAGCAGGCTGGGCACTATGAGTGATGTGGAGGAGGCTTAAGTGGGTTGCCGGCCTTTAGGGGAGAGGATTATAAAGTATTTGTTAGGGGGGGACAGGGAGGGAGAGGGAATGAGGAGAAATGGAATATTAGCAAGGGTTAGAGAAGTAGACTGGGGGAGGGGAGAGGTGAGTACCGGAAGACATTTGATGCAACATCTGATGGATAATACAAAATAACCTTCCTCTAGTTAGGTAGCAGAACCTCGCTCCCAGAGTCCAGGGACGAGCTGCAGACATGAGACAGCCTGCCGACTATCTAGAGCTACTGCTGAGATGATGATTCAAAGGCGACGACAGAGCAGGTGGAAAAAAAGAAAAGGTCAAAGTACAAAAGTCTTTCCTCAAACTATGTTTTTTTTTTCTTTTGGGGTAGAGACTTTTGGAGCATGGGGGTGCAAGTGCACAGGCGCTTATTAAGGAATTAAGTTGGCCTAAGTCAGCACCGGTGATCCAAGAGCTGGTGCTTTCCTCGCTCAGCATATAAGCATCGCGATACAGCGAGGTAATTCCACCAGGATTGTGGGTACTCCAAGGTACCGAACTTTTAAAATTTGTTTTAGTTTTGTGTTTTTGTTTTATTTTAAGTTACTTATATTGGTTAGGTGATCTAAAGTTGACTGTTCGTTATTTTTGCATGTACGCTATTTAACAATATAAAAATCTGCTGTCAATGTCACAAATTTGGCGGGAATATTGTTTATTAAAAGGCTGCCTTTATTACCAGAAGTAAATCAAAGGAGTATTAACGACGAAAAAAAAGAATCTAATCAAAAATGTCACACCAAATTAGACATTATTAACACGGCCTCATACAGATTTAATATCTATATTACCTCTTGTTTTGTTATTAAAGCAACCCCATAAGCAAGAAAGAGACGGAATGAAAAATGTCGTCTATGGAGGCCACGTTTGAATTTCGAAGCGAGCTCCGTCCAATGCCATTCGTTTCAGCCATCTTGTTGTCATTGGTCGGACGACCTCCGTACCGTGAAGCGGCTTACGAAAAAAATCAATGTTGCATCGTGCAGTTTACGTATGAACGACAACGATAGTGTCGCTGAATGTGTGCCGTGATGGATTTATTGGTACGGGGGTATTGTGTTTTCGTGTCTCCCGATCGCCCGTCGGCCGCCATTACACAGCGAGTCACGCTATAAGTTTGTGCTATTGGAGCATTTTTATACAATTAAAACTATATTATATTAGAGGGATCATCTGATTAGCTTTAGGTAAGTCTATTCTGTGTTATATTATAAATTAATAATAAAAATAACATCTTGCAAAACTTATCTCGTCCGTTAATACTGTTAATAATAAGTTTTGCCGCGTACATTTAATTATTAACAAATTGTGTTTCGTTAGATACATTGGAAATTTAATTTTATTATTTTTGTACTTAAATATTCATATATGTATATATAATGTGTACATTATGATATATAACTGTATAATAATTATGTTGAGTTATATCAACGATAATCTGTGATATCGAATAACAACTGTTTTGATCTCTCTTTCTAACGCATTGTAATCTAATATGGCCGTCTCGCTCGCGCGTTCTACTTATTTATAGTTTGGTGGAGACTTGTACCAAGTCTATGGCGGCTCATAAATTTTGATAGAGATGTGATATTTGTCGATAAACACTATCGACAAACATCGTACCTGTAGATTTTTATGTTGTATAGGTATATTTAAAAATTATCAATATTTTGTTACTTGCCTAAATCGAAAATACGTAAATTCATTGTTTTCTAGGATTTTATTTAAAATATTACGTTGTGTTATCTCTCATCTTTTTATACAATTGTGAATCAAACCGTTAAATACATATACCAATCTACGATTTATTTATTGTCTATTGTTTAACACATTTAACAGATTTCGTATACAAAGAACCATAAATTATCGACACCAAAAATAAAAACATCGACACACGATCACATCACTGGAACGAAAATAAAATGTCCGCAGTCACTAGGAAGCGACTAAAAGATAACACACCCGTTCAATCCAATTTGAACCTTATCCCAATACAATAAGACACACAGTACAATGAAACATTCAATACGCTGTTAAATCACATTCATAGAATTGTAGTCTTTATTAAGAACGGGATAAAGTTACTTTTCGCATTGGGTTCGTATGGAATTTTTAATTGGTACCGAAACACGTTTCGCCGATTTGAATTTAGAATGCGAGGGTGCGCGAGAGAGACGGGCTGTGTGCGAGCGGGACGGTGTGCTTGAGGTCGCACGTGTCAAAGGAATGCGAACTCTGCGCACACAGAACTGGGCGTAATTTTAATTTTTTTTTGTTGTTATAGATATGTTACCGGTTTATAATCAAGTTGTTCACAGAGGTATGTATACAACACACAACACACAACACACCTTTTTTTAATAAACGGTTAAAACCGGATATAACGACATTCGATTGTTACTGTGTCGTAATAACCGGGTGTTATAGCAAACTTGTGTAATCAAAGTCGCTAAAACCGTTTAATCGTTAGCGATGTCGTTATATGTGAATTCTGGTGTATTTAAATACCTAATTGTCCCTTTATAAAGCCCGAATTAGATAGAAAACAAAATTTTTGACACGCGTAGGGGGCCAATAGAAACTTTGCCTTAAGTTTGTTATCCCTGGCCGCCATTTTGTTTATTAATATAGATATTGACACATTCACTGGTGCGTGGTTGCTGATCTTTACAACCGTACCTGGCGATTTAATCCGGAGTGTTTCTTGCCAGTTCTTCTCTACGACCTTGTTAAACTTTTGTTTTTTGACGATTCATAAGTGTATCATAGTTAAGTACGAATAAAGATATTTTTGTAATTTGAATGAAATTTGATTCAAAAGTGTCTTTATTTATTTATTTTACACTTTATCGCACTTAAACACTAGAAGCAAATGACGTCAACAGATGTTAGTACATATAAGAGCGACGGGCGGCCTTATCGCTAAAAAGCGATCTCTTCCAGACAACCCACCTACCCCAACACTTGACCCACCACCAGACAACCCATTCAGTGTCTTTACCTACTTGAATAAAGATATTTTGAGTTCGATACATGCAGGTTATGTTATTATATGAGTTTTTGACGATTCGTGAAGTGAAGTTATAACGCAAGAAGTATCTCCGTAAGGGTTTGCGTCATCATTGCCTATCTCACGATTACCACTCATACAAAAACAACACTTCGCTGATATGCGCCAGCTTTTATTTTCACTATCAGCCGTCGTGAACCATCTTTTATAATTCTGACATGTCAGCACTTATTCTTCACACCACAGACCGCGTATTGAAATGACAGATGACATTTGACAGCGTAATAGACTTGAAGTAATTCAACTTATGTTTTTTAACTTTAGGTCAATTAAATAATTCCCGAACTCAATTATTCTAGTTATTTTAATATTACTGGTTGTTGTTACGCTGATATTTTAATAAAGGTTTTTTGATTTTATGGCTTAAAGATAGGACTTTATATACGGTATATCAAATTGTGATTATCATAGTCCCAATACGAGAAATGAGGATGAGCTTTGCTGTTCCCGTAAAGCTCCATAAAGTTGGTTCAAAGTGCAATGTGTACGCCTCTATAACATAATACCAAACAGTTTAACTGTCAGTTAATTAAAAAAGTAGTTAAACAGAAGCTTTGAATGTATGAGCACCAGCTTAGCCTCTCAATCAACCGAGCCGAGTTTCTTGCCTGCTTCTTCTCAGCTTGGTCGCGTACGAACAGGCGTAGAGTTAGATTTAAGACTAAGACTAAGACTAAGAATAAAGATATTTTCTGTTGGAATTTGATAAATCTAATTCTATGCCCGTTTTTACGCAAGAGAAGAAGCAAGAAACTAAGCTTGTGTGTTTGGTGACGATCCAATGTAGTGGTCTATAAAGAAATTTATTCTCGAACTATTCAATCAAAACAGACATTTAAAAAAAACCTCTGTTTTAAAAGCTTCTTCTGCTTAAATCTTCACTGTCAGGTCTGATTGGCTCTGTTCGTTATATGTCAAAATATCTTTATTCAAGTAGAACCGATACACTTTCGACAGAGTGAGAAACTCGATAGCTCTTTTCTCTATCACAAACCCATTATTAACACAGATTACGTATAGTAATAAAAAAAAAGAAACGAAATATGGTTAAAACATATATTTTAAGAAACTAGCTGAAAAGATATAACTGAAGGGTATAACTGATTGAATGTCGCTACAAATTATCGAGCGGGGATGAAAAATGATTGAATTATTAAAAATGGCGCTGAAAAATAGGTGTTCGTGATGAAAAGGCGAAAAAAATAGGTATTTATCGGTTGGGGGTATGGGAAATAGGTGGCCGATTCTCATACCTACTGAATACGCGTATAAAAATTGGTGAAAATCGGTCGAGCCGTTTCGTAGGATATTTTATATACAAGAGTATTATGTGAATTTAATGTCTCTTTTAAAAGTCTTCTAACTCTTGTGTAGCCAATGCTAAAATATATGTAAATATACACTTATGAACCGTCAACAAAATAAGTTTTAAATTTTCGATTCTACATTCTGGCGGACGAGAAGAACTGGCATGAGACTCTCCGCCACTCCTGTCATGTAACATAATATGAATTAAAAAGAGCAGTTTTCGAGTCTCTTACTCTTTGTGGTAGATCTACCTTTGGTAATGACGATTCAAAAGTGTCTTAAGACCTACTTGAATAGTGATATTTTGAGTTTGAGAGGTGGGGAGTCTCTTGCCGGTTCTTCTCAGTAGATGCCTTCCGAACCGGTGGTAGTGTTAATTAGGATTCAAAAGTGTCCCAATTTCTACTAAAGATATTTTGAGTTTGAGTTTTGTCTATGACATATGTAGGATTAAAAGAGTGGCGGAGATATTTGAAGTCAAAATATCTATATTCCTTAAGGTAGATAAGACCATTTTGAATCGTCTTAAATCTAAGTGATTCTACGCCTGTTCGTACGCGATCAGGCTGAGAAGAAGCAGGCAAGAAACACGGCTTGATTGATTGGTAATGGATCCTACACTTATAGCAAGGCTAAGCTGGAGCTATGCTGGATAAATATATTTTGAGTGTACAGTTACATTCTGTTTTCAGATGTACCACCACTGGTCATCAATCCCCACAACCCACCACCATGGATCAAAAACACAACAGCACAAATTGTCTACATACAAAACTACCCGCAACCGTATCACGACCAAACCATGTATTTACAACAATACACACAAAATCCAATGTGTGTGAATGTCGATTCGCGTTTATCAAATCAAATGTACCCACATAACGATAAAAACTACACGCAAACACGTCCGGTGCGACGTAACAGACACACATACACACCGAGACATCACACTCAGGGAACGATAGACAATAGAGCAAATGTTAATACCAATTACGCTATAAAATATACAAATGATATCGCTAGAGGTAATAACACAATGACACACTCGGAAAAAGCCCAATTGGGGGCTGGTCACAAATATAATACACCAAACCTTATATCCAATATGTATTTGGATAATGGATGTATAAGAAAAAACCTCGTATCTAATACGCCAAGCATAAATATGCCAAAAACATTTAGTCCAGAAGCGAAAGTTGTAAATGTTATGGATAAAACGTGGCAATCCATTGGCGCGAATGGATTGAATAATGCAACGAATGGTGTTACATATGTAAATGGATTAGTTCTATGCAATGCGCCAAACTTAAATATACGACAAACATTAAGTCCAGAAGCGAAAGTTGTAAATGTTATGGATAAAACGTGGCAATGTATTGATGCAAATGGAATTAATAATGCAACAATTGGTATTGTGGCAAATGTAAATGGATTGGTCGTATCCAATGCGCCAAGCTTAAATACACCAAAACCATTTACTCCAGAAGCAAAAGCTGTGAATGCAATGGATAAAGCTTTGCAATCCATTGGCGCAAGTGTTATGACAAGTGTAAATGGATTGGTCGTATCCAATGGGCCAAGCTTAAATACACCAAAATCTTCTGGAGTAATTACTCCAGAACCAAACGCTGCAGTTCCAAATGTAATAGATAAAACACAATCCACTGGTGCAAACGGTGTGACCAATGTTAACATTGTCGTTCCGAACAAAATAGACAATTCAGTGAACGTTAAACGACGCGATACGAATGCAAGTTCACATATAAATCCAAACGAACATCTAAACGAGAAACGTAAACGTGAAACTCGACCGGACGTGACTCGTGTTAATCCGGTTAAACGAAACACAGTGTTCACGCAAGCTAGGGGTAGGCAGCTAAAGAAAATGCGGGAAAATGGTGTGGAAAATGTGAAAACCGCTGTGAAATCGCGTATGAGCGACGTATTGACGCACGTGTTGGATGGTTATGTGATTCAGGAGTCGAACGTCGCGTTTCCAGTGAGTATAGAGACACGACCGTGTCGTTAGTGCGTCGCCGGCCCTTTTAATTGTATTGTTTGCAGATCTGCAAACCGGCGGTCGAAAGGACGGTTCGTCTCAGTGTCGACGCGTTTAAGGACTTGGACGATGAGATACCCTCAATTGCGATTGTGAAGGAACGATTGAAAATCGAATCGGATAAGGGGAGGGTAGACGCGAAATGTTTGGACGCGCTAAAAGGTTATACCTACCCTCATTTTTTGTTGTTGTTAATGTTTGAATTCTACTAATCACAAGATATTGCATTCATTTGTAAACAAAAGCATCAAAATCGGTTCAGTGTGTGGGTACTTTCAAATTACACTATAAATATATAAATGACAGTTTTTCAGAAAAACTTTCATCCCCCCTTTCAACCCTTTCAGCTCTTTTTTAAAATTCAAAACTAGCTTATGCCCTTCCCTAAGGTTTCGTTTATGTCTATACCAAATCTCATCAAAATTGGTTCAGTAGTTTAAGCGTGAAACCATTTGTAATATTACTATGGATTTGCAGGTAGTCCATTCGATTGCGTTCCAAGAGCCGACGTCAAGAATTGGACGGTAAGTCGTCGGTCCTTTGAAATGTTCTATTCGCTTTTAGTTTTGGGTTTGGGTCATTTAAAGCTTCAAGTTTGGGGGGGGGGGGGGGGCTGACGCCACCCTCCGGCCGCCATCTTGGATCGTGGTGAAAGCACTTTTCACACAATATCTCAGAAGATGTATAATAAAATATGGAAAAAGTATAAAATGTATAGAAAAACCTTCTTTTTTAGCTTATAACTTCTTTATTTTTTGATTTAGGCCAAAATTAAATAATACATTTTTGTAGGCGAGACGATTTGCTACAAATTGTGACGTCACGAATTTCTTGTGACACGCACGGTTTCCGAGATATTGCGCAAAACGTGTTTTCACCCCCTTTTCCAAGATGGCGACCTCACATACTTGAAGTCAAGCTTCCATTGACCCCCCCACACGTGTACCATAACTCAATGGACTAACGCGTTAAATCGTCTTAGACCGAACAACTCACCAACCACTTGTCGGCCGGTGGTTGGGGCGTGACGTCATCCGCCCTCCGCGACCACGAGATCGACGGCGAGTCACTTCTGCTCGTGTCGAAGCACCAGTTGGTCGCGATCGGTGTGAGGGAGGAGCACGCCGACGCCATTTTGGCATTCGTCAGTGGTTGTAGATGAGGCTGTCCTCCTTATCCTATCCGTCTCAATGTTCCCCTAAGGGGAGGGTCCCTTTTAATCCTATCACTCCTTTTACCTCTTCCCCTTTTCCTCCTCAAACTCCCCCCCCCTTAAATCTTACCTCCTCCCCTTTGCGTCGTTCCCTATGCCCTTTAAATCCTTCCCCTCCCGTTTATATCCCCTCATTCTCCTTTTCCCATTTGCGTCCCTTCCTTATATACATCTTATCAAATCCTTCCCCATTGCTTGTTATCTTTCCTCTGTAATTCTTCTTTACTCTTCCCTATCCCCCCCCCTCTCATTTTAAATATTCCCCTTTCCTTTTATACCCCTCCCTTCCGTTTCCCCTTTTCCTTGTTCTCTACCTCCCTCCTCCCATCCCTTTTAATCACACCTCTTTCCCACTAAGCCCTTCCCCTTTTAAACGTAATCCCTCCCCTCCCAACCATCACCTCAAAGGCGACACACTTTTGTAAATAATTGTCTACACACACACACACACAGAGAGAAAGAGACACAGAGTCTCTGTCTCTGTGTGTCTCTCTCTCTCTCTCACACACAAGAATGTATATAATACAAGAAATCGATCCTTAAATGGAACAAGAAATAATAAAGACACTTATATCAGTATTTATTGTTTTTTTTTTTTCAAAACACAGTCAAACTGACAGTTAGCCATGACTTGGTCAAAATTTCGGGTAGAATTTGACCCGACGTGAAATGAGAACGGCTGGGTAGGTACAAAATTTGTTTATTAAAGCTTAATGTTACATGACGTGGTTAGGCGCCGGTGTCCCTCATCATACATATATATATAGACATAATTCGATAAATCCACTCGTAATCATAACTTCAGCGATGCGGTGGCGACCTATATTTTTTTTTTTTCAAATTTATAATAAAAAATTACACCCGGGATCCCGGGTTCGATGCCCCGGCTCGACATTCGGTTTTGTTTTTTTTTTTTTTTAATTATTAACGAAGCTTAAGAGCTTTAATAAGCTCAATTTGAGCTCGTCCCAATGATCAGAACACGCCCTTCGCCTTGCAATTGGCCGCGAACTTTCTCACGTGCACAATGTAATCCAACATGACGGTCGCGAACGCCGCGTCCAACACGAACTGAGGGATTTTACCTGCAAAAGACATTTATATATAGTGTTAAGTAAGTTTACATTTGATTTATAAACGCCGCTAAGTCATAAATAATAGCGCCATCTAGTGTTAAGTTTACATTTGATTTATAAACGCCGCTTAGTCATAAATAATAGCGCCATCTAGTGTTAAGTTTACATTTGATTTATAAACGCCGCTTAGTCATAAATAATAGCGGCATCTAGTGTTAAGTTTACATTTGATTTATAAACGCCGCTAACTAAGAAGGAAAAGCGCCATCTAGTGTTTATAAGTTTACATTTGATTTATAAACGCCGCTAACCAATATGAAATAGCGCCATCTAGTGTTGTGTATGTAACATATGATTTAAAACAAACGCTAATTCATAAGTAGCGCTAATGTTACATAGATATATGCAAAAATGTGTTCATTTGTAAAAAGCGCTAGTTGTCAGATCAGTTACTTATTGGAATAGCCTAAAACTAAGATACATCTGGATTTATTAGTCAACCCAATCCATACTAATATTGTAATTGCGAACGCTCTCACGCATAAACTGCTGAACCGATTTTAATGAAATTTGGTATGGAGATGGATTGGACTTTAGGGAAAGTTATAGGCTGGGTTTTAGTTTTAAAAAATTGGGTTTTAGGGGATGAAAGTTTGTGTGACCGATTTTCCATTTTCCCTTCGTATTTAAAAGGAGGTGTATGGGAGGTGTCAGATTCGCCGCGTGTCACCTGACACATGCCGTCAGAGTGGGAATGGCGGCGCCACCGTCACCAACTCACCCTTGAGATCGGCGCACATGAGCCACTGGAACAGAGTCTGCTCCTCTCTGCCGGTCCCCGTTTGGACCTGTTTGGGGCTCAGGCACCAACAACCCACTTTGTTGTGTCCCCTGCGGAAATCGGCTTTTTAAGTAAGAAATCGGTTTTCATAATTAATAAATCATGTCTTTTTAAATTCGATTGAAAAACCGTCTTTTTATAATCATATTACCGGTTTCAATCAGCGGTTTTTGTTAAATAATCGGTTTTCCCAACTCGTACCATTCTTTTTACATATAATTGAAAAATCGTCAATCTTAAATGAATAATCGGTTTTTATGAACGAAAGCTAAGATTTCAAGTATAAGTGAAAAAATCGGTTTTTTGAAAAACCGGTAACTAAAAAAAAAACCGGTTTTGTCCGACCACCACACCCACCTGACCATGTCCCTGTGCGGCGGATACCCCGGCACCGTGACGCTGACTCCGCTGCTGATGAAGCACTGCGGCGTCGTCGCGTCCGTCACTCTGCCGTCACCGTCCAGCGCCGCCATCCGCCGCAGGATGACGAAGTCGCGCGGCGCGATGATGCCCCGGCCCCCGCCCGCCGTCACCTGGTACGACAGGTCCACGCCGGGACCGACTTCCTGGACGCAAAACTCACTGAAGACGCACCGATTGTGGCAAACACATGTCGAGTGTGTGTAAAAGTGTGTCTATGTGTGTGAAAGTGTGTGTGAAAGTGTATCTATGAGTGTGTGTAATAATAGTTTACACACACTTGTATAATGGTGTGCGATTTACATAAATGAAATATAAACAGAATACAACAGTGTGTGTAAAAGTGTGTCTTTGTGTGTGTATATAGAGACGGGCTGTGTGCGAGCGGGACGGTGTGCTTGAGGTCGCACGTGTCAAAGGAATGCGAACTCTGCGCACACAGAACTGGGCGTAATTTTAATTTTTTTTGTTGTTATAGATATGTTACCGGTTTATAATCAAGTTGTTCACAGAGGTATGTATACAACACACAACACACCTTTTTTAATAAACGGTTAAAACCGGATATAACGACATTCGAGGGTTACTGTGTCGTAATAACCGGGTGTAATAGCAAACTTGTGTAATCAAAGTCGCTAAAACCGTTTAATCGTTAGCGATGTCGTTATATGTGAATTCTGGTGTATTTAAATAACTAATTGTCCCTTAATAAAGCCCGAATTAGATAGATAACGAAATTTTTGACACGCGTAGGGGGTCAATAGAAACTTTGCCTTAAGTTTGTTATCCCTGGCCGCCATTTTGTTTATTAATATAGATATTGACACATTCACTGGTGCGTGGTTGCTGATCTTTACAACCGTACCTGGCGATTTAATCCGGAGTGTTTCTTGCCAGTTCTTCTCTACGACCTTGTTTAATTTGACAGTAAATGTTGAGTCGTAAGGTTTTGTTTTTTGACGATTCATTAGTGTATCATAGTTAAGTACGAATAAAGATATTTTTGTAATTTGAATGAAATTTGATTCAAAAGTGTCATTATTTATTTATTTATTTAACACTTTATCGCACTTAAACACTAGAAGCAAATGACGTCAACAGATGTTAGTACATATAAGAGCGACGGGCGGCCTTATCGCTAATAAGCGATCTCTTCCAGACAACCCACCCACCCCACCACTTGACCCACCACCAGACAACCCACCCAGTGTCTTTACCTACTTGAATAAAGATATTTTGAGTTCGATACATGCAGGTTATGTTATTATATGAGTTTTTGACGATTCGTGAAGTGAAGTTATAACGCAAGAAGTATCTCCGTAAGGGTTTGCGTCATCATTGCCTATCTCACGATTACCACTCATACAAAAACAACACTTCGCTGATATGCGCCAGCTTTTATTTTCACTATCAGCCGTCGTGAACCATCTTTTATAATTCTGACATGTCAGCACTTATTCTTCACACCACAGACCGCGTATTGAAATGACAGATGACATTTGACAGCGTAATAGACTTGAAGTAATTCAACTTATGTTTTTTAACTTTAGGTCAATTAAATAATTCCCGAACTCAATTATTCTAGTTATTTTAATATTATTTGTTGTAGTTACGCCGATTTTTTAATAAAGGTTTTTTGACTTTATGGCTTAAAGATAGGGCTTTATATACGGTATATCAAATTGTGATTATCATAGTCTCAATACGAGAAATGAGGATGAGCTTTGCTGTTCCCGTAAAGCACCATAAAGTTGCATCAAAGTGCAATGTGTACGCCTCTATAACATAAATCCAAACAGTTTAACTGTCAGTTAATTAAAAAAGTAGTTAAACAGAAGCTTTGAATGTATGAGCACCAGCTTAGCCTCTCAATCAACCGAGCCGTGTTTCTTGCCTGCTTCTTCTCAGCTTGGTCGCGTACGAACAGGCGTAGAGTTAGATTTAAGACGATTCAAAATGGTCCCATGTACCTTAATGAATAAAGATATTTTCTGTTGGACTTTGATAAATTGCCCGTTTTTACGCAAGAGAAGAAGCAAGAAACTAAGCTTGTGTGTTTGGTGACGATCCAATGTAGTGGTCTATAAAGAAATTCATTCTCGAACTATTCAATCAAAACAGACATTTAAAAAAAACCTCTTTTTTAAAAGCTTCTTCTGCTTAAATGTTCACTGTCAGGTCTGATTGGCTCTGTTCGTTATATGTCAAAATATCTTTATTCAAGTAGAACCGATAGACTTTCGACAGAGTGAGAAACTCGATAGCTCTTTTCTCTATCACAAACCCATTATTAACACAGATTACGTATAGTAATAAAAAAAAAGAAACGAAATATGGTTAAAACATATATTATAAGAAACTAGCTGAAAAGATATAACTGGAGGGTATGACTGATTGAATGTCGCTACAAATTATCGAGCGGGGATGAAAAATGATTGAAATATTAAAAATGGCCGTGAAAAATAGGTGTTCGTGATGAAAAGGCGAAAAAATAGGTATTTATCGCTTGGGGGTATGGGAAATAGGTGGACGATTCTCATATCTACTGAATACGCGTATAAAAATTGGTGAATTTCGGTCGAGCCGTTTCGTAGGATATTTTATATACAAGAGTATTATGTGAATTTAATGTCTCTTTTAAAAGTCTTCTAACTCTTGTGTAGCCAATGCTAAAATATATGTAAATATACACTTATGAACCGTCAACAAAATAAGTTTTAAATTTTCGATTCTACATTCTGGCGGACGAGAAGAACTGGCATGAGACTCTCCGCCACTCCTGTCATGTAACATAATATGAATTAAAAAGAGCAGACATCGAGTCTCTTACTCTTTGTGGTAGATCTACCTTTGGTAATGACGATTCAAAAGTGTCTTAAGACCTACTTGAATAGTGATATTTTGAGTTTGAGAGGTGGGGAGTCTCTTGCCGGTTCTTCTCAGTAGATGCCTTCCGAACCGGTGGTAGTGTTAATTAGGATTCAAAAGTGTCCCAATTTCTACTTGAATAAAGATATTTTGAGTTTGAGTTTTGTCTATGACATATGTAGGATTAAAAGAGTGGCGGAGATATTTGAAGTCAAAATATCTATATTCCTTAAGGTAGATAAGACCATTTTGAATCGTCTTAAATCTAAGTGATTCTACGCCTGTTCGTACGCGACCAGGCTGAGAAGAAGCAGGCAAGAAACACCGCTTGATTGATTGGTAATGGATCCTACACTTAAAGCAAGGCTAAGCTGGAGCTATGCTGGATAAATATATTTGGAGTGTACAGTTACATTCTGTTTTCAGATGTACCACCACTGGTCATCAATCCCCACAACCCACCACCATGGATCAAAAACACAACAGCACAAATTGTCTACATACAAAACTACCCGCAACCGTATCACGACCAAACCATGTATTTACAACAATACACACAAAATCCAATGTGTGTGAATGTCGATTCGCGTTTATCAAATCAAATGTACCCACAGAACGATAAAAACTACACGCAAACACGTCCGGTGCGACGTAACAGACACACATACACACCGAGACATCACACTCCGGGAACGATAGACAATAGAGCAAATGTTAATTCCAATTACGCTATAAAATATACAAATGATATCGCTAAAGGTAATAACACAATTACACACTCGGAAAAAGCCCAATTGGGGGCTGGTCACAAATATAATACACCAAACCTTATATCCAATATGTATTTGGATAATGGATGTATAAGTAAAAACCTCGTATCTAATACGCCAAGTATAAATATACCAAAAACATTTAGTCCAGATGCTAAATCGGTAAATGTTATGGATAAAACGTGGCAATCCATTGGCGCGAATGGATTGAATAATGCAACAAATGGTGTTACATATGTAAATGGATTAGTTCTATGCAATGCGCCAAACTTAAATATACGACAAACATTAAGTCCAGAAGCGAAAGTTGTAAATGTTATGGATAAAACGTGGCAATGTATTGATGCAAATGGAATTAATAATGCAACAATTGGTATTGTGGCAAATGTAAATGGATTGGTCGTATCCAATGCGCCAAGCTTAAATACACCAAAACCATTTACTCCAGAAGCAAAAGCTGTGAATGCAATGGATAAAGCTTTGCAATCCATTGGCGCAAGTGTTATGACAAGTGTAAATGGATTGGTCGTATCCAATGGGCCAAGCTTAAATACACCAAAATCTTCTGGAGTAATTACTCCAGAACCAAACGCTGCAGTTCCAAATGTAATAGATAAAACACAATCCACTGGTGCAAACGGTGTGACCAATGTTAACATTGTCGTTCCGAACAAAATAGACAATTCAGTGAACGTTAAACGACGCGATACGAATGCAAGTTCACATATAAATCCAAACGAACATCTAAACGAGAAACGTAAACGTGAAACTCGACCGGACGTGACTCGTGTTAATCCGGTTAAACGAAACACAGTGTTCACGCAAGCTAGGGGTAGGCAGCTAAAGAAAATGCGGGAAAATGGTGTGGAAAATGTGAAAACCGCTGTGAAATCGCGTATGAGCGACGTATTGACGCACGTGTTGGATGGTTATGTGATTCAGGAGTCGAACGTCGCGTTTCCAGTGAGTATAGAGACACGACCGTGTCGTTAGTGCGTCGCCGGCCCTTTTAATTGTATTGTTTGCAGATCTGCAAACCGGCGGTCGAAAGGACGGTTCGTCTCAGTGTCGACGCGTTTAAGGACTTGGACGATGAGATACCCTCAATTGCGATTGTGAAGGAACGATTGAAAATCGAATCGGATAAGGGGAGGGTAGACGCGAAATGTTTGGACGCGCTAAAAGGTTATACCTACCCTCATTTTTTGTTGTTGTTAATGTTTGAATTCTACTAATCACAAGATATTGCATTCATTTGTAAACAAAAGCATCAAAATCGGTTCAGTGTGTGGGTACTTTCAAATTACACTATAAATATATAAATGACAGTTTTTCAGAAAAACTTTCATCCCCCCTTTCAACCCTTTCAGCTCTTTTTTAAAATTCAAAACTAGCTTATGCCCTTCCCTAAGGTTTCGTTTATGTCTATACCAAATCTCATCAAAATTGGTTCAGTAGTTTAAGCGTGAAACCATTTGTAATATTACTATGGATTTGCAGGTAGTCCATTCGATTGCGTTCCAAGAGCCGACGTCAAGAATTGGACGGTAAGTCGTCGGTCCTTTGAAATGTTCTATTCGCTTTTAGTTTTGGGTTTGGGTCATTTAAAGCTTCAAGTTTGGGGGGGGGGGGGGGGGGCTGACGCCACCCTCCGGCCGCCATCTTGGATCGTGGTGAAAGCACTTTTCACACAATATCTCAGAAGATGTATAATAAAATATGGAAAAAGTATAAAATGTATAGAAAAACCTTCTTTTTTAGCTTATAACTTCTTTATTTTTTGATTTAGGCCAAAATTAAATAATACATTTTTGTAGGCGAGACGATTTGCTACAAATTGTGACGTCACGAATTTCTTGTGACACGCACGGTTTCCGAGATATTGCGCAAAACGTGTTTTCACCCCCTTTTCCAAGATGGCGACCTCACATACTTGAAGTCAAGCTTCCATTGACCCCCCCACACGTGTACCATAACTCAATGGACTAACGCGTTAAATCGTCTTAGACCGAACAACTCACCAACCACTTGTCGGCCGGTGGTTGGGGCGTGACGTCATCCGCCCTCCGCGACCACGAGATCGACGGCGAGTCACTTCTGCTCGTGTCGAAGCACCAGTTGGTCGCGATCGGTGTGAGGGAGGAGCACGCCGACGCCATTTTGGCATTCGTCAGTGGTTGTAGATGAGGCTGTCCTCCTTATCCTATCCGTCTCAATGTTCCCCTAAGGGGAGGGTCCCTTTTAATCCTATCACTCCTTTTACCTCTTCCCCTTTTCCTCCTCAAACTCCCCCCCCCTTAAATCTTACCTCCTCCCCTTTGCGTCGTTCCCTATGCCCTTTAAATCCTTCCCCTCCCGTTTATATCCCCTCATTCTCCTTTTCCCATTTGCGTCCCTTCCTTATATACATCTTATCAAATCCTTCCCCATTGCTTGTTATCTTTCCTCTGTAATTCTTCTTTACTCTTCCCTATCCCCCCCCCTCTCATTTTAAATATTCCCCTTTCCTTTTATACCCCTCCCTTCCGTTTCCCCTTTTCCTTGTTCTCTACCTCCCTCCTCCCATCCCTTTTAATCACACCTCTTTCCCACTAAGCCCTTCCCCTTTTAAACGTAATCCCTCCCCTCCCAACCATCACCTCAAAGGCGACACACTTTTGTAAATAATTGTCTACACACACACACACACAGAGAGAAAGAGACACAGAGTCTCTGTCTCTGTGTGTCTCTCTCTCTCTCTCACACACAAGAATGTATATAATACAAGAAATCGATCCTTAAATGGAACAAGAAATAATAAAGACACTTATATCAGTATTTATTGTTTTTTTTTTTTCAAAACACAGTCAAACTGACAGTTAGCCATGACTTGGTCAAAATTTCGGGTAGAATTTGACCCGACGTGAAATGAGAACGGCTGGGTAGGTACAAAATTTGTTTATTAAAGCTTAATGTTACATGACGTGGTTAGGCGCCGGTGTCCCTCATCATACATATATATATAGACATAATTCGATAAATCCACTCGTAATCATAACTTCAGCGATGCGGTGGCGACCTATATTTTTTTTTTTTCAAATTTATAATAAAAAATTACACCCGGGATCCCGGGTTCGATGCCCCGGCTCGACATTCGGTTTTGTTTTTTTTTTTTTTTAATTATTAACGAAGCTTAAGAGCTTTAATAAGCTCAATTTGAGCTCGTCCCAATGATCAGAACACGCCCTTCGCCTTGCAATTGGCCGCGAACTTTCTCACGTGCACAATGTAATCCAACATGACGGTCGCGAACGCCGCGTCCAACACGAACTGAGGGATTTTACCTGCAAAAGACATTTATATATAGTGTTAAGTAAGTTTACATTTGATTTATAAACGCCGCTAAGTCATAAATAATAGCGCCATCTAGTGTTAAGTTTACATTTGATTTATAAACGCCGCTTAGTCATAAATAATAGCGCCATCTAGTGTTAAGTTTACATTTGATTTATAAACGCCGCTTAGTCATAAATAATAGCGGCATCTAGTGTTAAGTTTACATTTGATTTATAAACGCCGCTAACTAAGAAGGAAAAGCGCCATCTAGTGTTTATAAGTTTACATTTGATTTATAAACGCCGCTAACCAATATGAAATAGCGCCATCTAGTGTTGTGTATGTAACATATGATTTAAAACAAACGCTAATTCATAAGTAGCGCTAATGTTACATAGATATATGCAAAAATGTGTTCATTTGTAAAAAGCGCTAGTTGTCAGATCAGTTACTTATTGGAATAGCCTAAAACTAAGATACATCTGGATTTATTAGTCAACCCAATCCATACTAATATTGTAATTGCGAACGCTCTCACGCATAAACTGCTGAACCGATTTTAATGAAATTTGGTATGGAGATGGATTGGACTTTAGGGAAAGTTATAGGCTGGGTTTTAGTTTTAAAAAATTGGGTTTTAGGGGATGAAAGTTTGTGTGACCGATTTTCCATTTTCCCTTCGTATTTAAAAGGAGGTGTATGGGAGGTGTCAGATTCGCCGCGTGTCACCTGACACATGCCGTCAGAGTGGGAATGGCGGCGCCACCGTCACCAACTCACCCTTGAGATCGGCGCACATGAGCCACTGGAACAGAGTCTGCTCCTCTCTGCCGGTCCCCGTTTGGACCTGTTTGGGGCTCAGGCACCAACAACCCACTTTGTTGTGTCCCCTGCGGAAATCGGCTTTTTAAGTAAGAAATCGGTTTTCATAATTAATAAATCATGTCTTTTTAAATTCGATTGAAAAACCGTCTTTTTATAATCATATTACCGGTTTCAATCAGCGGTTTTTGTTAAATAATCGGTTTTCCCAACTCGTACCATTCTTTTTACATATAATTGAAAAATCGTCAATCTTAAATGAATAATCGGTTTTTATGAACGAAAGCTAAGATTTCAAGTATAAGTGAAAAAATCGGTTTTTTGAAAAACCGGTAACTAAAAAAAAAACCGGTTTTGTCCGACCACCACACCCACCTGACCATGTCCCTGTGCGGCGGATACCCCGGCACCGTGACGCTGACTCCGCTGCTGATGAAGCACTGCGGCGTCGTCGCGTCCGTCACTCTGCCGTCACCGTCCAGCGCCGCCATCCGCCGCAGGATGACGAAGTCGCGCGGCGCGATGATGCCCCGGCCCCCGCCCGCCGTCACCTGGTACGACAGGTCCACGCCGGGACCGACTTCCTGGACGCAAAACTCACTGAAGACGCACCGATTGTGGCAAACACATGTCGAGTGTGTGTAAAAGTGTGTCTATGTGTGTGAAAGTGTGTGTGAAAGTGTATCTATGAGTGTGTGTAATAATAGTTTACACACACTTGTATAATGGTGTGCGATTTACATAAATGAAATATAAACAGAATACAACAGTGTGTGTAAAAGTGTGTCTTTGTGTGTGTATATAGAGACGGGCTGTGTGCGAGCGGGACGGTGTGCTTGAGGTCGCACGTGTCAAAGGAATGCGAACTCTGCGCACACAGAACTGGGCGTAATTTTAATTTTTTTTGTTGTTATAGATATGTTACCGGTTTATAATCAAGTTGTTCACAGAGGTATGTATACAACACACAACACACCTTTTTTAATAAACGGTTAAAACCGGATATAACGACATTCGAGGGTTACTGTGTCGTAATAACCGGGTGTAATAGCAAACTTGTGTAATCAAAGTCGCTAAAACCGTTTAATCGTTAGCGATGTCGTTATATGTGAATTCTGGTGTATTTAAATAACTAATTGTCCCTTAATAAAGCCCGAATTAGATAGATAACGAAATTTTTGACACGCGTAGGGGGTCAATAGAAACTTAGCCTTAAGTTTGTTATCCCCGGCCGCCATTTTGTTTATTAATATAGATATTGACACATTCACTGGTGCGTGGTTGCTGATCTTTACAACCGTACCTGGCGATTTAATCCGGAGTGTTTCTTGCCAGTTCTTCTCTACGACCTTGTTAAACTTTTGTTTTTTGACGATTCATAAGTGTATCATAGTTAAGTACGAATAAAGATATTTTTGTAATTTGAATGAAATTTGATTCAAAAGTGTCTTTATTTATTTATTTTACACTTTATCGCACTTAAACACTAGAAGCAAATGACGTCAACAGATGTTAGTACATATAAGAGCGACGGGCGGTCTTATCGCTAATAAGTGATCTCTTCCAGACAACCCACCCACCCCACCACTTGACCCACCTTTGAATAAAGATATTTTGAGTTCGATACATGCAGGTTATGTTATTATATGAGTTTTTGACGATTCGTGAAGTGAAGTTATAACGCAAGAAGTATCTCCGTAAGGGTTTGCGTCATCATTGCCTATCTCACGATTACCACTCATACAAAAACAACACTTCGCTGATATGCGCCAGCTTTTATTTTCACTATCAGCCGTCGTGAACCATCTTTTATAATTCTGACATGTCAGCACTTATTCTTCACACCACAGACCGCGTATTGAAATGACAGATGACATTTGACAGCGTAATAGACTTGAAGTAATTCAACTTATGTTTTTTAACTTTAGGTCAATTAAATAATTCCCGAACTCAATTATTCTAGTTATTTTAATATTACTGGTTGTTGTTACGCTGATATTTTAATAAAGGTTTTTTGATTTTATGGCTTAAAGATAGGACTTTATATACGGTATATCAAATTGTGATTATCATATTCCCAATACGAGAAATGAGGATGAGCTTTGCTGTTCCCGTAAAGCTCCATAAAATTGGTTCAAAGTGCAATGTGTACGCCTCTATAACATAATACCAAACAGTTTAACTGTCAGTTAATTAAAAAAGTAGTTAAACAGAAGCTTTGAATGTATGAGCACCAGCTTAGCCTCTCAATCAACCGAGCCGAGTTTCTTGCCTGCTTCTTCTCAGCTTGGTCGCGTACGAACAGGCGTAGAGTTAGATTTAAGACGATTCAAAATGGTCCCATGTACCTTAATTAATAAAGATATTTTCGGTTGGTCTTTGATAAATCTAATTCTATGCCCGTTTTTACGCAAGAGAAGAAGCAAGAAACTAAGCTCGTGTGTTTGGTGACGATCCAATGTGGTGGTCTATAAAGAAACTCATTCTCGAATTATTCAATCAAAACAGACATTAAAAAAAACCTCTTTTTTAAAAGCTTCTGCTTAAATCTTCACTGTCAGGTCTGATTGGCTCTGTTCGTTATATGTCAAAATATCTTTATTCAAGTAGAACCGATACACTTTCGACAGAGTGAGAAACTCGATAGCTCTTTTCTCTATCACAAACCCATTATTAACACAGATTACGTATAGTAATAAAAAAAAAGAAACGAAATATGGTTAAAACATATATTTTAAGAAACTAGCTGAAAAGATATAACTGAAGGGTATAACTGATTGAATGTCGCTACAAATTATCGAGCGGGGATGAAAAATGATTGAATTATTAAAAATGGCGCTGAAAAATAGGTGTTCGTGATGAAAAGGCGAAAAAAATAGGTATTTATCGCTTGGGGGTATGGGAAATAGGTGGCCGATTCTCATACCTACTAAATAAGCGTATAAAAATTGGTGAAAATCGGTCGAGCCGTTTCGTAGGATATTTTATATACAAGAGTATTATGTGAATTTAATGTCTCTTTTAAAAGTCTTCTAACTCTTGTGTAGCCAATGCTAAAATATATGTAAATATACACAAGTTTAAAATGTTCGATTTTACATTCTGGCGGACGAGAAGAACTGGCATGAGACTCTCCGCCACTCCTGTCATGTAACATAATATGAATTTAAAAGAGCAGACATCGAGTCTCTTACTCTTTGCGGTAGATCTACCTTTGGTAATGACGATTCAAAAGTGTCTTAAGACCTACTTGAATAGTGATATTTTGAGTTTGAGAGGCGGAGAGTCTCTTGCCGGTTCTTCTCGGTAGATGCCTTCCGAACCGGTGGTAGTGTCAATTAGGATTCAAAAGTGTCCCAATTTCTACTTGAATAAAGATATTTTGAGTTTGAGTTTTGTCTATGACATATGTAGGATTAAAAGAGTGGCGGAGATATTTGAAGTCAAAATATCTATATTCCTTAAGGTAGATAAGACCATTTTGAATCGTCTTAAATCTAAGTGATTCTACGCCTGTTCGTACGCGATCAGGCTGAGAAGAAGCAGGCAAGAAACACGGCTTGATTGATTGGTAATGGATCCTACACTTATAGCAAGGCTAAGCTGGAGCTATGCTGGATAAATATATTTTGAGTGTACAGTTACATTCTGTTTTCAGATGTACCACCACTGGTCATCAATCCCCACAACCCACCACCATGGATCAAAAACACAACAGCACAAATTGTCTACATACAAAACTACCCGCAACCGTATCACGACCAAACCATGTATTTACAACAATACACACAAAATCCAATGTGTGTGAATGTCGATTCGCGTTTATCAAATCAAATATACCCACAGAACGATAAAAACTACACGCAAACACGTCCGGTGCGACGTAACAGACACACATACACACCGAGACATCACACTCAGGGAACGATAGACAATAGAGCAAATTTTAATGTCAATTACGCTAAAGGTAATAACACAATAACACACACGGAAAAAGCCCAATTGGGGGCTGGTCACAAATATAATACACCAAACCTTATATCCAATATGTATTTGGATAATGGATGTATAAGAAAAAACCTCGTATCTAATACGCCAAGCATAAATATGCCAAAAACATTTAGTCCAGATGCTAAATCGGTAAATGTTATGGATAAAACGTGGCAATCCATTGGCGCGAATGGATTGAATAATGCAACGAATGGTGTTACATATGTAAATGGATTAGTTCTATCCAATGCGCCAAACTTAAATATACCACAAACATTAAGTCCAGAAGCGAAAGTTGTAAATGTAATGGATAAAACGTGGCAATCTATTGATGCAAATGGAATTAATAATGCAACAATTGGTGTTGTGGCAAAAAATGTAAATGGACTGGTTGTCAATTCGCCAAGCTTAAATATGCCAAAACCATTTACTCCAGAAGCGAAAGCTGTAAATGTTATGGATAAAACGTGGCAATCCATTGGCGCGAATGGATTGAATAATGCAACAAATGCTGTACGGACAAATATAAATAGATTGGTCGTATCCAATGCGCCAAGCTTAAATACACCAAAACCATTTACTCCAGAAGCAAACGCTGCAGTTCCAAATGTAATGGATAAAACACAATCCACTGGTGCAAACGGTGTGACTAATGTTAACATTGTCGTTCCGAACAAAATAGACAATTCAGTGAACGTTAAACGACGCGATACGAATGGAAGTTCACATATAAATCCAAACGAACATCAAAACGAGAAACGTAAACGTGAAACTCGACCGGACGTGACTCGTATTAATCCGGTTAAACGAAACACAGTGTTCACGCAAGCTAGGGGTAGGCAGCTAAAGAAAATGCGGGAAAATGGTGTGGAAAATGTGAAAACCGCTGTGAAATCGCGTATGAGTGACGTATTGACGCACGTGTTGGATGGTTATGTGATTCAGGAGTCGAACGTCGCGTTTCCAGTGAGTATAGAGACACGACCGTGTCGTTAGTGCGTCGCCGGCCCTTTTAATTGTATTGTTTGCAGATCTGCAAACCGGCGGTCGAAAGGACGGTTCGTGTCAGTGTCGACGCGTTTAAGGACTTGGACGATGAGATACCCTCAATTGCGATTGTGAAGGAACGATTGAAAATCGAATCGGATAAGGGGAGGGTAGACGCGAAATGTTTGGACCCGCCAAAAGGTTATACCTACCCTCATTTTTTGTTGTTGTTAATGTTTGAATTCTACTAATCACAAGATATCGCATTTATTTGTTAACAAAAGCATCAAAATCGGTTCAGTGTGTGGGTACTTTCAAATTACACTATAAATATATAAATGACAGTTTTTCATAAAAACTTTCATCCCCCCTTTCAACCCTTTCAGCTCTTTTTTAAAACCCAAAACTAGCTTATGCCCTTCCCTAAAGTTTCGTTTATGTCTATACCAAATCTCATCAAAATTGGTTCAGTAGTTTAAGCGTGAAACCATTTGTAATATTAGTATGGATTTGCAGGTAGTCCATTCGATTGCGTTCCAAGAGCCGACGTCAAGAATTGGACGGTAAGTCGTCGGTCCTTTGAAATGTTCTATTCGCTTTTATTTTTGGGTTTGGGTCATTTAAAGCTTCAAGTTGGGGGGGGGGGGGGGGGACGCCACCCTCCGGCCGCCATCTTGGAACGTGGTGAAAGCACTTTTCACACAATATCTCAGAAGATGTATAATAAAATATGGAAAAAGTATAAAATGTATAGAAAAATCTTATAACTTCTTTATTTTTTGATTTAGGCCAAAATCAAATAATACATTTTTGTGGGCGAGACGATTTGCTACAAATTGTGACGTCACGAATTTCTTGTGACACGCACGGTTTCCGAGATATTGCGCAAAACGTGTTTTCACCCCCTTTTCCAAGATGGCGACCTCACACACTTGAAGTCAAGCTTCCATTGACCCCCCCACACGTGTACCATAACTCAATGGACTAACGCGTTAAATCGTCTTAGATCGAACAACTCACCAACCACTTGTCGGCGGGTGGTTGGGGCGTGACGTCATCCGCCCTCCGCGACCACGAGATCGACGGCGAGTCACTTCTGCTCGTGTCGAAGCCCCAGTTGGTCGCGATCGGTGTGAGGGAGGAGCACGCCGACGCCATTTTGGCATTCGTCAGTGGTTGTAGATGAGGCTGTCCTCCTTATCCTATCCGTCTCAATGTTCCCCTAAGGGGAGGGTCCCTTTTAATCCTATCACTCCTTTTACCTCTTCCCCTTTTCCTCCTCAACTTCTCCCTCTTTTCCCGCCTTTAAATCTTACCTCTTCCCCTTTGCGTCGTTCCCTATGCCCTTCAAATCTTTCCCCTCCCGTTTAAATCCCCTCACTCTCCTTTTCCCTACTTGCCTCTTCCCCTTTGCGTCCTTTCCTTATACACATCTTATCGAATCCTTCCCCATTGCTTGTAATCTTTCCCCTGTAATTCTTCTTTACTCTTCCCTATCCCCCCCCCTCATTTTAAATAGTCCCCTTTCCTTTTATACCCCTCCCTCCCGTTTCCCCTTTTCCTTGTTCTCTACCTCCCTCCACCCATCCCTTTTAATCACACCTCTTTCCCACTAAGCCCTTCCCTCTTAATTCTTCCCCTTTTAAACGTAATCCCTCCCCTCCCAACCATTACCTCAAAGGCGACACACTTTTGTAAATAATTATCTACACACACACAGAGAGAGAGACACACAGAGATGTCTCTCTCTCTCTCTCTCACACAAAAATGTATATAATACAAGAAATCGATCCTTAAATGGAACAACAAGAAATAATAAAGACACTTATATCAGTATTTATTGTTTTTTTTTTTTCAAAACACAGTCAAACTGACAGTTAGCCATGACTTGGTCAAAATTTCGGGTAGAATTTGACCCGACGTGAAATGAGAACGGCTGGGTAGGTACAAAATTTGTTTATTAAAGCTTAATGTTACATGACGTGGTTAGGCGCCGGTGTCCCTCATCATACATATATATATAGACATAATTCGATAAATCCACTCGTAATCATAACTTCAGCGATGCGGTGGCGACCTATTTGTTTTTTTTTCAAATTTATAATAAAAAATTACACCCGGGATCCCGGGTTCGATGCCCCGGCTCGACATTCGGTTTTGTTTTTTTTTTTTTTTAATTATTAACGAAGCTTAAGAGCTTTAATAAGCTCAATTTGAGCTCGTCCCAATGATCAGAACACGCCCTTCGCCTTGCAATTGGCCGCGAACTTTCTCACGTGCACAATGTAATCCAACATGACGGTCGCGAACGCCGCGTCCAACACGAACTGAGGGATTTTACCTGCAAAAGACATTTGTATATAGCGCCATCTAGTGTTAAGTTTACACTTGATTTATAAACGCCGCTGAGTCATAAATAATAGCGGCATCTAGTGTTAAATAAGTTTACATTTGATTTATAAACGCCGCTAACCAATATGAAATAGCGCCATCTAGTGTTAAGTTTACATTTGATTTATAAACGCCGCTAACCAATATGAAATAGCGCCATCTAGTGTTAAGTTTACATTTGATTTATAAACGCCGCTAACCAATATGAAATAGCGCCATCTGGTGTTTATAAGTTTACATTTGATTTATAAACGCCGCTTAGTCATAAATAATAGCGCCATCTAGTGTTAAGTTTACACTTGATTTATAAACGCCGCTGAGTCATAAATAATAGCGCCATCTAGTGTTAAGTTTACATTTGATTTATAAACGCCGCTAACCAATATGAAATAGCGCCATCTGGTGTTTATAAGTTTACATTTGATTTATAAACGCCGCTTAGTCATAAATAATAGCGCCATCTAGTGTTAAGTTTACACTTGATTTATAAACGCCGCTGAGTCATAAATAATAGCGGCATCTAGTGTTAAATAAGTTTACATTTGATTTATAAACGCCGCTAACCAATATGAAATAGCGCCATCTAGTGTTAAGTTTACATTTGATTTATAAACGCCGCTAACCAATATGAAATAGCGCCATCTAGTGTTAAGTTTACATTTGATTTATAAACGCCGCTAACCAATATGAAATAGCGCCATCTGGTGTTTATAAGTTTACATTTGATTTATAAACGCCGCTTAGTCATAAATAATAGCGCCATCTAGTGTTAAGTTTACACTTGATTTATAAACGCCGCTGAGTCATAAATAATAGCGCCATCTAGTGTTAAGTTTACATTTGATTTATAAACGCCGCTAACCAATATGAAATAGCGCCATCTGGTGTTTATAAGTTTACATTTGATTTATAAACGCCGCTTAGTCATAAATAATAGCGCCATCTAGTGTTAAGTTTACACTTGATTTATAAACGCCGCTGAGTCATAAATAATAGCGCCATCTAGTGTTAAGTTTACACTTGATTTATAAACGCCGCTGAGTCATAAATAATAGCGCCATCTAGTGTTAAGTTTACACTTGATTTATAAACGCCGCTAACCAATATGAAATAGCGCCATCTAGTGTTTATAAGTTTACATTTGATTTATAAACGCCGCTAACTAAGAAGGAAAAGCGCTATCTAGTGTTTATAAGTTTACATTTGATTTAAAACAAACGCTAATTCATAGGTAGCGCTAATGTTACATAGATATATGCAAAAATGTGTTCATTTGTAAAAAGCGCTAGTTGTCAGATCAGTTACTTATTGGAATAGCCTAAAACTAAGATACATCTGGATTTATTAGTCAACCCAATCCATACTAATATTGTAATTGCGAACGCTCTCACGCATAAACTGCTGAACCGATTTTGATGAAATTTGGTATGGAGATGGATTGGACTTTAGGGAAAGTTATAGGCTGGGTTTTAGTTTTAAAAAATTGGGTTTTAGGGGATGAAAGTTTTGTATAACTGATGTAATGTAATATATGGGAGGTGTCAGATTCGCCGCGTGTCACCTGACACATGCCGTCAGAGTGGGAATGGCGGCGCCACCGTCACCAACTCACCCTTGAGATCGGCGCACATGAGCCACTGGAACAGAGTCTGCTCCTCTCTGCCGGTCCCCGTTTGGACCTGTTTGGGGCTCAGGCACCAACAACCCACTTTGTTGTGTCCCCTGCGGAAATCGGCTTTTTAAGTAAGAAATCGGTTTTCATAATTAATAAATCATGTCTTTTTAAATTCGATTGAAAAATCGTCTTTTTATAATCATATTACCGGTTTCAATCAGCGGTTTTTGTTAAATAATCGGTTTTCCCAACTCATACCATTCTTTTTACATATAATTGAAAAATCGTCAATCCTAAATGAATAATCGGTTTTTATGAACGAAAGCTAAGATTTCAAGTATAAGTGAAAAAATCGGTTTTTTGAAAAACCGGTAACTAAAAAAAAAACCGGTTTTGTCCGACCACCACACCCACCTGACCATGTCCCTGTGCGGCGGATAGCCCGGCACCGTCACGCTGACTCCGCTGCTGATGAAGCATTGCGGCGTCGCCGCGTCCGTCACTCTGCCGTCACCGTCCAGCGCCGCCATCCGGCGCAGGATGACGAAGTCGCGCGGCGCGATGATGCCCCGGCCCCCGCCCGCCGTCACCTGGTACGACAGGTCCACGCCGGGACCGACTTCCTGGACGCAAAACTCACTGAAGACGCACCGATTGTGGCAAACACATGTCGAGTGTGTGTAAAAGTGTGTCTATGTGTGTGAAAGTGTATCTATAAGTGTGTGTAATAATAGTTTACACACACTTGTATAATGGTGTGCGATTTACATAAATGAAATATAAACAGAATACAACAGTGTGTGTAAAAGTGTGTCTATGCGTGTGAAAGTGTGTGTGAAAGTGTATCTATAAGTGTGTGTAATAATAGTTTACACACACTTGTATAATGGTGTGCGATTTACATAAATGAAATATCAACAGAATACAACAGTGTGTGTAAAAGTGTGTCTATGCGTGTGAAAGTGTGTGTGAAAGTGTATCTATAAGTGTGTGTAATAATAGTTTACACACACTTGTATAATGGTGTGCGATTTACATAAATGAAATATCAACAGAATACAACAGTGTGTGTAAAAGTGTGTCTATGCGTGTGAAAGTGTGTGTGAAAGTGTATCTATAAGTGTGTGTAATAATAGTTTACACACACTTGTATAATGGTGTGCGATTTACATAAATGAAATATCAACAGAATACAACAGTGTGTGTAAAAGTGTGTCTATGCGTGTGAAAGTGTGTGTGAAAGTGTATCTATAAGTGTGTGTAATAATAGTTTACACACACTTGTATAATGGTGTGCGATTTACATAAATGAAATATCAACAGAATACAACAGTGTGTGTAAAAGTGTGTCTATGTGTGTGAAAGTGTGTGTGAAAGTGTATCTATAAGTGTGTGTAATAATAGTTTACACACACTTGTATAATGGTGTGCGATTTACATAAATGAAATATAAACAGAATACAACAGTGTGTGTATAAGTGTGTCTTTGTGTGTGTGAAAGTGTGTCTTTGTGTGTGTAAAAGTGTGTATTATAGCTTGCAATAACATGTGTCTAAGTGGCAATAATAATAATAAGTGAAAGTGTGGAACATTGCGAACATCGAACACTGATTTTTTTATTTTATTGTATTTCTCAAACACATACCAATATCAGCTCAATAAAACAATATACATAATAAAGATAAGATAAGAACAATGCCATAATAGGGTTAAAACAAAGAACAATAATGTTAATCTAAGAACAACAACAACAACAATATGAACAAGTGGAGTAAATCAAATGAAACGAACATTTAATTTAAGTGTGTGTAGTGGTGTGTGAGTGTGTTTTAATTACCTTAATCAATTCACTCTTGAGTATAGTCGGGTTCCATTCAGGTAATTTGGTTAAATTGTCTTTGAACTCGCTGTACAAGAACTTCGCCGGACAATCAACTAAGCCCTGAAATGTTCATTCAAACACATCATCAAAACCGGTTCGAAGGACCAAAGTTGAAAACATTCAATATTTCCAAAAATCTAATACTTATCAAAAAAAAAAAATTGCGGCTCGAAGGACCAACATTGAAAACATTCAATATTTCCAAAAATCTAATACTTTTCAAAAAAAAAATTGCGGCTCGAAGGACCAACATTGAAAACATTCAATATTTCCAAAAATCTAATACTTTTCAAAAAAAAAATTGCGGCTCGAAGGACCAACATTGAAAACATTCAATATTTCCAAAAATCTAATACTTTTCAAAAAAAAAATTGCGGCTCGAAGGACCAACATTGAAAACATTCAATATTTCCAAAAATCTAATACTTTTCAAAAAAAATTGCGGCTCGAAGGACCAAAGTGTCAAAAGGGTCCTTCACTCCAAAAAAGCAATAAAACATTTGACTATAAATCAGTCAAAATCAATTTACACATATGTATCTTTCAATTGGTCTCAAACGTAGCGACATAAAAATGTCAAATCGTTCACAAACATCTGTCAAACAGACACTCAACCCACTATCGGTCAAATTGACAGACAGTCAACCCACTGTCGGTGAAATTGACAGACAATCAACAGACAGTCACAGTCAAACATAGACAAAGCAACTCACCGTGAACCGATACACCTTCCCAAACTGTTCGGTCTGCGTCGACTCAACAACGTCACCCTTCTGCCCCCCCCTCTTCTCCAATTTCCAAGATGGCGCGTGTATCACCCTCCACGCGTTCTGCATACTCTCGTCCGCGAGCCTCTTATACTCGTCAATCTATAAATTACAATTAGAGTTATTAAAAGCCATTCGGCGACGCCATTTTTAAGGGTACCAAAGATCATGGTGAGAACTCATCACAAGTTTAACCAGCCAGAGACAAAAGAACATTTTGACATGCCATCAACATTCGTGTATGGAACAACGAGCAGGCGAGTCGCTTTGAACAGGTGTGATATAGAAGATGGGCAGATGAGCATAATTTTTTATTTTTTTATGTGAGAGGAGGCAAACGAGCAGGCGGGTCACGTCGAGTGATGTGCCAACCGCCGCCCATGAACACCTGCAACGCCAGGAGGCTTACAAGTGAGTTGCCGGCCTTTAAGGAAGAGGAACGCTCTTTAATGCACACGAGGTGAAGTCACCATAGACACTCACGTGGCTAGAAAAGAAGACAGAAACCCAAAACATACTATACCATACAAAATATTCGAAAACTATACATGTGTATAAATCGAAAAACACATTATTAATGTGAAAATTATAAACTTGGAAATTCCCAAAATGCTGTAGACACTTGTAAAACAGTGAACACGCTCAAACTGTGTGTTTGCGGGTAACCCTCACGTTTCATAAATATTGACGTGGGTACAAAAGAAATACAACCTTCATTTCTAACCAGAAATTATCGTTACAAATAGAGCGATGGGTGTGTGTCCAGTCAGTGTTTGTGTGTGTGTGTAGGTGTTTGTATGTGTGTGTGTGTGTGTGTAGGTGTTTGTATGTGTGTGTGTGTGTGTGACGATGCTAGTTTCAATGTCAGAAGATAAGAAGTGAACGCTGATACGACTCTATGTGAAGAAGGTTACATATAGGAGTCGAACACAACTCACAGACAACCATTCCGCTTTAAAATCCTCTCCGGAATCGTTGTTAAACAAATATTTCATCCAGCTGGAGACGTTGAATCCAAACTTGTTCCATTTATCCAACTTCTTCTGCAACTCCTCCTCGTTGGGTACATTCTCCAATTCGTTCAGTTTCTCCTGAATCTCTATTTCGTTAAGCGTTTCGTCAGACGTAGTTGACGACGCCATCTTGTGCTCTATAGCTTTTTTAGTGTGTTCAGAGACAATAAACGCATCCGAATTTACGGATCACACACACGCCTTAAATGTTAAAAGTTTACCAATAGTCAAATCAATCATAGATTGTCAAATCAATGATGAATTGTCAAATCAATGATAGATTGTCCAATTAAAGATATATTGTCAAATCAATGATGGATTGTCAGATCAATGATGGACTGTCAAATCAATGATGGATTGTCAAATCCATTTTTGACAGTATACCAAATCAATGACGAATAATTGTGTTAGCTTACACAATTATTCATTATATTTACACTTTTTGAGCTGACTCATAATTATTCCATGTTTTGCGAATGTTACAGACTTATTATTGAATTGGAATTGTATTATTATAACTAAGAAGGGTATCTCTGAATCTAGTGTGTGAAGTGTGTGTGTTGTTTGTTTGTCTAAGCCAGTGTTTCTCAACCTTTTGTTGTTGTTGTTGTTGTTGTTGCGGCACATATTTAACATTGATTTGCAAAATTCGGCACCACACAAAATAACGATATAATTCAATTATATTAACATTATCACATACGAAACGGTTTATAACGACGTCGTTAACAACGACCAATCGGTTATAACGGCTCGATTGTTACTCGTTACACTAGATAGATAATATATTTGTTGTCTCTGTCGGTTTGTTAATTTTAAAAAGTTAAACGAAGGCTTTTAGAAGAAGCATTTTATAATATATTATTTTTGATGATGCAAAAGTTTGGGAATGATTAGCACCAGCTCAAACCTTTCTTCTAAGAGTGTACTGGGATCCATTACCAAGCAAGCCAAGTCTCTTGTCTTCTTCTTCTCAGCCTGGTCTCGTATGAACAGGCGTAGAGTTAGATTCAAAATGGTCCCATGTACCTTAATTAATTAAGATATTTTGTGTTTGTGTACCTCTTATAACGACTATTGGATATAACGTCGGCACTATACAGTACCATTTAATGTCGTTAAGCGAAATCATTGTACGGACTACAGACTAAAGCAACAGAGGCCAATTGATTTGGACGGTTTAGAGACGTTTGGCGTTATATCGAGTGCGGTTACATGGAGTGTAAGTGCGCATACAGTGAAGACACTATATAACGACACTGAAAAGAGAGTGCTTTTCATGGCGTTATACAGAGAGGTCGTTAAATGGAGGGTAGAAAAATGAGAACGGAATACAAGCCGAACCGACCGTAGGCAATTGCTTTCGACGCTTTAGACTGTGTGACGTGAAATCGAGTGACGTTACATGGAGTTTTAACTGTATAGAAATCGTAAATTGTGCGCGCGTACGTCCAATTTGTTTTCTGTGTATATTTATAAGTTTTAATTATAAGTTTCTCTCACATAGATGTCTAGACGCGATACCATAGACAAGTATCTAACACCGATACAGATCTAAACTAGATACCGGTAAATGTCAACGAGAATATTAAAACCGGTTTTTAATTAACACAAATTATCGATTCAAGGTTCGGCGAATCGAAACGACAACTACATCCAGACACGATTAGTAATTAGGCGGTCGTTTGATAACACCCCCCCCCCCAACACCCCCTCTTTGACATTAAAATATGCCCCCTTTTTGGAACTTCAAAATTTCTATGCTTGCCGGAAAAGAGATTTCCGTCAACTGTGTGTTTGCTTAAAACAATAACTCCTCCCTAAAATACGCAAAATACTTAAAAGACCTCCGTTCAATCATTGCATTTTTAATCATTATTCCATTTTTAAATACCGCTCAATGATTCTATTTTTAATCATTATTCCATTTTTAAATACCGTGCAATCATTCCATTTTTAAAAGGCTCCCGTTCCCTAGTCCATTTTTAAAAAGACCAATCAATCGTTCCATTTTCAAATTACACGCAATCAAAGGGGCAGATATGCAATGTTCGCTCGACATTGAAGGCGCGTTGCCTTATTAATCACGGATAAACGTTTATTCTTTTTATTTTAACACTGTGTAGATTAAAAAAAAAGGAGCTACACCCATGTTTTAAAAATACAGCTGAGCTCACAAAACAGCGCAACAGCTCTTTATAACGACACTGCGACTATCCATTTTGTGTCGTTCTAGCGACTGGTCGTTAAATGGAGTGAAGAAATTGATTTCGGCGCTTTAGAGACTTTGGCGTTAAATCGAATGACGTTACATGGAGTGAAAACCAGTGTATAACAACACTGGAGGGACTGTGCATTTCATGTCTTTATAACATAAAAAAATCATTGTAATAAGCTAAACCAACCGAAGCCATTTGATTTCGACGCTTTAGACTGTTTATCGTTAAATCGAGTGACGTTACAAAGAGTTTAGACTGTAGTTATAACCTATTAACTTAATCAATTAAAAAAAAACGAGATTACATATAAGTTTTAAGTGTCCTCGCGCCATTCAAGGTCATTAACCCGTAACGGAATGGAGGCCTTTTTTAAAATCCATTCAAATCAGTTTATTTAAATATCATTGATTTAAGCTTAGGTTAAGAAAAATAGTAGAATTACTCAAGTATCACGGAATAATATAGTAGTTTATTTTTTTTACGGTAGAATCACGACCCGTATCGAAACTTGTGTGTGCGTGTCTAAATCGTCTTTATTGCGTTGACTTAAAGTATATCAGTCAAATATCGTAAAACAATTATAAAATCGACAATTCAAAGGATTGTTTAAACTTAAAACAATCAAACATACAATACCGGTTTATTATGTTCCTAATTCAAACACAAATGATCGTTAACAATCTATCATTGATTTGACGCAAAACAAAGTTTCAATCATTGTTCTTATTGGATATTGTTTAAAACAATTACAAACAATGTGAATTTCGTCGAATACAAACGATAAAACAAAAATGGCCACGCACAATTTAAAATTCGAATTACGAACGAACTGTCACAGCGCTGTCGACGCTTACCGGCACGCGACTGACGTTCTGTTTATCATACGCTACATAGTAATTTGTAACATACGGCTACTGATAAAACTGTATATTACGGTAGATTTTTATAATTCAAACTCTCAAACTTAAAATATTCTTGTAGGTCTTAAGACACTTATAAATCGTCAGTTTAGCACCGGAAGGCATTAACCGAGAAGAACCGGCAAGAAACTCAGTATTGTCCTTTTACAGCTGTTACAATTATCTTGCCTTATCAAAATATCGTTATTCAAGTAGGTCTTAAGACACTTTTGAATCGTCATTACTGCTATTTTCATATAAAATGTTACTTACATGACTTATTCAAATAACAAAAGCATTCATATAAACTAAATAAATCTACTGAAATTATCATTCATACTGATTATTTTCTGAATAAATATATCTTATAAAAGTCTGGGTTTTAAATGTATTAAATTACTTAGGTTTTTTTTTTAATATTAACCGACTGACCGAGTAAATAATACAGCGGGCAAACGAGCAGGGTAAAGGCGAAGTCGCCGTCCAAAGACACTCACGAGCATTCGTCACCTTTGAGATTGTCACGATTGTTTTGACAATACGGTATTTTACAGTAGGAATCCTACCGCAATAAGACCTACTGTAATAACGGTGGCGCGTCACCACTGCCACAACAAAAGTTGCAAAATGTGCAATTTATACAAAAATTAACATGTTGTTCTATTTTTAAAATTGTTTTTAAGAATTCGCTTAAAAAAACAAGACCATTATGAATTGTATTAAAACAATACAATAAAAGAATCGTTCTCTTTGTTGTTCTGTATTATTCCGTCGGACTTCGGTCTCAGTCGATAAAGTCTGATACTATAATAATAACAATACAATTAATCATATACAAATAATTCATACTAATATTAGAAATACGAAAGTATGTTAAGCTTTGACGCCTAAGCTACTGAACCGATTTCGATGAATTTTGGTATAGAGATAGACTTAGGTATAGGTATAGAGATGGGCTTTTTATCGCGAATAAAAGCGTTAAATTTTCACCAGAACTGCGCGATTCATGAACCGATTTTCGAAATTCCTTTCACACGCAAAACAGGAAAGGAAAGGAGGGCCCGAGTTCGATGGGAACAAAACAGTGTAAACTCTATATAACGACACAAAAAAGAGTGTGCATTTTATGGCGTTATAGACAGTGGTCGTTAAATGGAGAACAGAAAAATCAGAATGTATTCAAAGCTAGACCATACGAAGCCAATCGATTTCAACGCTTTAGAGAGCTTTGTCGTTAAATCGAGTGACGTTACATGGAGTACACACCTGTTAAGTGTAAATACAACAGTACAATGAATACTCTATATAGCGACACTGAAGGGAGTGTTCATTTTGTGACGTTATAGAGACTGGTCGTTAAATTGAGAGGATAAAAATCATTGTATGGAATACAAGAATAACAAACCGAAGCAAATTAATTTCGACGCTTCCGATCGTTTGGCGTTAAATCAAGTGACGTTACATGGAGTCTACAATGTGGAAAAACATTTAGGTCGCTCTGTCTGTTTTTTCTCAGGCTTAATAATTGCACATTACGATAAAAAATAATCTAATTTAATTATTAAATCAAGGTCAATTAATATAAACTAGATTGTAAACGCTTAGATTAGCGTAGACTAGCCTAGATCCTGGGTCTATTCGAAATAGGTACCCACAATAATAAGAAAAATGCCTTTGCACAAATATGTCTTTACCCAAAATGAGATTAATACCTTTGCACAAATAGGTCTTTACCCAAAATAAGAAAAATACCTTTGCACAAATATTCTTCTTTACCCACAATAATAAGAAATGGAGAGACTTCATACACATACACACACCAATTATATGGAACCATAAATAAGATAAATAAAGGTAAAAAAAAACAAAAAAAGTAGGTACATTAAACTAACCTAACCTTTTGAAGGTACCCTCAACATTTAATAGAAGATCGCCAAAGACACGTGGCTCATACCTCATGAGTGCGTTGATGGCCTTTTAGGCCCATAATGAGAGTAAAATCCTCATACACATTTTGAACTACCTTCATATTTATTTTTTAATAATCTCTTTGTTTTTGTATAAACCTACCCCCTTTTATGTATATATATACATAAACAGAATAAATCTGGCAAAAATATTCTTATTAAGGCAAAAAAGTCATAATCGCAATTATGATAATTAAATATCTTTTAAGCTTATCGTGAATGATAAACAATTTTTAATCGAATTAATAAAAAAAAAACCAAATCGAGGACTCGAACTGACAACACCGCCTAACCACCATCGCAAAGTACGTTAGAACACGAAGCCAATAAAAGGTCTGGATCTAGATTCTATCTTATGATAGATAGTTTTAAAAAAATCTAGTATACAAGTATTTTTTGAAGGGCAAACGAGCAGGAGGCACCGACCATAGACACTCAAGATGTTTACGATATTCAATCATGTATTAATTATTATATTAAATGTTGTTTTTTATAATTTCCAATCAATTATAAAAACATTAAAACAATATTGTAAAATTTGCATTTTGTTTAAATTTTGAACAAATTTTCGAAAATGGAACAAAAATATGAAACGTTTGAACAATTCCATTTTTAAAATGGAACAAATTGAGAAACTTCCAAACAATATTTGAAAAATAGAACAATTAATAAAACGTTTAAATCCAATTTCAAAAATGGAACAAACTATTCTCAATATTGTATTTACAAATTACGATAAGGTCTACCGTATGCAGTAGACCCTTGTCTACTGCTATTACAGTAGGTGTGATTACAGTAGATTCTTCCCATTTCCCTTATAAATTTTAAAACAGTTCCAATTTTAAATTAAAACAATGCACCGAACTTTGTCATTGACTGGTATCAATTGAAGCAAAGAGCATTATCTTATCTGCAAAACCGATTGACTTCAATTAAACTGAATTAATTGCTCCACGGTCAAGTATGCAATTATGTGATGATGCGCTGACGTTGAAGAGAAGAGAAGAGAGAGTATAATTATTGAAAGAGGAGTAAATGAAATATTTTGGTAACTTCGTAAGGGTATGTTAATTAGTACGGAAGTCGTGTGCTAGATGGCGTTATCACTTATAAAATGATATTTTAGTACCAAAGTCGTGAGATATATGGCGTTATCACTTATAAAATGATATTTTAGGACCAAAGTCGTGTGATATATGGCGTTATCACTTATAAAATGATATTTTAGTACCAAAGTCGTGAGATATATGGCGTTAATTCTTATAAAATGATATTTGGGTACCAAAGTCGTGTGATAGATGGCGTTAATTCTTATAAAATGATATTTTAGTACCAAAGTCGTGTGATATATGGCGTTATCACTTATAAAATGATATTTCGGTACCAAAGTCGTGTGATAGATGGCGTTAATTCTTATAAAATGATATTAGGGTACCAAAGTCGTGTGATAGATGGCGTTAATTCTTATAAAATGATATTAGGGTACCAAAGTCGTGTGATAGATGGCGTTAATTCTTATAAAATGATATTTGGGTACCAAAGTCGTGTGATATATGGCGTTATCACTTATAAAATGATATTTCGGTACCAAAGTCGTGTGATAGATGGCGTTAATTCTTATAAAATGATATTAGGGTACCAAAGTCGTGTGATAGATGGCGTTAATTCTTATAAAATGATATTAGGTTACCAAAGTCGTGTGATAGATGGCGTTAATTCTTATAAAATGATATTTGGGTACCAAAGTCGTGTGATAGATGGCGTTATTACTTATAAAATGATATTTTAGTACCAAAGTCGTGTGCTAGATGGCGTTATCACTTATAAAATGATATTTTGGTACCAAAGTCGTGTGATATATTGCGTTATCTCTTAGTAGGTCTTAAGATGGTGGTACAAACACGTCTTTGAACAGAATTCAGGAAACAATAGATGACATTAATCAATTTAATCAAAATCCCACAGCACACAATAACAATACAGACCCACTTTTGAGTCCGTTTTTAATCTTTTCATACTTTATATATATATATATAACATTTTCCATTGAAACCACAAAAACACACAGACATAGAAAAGAGTGACACATACCTGATCCTGCGTCAGGATGACCTGCTCCCCGGCCTGTTTGGGTCTGGGGCTGGACTCGGGCGTGTCCACCGGTGAGAACCAGTTGACGGTTGACCCACCGTGCGTTGACCCGCCAGCCAGGAGCGGTGTGCGCTCCGTTGCCCCATGCGACACTACAGACGCCACAGACTATAGAGCACTACGCGTTTAAGAGACGTGACGGTTCGAAAATGTCGGCTTGACAGTCCTTAAAAGGGGGGCAAGTTTGTAATGTAATTTGCCCCCTATTTATTTGTTATAAGTGTATTAAATAACTGCATCAAGGGGGCAATATTTGCTCCCTTTTTATTAAGTTTTCGGTGTTAAATTGACATTAGGGGGGGGGGGGTGCACTGTCAATTTGCACCCCCCCCCCCGCCCCTTTTAAAAGTTTTTTTTTTACCGGTTCTTCTCTGTAGATAACTGCCTTCCAGTGGTAATGTTCGACAATTCAAAAGTGTCTTTACCTACTTGAATAGAGATATTTTAAGTTTGACAGGCGGAGAGTTTCTTGCCAGTTTTTGCCTGCCTTCCAAACTGGTGGTAGTGTAAAAATTGACGATTCAAAAGTGTCTTTACCAACTTGAATAAAGATATTTTAAGTTTGACAGGCGGAGAGTTTCTTGCCCGTTCTTGCCTGCCTTCCAAACTGGGGGTAGTGTAAAAATTGACGATTCAAAAATATTTTTGAATCGTCTGTCTGTTTTTTTTTGGCGATGCCTCACCGATGGTCTCCAGAATCTGCTTCGCCTGCAACTCCTGCGGCAGAACCCTGAAGTCAAGGAACCAGGCCTCGCCCCATGACAACGTGAACGAAGTGAGGATGAGGAACACCTCGTACACAGGTTGTGCCGCATTTGGCCACTGCGAATTAACCAAATATGTCCTTTTTATACACGGGCAAACGGGCAGGTCTTAACTAAAACGAATAATGGACAAAAGTTAAGCGAACTCTTCCAGGCAACGCAAGAAATGGAAATCTAGAAGAATATCAATACAAAGATGCAATATGAGTCTTGGATTTGTCGTTATGAAAAAATAAGACCTTCATTATTGACAAGATACTGACAGAAGAAGAAAAAAATACTTATAAATTTGAAATAAACTAAAATTAACAGAGGACAAATGTTTATCGTTAAACGATCTCTTCCAGACAACGCAAGATATGGAATGGAAAATGCAAAATGGGTCTTGGATTTGCCGTTATGGGGGGAAAAACCAAGACCCTATCTATACTTACATCAAATACGAACACTTTCGCAATCAAGAAGGCACACGTTCCACTGGTTGTGAGCTGCAAGAAGTAATTGCAGTCATTTATATACCAAGCGACCATTCTCATGCGTGCAAGAGCTGGTGATGGGAGGTAGGGGGGATGTAGCCGGGAGAGTAGCTGGAGAGTGAAAGGAGAGTGGCACGAAGGATGAAGCAGAGACGGCAGATGGGAAGGAGAGACGGGAGATATGATGGAGAGTCAGGAGAGAGGAAGGAGAGTCTGGAGAGAGGAAGGACATTCGGGAGTGAGGAAGGATAGTCGGAAGAGTGAGAGAAGAGTCGGGAGAGAGGAAGGATAAATGATGGAGAGTGGCAAGCGAGTACGGTGAGTGGATGGAGAGTGGCAAGAGAGTCAGGAGAGAGGAAATATAGTATCAGGATAGTGGCAGAAGAAGGAGGAAGGAGATAGTCGGTACAATTCAGGAGATAGAGCGAAGGGGCAGTAGAGACTACTTGAACTTTAATTTTTACTCATGGGCCGGTAACACACCAGAACAACGAATACACCATTAAAAATCGGTTGAGTGGTTTTCGTTTAAATGGCGAACAAACATCCGTCAGTAAAGACAACGCTGTGCGTTTGAACGCCCCGAAAAACTCTCGTCTCCATGAAAAGATATCACTGTGTGTTTTAAAGATGCCTAAGTTAACTGTATTAAGACAATTAAAGTGTGTGTTGGTGTGTGTGTTATATTACTCACTCACTTACGAGTCTTGGTTACTTAATAAATGAGTATTATTAATTAAATTGTGTGTGTTGGTGTGTGTTTGTGTGTCATATTACTCACTCACCTACGAGTCTTGGTTTCTTAATAAATGAGTGTAATTATTAAATTAGGAAAATTGTGTGTGTTGGTGTGTGTGTGTTATATTACTCACTCACTTACGACTCTTGGTTACTTAATAAATGAGTGTAATTATTAAATTAGGAAAATTGTGTGTGTTGGTGTGTGTGTGTTATATTACTCACTCACTTACGACTCTTGGTTACTTAATAAATGAGTGTAATTATTAAATTAGGAAAATTGTGTGTGTTGGTGTGTGTGTGTTATATTACTCACTCACTTACGACTCTTGGTTACTTAATAAATGAGTGTAATTATTAAATTAGGAAAATTGTGTGTGTTGGTGTGTGTGTGTTATATTACTCACTCACTTACGACTCTTGGTTACTTAATAAATGAGTGTAATTATTAAATTAGGAAAATTGTGTGTGTTGGTGTGTGTGTGTTATATTACTCACTCACTTACGAGTCTTGGTTACTTAATAAATGAGTGTAATTATTAAATTAGGAAAATTGTGTGTGTTGGTGTGTGTGTGTTATATTACTCACTCACTTACGACTCTTGGTTACTTAATAAATGAGTGTAATTATTAAATTAGGAAAATTGTGTGTGTTGGTGTGTGTGTGTTATATTACTCACTCACTTACGACTCTTGGTTACTTAATAAATGAGTGTAATTATTAAATTAGGAAAATTGTGTGTGTTGGTGTGTGTGTGTTATATTACTCACTCACTTACGAGTCTTGGTTACTTAATAAATGAGTGTAATTATTAAATTAGGAAAATTGTGTGTGTTGGTGTGTGTGTGTTATATTACTCACTCACTTACGAGTCTTGGTTACTTAATAAATGAGTATTATTAATTAAATTGTGTGTGTTGGTGTGTGTGTGTGTTATTACTCACTTACGCGTCTTGGTTACTTAATAAATGAGTACTCTTATTAAATTACGAAAATTAAATTGTGTGTGTTGGTGTGTGAGACTCACGTATGAGTCTCGGTTACTCAATGAATTATAACAAGAATATAACCGTGTGTGTGTGTGTGTGTGTGTGTGTGTGGGTGGGTGTGTGTGTGTAATACTCACCGCTATAACGCTCCAGTTATTAATGTACAATATCGCGTAGAATAGGATTAAGAGTAGAAATCTCAGTATCGCAACGACCACAATGTCGAACAACGATATTTTTATATCGTAATTTGCAATTTCTCTTGTAAATATTTGTATGAGGGTCTCGCCGCGCATCTAAAACACAATCGAATGAAATACCTACCCGCACAATTCAAACTACCCACGCTTATAAGAAAAAAAAAGCGTAATGTAATCGGTAGTCGATGATCAATTGATAAAATACCCACATAGAAAAACTACCCTATTTTAGAAAGAAATAATGTGTCTTGGGAAACCAATTACATCTGGTAATTGTCAATTGATAAAATACCCACATAGATAAAAAAACTACCGTCTTTTAGAAAAAAATATAATGTGTGTTCGGAAACCAATTACATCTGGTAATAATCAATCAATGAAATACCCACATAAATAGAAAAACTACCCTCTTTTAGAAAAAAATTATGTGTTTTGGGAAACTAATTACATCTGGTAATTGTCAATTGATAAAATACCCACATAAATAAAAAAAAACTACCGTCTTTTAGAAAAAAAAATATAATGTGTGTTCGGAAACCAATTAAATCTGGTAATAATCAATTAATGAAATACCCACATAAATAAAAAAAACTACTCTCTTTTAGAAAAGAAAAAAAAACTATATTCGGAAATCAATTACATCTGGTAATAGTCAATTGTTAAAATACCCACATGATTTTAAAAAAAACTACCCTCTCTTTAATAAAAATAATCAGAAATCGAACCAATTACATCCGTTAATAAACAATTAATAAAATAACCACTATACCGAATTTCATCAAAATCGGTTCAGTAGTTTAACCGTGAGAGCGTAACATACTTTCATCCCCTTCAAACCCTTTATTTCGCAATAAGCAGCACATACCCTCCCCCAAACTTTACCCTATCTCCTTGCCAAATTTCATCGAAATCTGTACAGCATTTTAAGCGTGAAACATACCACAACGCATATGAGCCACATGAGACTGGTGAACAGCAGGTCGAAGGTGACAAACAGACAAAAGAACCTCCTGATACTGGACATCCTGCCCTGCGGACGGTGACCGGCAGCCAGGTCCTCTGACAAGAGGTTCACGGACTGCGAATGAGCTGAAGAGAACGGGACCAATCAGAGGAGTACCACGCTCGGAATGAATTACCAGAAAAAGTTATATACGCTCCATGTAACGTCACTCGTTTAGGCGACGTGGTACGTCTCGAAAGCGTCGAAATCAAATGTTTTTGTTTGGTTTAGCATGCAGATTTTCCTTCTCTCCATATAACGACTAGTCTGAATATAACCCGTTCAGTGTCGTTATATAGAGTGAGTTGGTGAAACTCCGTGTAACGTCAGTTGGTCGTACGACAAACCTGTCTATAGCGTCAAAATCAATTGTCGTTATATAGAATATGCACTGATGTAAACTCCATTTAACGTCAAACAGTGTTACGACAAATCTGTCTATAGCGTCAAAAACAATTGTCGTTATATAAAGTGTGCACTGGTGTAAAGTCCATGTAACGGCAGTCGGTTGTACGACAAACCTCTCTATAGCGTCAAAATCAATTGTCGTTATATAGAATACGCACTGGTGCAAACTTCTTGTAACGTCAGTCGGTTGTACGACAAACCTGTCTATAACGTCAAAATCAATTGTCGTTATATAGAGTATTCACTGGTCTTAACTGCATGTAACGTCAGTCAGTTGTACGACAAACCTCTCTATAGCGTCAAAATCAATTGTTGTTATATGGAATGTACACTGATGTAAACTCCATGTAACGTCAGTCGGTTGTACGACAAACTTGTCTATAGCGTCAAAATCAATTGTCGTTATATAGACTGTGCACTGGTCTTAACTGCATGTAACGTCAGTCGGTTGTACGACACGCGTCTCTATAGCGTCAAAATCAATTGTCGTTATATAGAATACGCACTGCTGCAAACTCCACGTAACGTCAGTCGGTTGTACGACAAACCTGTCTATAGCGTCAAAATCAATCGTTATATGGAGTTTCAAGCGTGTTTCACCCGAGTATGGAACAGACAAGATTTTCATACCTAAACTCCGGTAAGGCCGCTGTGACACGCTGCCGAGCAGCGACTCGGCCGCTTCGCGTATATGATAATCGGCCATCTGAAAATTAAACTAAATAAAAAACACACAAAAGTTATTTATTATTCGTATACAATTCGCGATAAAAACCAACCCACGTCCTTCCCTCAACTTTAATCTATCAGCCTAACAAATTCCATCGAAATCGGTTCAGTAGTTCAGACGTGACAACTTCAGGAACTAAACTGAACAATGAAATCAATACTTTCAATGCCAAACACACACTCAAAATATCATTATTCAATTAGGTCATACGGAAGCCAGTCATCTCTTTTATTGTAGCGGGCAAACGAGCAGGAGGCCCACCATTAAGTTGAAGTCACACACCAGGCGGCTGGTGAGTGCCGGCCTTAAAAGGAAAATGGGGGGGGGGGTAGGAGAGAGGATGGGCACCAGGAACATCTCACTCACCGAACAAAACGCTAGTACACAATGAACAAACTCCAATTGTATCACTTTACACCGGTTTTATGTGAGCGAGTGGTATTTCTCCGGCAGTGTCTGCCCATTCGGCTGAAACTCTAACAGCTCTCTAACAGCATTGCACTCCTACTTCTGTTCGTACGCATAATATGAATGATGTGATGAGTGATCAGTCATCTATTTTGAAAACCTGGCAGACCTGGATCCCCTTTTTAATAGTCTTGTGTCAACGTTGTCGATTAAAAAGTGTCTTTATAAAGAGCTTCTTACTGGAATAAAGATATTTTGAGTTTTGTCTATGAAATTGAGTGTGTCGGAGAGTTTCTTGCCGGTTCTTCTCTGCCTTCCGAAGAATAATGCCAACGATTCAAAAATGTCGATACCTACTCGAATGAGGATATTTTGTGTGTGTGCTACTATTTCTCTATAACCCACCGATGATACACTTTTTATTATACTGGCTGACCTGGAAAACGTTGTTTCACCATAAAACTACTAAATTTTTTTTTAAAATAAGTATTTAATCACTTAGCGGTATGGTAAATAGATGTCGGCCAATTCTCATACCTAGTGAATACTCATATAAAATTTGGTGAAAATCGGTCGAGCTGTTTCGTAGGAGAACAGTAACTAACATTGTGACAAGAAAATTATATATATAAGACAACCGTACTGTGAGACATGCATGTCGATTTAAAGGCGGAGATTTTATTGCCCGTTCCTCGTACACCTTCAATACCAACTGGCAGTAACTGTGAATTTTTTATATGTTTTTGTTTTCAACCTATGCGAATAAAAATCTTATACGATTTGATTTATTCTCATTTAATGTCGCATATACAGTTATCTTGTCTTATCTTAGTGATTAAGACAAATTTGTAAAATTGTGGACTGGAGCCCTTTTAAACACTCGAATGCCCATAATTCTCCAGGCTTCTGGTAAAGATTAAAAGACTACCATAGAAGTGGGCTATCAGTGTTAGTAGAACGTTAATATCACCACGACTGAACTGATTAAATTTAGGGTCAAGTCAACGGTTTCGTTACTAGCTAGTTAATTTGTTTTATTTATCAAAGACGAGTGAAAATTATGCCAAATTGAAACATCGGTTGAATTATAATTTGTATCTAAGCAATCAACAGGATAATACACTTATGTACCTTTGGTTAGATGTTACATGCTTGTAACGTAATATTATTAAACCAATTTTTTCCTGCTAATAATTCGTTTTAGTCTATTCTTATCAGTAGGTCGACTCTTATTGTTAACAATTTAATGAGTCATTTAACGAATATTAAACAAATAAAATATGTATATTTGAATCGAATTACCTTGATTTGTAAACGAATGCTCACATCACTTTTCACAATGCGTCTGGTTGATTTAAACTTAAATTAAAACTTATGATAACTGAATGTATAAATGTGCACTTAAAAGTGTAATAATAAACTGAATAACAACATAATAGTTATAAAAAACACACACAAAGTTTTAAACAATAGAATGTTTTCAGTAATAATAGATTGATTTTGACAATTGGCATGCACACATGACATCCGTTGTCAAGCTGTCAAGTTTTTCGAGACTGGTAACTTCGGGTGAAATTATTTTTTTATTTAAATTAGCGTGTATTTCTCATTCTTTCTTCTTCTTCTCATAAAAGAAAAGAATAATAATGGCAGCTGTTGAGAGAATAGAGAACAAAAGAAAGCCCAATCAAGACGTTTATTTCCTTTAACTGATGCTACACTACTAACTAATATTTAATGAAATCTTGCGGGCGGGAAGTAATGTGAGAAACAAACTAATATATGATTTTCTACAAATGTCAGAAAGTTTGAAAAATAAAATTATGTTATACTAGCTTTCCGCCCGCGGCTTCGCCCACGTGTAATTTGGTTAAGTATTGGCGTTTTTAATGATCTCGACAGGGCTTTCTTTCACGGGCTAAAATCTTGTTACAATTGGAGTTATATATAGCCTGTGTTACTCAGGGATGATGTAGCTTTACAGGATCGGATGATTCGGGGAAATCGAGGGCAACTTTCAAATTAACGTACAGGCAATTACTATTCTGACAATTTTATATTCTGATAGTCATCTTCTTATGTGGATGAGCTGATGATGGAAGGTAAAACTCCTCAGCGGTTAAGAGTTGAAAGAAAATTCTTACGAAGTTATACGTACTTGTGAGGTTATTAGTTTGACCAAATAATAAAAGGTAAACCTCATTAACGTTAAGGATGTAGGTGGAAAAATGGATGCGGACAAACGATAAACGTCTCTTCACTCGTTTCCTTTTACATGTTTGTATAGGTAGTGTTCACTCAAAATAATCATAGGGTTAAACGTTAATGAAGTTTGAACACCATGGAGCATCTTAATACCGCGATCTATTGGATATATTTGGCCTAAGTAGAAGTTCTTTAAAAAAAACTAAGACTCAACCTCGCAGACTCACTCACACAGCAACACCATTGCACACACTAATACACACACACAATTAAATGCTCGTTCTACACATAATATACTCCACTTGTTCATATGTATATATATATAACGCAAGAGAGAGAGATCCTCTACATGGCTACCGCCAACCTCACTACTCTGTAGGGTTATTTTTGAAAGGCGTAGGTAGCATCAGTATTGCCAACATCACGATTGAGTCGGTCATAATAACCACTTATTTAAAGAAACACTTCACTGATAGTTTCCAAGGCTTATATTTCACTATTTAAAGAGAGGTCCGTTCCGTACAACGGCCTGAGCGCGACTGTGTCGTGCGGTTACAATGCGACCCTATTTATAGTGATCAAGCACTTGTTTACAAAGACGTCGTATTGGAATAATAAAGATGACATTTCACAGAGTAACAAACGTAAAGTATTCAACTTATGTGTTTAAACTTATTTTAGGACAATTAAATGATGTTGAACTTAATTATTCTAGTTAATTTCAGACTAATTGTTGTAGTTGCGCCGATATATATATTTTTATTTATTTTTATCTGTTCCTTTTTTTGGTATTGTTTTTTCTGATCTTAGATTCTACTTCCGGTTCTATATTTTAACCTTATTTTGGCTCTATTTTTATTGTGTAAACTTTTTTTTGATAAGCTGCATAGGTTTAAGAAATAAAAAAATAAAATAAATCTAGGTTGATGACGAATTTTATCAACGCCATCTATCGAGCACATTGTTCAACACTTCGACAGTAAAAATCGAATGTCTGTACATATATAAGAATATTTAGAGGACAGAGATCCCTTTAATGTCTGATACATTAGCTCAGAATCGGGACGGTTTAATTCTTGAGTAGCCAAAGCTTTAGTATGTTGAATTGGCCATTAAAGTAATATGAATTTTTTTTTTTAAAATAGCAACTGTCGTGTTTCTCGCCGGTTCTTACCTTTGGAACCGGTGGTAGTGTCAATGACGATTTAAAAGTATCTTTATAATGACAAAGATCCCTTTAATGTGTCGGCAATTGGCTCAGCATCGGGACAGTTCAATTCTTGAGTAGCCTTACAATGCTTTGTTATTTTAATTGTCAGTAGCACAATTTTGTATTAATTGTTTATTTTAAAAGAGCAGCTATCGAGTTTCTTGCCGGTTCTTCTCGGTAGATGCCTTCCGAACCGGTGGTGGTGTTAATGACGATTCAAAAGTGTCTTAAGACCTACTTGAATATAGACATTTTGAGTTTTAGAGGCAAAGAGTCTCTTGCCGGTTCTTCTCGGTAGATGGTAGTGTTAATGACGATTCAATATGTCTACATACCTTACTTGAATAAAGATATTTTGTGTTTGTGTGTGTTTTGTGCTTTTACAAAGCTTCCTCTTCCTTGACTGGAAGAAATAGCTGTAAGTTCACCTCTTTTAATATTTGCTTGTATTTTCATATATGGCAACTAAGTGTTAATCTATTATTTATATACTTCTTCTATGGTATTTGGGGGCATGATTCCTTTTATTTTCTAAAGTCGTGTATATTTATTAATATTTTTCTAAGCATAAACTCATAGTCTAGATTCTCTTAGTTAATAGTACACATGAGATATAGGCGAACGGATTGGTGGCCCCCAAGTGCCACAGACTACCACAGACCACAGACTAACACAGAAATCAAACACAGAAGTCAAAAATTGATTTCGGAAAATTGGGAAACGTATGAATGATGAGAGGGAAATCATAAAAAAAAATTCACTTTTATTTCAACGAATCGATATAATATATTTAATATATATTCAAATTGGTCACGTGACCAATGGCCGCCATAATCTTAACTGTTTGAGTTTCTTGCCTGTTTCTTCTCTTATGTACGGGGTTTAGTTAGATTTAAGAAGTTTCAAAATTGTCCTTGATACTTAAAAGAACAACCAATCCGAGTTTCTTGCCTGTTTCTTCTCTTACGTTCCAAAATTGTTCTATGTACTGTATAGAGAGATGTTTTTTTTTAAGTTTAAAAGCTGAGAAGAACCCACAAGAAACTAGGTGGGGTTGGGGTTTTCTGGTGGTTTTGACAAGTCAAAGTTTACATCGAGTCGTAGGTAAGAAAGAGAAGCTTTCAGACACTAAGCTTTCTTCTCTTTATTATCATGAAAAAGTTTGAGAATGACTACGCACCAGCGTTACTGGGATCGTTGCCAAAGCAGTTTCTTGCCTCTTCACAGCTTGGCAACAAGGCGTTTAGATTTAAGACGAGACCGAAGGAGACCAGCTCACGAATGTTGAATGGCAGAAGAGCGTACAAAAGAAGATTATCACGTAACGATTTCTGCTAGATCTTTACAATCGTACTGAGTAACTCGCACGTTGATTTAAAGGCGGAGTGTTTCTTGCCAGTTCTTCTCCGGATTTGGGAACTGGCGGTATACGTGGTGTCACCACAATAATACATTCCTAATACCACCTCGCTGTACCGACTCGGTTGTCTGGTGGGTCCCTCGCGCAGCAGTATGACGCCAATATGCCGACAGTTGAGAGGCACAATGAGAGGACGCTGGTGCTGCAGACAGCACCAGATGTGATGTCGTTCAATGCTGTACCGGTTACAGGTTGGATGCACAGCAGGAGTAACAGACCGAACGCGCTGAGGAGGGAGAACGATGACAGCACTATGTAACCTAAAAAAAAAAGGGAAGGCCACGTTTGTATAGAAAAGAAATCGCACTTTTCAGCCCATAACTTTGTTGCTTGTCAGTTTAGGCAAAAATTTATGGACACACATTTGTAGGCAAGACGATTTGCCACATATTGTGACGTTACAAATTTTTGTGTGCGACGCATAGTTACTGAGATATTGCGCGAAAAGTGTTTTCACCCCTTTTTTCCAATATGGCGGCCATAACCTTGAAGTTAAGCTTCTATTGACCCCCCACACGTGTCTCAAAAATAAAATCGCCGACTCTAATTGTAACATCATAACATACTAATAACGCGTGAAATAACGCTTTCACGTCTCAACTACTGAACAGATTTCGATGAAATTTCGTATGGAGATAGTGTTAACTTTAGGGAAGGACATGGGCTGCTGTTTATTGCGAAATTGGATGTGTGTTTGTATAGAAATTACACCAGAGCTCCGCCATTTTTAAAAACGATTTGCCGAACTCCTTTTGTAGTTATTTGTAGGTTTTTTTTTTAAAAAGAATAATAACTACACTAAAAAGGTAATATATAACTTATAATAAACTAATAAAAACAGAGGAACGGCGGCCTTATCGCTAAGCGATGTCTTCCAGGCAAACGAAGATGTAGGAAACTAGAATAAAATGAAGAACAAAACCTATAGTATATAAATAAATAAGACACAAATCTATATAGTGACACTGAAGGGACATGGTGCATTTTATAGCGTTACAGTGAGTGGACGTTAAAGGGAGAGACAAATGAGAATTGGAACAACAAGCTGATCCAACCGAAGCGAATTGATTTCGACGCTTTATAGACTTTGTATAGAGTTCACAGTGTATAAGTAAATACAGTGTAAACAATAGTAATACTCCAGAGGTGAGCATTTTATGATGTTACATGGAGTTTACACTGTATAAGTTTTAATACTATGTAAACTCCATGTAACGGCACTGAGAGGACTGTGCACTTTATGACGTTATAGAGACTGATCGTTAAATGGACAGATGCTACATGGAGTTTACACTGTATAAGTTTTAATACAATGTAACGACACTGAGAGGACTGTGCACTTTATGACGTTATAGAGACTGATCGTTAAATGGACAGATGCTACATGGAGTTTACACTGTATAAGTTTTAATACAATGTAACGACACTGAGAGGACTGTGCACTTTATGACGTTATAGAGACTGATCGTTGAATGGACAGATGCTACATGGAGTTTACACTGTATAAGTTTTAATACAATGTAACGACACTGAGAGGACTGTGCACTTTATGACGTTATAGAGACTGATCGTTAAATGGACAGATGCTACATGGAGTTTACACTGTATAAGTTTTAATACAATGTAACGACACTGAGAGGACTGTGCACTTTATGACGTTATAGAGACTGATCGTTGAATGGACAGATGCTACATGGAGTTTACACTGTATAAGTTTTAATACAATGTAACGACACTGAGAGGACTGTGCACTTTATGACGTTATAGAGACTGATCGTTAAATGGACAGATGCTACATGGAGTTTACACTGTATAAGTTTTAATACAATGTAAAGACACTGAGAGGACTGTGCACTTTATGACGTTATAGAGAGTTATCGTTGAATGGACAGATGTTACATGGAGTTTACACTGTATAAGTTTTAATACAATGTAACGACACTGAGAGGACTGTGCACTTTATGACGTTATAGAGACTGATCGTTAAATGGACAGATGCTACATGGAGTTTACACTGTATAAGTTTTAATACAATGTAACGACACTGAGAGGACTGTGCACTTTATGACGTTATAGAGACTGATCGTTAAATGGACAGATGCTACATGGAGTTTACACTGTATAAGTTTTAATACAATGTAAAGACACTGAGAGGACTGTGCACTTTATGACGTTATAGAGAGTGATCGTTGAATGGACAGATGCTACATGGAGTTTACACTGTATAAGTTTTAATACAATGTAACGACACTGAGAGGACTGTGCACTTTATGACGTTATAGAGACTGATCGTTGAATGGACAGATGCTACATGGAGTTTACACTGTATAAGTTTTAATACAATGTAACGACACTGAGAGGACTGTGCACTTTATGACGTTATAGAGACTGATCGTTAAATGGACAGATGCTACATGGAGTTTACACTGTATAAGTTTTAATACAATGTAAAGACACTGAGAGGACTGTGCACTTTATGACGTTATAGAGAGTGATCGTTGAATGGACAGATGCTACATGGAGTTTACACTGTATAAGTTTTAATACAATGTAACGACACTGAGAGGACTGTGCACTTTATGACGTTATAGAGACTGATCGTTGAATGGACAGATGTTACATGGAGTTTACACTGTATAAGTTTTAATACAATGTAACGACACTGAGAGGACTGTGCACTTTATGACGTTATATAGAGTGATCGTTAAATGGACAGATGCTGCATGGAGTTTACACTGTATAAGTGTAATTACAGTACTCAGTAAACTCAATACAACGTCAGTGAAGGCAATGTGCATTTTACGGTGTTATAGAGAGTGGACGTTAAATTGAGAGAAGAAAATCAGAATGGAATACAAGCTTAACCAACCGAAGCCAATCGATTTCGACGCTTTTAAGAGTTTGACGTTACATCGATTGACAATACACAGGATCAATCCGAATGCACAGATTATAGAGTTACATACCAGAGACATAATTCCTATTCGGCAAAAGTTGGTTGCGCCTTGTCCGCAGACCCAACAGACCCAGCAGAAAGCAGGTAAACCCGGAGAGCACGCCAAAGTCTAGATAATAACGACGCCCGATCTAAAAAAATAAAGAAGTACACTACTTAACACATTTCAATGAAGTTTAGATAATAGATGTTCTCCTTCTTCATTCCTTCTTCTTCTTTCTTTCATTCTCTTCCAACCCACAATAAAAGAATATCTATGGACTGGTGTAAATCATAATATCTTTTAATGGGAAGGCAAGTCATATACCTGACAATAGTTAATTAAGGCCTTTTACAGACAAAGCGAAGGAACCGCGCGTTTTCAGAATCGCACGGAAATCGCGCGATTCTTATTTCTATGTGTTATTAAGTAATCGTTTTGATATAACCGCGCGTTTTCAGAATCGCACGGAAATCGCGCGATTCTTATTTCTATGTGTTATTAAGTAATCGTTTTGGATATAACCGCGCGGTTATTAAACCAACCGTCAGAAAGCAGAACGAGTTAATATTATATCAATATCTTAATATCTTTATTCTTGCCTGATCAGTTCAATAAGTTCGTTAAAAGATTTCATTGACATTCTCAAATAGTCAAAAAACAAGTGTTTTATTATAAAATAAAAATCAAAAATATATTTTAATAGGAAGGCACGTCATATATCTGACAATAGTTAATTAAGGGCTATTACAGACAAAGCGAAGGAACCGCGCGTTTTCAGAATCGCACGGAAATCGCGCGATTCTTATTTGTATGTGTTATTAAGTAATCGTTAAGATAAAACCGCGCGGTTAATAAGGCTACGCGGTTATTAAACCAACCGTCAGAAAGCAGAACGAGTTAATATTATATCAATATCTTAATATCTTTATTCTTGCCTGATCAGTTCAATAAGTTCGTTAAAAGATTTCATTGACATTCTCAAATAGTCAAAAAACAAGTGTTTTATTATAAAATAAAAATCAAAAATATATTTTAATAGGAAGGCACGTCATATATCTGACAATAGTTAATTAAGGGCTATTACAGACAAAGCGAAGGAACCGCGCGTTTTCAGAATCGCACGGAAATCGCGCGATTCTTATTTGTATGTGTTATTAAGTAATCGTTAAGATAAAACCGCGCGGTTAATAAGGCTACGCGGTTATTAAACCAACCGTCAGTAAGCAGAACGAGTTAATATTATATCAATATCTTAATATCTTTATTCTTGCCTGATCAGTTCAATAAGTTCGTTAAAAGATTTCATTGACATTCTCAAATAGTCAAAAAACAAGTGTTTTATTATAAAATAAAAATCAAAAATATATTTTAATAGGAAGGCACGTCATATATCTGACAATAGTTAATTAAGGGCTATTACAGACAAAGCGAAGGAACCGCGCGTTTTCAGAATCGCACGGAAATCGCGCGATTCTTATTTCTATGTGTTATTAAGTGATCGTTTTGATATAACCGCGCGGTTAATAAGGCCGCGCGGTTATTAAACCAACCGTCAGAAAGCAGAACGAGTTAATATTATACCAATATCTTAATATCTTGCCTTAGCTACTAAAAATTGTAACTGATACAAGACATATTATGTTGCAGCGTATAAAATATATTTACAAGAAATTACAATAGACATACATTAACACATTATTTATTATATATATATATATATATTCTTTATTATATTTATATATATTATATTATATTTATATATTCTTAATATTAACCTAACTAATATAAGTAACTTAATATAAAACAAATTTAAAAAGTTCGGTCCATTGTGGCAGAGCACCCACAATGCTGGCGGCATCTCCTCGCTGTATCGCGATGCTGATACGATAAAACCACCAGCTCTTGAGTCACCAGTACTAAGGCCTATTTACTGCGCGGCTGCAGAGCAGGCGGAAAAAAAGAAGAAAGGTCAAAGTACTCTTTCCTCAAACTATGTTTTTTTTTCCTTTTGGAGAGGAGACTTTTGGAGCATGGGGTGCAAGTGCACAGGCACTTATTAAGGAATTGAGTAGGCCTAAGTCAGCACCGGTGATCCAAGAGCTGGTGCTTTCCTTGCTCAGCGTGTAAGCGAGCGAGGAAATGCCGCCAGCATTGTGGGTGCTCTGCCACAAGGGACCGAACTTTTAAAATTTGTTTTATATTAAGTTACTTATATTAGTTAGGTTAATTTTAGCAAATAATTAAATTGTGTATTTAGATAATAAACCTTCGAATTGAGGCCTACTTAATACCTGTTCACTTGTACCCCAATGTCCAAAAGTGTCTACTCCAAAGGGGACAAAATCAGGAAGGAAAGAAAGAATGGTCGGTCGATGACCGCCGATGTTTGAATGACAATATTGCGGTTTAAAACCGCGCGGTTCCCGCACGTCTCAACTAGCCATACCATAGATAAAATATGGAACAATAACACTGACATACTGCGATAATTTTTTTGTTGGATGGGTATCTCGCTGTTGGGCAGCAGGCCTTTTCAGCTCAGCCGTGATAAATTGCGATACTTACAGAATACATCATGTAGAAGCTGAGACCAGTTGTCAAGCCACCGCACAGGGTTAACATTAAGGCGGCAATCGTTGAAGCGGCCGCGCCATTTTGTTTTACACTGTTGATCGATTTGTACGTATCGTCTGAGTATGTGGACGGTGCTTCGGCTACCCTGTAATTAATAACGCCAATGTTAACCAAAGTAAGAGCCAATGTCAAAACCAAAGTAAGGGCCAATGTCAAAACCAAAGTAAGGGCCAATGTCAAAACCAAAGTAAGGGCCAATGTCAAAACCAAAGTAAGAGCCAATATCAAAACCAAAGTCAACGTCGATGTTCGATGGTTCGATAGACCATTTTGAATCGTCTTTAACTACGCCTGTAAAAGACCAAGAGCCACCTCTTGCAAGAGACAAAGAAGCTCAGCTATGTTGTCTTTTGTCATGATTCTACTTTTAGTAAGTAAGTAACTTTTTTTAAGACGTCTCGCGTCACAATGTTTGTTCCTTTACTCTCCCGAAACGGCTCGACCGTTTCTCATGAAATTTTGTGATCACATCGCGTGGGTCTGAGAATCGGCCGACATCTATTTTTAGAGACTTTTTTTTATTATTATTATGTCGCATTAAAATACATATATAAACATAATTTTTTAACCCTTTCTAAGAAACCCCGGTTTTTTGTTCGCTAGTATTATATAAATAAATTAAAGCAGAAGTGTGTATGTTACGCTCTCACAATCAAACTACTGAACTGATTTCGATGTAATTTGGTATAGAGTTTAGTCGTTTTAGGGATCGTCAAAGGCCTTTCAAAACTGGATCTACAGTTTGCGTGCGCCGACATTTTGTTAAATTATAATTTTTAACAAAAAAAAATATGTTTTCAATGATATTATAAATACAAAAATATCTTACGCATTTAAGGTTAAAACTACTGAACCGATTTCGATGTAATTTGGTATAGAGTTTAGTCGTTTTAGGGACCGTCAAGGTTTTTTCAAAACTGGATGTAATGTTTGCGTGTGTTAGCGTTACATATATTTATATTTAAAGATATGATTATAAATAATCATATATATAACATCGTCATACTATATGTAACATCAGTATTAACCATATATAATAATATAACACGTGCGCCGACATTTATATGTTACGGATTAACGCTTACACCACTGAATCAATTTCGATGAAATTTGTTACAGATATAGACTACACTCCGGGGAAGGGAAGCTACCTTTTATCACGAAAATCAGGCTTACACGTGGGTTTAAGATCACATAGAAATTTCACCAGAACTCTATTAATTTAAAAGAAGTCAAAACCCTCCCCCCCCCCACTGTCACTTCGTAAGTACCGGCCTTTGACATTGACAACTCTGTTCACACCACCTCTTTGTGGAACCAACTGCCAGCGCAGGTATTCCCGATCCGCTACGACTTGGGGACCTTCAAAAAAAGAGCGTTCCTCTTTCTTAAAGGCCGGCAACTCACTTGTAAGCCTCCTGGCGTTGCAGGTGTCCATGGGCGGCGGTTGGCACATCACTCGAAGTGACCCGCCTGCTTGTTTGCCTCCTCTCACATAAAAAAAAAACCCACCTTGGTATTATGACAGCTGTAGTCCTATCTCTCTTATCACCGACGAACACATCATGCCTCACCACCGGCATGCCATAATCCAATCTCTGCTGCGCCCTCGGCGTGACCGTCAAATTCACACACGATTTTGACGGCGTCACAATTGGCGTGCTCGCCAACTGACGTCTCATTGGACTGACACTCTCCCTCACCTTCCTCGGCGTCGACAGTAGCTCGTGGAGCTTCTGCGTTGCGATCTTCGATGCGGCATCCTCATCAGGCACAATCGCATACCTCAACGTCTTACCATTCACGGTCTTGACGATTTCGCTCGGTATTGCCTTCAGTTCGTTACAATCCGGTGCATCAACATTATACTCATCAATCTCACTTTGATCAGCTTCTATTATCCTCTTCTTTGTCGGTGAGAAGTCTTCGTCGTACACATAACGAGAATGCTTGCGCTGTTCGAACTGTGCCATCTCCAGGTCTTCGCTGCGCCGCCTTGTTTGTGTGTATGAACGTTGTTTGCACATGAGAGACGCATGCCTTTGGAATGTCGGCTTTGGTGGCAACGCTGGTGGTGTGTCGCGACATCTGGTGACACGTAAGTGGTTGTCCGATATGTCAGTGCGTAAAATTCGCGTGTCCTTGCGGTGTGCGTTTGAACCGAGCGGTGATACGCGTCTAGGTGTTACAACTCTCTTCTGGTTCGGTTCGTTGTTGCAAAACGCTGGGTTCGAATAATATTTGTAGATTATCTTCGGTGACTCCATAGCATGTTACGGTTCAAGGCGTTCCCATAGACAATTACACTATAGCACTGTTTAATTTTTAACACGGATAGAATTGAACGAAGTTAAAATTTTTGAAATACGTAACGAATTCTTGTAACACACGCACGTCTGTTCGTTCCAACGGTTAACCGTCAACTGGCTGGGGGATATTCCTTTTTCGAATAGCGAGGGGTCGGAAGTGGCGCGCGCGCACCCCAATGTTAGCACGCGCTGAACTTAACACAATTCAATTGACATTTATTTATATATAAATAAGATTCAATTTTGTCTAATTGAAAAAAACATGAGGGCCCGCTGTAATATGTAATAATACATTGAATTTTCTTATAGCAAAATGTATTATTGCCCCTCTTGGGGCATTGGACATGTACCGATGTCCACCTTCAATAATTATCAAGCATACATTTATTTATATAACTTCTTAAACTTAAAGTACTGAACAGATTTCGTTGAAATTTGGTGTGGAGACAGACTAAACAGAAGGGACAAAGATTTTGTGTGCAATTTAATTTTTAAGCAGCATATGCTTTTGTTTGAGCATTTCGCCGGTAAGTAGCTGCTCTTTTATTTTTGTAACTTACGGAACTAATTTGACACATCGAAAGGATCTTTGATCTCGACATATTCTTAAACTGTCTTTTCAACCAGAATACTCCTTTGAAGTGTTTTAATAAATACCAAGATATCGCGACCCTGGTGCAAACTTGGGGGATTGAGGGTTCCACTGATAGTTAACAGAGACGTCACCAGTACTGCAAGGTTCAATAAGCGCCTGTCTACTCCAAGAGCCGAGTGATCCAAAGTTGTGTTTTTTTGTGATTTCCAATTTTCGAAATAAATATTCGCCCAAAGGATTGTTGTTTTTTTTTTTAAATTACGTAACGTCATTCGTCCACGTGCCGTAACGGTTCGAACCAGCTGTCTGTGCGCAGCTGCGTGCAGGTGTTGCGCACATTTGGTATATACATTAAAGGTAACATTTATATTAAAAATAAAAACAATAAAAACATGAAGAATACTAATAAAAATTAAACTGAAACACTCGAATACATTTAAAAAGTTTGTCTAGTACCAATAATTCTGGCATTACATAGCGCGATACAGCTGTATCGCGATACTTTTTCGTTAAGCGGGAAAAACATCAGCTCTTGGATAACCGGTACTGACTAAAGCCTACTTTATTCCTTAATAATCACCTGCACTTGTACCCCAAAGTCCAAAAGTCTCTACTCTATGTTCAAGAAGAGACTTTGACCTAAGAAAAGTATGTATATATTGTTTGCTTACAAACGTTAAAAATTATACTCTCGTGTATTTTTTTAATGTTTTCTATTTACTCACTGATATTTAAATTTTGTATTATATGAATTAAATAAGGCCTTAATTAATGAAATCAAAAATATCTCTATTCATATTGCTAACTGAGGTTAACACTTATGAATTGTTAACAAAATAAGTTATAAAATTTTTCGACTCTACATTTACTGCCCAGTTCCCAAATCGAGCGGACGAGAAGAACTGGCAAGAAACTGTCCGTCATACCTTTAAATCGCCAAGCACGTTTCACAGCACGGTTGTAATGATCTGCAACCATTACACCATGCACCAGCAAAAAACAAGACTCAAACTAATAAGTTTTAATCTTAAATTGAATAAAACACAACAATAAACTTATCGACAAAAATAAAGCGAAAAAGGTTGTTATTTTTAATTAAATACTTTTTGACACATTAGAAGAATAAAATGTTTCACACCCCTGGACTACTACATCTGTCTCACTCACACGTTTGACATTGACCTTACATTCATAGAAGTAATAAAATCACAAAAAAACATTCAGACTATTTAACACCTCACAGTATCAACCAGCTGAGTTTGTTGTATCTTCTCCTGTTAGGAACCATATGTGGGACTCAACTCACTAACTAGGAAACCTCTGCTACTCAGAGGACCGGGTCAGCCATACCCACTAAAACCCTCCTCGGGTTTAACCCATATGGAGACTACTGGGGTCGCGATTGCATTCTACAAGAGAACACAATACGATTTTGTGTGGAAATAAATAAAATACGTAATTAAGTGAGGAACTGTATTATCACAGCAAAGTACGTCTGCGCAAATTTTTATAGTAAATTATTGTTTAAAGATTTAAACTACATTTCAATTAATTGAATTTATATAAATGATTGTGAAAATAAACCCTTTGGCACCTACCTCAGTCAAAATGGACTGTTGATATTTAACATAAACATTCTTAATATTAAGATAATTAATGTTACTTCAAATAAAACACAAAACTAAAACAAATTTAAAAAGATTGGTCCCAGTGGCAGATGGTATCGCGATGCTTATACGCTGAGCAAGGATATAATTTATTTTATTATAAATAGTTATCCGATATTAATATTATAATCATTGTAAATCCAATCGTATCTCTCAAATTGGCGGGAAAACCCAAAAACATTAGTGGCGCCAGCCACTCCACAGACTATACACAAAACGTCACCGGCCTTTGACTGACCACAGAGGTTTTGTATATTGATAAACTTCTGTCAAACCTGTGGTCCATGTTACCTGTGGTCTAAATTGGATTAGGCATGTCAATTGTCGAATACCATTTTCGCGAACTTCGCGACTCGCGAGTTCGTCTTATTTATCTCTACGACATGCGAGATATGAATTTATAAATGCGTTATATTAAATTTAATGCAAATAAAAGATGAATACCTGTTAAATTCTGTTCCCAAAATCAAAACTAGTTGATAACTTCCAAGTGTCGCCATTTAAAACGAAACTCCATATTTATAAATAGTGCAAAAGGACAAATATCCCATTGACAATGAACTGTCATTAATTTTATATCGACTTCTAATGGCTGAAAGTGTTAAATATCAAATTCTTTAAAAAAGTGATCTCAACATGTTCCCATTAACACCACCCGTTGTTAAACGATTATTGGGTTGGAAAAAAGGTCCCGATGGTACATCAGCAGCTGAAGACAAATGGTCAGAAAAGGCTGTAAAGAGTCTTGTGAAGAAATTAAAGAAAACTGGCGCTATAGAGGAGCTGGAGAAGGCGTTGTCCAATCAAAGCGGTCACACTAAATGTGTAACAATACCAAGGTAATGTTTCTTTGTTTTATAAAGATTCATTAATTGTGAGCTAGCATTTTTAAAGTTTATTTTATTTACGAGTTGCAATGTCGTATCATATAGGAAGGTATCATTTAGGTAAAGTTTGTGAATATTTTTTTAATAAGAAGTGAATACCATACCAATTGATAAAGCACACATTTTTATTATTAGCTGTTTATAATTAATTAAACTTAGCTTAGATCAAACAGAGCACGCTTGTTTAGCGACGATTAATTATTGTCTTAAACTAATTCCTTTTCGAGAAATTTTACATTCTATCTAACATCTATCTAATTAATTATAATTTTCCTTTATTAACGATACTGATGACATTCATATAAATTTAAAAAACTTGATTTCTGGAACACAGACGATTCACTAGTATAAGCTTAGGGTGAAATTTAATAGAATATGCTTAAAGAGATTGTGTGTAGGCATGAGCATACATTTTAATAACAAAGTCACGGCACATATAAACAAATTTACTTGTAATAAATTTAAAAAGTGCCTCAACTGAAAAGAATATTTGTAGGACAAAGATCCCTTTAATGTATCGGCAATTGGTTCAGTAGGTAGTAGTAAGTAACATAATTTTGTATAAATTGTTTATTTTAAAAGAGCAGCTATTGAGTCTCTTGCCGGTTCTTCTTGGTAGATAACTTCCTTCTGAACCGAAGTAGTGTTAATGATGATTCAAAAGTGTCTTAATACCTACTTGAATAAAGATATTTTGAGTTTGAGTTTTCTCTATAACATATGTACGATTAAACGAGTGGCAGAGTGTCCCTTGCCAGTTCCTCTCGGTGGATAACCTTCCAAACTGGTAGTAGTGTTGATGACGATTCAAAAGTGTCTTTATAAAGACCTACTTGAATAGAGATAGTTTGAGTTTGATAGATATCTCTATGAAGCTTTACTGGGTTATAACGATTTATGGGCCGTTTACTTACAAACTTATTTATAAAATTTAATAATGTTTAGATTAATTAAATGGACACCATGTGAATGACGCAAATTTTTAAAATTAACATCACTTTGACGTAGGGGAAATTTAATAGAAATTTACATAATCGTAGGCTTCCATAACATTTAATTATTTGTATTTTTTTACTTTTAATTAAAATCGTTTGCAAATTTGTGCACAAAAATTAAACTCGGTACAGAGACAACGCCCTATTGTTGAGCTGGTGCTAGTGTAAAGTACTGTTAAAACCCTAAATGCTGTGATCATGCTTAACTGAGAGGTTTTTACTGTTAGGTACAAGCTGATTTTGTGTCACCATACCATGGAACCATATCAAATACCGAACCATTTGATTGAACTTGTTTGAGAACAGGCAGTGGTACCGATATGAGGGGACTCGCTTACTAGAGTCCTAAGGCCTCCACGTCGGGGCAAAGGGCAGATATGACCTTACACCATTCTGGCTCTGTCTATTGCCTTTAGTCTAATCTCACTCAATGTCAGACCCATATGTTTTAAATCGAGTGACTTTAAATTGATTTGACATTGTATAAATACAGTGTTCACTCTATGTAACGACACTGAAGGGATGCGTGCATTTTGTGGCGTTATTAGAGTGCGGTTGTTGAATGGAGAATTATCCAAATTGATTGCTTTAGAGATTTTGTCGTTAAATCGAGTGATGTTAAATGAATTTGACATTGTATTAATACAGTGTCCTCTCTATATAACGACACTGAAGGGATGTGTGAATTTTGTGGCGTTATTAGAGTGCGGTCGTTGAATGGAGAATTATCCAAATTGATTGCTTTAGAGATTTTGTCGTTAAATCGATTGACGGTTAATGGATTTTGACATTGTATAAATACAGTGTCCACTCTATATAACGACACTTTCCGTGCATTTTGTGGCGTTATAAGAGTGCGGTCGTTAAATGGAGAAAAGCATTCAATGAAGGAAACAATACAATGTATCACTAAATTTGTTTTTTTTTTTAAATTTAATTTTTTCCGAATATTTCAATGGTGTGTAGTGTGTGAATAAAATAATTGTGTGTGATCGTTGTGTTATAAATCGGCAATTCGGTAATTGAGATGAAATGGAAAGTGCGTTGAACTTTCATTTTTCATTGGGCAAACACCGGAAAATTCAACATGGCGCGCGGTGTTCTAGGAAAGCCCCCTTAAAACTAAAAGTATAACCCGACCGAATCGAATATACGCGTCGTGTGTTTAAACTTGTGGGCGTACGGTGACCACCGCGATTCGGTTGCTTTATTGCAGACAGAACGCGTATCAAAACGAAGGTCAACCGAGCCGTCAAAATAAAAGCTTAGCCAAAATGGCTGTCGGTTTTCTAGACCTCTAGGATTTTTTTGTTATTTAATAATCTAAAGTGGTGTTGTGTGTGGTGTTTGAGTTTCTTATATTGTGTGTGATATATATAATTCTAATTGGAATCTGTTTTGGTAAGGTCGAGTTGTTATCTTTATTTGATATGTCCTGTTGTTGTTAAACCATGTGAATTTAACACTATGACACAATAATAAATTTTTTTCTAATGCATTTTTATGTATGAAAAACGTATTGAATTGTATTATAAACAATATATGTGTTGACAAAACATACTTTTATTCGTAATTTTTTGTCAAGTTATCAATCCAATATGATATTTTTGTCTGTTAATAACACATTTTTCAAAATTAAGTTTAATTCACGCAATGAGTTTCTATGTTTTGAAAATAATGTTTGTCTAGATAGTACAATAAAATCTCTGATTCTTAATTTACACACATTACACACATGTGACAATTTTTTAAATCTATATAAAAAGTTTGTGTTAGTTACAAGTATTAGTAACAACGGCTGTACCAATATGGCTGAAAATTGACAGAGTTGTTGGTTAGAAACAGGCGGCAGACAGACATTTATTTTTTGGACAAAGTGCTTGAATTGAAGAGTGCAAACTATTATATTACTTTAGGATTGTTCATACTCTGTGAACACCTGTATTAGCTATAAACATTTTGAAATACAGAAATCAGCTGATTTATAGCCTCTATTAGAACAAAAGTTATCCAGGTGTAGTCGGCTAATAGCTAGCTATAATAATGAGAATAAGCTCCCTATCTATGTGAGTGTCTATAGGCGGAGATTTTACTATTAGGTTGTGTGCGTTTCTCCTGTTATGCTAAGACTGCGGCTTGTTGGTATGATGTCTATGGTTTGATTCTGTGATGTGTGTCTGTCTGTGGATTGCTGCTTTGATGAGTATCTGTCTATAGTTTGATTCTGTGATGTGTGTCTGTCTGTGGCTTGATTCAGTGATACATCTGTTAGTAGCTTGATGCTGTGATGTGTCTGTCTGTGGCTTGATGCTGACATCGGTGTGTCTGTCTCTTTATCTGTAGTTTCGAAAGTGTCTTTATAAAGACCTACTTGTATAGAGATATTTTGAAGTACGATATGGTGTTTCAAACCTTTGTTTACGGGTTGGGTTTTTTTATTTTTTTTTTTTGTATTGACACTTGTATTGACTGACACAAAGTTCCTGTTATTAACACAAATAACTATATGCTATGTTAATGTGATAATGAAACTCTCTATTTCAGAGTTAAGCCGAATGATAATATATTGAACGGACACAACCGTAAGGGTTTGCCGCATGTAGTTTACTGCAGGCTGTGGCGTTGGCCGCAGCTACAGGTATAGTATTTCTTATATATATATATATATATATATATATGTGTATATGTCGGTGCAACTACAACAATTAGTATTAAAATACCTAGGATAGTTGGACATCATTTAATTGTTCTAAATGTTAAAAACATAGGTTTACACATTATTTTTTCTGGCTTAGTCTCGGTGTACTGTGTGTTTGTATTGTTCTAATTATAACGTAAAAGTCTGCTCTTATTTCACTATGCCCAGATGATAGGAAAGGTTTTTTTTTTATACCTTTTATTTAATATAGCTTCTTACGCTGGTGCATGGTGTAATGGTTGCAGATCTTCACAAAAGTGCTGTGAAATATTCTTGGCCATTTAAAGGAGGTGGCGGAGAGTCTCTTGCCAGTTCTTCTCGTTGTACGCCCTTGATTTGGGAACTGGCTGTAAATGTAGAGTCGAAAATTTAAAACTCATTTTGTGGACGATTCTTTTGGTGACCTATACGATATATTTGATTTGTTGAATACCTTCGAGTTTATTACGCTGTGAAATGTCATCTTTATTATTTAATTACGACGAAGACACATGCCGCCCGCGCGTCCAAAAAATCTGATAGGAGAGTTAGGGTTAAAAAACGGTAGTCCGTGGTCCTTTACTTTCAAGTGTCGCTCACTCCTCCAGTGAGCTTCCGTCCAGCCATTCAGGCTGTGTGTCCGTGACGACCCAAACCGAGGTCGGATTCTCACAGGAGACGCCCTTACGCAAGTCACTGCTGAGCTAAGCTCGCCAACAAGCCCGAGCTGAGCTGTAAAGGCCTCCTGCCCAACAGCGACATCCCCCTCCAGAAAAAAGTTATTATGACTAGGTTCAAAAATAACCCTACAGAGTAGTGGGGTAGCCCTAGGGGTAGCCCTAGGGGTAGACGGTAGCCCAGTAGAGGTCCTCTCCTTCGTTATATCGTTGGGGGTGTATTATTTATAGATGCTGCAGTTGAAGGTTTAAATTGGGTTTAAATTCTTTTTTGCGATGATAACTCTGTTAAAACGGGCTTTAAAATTGTCCGCTGGAAACTAATTGTATACGCGGGTAGTGGTAATGCCATTTGGGAAAATCGGTTCATGAATGGGTGCAATGGTGGTTCTGGTGGAATTTTGTTTGTATTAACGTAAACCTAAGTGTTTACTCTATCACCATACGGAATCTCATCGAAATCGGTTCAGCGGTTTAAACGTGAAAGCGTCGCAAACGATTGGACACATGCGCCTAACCCTGAATGATGGTGGTGGCGTTGTTGGTATTGGTTCTATCTTCTCTCGATGGAAATGTGCCCGTTGGGTTTTTCAGAGCCAGCATGAACTGAAGCCGGTGGAGCATTGCGAATACGCTTACCAGCTGAAGAAGGACGAGGTGTGCGTGAACCCGTATCATTACAACAAGATTGATTCGCCAGGTAATTTGGCCGTTCTATATATATATATATGTATATATCTATTAGTCTCTATTTATGTCTCTCACTCTATATACATCTGCCTATCTCTGTTTCTCTATCTATTTCATAAAAAAGTCACCCTCTTGGCTAAGTGATACAATGTTATGTATATGATCTTAAGCGAGCAAAGAGAATGTCACTTTTTCGGGTAAGGGGAAAGGGGGCGGGGCACTTTACCCCCCCCCCTTTTGGCTAAGGTTTATGGTTGTAACCTCGAAATAACACCCCCCCCCCCCACCCCACTCGCAAACTTTCAGTCTGCAAGTGAACTTTCCACAAATTTTCAGCTTTGCCACCGATTTTGGTGCCCCGCTGCCCCGAGAACGAGACCAGGGCTCCGCCTCCGTACACGGACTATCAGCCGATACACGAGCACACAGACAAGTGAGTAATCGGTTAAGCGGTTAAGTCCGGGTGTCAGTAGTGGTCGAGTCATCATATACTCCTAGGCACCAGCACCAGGACCACCACAGCACAGACCACGCACCGCAGCGGGACCTGAGGGCCATTGGCTCGTACCATTCCCGTAAAGGCCGTCAACGTACTCGCGAGCTCCCAGCCGCGTGTGTGCCCATGGGCGGTTAGTTCACCTTTGTGGGTGGGCCTCTTGGAGAAGAACCTGTCGTGACGACGATTTTTTTTTTTTTTTTAGCAGCGTAATGCAAAATGGCGTGGTGGGCGCGCACAGCGCGTTGTACCTGGAGGCGACCCTGGGGCAGCAGGTGCCCGGGAACACGACGGTGCATTTGTGAGTGTTTTTTTTTGTTAATACCTACAAGGGTGGGTAGGTTGTGAAAATTTTTTTTTTTGTTTGACTACCCTCAATAATTTTTTCGTTTTTGTTTTTTTGGATGTGTGTGTGTGTGTGTGTGTTGATGTCTTTTTTTTTTTAATTTCAGAAGCTCGTCGACTGTCGAGACGCCGCCACCTGGTTACATGAGCGAAGATGGTGATCCCATGGACCATAATGATAATATGAGTAAGTTTTGCTGAGCGGTTTCGAAAATCTCCGTGATTCCGAATCTCCCATTATCCGAATCTTCCATTATCCGAATCTTCCATTATCCGAATCTTCCATTATCCGAATCTCCCATTATCCGAATCTCGCATTATCCGAATCTCGCATTATCCGAATCTCGCATTATCCGAATCTCGCATTATCCGAATCTCGCATTATCCGAATCTCACATTATCCGAATCTCCCATTATCCGAATCTCCCATTATCCGAATTGATTCGGAAAATTGGTGTTCTATATGTTATCCGACGTCACTGCCAGACTTGACCCGGCTGAGCCCATCGCCGGGCACCCTGGGCCCGGAGACGGCCCCGGTGCTGTACCACGAGCCAGCGTTCTGGTGCAGCATCAGCTACTACGAGCTGAACACGAGGGTCGGGGAGACGTTCCACGCGTCGCAGCCATCCATCACCGTCGACGGCTTCACGGATCCCAGCAATAGTGAACGGTCAGTAACGTCCGGATATAACGACATTCCGCGAGACATCACGTCGCACTAACCGGGTTACGTACGAAACGTACGGATTACATATGAAACGTTTAAGCATACTTATTCATTTATGTTACAAGCGAAAACGAAAACAATAGACAAACACATACACACCACCGCCAAAAGACCACAGACACACGTGGGTCACAACCAAAACGCCACAGACACGAGTCAAATCAACAATACACAGACAGACACGAGTCAAATCAACAATACACAGACAGACACGAGTCGAATCAACAATACACAGACAGACACGAGTCAAATCAACAATACACAGACAGACACGAGTCAAATCAACAATACACAGACAGACACGAGTCAAATCAACAATACACAGACAGACACACGTCGAATCAACAATCCACAGACACACACGAGTCAAATCAACAATACACAGACAGACACGAGTCAAATCAACAATACACAGACAGACACGAGTCGAATCAACAATACACAGACAGACACGAGTCGAATCAACAATACACAGACAGACACACGTCGAATCAACAATCCACAGACACACACGAGTCAAATCAACAATCCACAGACAGACACGAGTCAAATCAACAATACACAGACAGACACGAGTCGAATCAACAATACACAGACAGACACACGTCGAATCAACAATCCACAGACAGACACGAGTCGAATCAACAATCCACAGACAGACACGAGTCAAATCAACAATACACAGACAGACACGAGTCGAATCAACAATACACAGACAGACACACGTCGAATCAACAATCCACAGACACACACGAGTCAAATCAACAATCCACAGACAGACACGAGTCAAATCAACAATACACAGACAGACACGAGTCGAATCAACAATACACAGACAGACACACGTCGAATCAACAATCCACAGACAGACACGAGTCGAATCAACAATCCACAGACAGACACGAGTCAAATCAACAATCCACAGACAGACACGAGTCGAATCAACAATACACAGACAGACACACGTCGAATCAACAATCCACAGACAGACACGAGTCGAATCAACAATCCACAGACAGACACGAGTCAAATCAACAATCCACAGACAGACACGAGTCAAATCAACAATCCACAGACACAACAAGAAAACAATATATTGGCCAAGGCTAAAGGGGCCGCGTGTGAAATGTGGGTAGAAAAATCTGACCCATGTCGACCCAGACGCCTTGGGTCAAGCGGGCTATCAACTTTGACCGTACGATTTATGGGGAATGGCGTACTCTTGCCAGTTCGTCCAATAGTAGTCTATGTTTTGACGACTCTTAGATAAGCAGAACACGTGTCCTTGGACATATTTGGCCTGAGTAGAAATTCTTCTTAACAAGACCCAACCTCGCACACACACACACACACACACTGAAACGCTCGTTCTTCACATAATATACTCCACTTGTTCATATGTATATATATATATCGGCGCAACTACAACAATTAGTCTTAAATTAACTGGAATAAATAAGTTCAACATCATTTAATTGTCCTAAAATAAGTTTAAACACATAAGTTGAATACTTTACGTTTGTTACTCTGTGAAATGTCATCTTTATTATTCCAATACGACGTCTTTGTAAACAGGTGCTAGATCACTATATATAGGGTCGCATTGTAACCGCACGACACAGTCGCGCTCAGGCCGTTGTACGGAACGGACCTCTCTTCAAATAGTGAAATATAAGCCTTGGAAATTATCAGTGAAGTGTTTCTTTAAATAAGTGGTTATTATGACCGACTCAATCGTGATGTTGGCAATGCTGATGCTACCTACGCCCTTCAAAAATAACCCTACAGAGTAGTGAGGTTTGCGGTAGCCCTATAGAAGAACTCTCTCTCTCTCTTCGTTATATATTTTTATTTATATTTTTCCAGTTCTATGTTTTAACCTTATTTTGGCTTTATTTTTAATCTAAGTTTATTGTGTAAACTTTTTTGTGATAAGCTGTATAGGTTTTAAGAAATAAAAAAATAAAATAAATGAATATATATATATATATATATATTTCGTATTTTTTTTCATATTGTAACTAATTTCTTGTTCACCTTATTTCGGCTTGTTACCTATTCCTTATGCTGTATGGGTGTAGAGATAAAAGAAAAAAATGATCTCTTTCCAGTTTTTGCCTCGGCCTGCTGTCGAACGTGAACAGGAACGAAGTGGTCGAGCAGACGAGGAGGCACATTGGCAAAGGTGTTCGGCTCTACTACATTGGCGGTGAGTGTATGGACCCTGTTGACAACAATGTTGCCCGCTTCTACCCGCTTTGGGAGACTGTCAGCACGTTTATTGCCCGCTTCTACCCGCTTTGGGAGACTGCGCCAGCACGTACATTGCCCGCTTCTACCCGCTTTGGGAGACTGCGTCAGCACGTTTATTGCCCGCTTCTACCCGCTTTGGGAGACTGTGCCAGCACGTTTATTGCCCGCTTCTACCCGCCTTGGGAGACTGCGCCAGCACGTTTATTGCCCGCTTCTACCCGCTTTGGGAGACTGCGCCAGCACGTTTATTGTCCGCTTCTACCCGCCTTGGGAGACTGCGCCAGCACGTTTATTGCCCGCTTCTACCCGCTTTGGGAGACTGTGCCAGCACGTTTATTGCCCGCTTCTACCCGCTTTGGGAGACTGCGCCAGCACGTACATTGCCCGCTTATACCCGCCTTGGGAAACTGCCAGCACGTTTATTGCCCGACTTTACCCACACATAAATACTTTAAGCGCCCAAATAGTCCCCTTTCGCGTTATTTGACGCTTAAAAAGACCTTCTATCACCAACCTGGCCCTCCATTTCCCAGTTTTGCTTTGAAGGTCGGCGACGCACTCACGAGCTACCAGCCAGACTTCACATTTATGGTGGGTCTCCAGCTCGTTTGAACCCTCTATAAAAAAAATGGTTCATAATGAAGCTTCTGAGTTTAGGTTATTTTTGCAGTGTCAATGTCAAAAATGCACTTATCCCCATCCTCTCGTTCCTGAGCCCACTTTACCCCTTTCGACTCCACCTTTTCCCCCCATCCTACCTTACCCCCCCCCCCCCCACTCGAGTGAATAATGAAGCCCTTTTGACGAGCACGCACCCCCGCTAAATTGCAGGCGAGGTGTTCGCCGAGTGCCTCAGCGACTCGTCGATATTCGTACAGAGTCCGAATTGCAACCAACGCTACGGCTGGCATCCGGCGACCGTCTGCAAGATACCGCCAGGTGAGCTGAGCGGGATGTTGTAGGTGAGGTGAGGTGGACTCGTGAGACCTGGTGAGGCACCGTTTGAACGCCATTTTGACGGGCTTATCGCTCATGAGCTATCGGGCAACGTGAACGTACATTCGTCTTCTTCATACCTCATCACGGCAACCAATTTGAGGGTGGGTTACCACCGGAGGAGACACAATTTAATCAAACCAATGGTCAAATTGAAACGCAAAACTTGTCCGGATCGAAGGACCGTGCGTGGCTGTGGCCCGACGTTTAAGAGTGCGGGGGTACCGTCACTCGCTGGTGTACCCTCGTTTTTTGATGGGATGCGTGTGTGTTGTCGGCAGGCTGCAACCTGAAGATATTCAACAACCAGGAGTTCGCTGCGCTGCTCAGCCAGTCGGTGTCGCAGGGCTTCGAGGCGGTGTTCCAGCTGACGCGCATGTGCACCATCAGGATGAGCTTCGTCAAGGGTTGGGGCGCCGAGTACAGGTCAGCATAGCCTAGCCATTAGCCCAGCCACGAGCCTCGTGGCTATTGGTCTATTGGTGTCAACCATATTTCAGACGCCAAACGGTGACATCGACGCCATGTTGGATCGAGTTGCACCTGAACGGGCCCTTGCAGTGGCTCGACAGGGTGCTGACGCAGATGGGCTCGCCGCCTTTGCCCTGCTCCTCCATGTCTTGAACAGGTCGGTCGTTATTATACGGTTGACCCATCATTATTGATACAGTTTACACATTATTATTGATACAGTTTACACATTATTATTGATACAGTTTACACATCATTATTGATACAGTTTACACATTATTATTGATACAGTTTACACATCATTATTGATACAGTTTACACATTATTATTTATACAGTTTACACATTATTATTGATACAGTTTTGACCCATCATTATTTGTACGGTTTACACATCATTATTTATACAGTTGACCCATTCTCTATCCGCATATCATCCGGTTCTAACGCACGCTTGCATTACTCGAATGAACGGTACCACCCACGACCCGACTAGTAGTAATCTACCAGCTGTGGTTGTTCTACTGAACGCTACAATTGTTCTTTTTTTTTATTCTTTCAGAGCACACAGCACACAACTCGCGACACGCACTTGTGTGTGTGTGCGTGTGTGTCGCCGCGAAAGAAATGATTACCTCCAAAAAAAAAAAAAAAACGAGTCTTTTATTTGTTATACATGGTGTTGGTGCGAGCGTGCCGACGCGTTTTGACGGATGTCGTGTCTAACCCGCACCGTGTGTACAGGGTGCTCGTTGCAAAACTTGTGACGTACGCACGCGCACCCCGTATATAGTTGTACGTTCACACAGTGATTGATCCATTTTTATATTGTTATATAAAACTACCGTCATTTTGGTGTACTGTTGTCTATTATGCTGTTGCCGGGGGTGTAACGGAGGGTTTCTGCCATCGGAATCCGGGGGTTTTTCAAAATGGATTTATCGATTTCAAAGTTGGAATCGGGGTTATTAGTTCTGGTTTATGGATTTCAAAGTTGGAATCGGGGTTTTCAAATTGGATTTATCGGTTTCAATGTTGGAATCGGGGTTTTCAATTCTGATTTATGGATTTCAAAGTTGGAATCGGGGTTTTCAAATTGGATTTATCGATATCAATGTTGGAATCGGAGGTTTTCAAATTGGATTTATCGGTTTCAAAGTTGGAATCGGAGAATTTGATAGATTAGACGGTGTCAATAGTCGTGACAGAAGGGAGATGTTTTATTTGAGGACAATTATGATTGAGTGAACCATTTTAACTTAAACCTCCGATTCAAATGTTCCGGAAGCGAAAAATAAAGGTTCCGATATCTCGGAATCTAAAGTTCCGGATTACCGGAACCGGAGTAAACGCTCCGCGACACCCCTGGTCACATGCACACATTACGTTTTTATTTTATGTCAATTGTGTTTGCGTTATATTATTAGATTATTTAACCCCTAAACGTAACAGTTGACATTTTTTTTGTCTTTGACATTTTTTTGTCTTTGACATTTTTAATCACGCCCTAGCCGTAAGTGTGTAAAAAGCGAATTTTATGTATGTACCAGTGCAAAAAAGAAATCGATTTTTTCAATCTGCCATTCTTACGCATTTATCGTTCATGTCATAAGCCCCCCCCGTTCGTTTGACATTGTGTAATATGTTGTTCTGTCAGATCGTGTGTATAGATAGAGTAGTGTTAGGTTAGATTTTTTTTGTAGATTTTCTATGGATGCCCCCCGTGGCTTTCTTCTCCCCCTTTTGAATAGTCTGAGAGGCGGTTCTTTTTTTTTTGTTTTGTTTTAATGAATTAAGTTTTATACGCGCGGAGCGGAAGCTTGCGTTGCGCGGGGAGTTTGAATTTCGAGTTGTGTCCATTTGAATTTGGAATTGGCGAGACGTTAACGTTCAAGTCGAAATTTGAATTTGGAATTGGCGAAACGTTAACGTTCAGTTCGAGATTTGGAATTGGCGAGACGTTAACGTTCAATTCGAAATTTGAATTTGGAATTGGCGAGACGTTAACGTTCAATTCGAAATTTGAATTTGGAATTGGCGAGACGTTAACGTTCAGTTCGAAATTTGAATTTGGAATTGGCGAGACGTTAACGTTCAGTTCGAAATTTGAATTTGGAATTGGCGAGACGTTAACGTTCAGTTCGAAATTTGGAATTGGCGAGACGTTAACGTTCAATTCGAAATTCGAATTTGGAATTGGCGAGACGTTAACGTTCAATTCGTGATTTGAATTCAGAACACGATCGTCACATTATTGTTTCGGTCGGTTCGTTTGAGAACGTTATTCGGAAGTTTGGAACGACGAGCGCGTTCCAAATTCAAATCTTCGACGCCAATGTTGACGTTTAGGTTAACTTACCCCCCCCCCCACCCCCCCACCCTCAAAACATTTAGTCACGCTTAGTAGTAACTTTTGTATGTAAGTAGGTTAGGGCGGGGCACGTGGGCATCGACTTAACCACGGTTTGAAACCGATTTAAATCGGTTGAATGGGTTTTTTTTTTGTTTTAAACTGTAAAGTCTTTGCCCGACCGAAGCAATAGACAAGAGATAATAGTTAAGGAGAGATGTTATTTTGGTGAAATGTTTGAGATGATATAATGTTGGTGTGTGTGGTGTTGTGACGGTAGATTCAATTTTGGGGGGGCGGGGGGGGGGTTTAGTTGTGGAAATTTTTACGTAAAAGTTTTCGGGGGGCGGCGGGGGGGTAGTTTTGCGGCGGCGTGTGGTTCGCGTAGATATTTTTGGGGGGGTTGGAGTGGTTTTTTTTTTTGAATCTACCGTCAATTGGAAAGTGTCAATATCAGGGTATGGTGCTAATGGGTGGTTATGGTGCGTGCAAGTTGTGAGGTCCTTTTTATGTTGGGCGTGCGCGGTCAGCGGCGCCTGATCACTTCAACGGTTACCCGGAGGTTTTGTAAAGGGAGGGTAGTCGAGAGATTTTGTGGTGCACACTCATGAAATGAGGGTAGTCGTGATTTTCAGTTACGTAGTGTTGTTGTTACACAAATGAATTGTTTTTTTTTGTATAAACTTTGTGGTGTACCCACATATCGATACGGTTTGAATTCAAAGACTCATTGCGTTACCGTTTCCAATGTACAGTGTAAACTTTATATAACGCCACTGGAGGGAGTGTGAATTCGGCGTTATAGAGAGGCGTTGTTAAATGGAGGGTAGAATTTGTTGTATTGATTACAAGCTAAACCAACCAAAACCAATCGACTTCGGCGCTTTAGAGAGTCTGTCGTTGAATCAGACGTTATATAGAGTTTACACTACACCTGTATAAGCGTAATGTCTATATAACGACACCGAAGACATAGAGCATTTTATGGCGTTATAGAGAATATCCGTTAAAGTCCGAGTGTAGAAAAATTATTGTATGTAATGAAAGCTGAACCAACCGGAGCCACTCGATTTCGGCGCTATACAGACACTGTCGTTATATGGAGTTTACACCTGTATAGGTGAACGCGTGATGCGATCAATGTTGAAAGATTTACGACGTTAGACGTCGTTAATTAAAACCAGGCAAATGTTGTTAAGTACGTCGAAGTGATCAGGCGGTCGCGGCCGGCGGCGACATGTGATAGTTTTGGAATCGTTGCATTAAGTTTTGTCTATGGTACGATATAAATCCGTTTGTAGTCTATAATTTATGGCTCCCCTTCACGATCTCACAACACGATCGGGAACTACAATAAATGTGTGGTTTTGTGAAAAATTCATTTTTGCCCCTCTCCATGCCTCGGTACCTTAATAGTGGGGGAAAATGTGGGGGGGGGGGGTGTTGTTTATTCTGTGTTCTGCCCTCTCAATGTGGGGCAAGCAAGAATACCGGCCAACCATCACTGGTTGGTCTCACATGACATTAGTTTCATACACACTTGAGTGTGGTACGTTACGCTTTAACTACTGAACCGATTCTGATGAAATTTGTTATGGAGACACTTGAAGGTTGATACATACAAATGTGGAATGTCAGAGTACAAACCACTTGACAGTATACGATGCAATTTGTGATGGGAGATGTAGGCTTTTATCTCGACCAAAAGAAAAAGGTAAGGTTGTATTAAAAAAATAACTCCAGAACTCCGCCATTTATAAATCAAACTTAGTATTAACCGCGCGGGCAAAAGCTCGCAGTACGTGTAAATGTGAAGGCGCGTGTGGAATTTAGCCAGCCGCATCCAATTTTGGCGCCGACGCCATCTAGTTCATAAAGTGATAGAGCCGATTTTGGCGCCAACGCCATCTGGTTCATAAAGTGATAGAGCCAATTTTGGCGCCAACGCCATCTAGTTCATAAAGTGATAGAGCCGATTTTGGCGCCAACGCCATCTGGTTCATAAAGTGATAGAGCCGATTTTGGCGCCAACGCCATCTAGTTCATAAAGTGATAGAGCCAAATTTGGCGCCAACGCCATCTAGTTCATAAAGTGATAGAGCCAAATTTGGCGCCAACGCCATCTAGTTCATAAAGTGATAGAGCCAAATTTGGCGCCAACGCCATCTAGTTCATAAAGTGATAGAGCCAAATTTGGCGCCAACGCCATCTAGTTCATAAAGTGATAGAGCCGATTTTGGCGCCAACGCCATCTGGTTCATAAAGTGGTAGAGCCAATTTTGGCGCTAATGGGGTCTATGGACGGCAGTCGGTACAGCAACCTGTGGACCAATCCACAGATCACACATTTTTATCTGTCGTTATCCCGCTTTGAAGGTAAAGGAGGTTGTTCGTTTAATACATCTGACGTATCAAACTCAAAGTTATATTAAAGTTAGTCTTAAGACAGTTTTGAGTCGTCATTAACACTGGAAGACGTACGGAGAAGTGTGAGCTGAAAATAGAAAAGTCTTTCCTCAAACTATGTTTGTTTTTTCCTTTTTGGAGTGCTGTGCACAGGCGCTTCAGTCAGCACCGGTGTACCAGCGATACAGCGAGGAAATGCCGCCAGCATTGTGGGTGCTCTAGCACAGGGACCGAACTTTTTAAATCTGTTTCATTATAGGTTATATTAACGCAAATTAATTTTAGTAACACTTTTAGAGGCACGTTAATTACGTGACCAATTCAAATAACACTTGCTACTCAAGAATTTTACTGTCCCAATGCTATTTCTGACACGAGGATCTTTGTCCATTAAATATTCTTCAACTGTGGTAGGGGAGACCGAGGGGAGTTGAAACAATTTTGACATTTTTTTTCATACACGAATTACCATACACCCAAATTGATATTGATGATATTGGTACCAATCGATAGGTCATTGTTTCCTCTTGCGAGTGACTTACATAAAGAATCATTAATCGGTTAATATTATGGTGAAAAATCGTTACAACTCAAATTGTTTCAAAACCCCTCATACCGAGGTGAGATGAAACGGGTGTCGAGGAGAGTTGAAACCTATGATTTTAGAGATTTATTAAGGGCTGGTAAAATGAATGATATAATTTAAAGGTATTTATTTAAATAAAATTGTATAGCTACGTAACAACTTCAGGCCCAATACAAATAATTAACTTAGGTAGTACCATAACGTCCAATTCGTAACATTAAAGTAACTCGGAAAAACTAAATGTTTCATTTATCTCTAAATCTTTGAAATTAAATACTTATCAACCTACATACATTTCTTAAGTATTATAGCTGTCTTGATAAATAATTAATTTAGTTAAATTAATCTCACAAATGTCAATCTGACAAGCAGTTGTGGCAAAAATAAGAAATTTCCCCACCAGTGCAAGCTTCACGAGCCCAGTTTTAGAAAATGGCTCATAACAACAAATATAGATTCTTCTTCTTCTCTGTCTTCTTTGTTTCTTGACATTCTTGATCTTTTTAGTTTCAGCGCTGGTTTTAACCTTTTTCTTCTTTTTGTTTCTTCAAATTTAGGTGTTTTGCACCATTTTCTTAGCTACTCACCAATCTCCAGTCAGTCTTTCTTTTATAATCAGTAGGGATGCTGAGGTGAGTTGAAACACGTCGTTTCAACTCTCCTCAGATAGAAAAAAACCTCCCAATATTTATTTATTGTACAATCAACAAGCTAATGAAATCAATTGTACCAAATATATAATAAAACTTTAGCTTTCAAAATATATAACTTATAAAACAAACAGAAAAACTTTTTAAAATATAGGCAAACTCAAAATATATTTATTCAAGTACTTGCTAAGACACTTTAGAATCGTCATTAACCCTACCACCGGTTAGGAAGGCATTAACCGAGAAGAACCGGCAAGAAACTCAGTATTGTCCTTTTACTGCTGTTCCAATAATCTTGCCTAACCAAACTTAAAATACATTTATTCAAGTACTTGCTAAGACACTTTAGATCGTCTTTAACCCTACCACCGGTTAGGAAGGCATTAACCGAGAAGAACCGGCAAGAAACTCAGTATTGTCCTTTTACTGCTGTTCCAATAATCTTGCCTAACCAAACTTAAAATACATTTATTCAAGTACTTGCTAAGACACTTTAGATCGTCTTTAACCCTACCACCGGTTAGGAAGGCATTAACCGAGAAGAACCGGCAAGAAACTCAGTATTGTCCTTTTACTGCTGTTCCAATAATCTTGCCTAATCAAACTTAAAATACATTTATTCAAGTACTTGCTAAGACACTTTAGAATCGTCATTAACCCTACCACCGGTTAGGAAGGCATTAACCGAGAAGAACCGGCAAGAAACTCAGTATTGTCCTTTTACTGCTGTTCCAATAATCTTGCCTAACCAAACTTAAAATACATTTATTCAAGTACTTGCTAAGACACTTTAGATCGTCTTTAACCCTACCACCGGTTAGGAAGGCATTAACCGAGAAGAACCGGCAAGAAACTCAGTATTGTCCTTTTACTGCTGTTCCAATAATCTTGCCTAACCAAACTTAAAATACATTTATTCAAGTACTTGCTGAGACACTTTAGAATCGTCTTTAACCCTACCACCGGTTAGGAAGGCATCTACCGAGAAGAACCGGCAAGAAACTCAGTATTGTCCTTTTACTGCTGTTCCAATAATCTTGCCTAATCAAACTTAAAATACATTTTTTCAAGTACTTGCTAAGACACTTTAGAATCGTCATTAACCCTACCACCGGTTAGGAAGGCATCTACCGAGAAGAACCGGCAAGAAACTCAGTATTGTCCTTTTACTGCTGTTCCAATAATCTTGCCTAATCAAACTTAAAATACATTTATTCAAGTACTTGCTAAGACACTTTAGAATCGTCATTAACCCTACCACCGGTTAGGAAGGCATCTACCGAGAAGAACCGGCAAGAAACTCAGTATTGTCCTTTTACTGCTGTTCCAATAATCTTGCCTAATCAAACTTAAAATACATTTATTCAAGTACTTGCTAAGACACTTTAGAATCGTCATTAACCCTACCACCGGTTAGGAAGGCATCTACCGAGAAGAACCGGCAAGAAACTCAGTATTGTCCTTTTACTGCTGTTCCAATAATCTTGCCTAATCAAACTTAAAATACATTTATTCAAGTACTTGCTAAGACACTTTAGAATCGTCTTTAACCCTACCACCGGTTAGGAAGGCATCTACCGAGAAGAACCGGCAAGAAACTCAGTATTGTCCTTTTACTGCTGTTCCAATAATCTTGCCTAATCAAACTTAAAATACATTTATTCAAGTACTTGCTAAGACACTTTAGAATCGTCTTTAACCCTACCACCGGTTAGGAAGGCATCTACCGAGAAGAACCGGCAAGAAACTCAGTATTGTCCTTTTACTGCTGTTCCAATAATCTTGCCTAATCAAACTTAAAATACATTTATTCAAGTACTTGCTAAGACACTTTAGAATCGTCTTTAACCCTACCACCGGTTAGGAAGGCATCTACCGAGAAGAACCGGCAAGAAACTCAGTATTGTCCTTTTACTGCTGTTCCAATAATCTTGCCTAATCAAACTTAAAATACATTTATTCAAGTACTTGCTAAGACACTTTAGAATCGTCATTAACCCTACCACCGGTTAGGAAGGCATCTACCGAGAAGAACCGGCAAGAAACTCAGTATTGTCCTTTTACTGCTGTTCCAATAATCTTGCCTAATCAAACTTAAAATACATTTATTCAAGTACTTGCTAAGACACTTTAGAATCGTCATTAACCCTACCACCGGTTAGGAAGGCATTAACCGAGAAGAACCGGCAAGAAACTCAGTATTGTCCTTTTACTGCTGTTCCAATAATCTTGCCTAATCAAACTTAAAATACATTTATTCAAGTACTTGCTAAGACACTTTAGAATCGTCATTAACCCTACCACCGGTTAGGAAGGCATCTACCGAGAAGAACCGGCAAGAAACTCAGTATTGTCCTTTTACTGCTGTTCCAATAATCTTGCCTAATCAAACTTAAAATACATTTATTCAAGTACTTGCTAAGACACTTTAGAATCGTCTTTAACCCTACCACCGGTTAGGAAGGCATCTACCGAGAAGAACCGGCAAGAAACTCAGTATTGTCCTTTTACTGCTGTTCCAATAATCTTGCCTAATCAAACTTAAAATACATTTATTCAAGTACTTGCTAAGACACTTTAGAATCGTCATTAACCCTACCACCGGTTAGGAAGGCATCTACCGAGAAGAACCGGCAAGAAACTCAGTATTGTCCTTTTACTGCTGTTCCAATAATCTTGCCTAATCAAACTTAAAATACATTTATTCAAGTACTTGCTAAGACACTTTAGAATCGTCATTAACCCTATCACCGGTTAGGAAGGCATCTACCGAGAAGAACCGGCAAGAAACTCAGTATTGTCCTTTTACTGCTGTTCCAATAATCTTGCCTAATCAAACTTAAAATACATTTATTCAAGTACTTGCTAAGACACTTTAGAATCGTCTTTAACCCTACCACCGGTTAGGAAGGCATCTACCGAGAAGAACCGGCAAGAAACTCAGTATTGTCCTTTTACTGCTGTTCCAATAATCTTGCCTAATCAAACTTAAAATACATTTATTCAAGTACTTGCTAAGACACTTTAGAATCGTCATTAACCCTATCACCGGTTAGGAAGGCATCTACCGAGAAGAACCGGCAAGAAACTCAGTATTGTCCTTTTACTGCTGTTCCAATAATCTTGCCTAATCAAACTTAAAATACATTTATTCAAGTACTTGCTAAGACACTTTAGATCGTCTTTAACCCTACCACCGGTTAGGAAGGCATTAACCGAGAAGAACCGGCAAGACACTCAGTATTGTCCTTTTACTGCTGTTCCAATAATCTTGCCTAATCAAACTTAAAATACATTTATTCAAGTACTTGCTAAGACACTTTAGATCGTCTTTAACCCTACCACCGGTTAGGAAGGCATCTACCGAGAAGAACCGGCAAGAAACTCAGTATTGTCCTTTTACTGCTGTTCCAATAATCTTGCCTAACCAAACTCAAAATATATTTATTCAAGTACTTGCTAAGACACTTTAGATCGTCTTTAACCCTACCACCGGTTAGGAAGGCATCTACCGAGAAGAACCGGCAAGACACTCAGTATTGTCCTTTTACTGCTGTTCCAATAATCTTGCCTAATCAAACTTAAAATACATTTATTCAAGTACTTGCTAAGACACTTTAGATCGTCTTTAACCCTACCACCGGTTAGGAAGGCATCTACCGAGAAGAACCGGCAAGACACTCAGTATTGTCCTTTTACTGCTGTTCCAATAATCTTGCCTAATCAAACTTAAAATACATTTATTCAAGTACTTGCTAAGACACTTTAGATCGTCTTTAACCCTACCACCGGTTAGGAAGGCATCTACCGAGAAGAACCGGCAAGAAACTCAGTATTGTCCTTTTACTGCTGTTCCAATAATCTTGCCTAACCAAACTCAAAATATATTTATTCAAGTACTTGCTAAGACACTTTAGATCGTCTTTAACCCTACCACCGGTTAGGAAGGCATCTACCGAGAAGAACCGGCAAGACACTCAGTATTGTCCTTTTACTGCTGTTCCAATAATCTTGCCTAATCAAACTTAAAATACATTTATTCAAGTACTTGCTAAGACACTTTAGATCGTCTTTAACCCTACCACCGGTTAGGAAGGCATCTACCGAGAAGAACCGGCAAGACACTCAGTATTGTCCTTTTACTGCTGTTCCAATAATCTTGCCTAATCAAACTTAAAATACATTTATTCAAGTACTTGCTAAGACACTTTAGATCGTCTTTAACCCTACCACCGGTTAGGAAGGCATCTACCGAGAAGAACCGGCAAGAAACTCAGTATTGTCCTTTTACTGCTGTTCCAATAATCTTGCCTTATCAAAATATCGTTATTCAAGTAGGTAAACACACTTTTAAAAAGTCATTAACATTATCCGAGAAGAATTGGCAAGAAACTCAGTATTGTCCTTTTACTGCTGTTCCAATAATCTTGCCTAACCAAACTCAAAATATCGTTATTCAACTAAGTAAACACACTTTTGAATAGTCATTAACATTACCCGGGAAGAACAGGCAAGAAACTCTTTAGCTGCGCCAGCCCATACATCACCCTCCTCATATCATATTTTAAATCTGTTCTTCGCAAGCATTTTTATATTTTAGTACTGTTTTACTGGTCCCATTGTAGTACAATGGACCATATAACGCCACTGATTAAAGACCAACTCTCTAAAGCGTCGAAATGAATTGGCTTCGGCTGGTTCAGCTTGAATTCTATTCTGATTTTTCTTCTCTTCATTTAACGATACTCCATAACGCACTAAGAAGCACACTCCTATCATATTTGTATCATTTTGTGGGTTGCCTGGAAGTGATCGCTTATGAGCAATAAAACCGTTGCTCGTATAAAAGAGTTATTATACAGTGTCATCTCCATATAGCGCCACTCGGTTTAACGACAAACTCTCTAAAGAGTCAACATAAATTGGTTTCAGCTGGTTTAGCTTGTATTCCATTCTGATTTTTCTCCACTCTTTTAACGACACTATAACGCGCACTCCTCTCAGTGTCGTTACATAGAGTTTATACTGTATATATATATATATTATTTAGTGTGTTGCCTGGAAGTGATCGCTTATGAGCAATAAAACCGTTGCTCGTATAAAAGTGTAAATAAAGAGTGTGAATTCCATATAACGCCACTGGATTAAACAACAATTTCTCTAAAGCGTCGAAATTAATTGACTTCGGCTGGTTTAGCTTGTATTCCAAATAGTTTCCTCTCTCCATTTAACCACTCTCTATAACGCCATGAAATCCACACTCCCTCTCAGTGTCGTTATATAGAGTATATGTATTGTTTTGTGGGTTGCCTGGAAGGGATCGCTTATTAGAGAAAGCTGTACCCCTATATGTATTAACACCTACAACAAATTAGCACCATATTAGCACCAAATTAGCACCAAATTAGCACCAAATTAGCACCAAATTAGCACTAAATTAGATAACAAAAGAAAAAAAAAAGATACTTTATTAAAAACACAACGTCACTGACTCCCCTTCCCCCCCCTCCCCATAAAGTTGACGACGTGCGCAAACGGTGCGAACTTGCCGCGCGCCCTCTTGTACGTCTCGACCGTTTCCACCGACGACTCGACCGTCACCGACTCGTCCGTCTCACACTTGTCCGTGTCCGACCCGCGGTGATCTCGACACAACTTCGACGTCTCGGCAAACTTCACGTCGGGCGTTTGACACATTAGCGTGTCGTAAAAGAACCTGTCGGCGCGACCCTCCGCCTTGGGCATGTGGTTGTCGTCGTCGGAACTCTCCGTGGAACGCTGGTGCGGAGAGTTGGGAGACGTCTTCTTGTGGACCCTGGGTCTGAAAATGTGTATACCGCTTAAACCCATGTCATAATGTCACATGGTGCTAAAGAGGCCCGTGCCAGCAATGGATGAGTATTTTGGTATATTTAATAGAAAAGCTTAGGAGCCATTTGTAAAAAGAGTGTGTGTCTTTTCGGATACTGTGTAAACTCTATATAACGACACTGAGAGGTACTGTGCAATTTATTGTAATAGAGAGTGGTCGTTTAATGGAAAAAAGAAACATTGTATGGAATACCAAGCTATTCCAAAAGTAGTCGATTTCGAGGCTTGAGTTAAATCGAGCGACGTCACACAGAGTTTTCACTGTACAAGTGTAAATGCAGTGTACACTCTACATAAGAACACGGAAGGGAGGGTAATACAGAGCGGTCGTTAAATGGAAAGAAGAAAAAACTTATATATATTATAGAATAAGATATTTAAAAAAAGATATTGTATACAACTAGATTATAGACTTTATAATAACAACAATAATAACTGTCTTTGATTTTATCTATATTCCATACGTATCAACTAATCGATTAATGTTATAGACTTTATAATAACACCAGTCTACTGTCTATGGGGTTATCTATATTCCATACGTATGAACCAATCGATTAATGTTATAGACTTTATAATAACACCAGTCTACTGTCTATGGGTTTATCTATATTCCACACGTATCAACCAATCGATTAACGTTATAGACTTTATAATAACACCAGTCTACTGTCTATGGGTTTATCTATATTCCACACGTATCAACCAATCGATTAACGTTATAGACTTTATAATAACACCAGTCTACTGTCTATGGGGTTATCTATATTCCATACGTATGAACCAATCGATTAATGTTATAGACTTTATAATAACACCAGTCTACTGTCTATGGGTTTATCTATATTCCACACGTATCAACCAATCGATTAATGTTATAGACTTTATAATAACACCAGTCTACTGTCTATGGGGTTATCTATATTCCATACGTATGAACCAATCGATTAATGTTATAGACTTTATAATAACACCAGTCTACTGTCTATGGGTTTATCTATATTCCACACGTATCAACCAATCGATTAACGTTATAGACTTTATAATAACACCAGTCTACTGTCTATGGGTTTATCTATATTCCACACGTATCAACCAATCGATTAACGTTATAGACTTTATAATAACACCAGTCTACTGTCTATGGGGTTATCTATATTCCATACGTATCAACCAATCGATTAATGCTCGAATAGTTGTGGGTACATTTTTTTATTGTAAAGTACCTAACCCAGACAATGATCTACATACAAAACACAGATTTAAATGCAAAATGAATAACCGTTTTTCAGATGTTAAGCACTGCGATTGTGGTATCCCCGAACCCACTTCGTCACCCACACCCTGCAAATGAAATTATTATGGGTTTTTTGGATTAAAAAGGATACAGTAGAATCCGGATATAACGACATTCGAGGGTTACTGTGTCGTACTAACCGGGTGACGTACGAAACGGACCGATTATATGTGAATATAATGCGATATCAAACTTGAGTAAACATTATAGTCGCTATAACCGGTTTGTCTTTAAAAGAGAAGTCGTTATAAGCGAAGTCTTTATAAAAGAAGTCGTAATAAGCGAAGTCGTAATAAGCGAAGTCGTTATAAGCGAAGTCGTTATAAGAGAAGTCGTAATAAGCGAAATCGTTATAAGTGAAGTCGTTTTAAGTGAAGTCGTTATAAGTGAAGTCGTTTTAAGTGAAGTCGTTATAAGCGAAGTCGTTATAAGTGAGGTCGTTTTAAGTGAAGTCGTTATAAGTGAATTCTACTGTATTTAAATAATCGTATGATAAAACTAAGTCTTCAATAAAGTCTTCATTAAAAAGAGACCTGTATTAAGGTCTAAATAATATATGTCGTAGTAACAGAACGCAAGTGTGACAGAGATAACTTCACACTTATGATCGTCGGGGAGGAGGTCACGAGGGGCCGATTGGAGGCCAGCACCTGCCTCCAGGTGACTCCGCTGACTCTGTCCCCGAGGAGGGCCGCCGGGGTTCCAGTCTGAGAATACTCCTCGGCCGCCGCTGCTGCCCCAACCAGGACAGGAAACCATACAGAACCTAGCTGCGTCGTTGTCCGAGCGCGTGCTGATTTAATCGCCGCTCCAAACCCGCATTGGATTTGTGGTGTCTCGCAGAAGGGTGCCACTGCACTCCACTCCTCCTCACCACTGAGCATCCTTTGGACACTTCATGTTGTACCCGATGTGGGAGTAAATTTCGACTTGAAATGTCCAGCGTAGAATAAAACCTGTCATTCACGTAGGAAACGGCCCAATGCCCCAACTGTACCTGATCTCCAACGTAGAAGTAGCAGTGCGTGATCCTCTCCACATCAGCCCATGCGACGAGGTAACGCGCCATCGTCATGGGTATTTTTGGCAGAAAGTTAGAATGAAACTTCCCCTGACAGTATATTGTTATTACGTCTGTGTTTTTTATTTCAAACGTTATTCTGAATATTGTACCTGAAAATCTTTTGATTAGGCCACGGTGGTTACCAACGTGGGGGGGGGGAAATTGGCAATTGGAGGGGGGTATTTCGAATTTTTTTCAGTTAAAATTACCCCTCTAGTTAAGGGGATTTCATATCTTTGCATGGGTTAGAGGGGGAATTTTCTTATTTTTGCATGGGTTAGGGGGGCATTTTCTTATTTTTGCATGGCTTAGAGCGGGCATTTTCTTATTTTTGCATGGGTTAGGGGGGCATTTTCTTATTTTTGCATGGGTTAGAGGGGGCATTTTCTTATTTTTGCATGGGTTAGAGGGGGCATTTTCTTATTTTTGCATGGGTTAGGGGGGCATTTTCTTATTTTTGCATCTGTTATAGGGGGCATTTCATTATTTTTGCATGGGTTAGAGGGGGCATTTTCTTATTTTTGCATGGGTTAGGGGGGCATTTTTGATTTTAGAATCTCAAAAGTGGGACACGCACCTAAAAAGGTTGGGAACCACTGGATTAGGCCATTTTTTTTGAAATCTAGACTCCGTACATTGACTTGAAAAGAGTCTTTTGGACAGTTTCTCATAGTCGAATCTATAAAAAGGTTTTTGTTTTTTTTTTTAATTGTAGGGACCAAACTTTTTAAATTTGTTTTAGTTTTAAGTTACTTATATTAGTTAGGTTGATATTAAGAAAAATATTTCGACATTTTATATAAGTAATAACCTCACAAGTACGTATTTCGTACTCATAACTTCGTAAGAATTTTCTTTCAACTCTTAACCGCTGAGGAGTTTTACCTTCCATCATCAGCTCATCCACATAAGAAGATGACAATCAGAATATAAAATTGTCAGAATAGTAATTGCCTGTACGTTAATTTGAAAGTTGCCCTCGATTTCCCTGAATCATCCGATCCTGTTAAGCTACATCATCCCTGAGTAACACAGGCCATACATAATTCCAATTGTAACAAGATTTTAGCCCGTGAAAGAAAGCCCTTTCGAGATCATTAAAAATCGCTATATACTTAACCAAATTGCACGTGGGCGAAGCCGCGGGCGGAAAGCTAGTTCGTCAATATATGTATATATCTAATATTTATGCGCGTGCTATGTAATAATGACAAACGACATCTATACGCCATATGGTGTGGGAAAGTCTAGATTTAAGTTCCTATAAGTGACTGTAACATATGATTGACACATGATATTCAGCATCGAGCTGGTATGACTTATAGGTTATAGTTTTAATAAATAAATTAGTTTTTAAGCAAACAGTCTTTATTTGCGACCTCTGGTGGCGACTTAATTCGCGCACATGTCTTGTTTGTTTACAAAATAATGGAACTCAAATCTGACAACGTCTCCCCAATCATCCCTAAACCTGTCATAGAGGTGTCGCATTCTGGAGTTGTGTGTTATACGTGTGTCCAATCAAAATTGACGGCGCATCCGTCAATGTTAGACGTCAGGCTGGACTGTCAGCTGTCAATGTTGGCCTAGCGCTATTGACAGTGATGGGCAGCCATCTTGGCACACTTCGCTTTGCATCAGAGTTATAGTTCGACCTGGTGTTCTAATTAAGTTGATTACGTGTCGCTTAAACTCTTTATTTTATTATATCAGTCACCAGACATCTTATGTGCTAAATACATTTAAAACAATAAACTTATGAGATAACTTGGTTTACACATAAGACAATTAAATGGGAACTTGAGACAATATATTGTTCAACTAGCTTTCCGCCCGCGGCTTCGCCCACGTGCAATTTCGTTAAGTATATGGCGTTTTTAAATGATCTCGACAGGGCTTTCTTTCACGGGCTAACATCTTTACACAATGGAGCATCTCAATACCGCGATCTAGGTTGATGACGAATTTTATCAGCGCCATCTATCGAGCACATTGTTCAACACTTCAACCGCGCACTGCGTTATTTGTTATTTTTGTTACGTCTCATAAGTTTTAATATTAAGATTACCTTATATTAGAACACATTTAACAATATATAACTATCTATATCAATCAATATAAGTGTTTAAAAGTTTTGAAGCAGTGGTTGAAGTAAATTTTCAATTGACCATAACTTCTTTTTCCCTTAACCGATTTTGACGAAATAAACTTTTGACAACGCTCCCAATTATATGTAATCCAACTGTGAAAACCGCGTTCAAATGCGTTCAGTATTTTCGAAGTTATAACGTACCAGACAGACAGACAGACAAGAATTCCAAAAAATGTTTTTTTTTTGGTTTCTATGACTCTCTCGTCTCCCTTCAGTTTTTTTGGAAAAATATTTACATTCGACATTCGATTTTTACTGTGTCATCATAAGTATATAGACGACGGCATATTTCAATTACTAAGCCCCGTAACAAGCACCTTTGCATACCTACATCACACAAGATGAGATCTAATGAAGCACCCCCCCCCCCCCCTAGGCCCCCCCCAAATAAATATCACGTTAGTATTACCAGGCACAAACATGTTATAGTTCGTATCCAGATTCCCGCTGCCGATCCAAACGCCATTCCTGCGAGACAGGGATATAATGTTGTCTCTGTGAAAGCGCACGTCAAAGTGTAAAACAACATCACGTGGCTCCTCGCCCTCCTGCGCGCACAGATTTATTGACATTCTGTAATACGTACAGAGTTCAATATCTAGGCAGATATTTAATACCTGTAAATATATATGTATTTTTTTTATAGAAGAGGGGGCAAACGAGCAGGAGGCCCACCATAAAGGTGAAGCCGCCGCCCATAGACACTCACGCGGCTGGGAGCTCGTGAGTGTGTTGCCGGGCTTTAGAGGAAAATTGGTAAATGGCAGGGGGGAGAGGAAAGGATGGGCACCGGAAGATCTCACTCACCGAACGAAACGCGAGTACAAAATGAACAAAGTCCAATTGTATCACTTCACGCCGGTTTTCTGTGAGAGAGTGGTATTTCTCCGGCCGTGCCTGCCCATTTGGCTGAAACTCTAACAGCATGGCACTTTCACTCAAAAATGTATGTGTAGGCACACAGACATATATATTTACAGGTACATTTAAAATATTGATTTGTGTTTTTCGTTCCTAGCTAGGCACATCCAAATTCTCTTGTCCCGTTCCTATCCTGTTTGACCACATTAATCCCACTATTTTTTATTGTCTCCCTTCCTTTTATTGTTACTTTCTTACACTTAAATTGTTAACACTTGGCACTGTGCAGCGGTTCGCGACAACTGGGAGGCTGCTGAAGATCAGCATTGGTGTGGAATGCTATATTCCACACAAATGCTGAGCAGCACCCCATTTGGCGCACGCCCGCGCCACTTGCAACAATGCAATTGTGTTTATTTTTAGTTAATTTCAAAAATACTATTGTACTTATAATTTATTGTGATGTTGTGTGTTCCGTGTGTGTGTGTGTGTGTCTAAATAAACGTATATTCTTTCTTTCTTTCATTCAAAGTAATGACCGAATTAGGTATAACCAGCAAATGTTTGGGGCGTCACCCGGCCGCCATATTGGGTAAAAGGGGTGAAGACATTGTTTTAGCAATATCTCGGAAACTGTGCGTCTCACAAGAAAATTGTGACGTCACAATTTGTAGCAAATCGTCTCGTCAAACTCATTCACTTGATTTTGGCCTAAATTAAATAAGTTATAAGCTAAAAAGTAATATATCTCCATACATTTTATCCATATCAGTGTACCAAGTACCCAAGTACTCAGGTGCGTTGTCTATGATCTTAATTACAAAGTTAATATTACAAATAACCTACTACTGTTATATAAATAGATTAGAATCGACCACTTATAAGTCTTAAGAAAATGGGAGGAATTCTTCGCTTTGATCAGTACTTATTTACATCAGTACTGGTCGAAAACTCACTTTTCGGATGAGAAGCATCCTTCATATCTTAGTGTCTATGGCAGCCCCTACATGAGCTTATCAATATTTTGGTTGATGATTCATATCAGCCTTACTTATGTGATACCACAAAAATCGCTTGTTTTTTCCAACTATAATTTTGGCTAGTTCATTTAATATATTGTTAGATTGTATAGGCGTGTGTATGTGTGTGTGAGTAGCATGTGGCATAGTAAGTAGAAATATGCACATACTTCCTTGCATTCTCCTTGATACGTCCTCCGATTTCAATTCGATCGCCAATCTTGAGTAAACTTGGGATGTTCGCGGTGAAAGCAGGCATTTTGTTATAAAACAAGACCAAATCAAGATTAAATCGCGGTCGGTTATGATTTTGTGCATTTTGATACGTAAATTTTATACATTTGCGAATGTTTCTTCAATAGACAAATTTACACATATAATAACAATGACATTTCACAGCAAATAAGAGTTAATAAACAATTTTGACATACATTGGCATACATAAGTTTCTATATCACAATTTTGCCGCGTATTTTTAATCCACAGATCACGTAAATTTCTCTTAATCTTGCTTACTACCAATGATTTTTATTAAACGCTCTTAAATTGCACAATTAAGTAATTACAAATGTCCAACGGTTATTAACACACACTTAAAGTACATACACTTTATATCAACTTTACAATAAGCCATAAATATAGACGGTATCTGATATTAATTAGTTGAATATTCCGAATTGGCGGGAAAAACCTGAAAACGTCAGTGGCGCCTCGAACCAGTCCACAGACCACACACAAAACGTCACACGCCACACATTTATTAAGTGGTACCTCATGGATGCCGCTTGATAGCGACAAATGTGCCGGAAACTGAATTTAAACTTAATTTAACTTAAACAAAATTAATTTATTCAAGTAGGTCTTTATAAAGATACTTTAGAATTGTCAATTTTTACAGTAACACCGGTTCGGAAGGCGGTTATCTACCGAGAAGGACCGGCAAAAGACTCGATAGCTGCTCTTTTAAAAAAAACAATTAATAGAAAATAGTGCTACAGACAATTAAAAGCATTGTGAAGGCTACTCAAGAATTAAACTGTCCCGATGCTGAGCAAATTGCCGACACGTTAAAAAGATCTTTGTCCTCTAAATATTCGTTTACGGTTTTAGTATGTCTTTTCAACCAGAATACTCTTTACGCGCGTTTTATTAGAAGTCAATTTGGTTATAAGTGCTGGGACTTTGTTATAAAAATGTATGCGAGAAGCAGGCACATCAATTTTTTCTCTATCTCTTGTGTTGTGGTCGTGTTTATCACCATCAAGTGATAAAATATGTTTATTTTTATGTACGAACAAAGTATTGCATAAGATATATTGTGAAGCTACTGTAAGACCGCTTGTTTTAACATACCCACATTAGACATAAGCCTAATTATAATTAGATATAAGTCATTATTGTTTATTCCCGTCACACGTCATCCTTTTCCACTCAAAAAGCATTCCTGATCCAACTTCCAAACTCATACGATGTGACATACTTTTAAGTACAAACCAAATAAAGTGTTTTTTCTAAAAGCTCTCAAGTGTTGTCACTTGCTGCCCGTAACAAATTTGGCGCTTAAAATGAGAAAAATATTTATTTATATTTTCTCTGACTGCAAGATGAGAATTAAAACTATCTGTCCGTTTTCGATAGTCTATGGAGGATCTGTCAACTTCAAATGTCAAATCAAAGTTAATGCCTATCGGAATTCCGTACATAACCTATTTTTTGTCCTAAATAAGTTTTAAAAGTTAAAAACTTTATCGCAATATTGATAAACCATTGGTAAGTTAACTGTTTGTTCATACGTGGCAGTTGGGACTATATCACCTATTAAAAACCAAAGGTAAGAATTAACTAATAAGATCGTATTTAGTTAACTAGTTTTATTGAAACAACGAAATATAATATTAATACAAAATTATACAAGTCTTGAGCGTGTTTAGTTGTTTTTAAAATATAAATATACTAATTTGAATAACAGTTATTATTTATATTATAAAATGGTGTTCAAATCTTGTTTGCCTTTTATGGATATCGTAATAATATTTTATTTACACAATAAGTCCGCAATGTTCGCTGCTTACAGTATTGTATTAAATATTGTTTTTTTATAAAGTAAATAATGTTCTTTATATGCAATAAAACGTTAAATGATAAGATATGGGTCATAAGGACTAGCAATGTTGATTGGGCATGACCTTAGTCGACCCAGTGTCTTATTGGGAAAGTGTAATGTCTAATAGACATTGGTGTCTGAGAAGCGCCTGAGAGAACGCATCTCCACAAACGCGACTGGTATGCAGTGTAGGAGACTTAAAATGCGAAGCCTTTGGTAGAATGCAAACACGACCCCAGTAGTCTATATATTTGGAATTGTGGGTTACACCCAAGGAGTGGTTTAGTGCATATGGCTCACCCGGTTCTCTGATAAGCAGAGGCTTCCCGGTTAGTGAGTTGAGTTCCACATCTTCTCGTGACTTTTAGGTTGCATTTCCTCTTCGCTTATCAAAAAAAAATGCAATTAAATTGATATTTAATAAAATTCTCGTGTCACAATGATTGTTCCCCTTCTCCTCCGAAACAGCTTGACCGAGCCTCATGAAATTTTGTCTGCGTATCGACTAGGTCTGAGAATGGGCCAGCATCTATTTTAAGAGACCTACATTTTTACCCATTTATCAGCGACTCCTTTTTTTTTTAGTATTTTATTGCAAAACAACGTTTGCCCGGTCAGCTAGTTGTTATATAAAAATTACAGATAAAAAATGGTGGTGTCGGAAGAGAAGACACCGATCGAAGGTGATGCACCAAGCAAGAAGGCAGCGAAGAAAGCAGCCAAGGCCGCTGAGAAACAACAGAAGAAAGCGGAACACAAGGTATGAAGCAAGAGATTTTGTTTTGTTTCTCTTTTCAGTTTATGTTAGTTATTCACACTGTATGTAGCTCAGTTATAGTTAGTTTTATGCATTGTATTTAGTTCAAATATAGTTAGCTTCTGACACTGTAAAGTTCGGTTTAGTTTAGACTAAATAATCTCTAACTCGCTCAAAAACCATAAATATAGATGCTATTTTTCAATTATATATTTTTTTTATTAAATCCAAAGTTAAAGTATGTTTGTCTGATTATTTAATTCGAATGTTTATTAATAAAATATAATTATCCCCATCAAGTCGGTTTTTATCTGAATCATAAAACAATGACTTATGGCCCAGTGTCCCCTCGATGGGGCAAAGGGTAACAGAGTTTCTCTATCCGACACTTTGCCTTTTATCTCTCTTATTAAATAATATCATATATATATCTAATTATATTACGTAGTACATAGAAACAGAGAATGAGAGGTCTCAGTGTGATTTCCATAATACAGGGCCCAACACAAACACAAAACGATGAGCCGGATATGTCCGAGGGCAAATATGGTACATACAAGCTGATACAATCCGACGGGACATATAAGGACCGAGTGTATGTTGATGTTAAGGATTTGTGTGAGAAATATGTTGGACAAGACGTCTGGGTGCGGGGTGAGTGTGTACTATAAATTTGTTATCTGTTATTTTGTCTTTCATAATAACACAATGTCTTATATAATAAGTCATTGCCTTAATAATAACACATTTGCATCACATAATAATACATTTTATTTGATAATAATTTATTGCCTCAATAAGAAAATGTCTTTCTTAATAATACATTGCCCTACATAATAACACATTTGCATGACGTAATAATACATTGCCTCACTTAGTAACACATTTGCATCACGTAATAATACATTGCCTTACTTAGTAACACATTTGCATCACGTAATAATACATTTTCTTTTATAATAATTTATTGCCTCATTAAGAAAATGTCTTTCTTAATAATACATTGCCCTACATAATAACACATTTGCATCACGTAATAATACATTGCCTTACTTAGTAACACATTTGCATCACGTAATAATACATTGCCTTACTTAATAACACATTTGCATCACGTAATAATACATTGCCTTACTTAGTAACACATTTGCATCACGTAATAATACATTTTCTTTTATAATAATTTATTGCCTCATTAAGAAAATGTCTTTCTTAATAATACATTGCCCTACATAATAACACATTTGCATCACGTAATAATACATTTTCTTTGATAATAATACATAGCCTTAATAATAGTACATTGTATTTAATAATAATAACACACTGACATTTATATTTAAGTCTAGATTTTGTGCTACTTATTTGTAGCACGCCTCCAGACTTCGAGAGCGAAAGGCAAGCAATGCTTCGCTGTGCTGAGGCAGAACAGTGAAACGGTTCAGCTGTTGATCAGCGTGAACGTGGAACGGGCAGTCAGCAAGCAGATGGTCAAGTTCACGGGCAAGTGAGTGGGCAATTTGAATCTCCTCTGTCTCTTATGTGTATTAATTGTTAACTGTTTTATTTGAATTTCATGTGTGTACGTTCTCTCTTTACGAATGTTTAGAGAACTTTTAAATTTGTATTCATTCTCTTTTATCTTGTATTTTCTTGTGTCCTGTCTTTCTCCTCTTGCGTTTTAGCATCTGCACCTGTCATTTTTCATTTGGACCTTTTTTTGTATTCTCATGTATTTCAGCATCTCTCAACAACGCATAATGTTGTTTGTATTGTCATGTATTGTCAACTACGAATAATACACATGAACATGACTTCCCTTGCGTCGCAGCATCTTTAAACAACACGCAGTGTTCACGAATGTCCTCTTTTGATTTGTAACAACATGTTCATGTATAACTTTGAGGAATACACATGAACATGACTTCTCTTGCGTCGCAGCATCTCCAAAGAGTCCATAGTGGACGTGCACGCCACGGTGGTGCCAACGGCTTCGCCGGTGGATTCGTGCTCGATTAAAGACTATGAGGTTTCCGCTCGCGAAGTGTGGCTGGTGTCGGCCGCGAGGAGCCAACTGCCGCTGCAGGTGGAGGACGCGGCGAGGCCGGAGAGCGAGGTGAGTTGGCCTCCGAAGGGGGGAGATTTTTGTGTAGGTTTTTAAGAGTAGTATCCTGAGATTTCTAAAGAGTAGAATTTTAAAAAGCAGTCTTCTAAAGAGTACGTTTCTGAAAAGTACAATTCTAAAATGTAGATTTCTAAAAGAGTAGATTTTTTAAAAGTAGAATTCTAAATAGTAGATTTCTAAAAGAGTAGATTTCTAAAAAATAGAATTCTAAAATGTAGATTTCTAAAAGAGTAGATTTCTAAAAAGTAGAATTTTAAAAAGTAGATTTCTAAAAAATAGAATTCTAAAATGTAGATTTCTAAAAAGTAGAATTTTAAAAAGTAGATTTCTAAAAAATAGAATTCTAAAATGTAGATTTCTAAAAGAGTAGATTTCTAAAAAGTAGAATTTTAAAAAGTAGATTTCTAAAAAATAGAATTCTAAAATGTAGATTTCTAAAAGAGTAGATTTCTAAAAAGTAGAATTTTAAATAGTAAATTTCTAAAAAGTAGATTTCTAAAAAGTAGAATTTTAAAAAGTAGATTTCTAAAAAGTAGAATTTTAAAAGTACGTTTTTCCCAATGTGTGTCCCCGGCTCGATCCCCGTCAACATTATTTTTAATCCGGATATAACGACATTCAAGGGACCGGCGATACAAAGTCGTAATATCCGGGTGACGTACGAAACGGACGGATTCTATAGAAATATACGATACGAAACTTGAGTAAACATTATAGTCGTTAAAACCGGTCGGTCGTTATAAGTTAAAGCACTAAAACCGGTCGGTCGTTATAGGCGAAAGCGCTAAAACCGGTCGGTCGTTATAAGCGAAAGCGCTAAAACCGGCCGGTCGTTATAGGCGAAAGCGCTAAAACCGGCCGGTCGTTATAGGCGAAAGCGCTAAAACCGGCCGGTCGTTATAAGCGAATTGTATTGTGTTTACAGGATCCAGAAGCCCTCAAGATACGCGTGAACCAAGACACGAGATTGGACAATCGGATCCTGGACCTGCGAACGCCCGCGAATCAGGCCATCTTCAGATTGGAGGCCGGCGTTTGTCGACTCTTCAGGGACATACTGACGAAGAGAGGTGAGGGTTATTGATATGGACGGAATGTATTTGCGAGTTTGTAGAGACTTGATATGGACGGAATGTATTAGAATGTTTGTAGAGACTTGATATGGACGGAATGTATTCACAAGTTTGTAGAGACTTGATATGGACGGAATGTATTTGAATGTTTGTGGAGACTTGATATGGACTGAATGTATTAGAAAGTTTGTAGAGACTTGATATGGACGAAATGTATTTGAATGTTTGTAGAGACTTGATATGGACGGAATGTATTAGAATGTTTGTAGAGACTTGATATGGACGGAATGTATTCACAAGTTTGTAGAGACTTGATATGGACGGAATGTATTTGAATGTTTGTGGAGACTTGATATGGACTGAATGTATTAGAAAGTTTGTAGAGACTTGATATGGACGAAATGTATTTGAATGTTTGTAGAGACTTGATATGGACGGAATGTATTAGAAAGTTTGTAGAGACTTGATATGGACGAAATGTATATGAATGTTTGTAGAGACTTGATATGGACGGAATGTATTAGAAAGTTTGTAGAGACTTGATATGGACGGAATGTATTAGAATGTTTGTAGAGACTTGATATGGACGGAATGTATTCACAAGTTTGTAGAGACTTGATATGGACGGAATGTATTAGAAAGTTTGTAGAGACATGATATGGACGGAATGTATTTGCAGTATGGCTTTAGCGACATCCGCAATAAGCGATCGTGACCATTGCAGGTTTCATAGAGATCCACACGCCGAAGATTATCTCGGCGGCGTCGGAGGGCGGCGCCAACGTGTTCACGGTGTCCTACTTCAAAGCGAACGCCTATTTGGCGCAGAGCCCGCAGCTCTACAAGCAAATGGCTATCGCAGCTGACTTTGACAAGGTGAGGTCGTGACGCCGACGCCTGACCCTCGGTTTTGTCTTTGGTTTGACGTATGACTTTGACTTTAGATTGTTTAGAATCAAAAGTTTTTGACCTTTTCAATAATTGTGTTGTTTAGAGGGAAAAAAAATATTTCTTTGGGCTATATCTTTTTACCTTTGACCTGGATTAATTACAAGAAAAATATCTTTTTGCCTTTGACCTGGATTAATTACAAGAAAAATATCTTTTTACCTTTGACCTGGATTAATTACAAGAAAAATATCTTTTTGCCTTTGACCTGGATTAATTACAAGAAAAATATCTTTTTACCTTTGACCTGGATTATTTACAAGAAAAATATCTTTTTACCTTTGACCTGGATTAATTACAAGAAAAAAATCTTTTTGCCTTTGACCTGGATTAATTACAAGAAAAATATCTTTTTACCTTTGACCTGGATTAATTACAAGAAAAATATCTTTTTACCTTTGACCTGGATTAAGGAGAACAACTTTTTTCGTGCGCTACCTTTATACCTGTGACCTGTTTAATTTAGATTTTCACCTTTGACCCGGGATCTAAACGTTTCCAGGTGTTCACGGTGGGCGCCGTGTTCCGCGCCGAGGATTCGAACACGCACCGCCACCTCACCGAGTTCGTAGGCCTGGACCTGGAGATGTCTTTCAAACACCATTACCACGAGGTCCTCGAGACCATCGGACAGACATTTACGGACATTTTCCGTGGCTTGAAGGAGGAGTGAGTTGCTTTTTATGTTACGGAAGCCTGTCTTCTGTTCTGTTCTGAAGCTCTTTTTATCCGAGGGCGCTTTTTTCTGAAGATTTTTACTTCTGTTTTCTTTACTTTAGTAGACTTTCATTACGTTTTAAACACACACACACCTTGGCCTTGGCATAGACAATGAACAATTGCAGATACGCCTCGGAGATCAGCACCGTGGGCCAGCAGTACCGGGTGGAGCCGTTCAAGTTCCTGGACCCACCTCTGAGGCTCGAGTTCCCACAGGCGGTGCAGATGCTGAAGGAGGCTGGTGAGCTTCATTTATTTGTTTAACCATTCATTTATCTATTCATTTATTTGCTTATCTATTCGTTTATTTGTTTATCCATTCATTTATTTGCTTATCTATTCATTTATTTGTTTATCTATTCATTTATTTGTTTATCCATTAATTTATTTGTTTATCCATTCATTTATTTGCTTATCTATTCATTTATTTGCTTATCTATTCATTTATTAGTTTATCAATTAATTTATTTGTTTAACCATTCATTTATCTATTCATTTATTTGCTTATCTATTCGTTTATTTGTTTATCCATTCATTTATTTGCTTATCTATTCATTTATTTGTTTATCTATTCATTTATTTGTTTATCCATTCATTTATTTGTTTATCCATTCATTTATCTATTCATTTATTTGTTTATCCATTCATTTATCTATTCATTTATTTGCTTATCTATTCATTTATTAGTTTATCCATTAATTTATTTGTTTAACCATTCATTTATCTATTCATTTATTTGCTTATCTATTCGTTTATTTGTTTATCCATTCATTTATTTGCTTATCTATTCATTTATTTGTTTATCTATTCATTTATTTGTTTATCTATTCATTTATTTGTTTATCCATTCATTTATTTGTTTATACATTCATTTATTTGTTTATCCATTCATTTATTTGCTTATCTATTCATTTATTTGTTTATCCATTCATTTATTTGCTTATCTATTCATTTATTTGCTTATCTATTCATTTATTTGTTTATCCATTCATTTATTTGCTTATCTATTCATTTATTTGTTTATCCATTCATTTATCTATTCATTTATTTGCTTATCTATTCATTTATTAGTTTATCCATTAATTTATTTGTTTAACCATTCATTTATCTATTCATTTATTTGCTTATCTATTCGTTTATTTGTTTATCCATTCATTTATTTGCTTATCTATTCATTTATTTGTTTATCTATTCATTTATTTGTTTATCCATTCATTTATTTGCTTATCTATTCATTTATTAGTTTATCCATTAATTTATTTGTTTATCTATTCATTTATTTGTTTATCCATTCATTTATCTATTCATTTATTTGCTTATCCATTAATTTATTTGTTTAACCATTCATTTATTTGCTTATCTATTCATTTATTTGTTTATCCATTCATTTATTTGCTTATCTATTCATTTATTTGTTTATCTATTCATTTATTTGTTTATCTATTCATTTATTTGTTTATCCATTCATTTATTTGCTTATTTATTCATTTATTTGCTTATCTATTCATTTATTAGTTTATCCATTAATTTATTTGTTTAACCATTCATTTATCTATTCATTTATTTGCTTATCTATTCGTTTATTTGTTTATCCATTCATTTATTTGCTTATCTATTCATTTATTTGTTTATCTATTCATTTATTTGTTTATCCATTCATTTATTTGCTTATCTATTCATTTATTAGTTTATCCATTAATTTATTTGTTTAACCATTCATTTATCTATTCATTTATTTGCTTATCTATTCGTTTATTTGTTTATCCATTCATTTATTTGCTTATCTATTCATTTATTTGTTTATCTATTCATTTATTTGTTTATCCATTCATTTATTTGTTTATCCATTCATTTATTTGCTTATCTATTCATTTATTTGCTTATCTATTCATTTATTTGTTTATCCATTCATTTATTCGTTTATCCATTCATTTATTTGCCTATCTATTCATTTATTTGTTTATCCATTAATTTATTTGTTTATCTATTCATTTATTTGTTTATCCATTCATTTATCTATTCATTTATTTGCTTATCCATTAATTTATTTGTTTAACCATTCATTTATCTATTCATTTATTTGCTTATCTATTCGTTTATTTGTTTATCCATTCATTTATTTGCTTATCCATTCATTTATTTGCTTATCCATTCATTTATTTGTTTATCTATTCATTTATTTGTTTATCCATTCATTTATTTGCTTATCCATTCATTTATTTGTTTATCCATTCATTTATTTTTTTATCTATTCATTTATTTGTTTATCCATTCATTTATCTATTAATTTATTTATCCATTGATTCATTCGTTTATCTATACATTTATTGGTTAAATGAGACGTTACGCAACACACACACCCCCGTGCGCAGGTGTGTGCGTGGGCGCCGAGGACGACCTGTCGACGCCGGACGAGAAGCTCTTGGGCCGGCTCGTCAGGGCCAAGTACGACACGGACTTTTACATTCTCGACAAGTACCCGCTGGCCGTGCGCCCCTTCTACACGATGCCCGACCCGACGGACCCGGTCAGTGCTTGCACGGTGGCGGGGGAGGCTCGCCCTCCCCTTGCACCCCCCACCCCCTGTTTTATAACCTCCGTCCCCTCCCCATCCCCCGTTGACGGTTGGCGCTTTGCTTCCAGAAATACTCGAACTCGTACGACATGTTCATGCGTGGTGAGGAGATACTGAGTGGCGCTCAAAGGATCCACGAGCCGCAAGTGTTGACGGAGCGTGCCCAGCATCACGGCATAGGTGAGGGTACTTTGGTGGTCGTTTAACGGGATCTACGCACCTCATACTAACTTGTATACTATAAAGTATACTGAATATTCAAGTTGATACTTTCAATTTGGAACGCACTTTCTTTAAAATCTTAAATTTGGAACGCACTTTGTTTAAATCTATAATCGGATAATGAGGATTTATTGGAATTCGAATTTGGAACATTGTTTTGTCTAGAGCATTGGTTGCCAATGTGGGGCGTACGCCCCACTGAGGGGCAATTTGGCAATTGGAGGGGAGCATTTCGATTTTTTTTCCCCTCTAGTTAAGGGGATTTCATATCTTTGCATTATTTGCATTTTCTTATTTTTGCATGGGTTAGGGGGGCCTTTTCGATTCGAGAATCTCAAAAGTTTGGCAACCACTGGTCTTAGGACTAATTAATTTAAATTTGGAACAATGTATAGATACCAAACCAATGCTTTGTTTTGTCGATTGCACCTCTCGATTCGTGAAAGGTTTAAATTTAGAACGTACTTGAGCCACAGATTCAAAAGTTGAACTTTTCAAATTTAGAACAGATTTTGATATGCCACAGATAATGTAGTGCAATGTTTATAGAGATTTGAATTTAGAACATTGTTTGACCAAAATTGTTGTTGACTCGATTGTTCTTGAACAAATTTCAAATTAAGAAGAGACCGATCACACTTTACCACAGATAATGACTGAGAATTTAAATTTAGAACAGATTTTGATATGCCACAGATAATGTAGTGCAATGTTTATAGAGATTTGAATTTAGAACATTGTTTGACCAAAATTGTTGTTGACTCGATTGTTCTTGAACAAATTTCAAATTAAGAAGAGACCGATCACACTTTACCACAGATAATGACTGAGAATTTAAATTTAGAACAGATTTTGATATGCCACAGATAATGTAGTGCAATGTTTATAGAGATTTGAATTTAGAACATTGTTTGACCAAAATTGTTGTTGACTCGATTGTTCTAGAACAAATTTCAAATTAAGAAGAGACCGATCACACTTTACCACAGATAACTGACTGAGAATTTAAATTTAGAACAGATTTTGATATGCCACAGATAATGTAGTGCAATGTTTATAGAGATTTGAATTTAGAACATTGTTTGACCAAAATTGTTGTTGACTCGATTGTTCTTGAACAAATTTCAAATTAAGAAGAGACCGATCACACTTTACCACAGATAATGACTGAGAATTTAAATTTAGAACTGATTTTGATATGCCACAGATAATGTAGTGCAATGTTTATAGAGATTTGAATTTAGAACATTGTTTGACCAAAATTGTTGTTGACTCGATTGTTCTTGAACAAATTGCAAATTTACATTTGAATTTGGAACTGATTTTGATTTGACCAAAATTGTTTTTGAACAAATTTCAAATTTACATTTGGAATTTGAATTTGGAACACGATGCCCCTTGTCTGCTAACGAACAGTACATTGATGACTTTGACAATTCACTTGCAGACATCAGCCAGATCGCTTCCTACCTGGAGTCCTTCAGCTTCGGGTGTCCACCTCATGCTGGTGAGCTTTTTTTAACGTATTTGACATTCGAGGGAAAATAGATTCAGTGTACATGTTATTTTTATGATTAGAGGAAGTGTTAGGTCATCCGTGCCTGACCCATATTTATCCTATGACTTTGATTTTATCGGGGTTCGAACTCGAGGCCCTTTCAAAGGTCTTCTATTTATCGTAAAAACTGCTTATTTTTATAATTTTGCTCACTTTATCAAAACTTACCTATTTTAATGGATCTTTTTGACTAAACTTATTGACTTTCCTGTAACCTAACCTACTTAATTACTTACTTTCAACAAAACTTACTTACTTAGTTTGACAGAACTTTGACAAAACTAACTTACTTACTTTCAACTAAACTTACTTACTTTGACGGAACCTACTAGCTTTCAACAAAACTTACTTACTTTCAACAAAATTACTTACTTTCAACTAAACTTACTTACTTAGTTTGACAGAACTTTGACAAAACTAACTTACTTACTTTCAACTAAACTTACTTACTTTGACGGAACCTACTAGCTTTCAACAAAACTTACTTACTTTCAACAAAATTACTTACTTTCAACAAAATTACTTACTTTCAACAAAACTTACTTACTTAGTTTGACAGAACTTTGACAAAACTTACTTATTTACTTTGACTGAACCTACTAACTTTCAACAAAACTTAATTACTTTGACAGAACTTTGACAAAACTAACTTACTTACTTTCAACTAAACTTACTTACTTTGACGGAACCTACTAGCTTTCAACAAAACTTACTTACTTTCAACAAAATTACTTACTTTCAACTAAACTTACTTACTTAGTTTGACAGAACTTTGACAAAACTAACTTACTTACTTTCAACTAAACTTACTTACTTTGACGGAACCTACTAGCTTTCAACAAAACTTACTTACTTTCAACAAAACTTACTTACTTTCAACAAAATTACTTACTTTCAACAAAACTTACTTACTTAGTTTGACAGAACTTTGACAAAACTTACTTATTTACTTTGACTGAACCTACTAACTTTCAACAAAACTTAATTACTTTGACAGAACGTTGACAAAACTAACTTACTTACTTTCAACTAAACTTACTTACTTTGACGGAACCTACTAGCTTTCAACAAAACTTACTTACTTTCAACAAAATTACTTACTTTCAACAAAACTTACTTACTTTCAACTAAACTTACTTACTTAGTTTGACAGAACTTTGACAAAACTAACTTACTTACTTTCAACTAAACTTACTTACTTTGACGGAACCTACTAGCTTTCAACAAAACTTACTTACTTTCAACAAAATTACTTACTTTCAACAAAACTTACTTACTTTCAACTAAACTTACTTACTTAGTTTGACAGAACTTTGACAAAACTAACTTACTTACTTTCAACTAAACTTACTTACTTTGACGGAACCTACTAGCTTTCAACAAAACTTACTTACTTTCAACAAAACTTACTTACTTTCAACAAAATTACTTACTTTCAACAAAACTTACTTACTTAGTTTGACAGAACTTTGACAAAACTTACTTATTTACTTTGACTGAACCTACTAACTTTCAACAAAACTTAATTACTTTGACAGAACTTTGACAAAACTAACTTACTTACTTTCAACTAAACTTACTTACTTTGACGGAACCTACTAGCTTTCAACAAAACTTACTTACTTTCAACAAAATTACTTACTTTCAACAAAACTTACTTACTTTCAACTAAACTTACTTACTTAGTTTGACAGAACTTTGACAAAACTAACTTACTTACTTTCAACTAAACTTACTTACTTTGACGGAACCTACTAGCTTTCAACAAAACTTAATTACTTTGACAGAACTTTGACAAAACTAACTTACTTACTTTCAACTAAACTTACTTACTTTGACGGAACCTACTTACTTTCAACAAAACTTACTTACTTTCAACTAAACTTACTTACTTAGTTTGACAGAACTTTGACAAAACTAACTTACTTACTTTCAACTAAACTTACTTACTTTGACGGAACCTACTAACTTTCAACAAAACTTAATTACTTTGACAGAACTTTGACAAAACTAACTTACTTACTTTCAACTAAACTTACTTACTTTGACGGAACCTACTAGCTTTCAACAAAACTTACTTACTTTCAACAAAACTTACTTACTTTCAACAAAATTACTTACTTTCAACAAAACTTACTTACTTAGTTTGACAGAACTTTGACAAAACTTACTTATTTACTTTGACTGAACCTACTAACTTTCAACAAAACTTAATTACTTTGACAGAACTTTGACAAAACTAACTTACTTACTTTCAACTAAACTTACTTACTTTGACGGAACCTACTAGCTTTCAACAAAACTTACTTACTTTCAACAAAACTTACTTACTTTCAACAAAATTACTTACTTTCAACTAAACTTACTTACTTTGACGGAATCTACTAACTTTCAACAAAACTTACTTAATTACTTTGACTGAATCTACTTACTTTGACACAACTTACTCTCAACAAAACTCTACTTGAACACTTTGTCACTTAAAGTGAATGAAAGCGAGCTTTGTTACCCCTTTGACTCGCAGGCGGCGGCATCGGCCTGGAGCGAGTCGTGATGCTGTACCTCGGCCTGGACAACATCAGGAAGACGTCCATGTTCCCGCGCGACCCCAAGAGGGTCACGCCCTGATGCACACGTTCACGTTAGGCTGCCTACGCACGAGCCGCGTTTCCGTTATTAAATTTATATTGAAACATTTTGTGCGTCATTTCATTGAAACCCTGTTTAGGCTGTCCGCACGCGAGTTGTGTTTTTTTATAAATTTGTTAATAAATTACAAAAAAAAGTTTACAAGAATCCTGAATGAAACGAATCACAACGAAAAAGTTGATTCTGTGTGAAATATGAAAAGATGGCTGACTTTGAGGGTAGTCAATGAAAAGGAAATGTAACGTTGCATATAAAATATATTTGTTAACATTATCAGCGACGGTAGAGCGTTGATTTTATCTTCCAGATTCAAACTGGTTACAATTTCGTGGTTGAAACTTTTTTTTTAAACTACGTGGGTAGTTTACGAATTTCTTACTATTTAAACTGCGATTTTACAATTTGACAGTTAAAAGTAAACGTGGGTATTTACAAAGTGTTCATTTGGATTTAATGAAAAAGAAAAACGAGGGTAGTTCTAACATTTTGTTACATTAAAAACTGCGGTTTAACAATTTGGCAGTTTCTCTAAGCGTGGGTATTTAAAACATCCAGTACAACATACATGAAACAAAAGGGGGTAGTTCAGAAATGTGTTACTTTTACATTTTGATAGAAGCTAAAGCGGATAGTTCAAGTAGTTCACATTTGAGAAGCGTTTTTTCAAAAAAAAAAAAAGAGGGTACTTCACAAACTTTGTAACTGTTAAAAATGCGATTTTACAATTACCCTGTTTTTAACCCACGTGGGCACTTCATAATAATAATTTGAGAATAATAAAAAAAGTGGGTAGTTCACAAATTAGTCACTTTTAAAACTACACTTATACAATTACGCGGTTGTATGAGACGCGGGTACTCTCACAACACAGTTAATTTGAGAAGGGTATTAAAAAAAAAAAAATGAAACAGTGTGGGTATTTCACAATGCGTAACACGCAAAACCTAGCAAGTGCCAAAACCCCCAAGTTCGTCTGAAATTGCAATGTTCAAACTTCACCAGAAAAAAAAAGCGGGTACATCCAAAAACCTACCTACTTTTTCCTCTTCTTTTTCCTCTTCTTCTCAAACGAACCGCCACTAATGTCCTGGTAACCCAAATGGTTGCTCTCGTAATTCGGAATGTTGACAGCGTCCGTCTGCTGATAGTTCTCCGAGAATTGCTCCGAGAAGCGGGTGCTCAGCGACTCGGAGCCGAAGAATTTCGTGTCGCGCTGGAGGTTCTGGTATTTGTCGTTTTGCGGGTAGATCGAGGCGAGTATGTTCGTCGCCATGGCGACCGGCGTGTTCGCCTGCTGCGTCGGTCAGAATTTCATGTCCTGCAACGATTTCGTATATCGGATGTGGGTAGTCTGGAACGTACGTTGCACACGTACCGACATTTTTGCAAGTGTTTGTTCAATGACAAAAATTAGTAGATTTTACTAACACTAGCGCGGAGAAAACACAAAAAAAAAATGTCAAAAATCACATGTCAAAATCATAATCAAACTTGACAATAAATCATCCGGCCTTAAAAAAAATCCTTCCCCAAACTTGACAATCGATCAACGACCACTCACCTTGCTTCAAACGTGACCCAAACGACCATTTGTCAAACTTGACAATCGATCAACGACCACTCACCTTGCTTCAAACGTGACCCAAACGACCATTTGTCAAACTTGACAATCAATCAACGTCGAACTCACCTTGATCGCCTGAGGTAGGTCCATCAGCTTCATGTCCCTCAGCTGCTGCGGGAGGTTCATGCTCTTGACGGCCGACACGGCGCGCGCCGGCGCCGCCGAGATGCCCGCCTGCAAGACAAAATGGCCGCCGTCCCTTTATTGCTAACTCAAACGGCAGAGATAGATAATTAAGTTTACCAGAGATGGATAATAGTTAACCAGAGATGGATAATAGTTAACCAGAGATGGATAATAGTTAACCAGAGATGGATAATAGTTAACCAGAGATGGATAACAGTTAACCAGAGATGGATAACAGTTAACCAGAGATGGATAACAGTTAACCAGAGATGGATAATAGTTAATCAGAGATGGATAATAGTTAACCAGAGATGAATAATAGTTAACCAGAGATGGATAACAGTTAACCAGAGATGGATAATAGTTAACCAGAGATGGATAACAGTTAACCAGAGATGGATAACAGTTAACCAGAGATGGATAACAGTTAACCAGAGATGGATAATAGTTAATCAGAGATGGATAATAGTTAACCAGAGATGAATAATAGTTAACCAGAGATGGATAACAGTTAACCAGAGATGGATAATAGTTAACCAGAGATGAATAATAGTTAACCAGAGATGGATAATAGTTAACCAGAGATGGATAATAGTTAACAGGCAAAAAACTCGGCTTGGCGAGTTTCTTGCCTGTTTCTTCTCTGCTCAGTCGCGTACCAACAGTTAGTTAGTCCTATATAGCTTAATAGATATTTTGACTTTATATTTAATAATATAGAAGAGATCAATTATAGACAGGGTAGACATAGACAATATAACGTTAGAGAATATGACATATGATAGACAGAGACATAAATAGAGAGATAGAGAGAAACATAAATGGGCCAGATAATTATATATTTATTGAATACAATACTTTGTTTTATTGTTAAATAAAAAAATATATAAGGCACAATAGAAGAAGTCATAATAGTCAAGGTTGACATAGACAATACAACCATAGAGAATGTAGAAGAAATCATAATAGACAACGATACACGTGTGAGTTCTTCACATACACTTTCTAATATGAAACTCTCGTTTTATCTACAGGGTATCGAACCGGTGACATCTGATCAGGCACAGTTGTCAAATTAGATCTGTCAACTTCTCACTTGACCGCGTTGTCAAAATGGATCTGTCAACTTCTCACTTGACCGAGTTGTCAAATTAGATCTGTCAACTTCTCACTTGACCGAGTTGTCAAAATGGATCTGTCAACTTCTCACTTGACCGAGTTGTCAAAATGGATCTGTCAACTTCTCACTTGACCGAGTTGTCAAAATAGATCTGTCAACTTCTCACTTGACCGAGTTGTCAAAATGGATCTGTCAACTTCTTTCTTGACCGAGTTGTCTTCCAGGTCTTCTCTCTTGCGTGCGTGTGTGGGTGGAAAAACATCAGGACCATCGTTTTGTCGTGTGACAACGACGCACACTTCAAAACGATGGCCCCCACGTCTCACCACAATCTTCGGGCTGCGACTCTACATTTATAGTTGTAAATGTTTCGTATTCCCCCTATTTTATTAAATTGTTCAAATGCAAACTCTATTTTATTAAATTGTTCAAATGCAAACTCTATTTTATTAAATTGTTCAAATGCAAACTCTATTTCATTAAATTGTTCAAATGCAAACTCTATAATAATAAATTGTTCAAATGCAAACTCTATTTTATTAAATTGTTCAAATGCAAACTCTATTTTATTAAATCGTTCAAATGCAAACTCTATTTTATTAAATTGTTCAAATGCAAACTCTATTTTATTAAATTGTTCAAATGCAAACTCTATTTCATTAAATTGTTCAAATGCAAACTCTATAATAATAAATTGTTCAAATGCAAACTCTATTTTATTAAATTGTTCAAATGCAAACTCTATTTTATTAAATCGTTCAAATGCAAACTCTATTTTATTAAATTGTTCAAATGCAAACTCTATTTTATTAAATCGTTCAAATGCAAACTCTATTTTATTAAATCGTTCAAATGCAAACTCTATTTTATTAAATTGTTCAAATGCAAACTCTATTTTATTAAATCGTTCAAATGCAAACTCTATTTTATTAAATTGTTCAAATGCAAACTCTATTTTATTAAATTGTTCAAATGCAAACTCTATTTTATTAAATTGTTCAAATGCAAACTCTATTTTATTAAATTGTTCAAATGCAAACTCTATTTTATTAAATTGTTCAAATGCAAACTCTATTTTATTAAATTGTTCAAATGCAAACTCTATTTTATTAAATTGTTCAAATGCAAACTCTATAATAATAAATTGTCAACTGATTTTAGTTCATTTTAAGTCAATTTCTCGTCCAAATGTCACACCCTCACCTCAGCCTTTTGCATTTTGTTCTGTTCCTGTAACCTGGACAGAATGTCCGCCATGTTCGTCTGCAGCACCATACCGCCCATCACCAGCTCGTCGAGCACCTGGTGCGCGGCATCGGCGTGAAATATCAAATCCAATTCGCACACATTCTCAAAACACTTGTCCAACGTCTCCACGAACACCTGGAAATTGTTTTGTCTATGGATTCTTGCCAAAAAAGACTTGAAGAGTGGATCCATTGTCTATGGATTCTGGCAAATGGCTGGCGATCATACTTTACAGTAAATAAGACTTGCAAATAGTTTTTTTTTTAATTTTTGTAAAGGTATTGTCTATGGATTCTTGCCAAAAAAGACTTGAGGAGTGGATCCATTGTCTATGGATTCTGGCAAATGGCTGGCGATCATACTTTACAGTAAATAAGACTTGAAAATAGTTTTTTTTTTTAATTTTTGTAAAGGTATTGTCTATGGATTCTTGCCAAAAAAGACTTGAGGAGTTGATACATTGTCTATGGATTCTGGCAAATGGCTGGCCATCATACTTTACAATTAATAAGACTTGGAGAGTTTTAAGTGTAAGTCTTATATATAAGAGTTCACAGTAAGACTTAGAAGAGAGAATAGACTTACAATTCGAATTGCTCTTTTTTTTTTAATTTCTGTAGGTACACTATAAACCACATTGTCTATGGATTTTGGCCAAATGATTGGAAAACCATCGATTGAGAACCATATTTCGTGGTATATAAAAAAAACTATTTATTTATAAAACTTTACAGTACGACTTTATGTATTTAAATTGGTCCTGGTGAGTTTTTTTTTAAATTATGTACCACTTGAGAACCACTTAAAAAAACCACCAGATCACTGTGTTCTGGGTGAAATTTTCACACATGCCCCATGCCATTCCCTAAACTTTAGTCTATCTCCATACCAAATTTTATCAAAATCGGTTCAGTGACATACTTTAACATTTACAATATTAGTATGGAATGTAATATTTAATGTAATTTCACTTCAAGTGATGTGCAAACCGCCTGCCCATGGACACATGGCCAGGAGGCTTACAAGTGTGTTGCTGGCCTTTAAAGAAGAGGAACGTTCTTCTCTTATTTATTTATTTTTTAACCATTCACCACAAACTCTCACCTGAATCAAATCCAATATGCCGAGTTCACTCTCCGACGAGTCCACACAGAACACAAAATACAGTGTTGCATAGTGTCGGTATATTAATTTGAAATCTGAACCACCGATTAGGCTGGAAAACAATAAGCAATTTGAGAAACTATCCCCACAACCCCCCATCTTTTAAAACCAGGGAGCACCAGAGGCACCTGCGCTCTTCTAAAAGCTGATGCTCCATTTAATTAAGTTACCTGCCACCTTCTAGAAAGTTGCAAACATTGTCATCCCTCTTTGACACGAGTTGGAATGTTTCTTTTATTATCTGCTGCTGCATATCTTCGTTCTGTAAAATTTGTTTTACTAATTAAAACCGGTCACGATGAAGACAGAAGAGAGAACTTCTCGTATCCAGTAGGTGGCACAACAGATGTGTGGTGTGTCGATGTCGACACACTCTTTGCTCATTTGTGACTGACCAAACAGAGGTTCTGATGTCCGGTATGTTTGTACCATCACAAAAGTTATAGAGAGGTGATATAGAGTCATAATCACTTGAATGAATAAATTCATTATAACAAGTAGCATTTGACCACTACTTCGTCCCCGTGTATTTAATACAAAAGGAATTTGGAAAATCGGTTCATAAATGGCAGAGTTCTGGTGAAAACTTCACCACCTTCAACCCCTTTTTTTTGTGACAAAAGCTGCCTAAAGATTTAGAACCAACTGAATTTTATCAAAATTGTTTCAGTAGTTTAGGTGTGAAATTGTAAAATACAGACAGAGTTCAATATATATCTGCTCATTTACATATAACGGTCGGACATTAAAGAATATCAGTACAAGTAATAACTCAATTTTAGTAATTATTTGTAATAACATGAACTGGTTAGTTAGTTAGTTTTTAATAAAAATTTCTTTATTAATACAAAACTCTTTAAATATTTGATTTATTTACATATTAAATAACATAAAATTCAGATGTAACGCAGATTACTCTCTTTTATCTTTATTCATAGAAAAAATTGAAATCTACAGTAGAGATATACTTTAAAAAATGTCAAACAAAAATATCTCTATTCATATAGGTAAATAAGGTACACTTATGAATTGTCAATAAGTTATAAAAAAATTTGACTCTACATTTACTGCCCAGTTCCCAAATCGAGGGAACACCTCTCCGCCACACCTTTAAATTGTCAAGCATGTTTCACACTACTGTTGTAAAGATCCGCAACCATTACACCATGCACCATGTGTCAGCAATACCTCAATATTTGCAGAGTTTAATTTTTGAGCAGCTGACGCTTTTGTTATTTGAATTAATCATGTTAATGTTATGTATTAGAAATATTTATAAGAGCACCCATCGACTCTCTTAAACTTCTCGTTAGATTTCCGTTGGTAATATTAATGACGATTCAAAAGTGTCTTTATAAAGACCTACATGAATAAAGAGAGTTAATATAAAATATTGTAAAGTAGTTAACTTACTCATTTTTCCCGATTTGCTAACACAAGCTGACTCTAACAGTGCACCAGGAACAAAGGACGCACTATATGAGACGCTTATAACCCTCAGCGAAAATCAATAAATGCCCAGACAGTGGTATTGATTTATGAGAGAGATAGACGACCCGTTCATGTTTTATTAATTATATCATATACATATATGACATATTTGTATGTTAATATATAAAGATACTTACGAAATATTGATAGAATTTCGATAATCTCGGCTTTCCATGGTTATTAAACACTAATATAGCTTTGATCATCTTAACACTATACTTTTAACAAAGTTATATGATAATTCTATTTGTAATAGATGTGTTAATTGTAACTATTTAAAATAATTAATTATAGATTCGATTTCTGTAAATCGCACTTCGAAAACACGTACGAAAAACTGCTTTTAATAAAGTTCTAATACTTTCCTTTTTTCAACACAGGACACATTCAAATATATCATGGCAATATTTTTGTGTCAATGTCATATTAAAGCAGTCCCACAGATAACTAAATAAGACATTGATTATTTTTAATAGTCTGCTTTTTAAGATTTGTTTTTTTATCTTCAAAATAAAGAAAGAAACTGGCACTAAATGAATCACTGTATAGTTTAAAGTTAATTATATTTCTGGTTTTTACACTGCTACAAAATACAAACCTATTATACAAATAAAGAAACGCCTAATATACAAAAAAATAATAGTCGATAAAAAATTCGGCACTTCGTGCATAATTCCTTACCGAATCAAAAAAGAGCTTTGCCTAAGTGGCATATTTTGTTCGTGTCAAACAGACTGAAACCTCAAAATATCATTTTATTTTTTTATGTAAGAGGAGGCAAACGAGCAGGCGGGTCACTTCGAGTGATGTGCCAACCGAAAAATATATAATCATAATATATTTATCAATGAAAATATTATGAGTTTCAAGATACATTTCCATTATATTGCGATTACGTGTAACTTTGTTATCGTACAATAATGAAAATTAAATTTAAACAAATATGTTTTTAAGTACAAAGAGCCATTTTAGAGCCATCGATGCAACATATGCAGGACGCACGTGAATTTTTCTGGCAACACTAAATGGCTGCGATATATAACTTTTTCATGACGAATTTGGATTAAATATTTACGATATTTCACAAATTACAATTTGAGAATTTTATTTCCTGTTAAAATTATAGTTTACAGTTGACACAGTTGTGATGTATGCAATATGTCAATATTAGGTAGTCAATTGTCAAACGATTTTTTTTGATGCACGCGCTTCAGGTTCGCGCATCGCGGTCGTGTTGCAATTGTCAGTTAAAAAAGAGCAAAAAAAAAGTGTAGTGTTGTAATTGTTGTATTGTGTTAAACTTATTCTAATTAATTGTGGTGATTAAAATAAAAACTTGTGAATGATAACACATCGAACATCCTGTGCGGGTGCATTTTTGGTAATCAGGTCAGTTTACAAATATTATTTTACTATGTCACGATGTCTTTATTTGGAGACCGGTCCACATTTCTCCAGCTACTTACTCCGAGGTGTATTCTATTTCTATCTCGTGGTAATAAAATCCGTGTTTTTTAATAAATATTCAATGCTGTTTGCCATTCAAATGTTGAGTAATTGTTTATTTGTTGACTCGAGCGTTTTATAATAATCGGAACAGTTTTTTATGATTTCAATGAACAGGTAATTGAGCGATCTTTTGATAATTGAGGACATTTTTTTATACTTGTTAATATAAAAAGTTTGATTGTTTACATTGTGCACACAATGCTTAATATATAAAACAATTCTCGCTTTAATAGTTTGTAAACGTATTAAGGTAAAATTTTCATTTTCACATAAACAATTGTCAGATATACTTAAATAAAAAATGTTTTGTAAAACTTGCAATTTATTATATATGAAAATAACGCACACAACCTTCGACACATGGTTGTTTGGCTATTGTCCGAGTGTTACACTATATGTTTATTTAATGTTATATGATTTTCACTTGTTTCACATATAACACAGACTATAAATCAATTATCATTCAGACTAGGGACAGCATGTGAACTTTCCCTTCTTAGTAACTGTATTATCTAATAATAATATTAATTTATTAATTAACTCATAAGTGTTAACACATACATGAAAACGATGTTAGTATCATTGAATTAGTTAGATCCCTACTTTCTACATGCCATGCGACACAACCCAACAGTGTCACATGTAGGTACAGTCACATTGGTCTTCTACCATGTTCAGGACAGTGTTGGTGCTGTTTGGTGCACCCTGCCCACCTGTGATGCACATCTTTTTTGCATGACTGTGTAGAAGCAGTCTAAAGTGAGTGTCTGCAAAACATTCCCCGAAGCAATACAGAAGCGGGGTAGCGCCCTAATCACACTGTTATATTGTACCCGCAGAGCATTGTATTGTATTAATAGAGCTAACAAAAAATGCTAAAACTTGTATATTCTAGTTAAGAGTAGTCTTTTTGAAGAGTTAATGAATATTTAGAGGACAAAGATCCTTTTAATGTGTCGGCAATTGTCTCAGCGGCGGGACAGTTAAATTCTTGAGTCGCCATACAATGCTTTTCTTATTTGTATTAGTTATGAAATATGTAAAACGGCAGCTATCGAGTTACTTGCCGAGCCTTCTTGGTAGATCATCAAGACATCCGAGACGGTAGTAATGTAAAAAATGATGATTCATAAGTGTCTTTATAAACACCAACTTGAATTAAGATATTTTGAGTTTGAGTTGGATAAAACATTTAAGCATCAGTTGATAGGAATACTCAGGGTTTCCGGATACAGGTTACCACATGTTCGTTTGTATTGAGTTCAATTTATATTTCACTTTTACAAAGTCAAATTTTAATAATATAATGTAATTAAAAGTGATTTTTTAATTAATTAAAGATGCATAAATGGGTTGGGTTGTCTGGAAGAGATCGCTTTTAAGCGACAAGGCCGCTCCGTTGCTCTTACATGTACTAACACCTATTAAAGTCAATTACTTGAAAAATATATTGTACTTTATTATATTTTCTTTCTTCCTTTGATCATATTAAGATTTTGTCTATTTTGAATAACGGAGCTTAAAGCATCTGGAGTCCTTTATTATATGGTGTTTATATTATAATATAAATACTAGCTGATACCGACAAACGATGTATAAAAAAAAAAATTGTCTAAAAATACAGATGTTGGCCGATTCTCAGTCCTACTCAATATGGCCACAAAATTGCATGAGAATCGGTCGAGCCATTTCGTAGGAGTACGGGAACGAACATTGTGACACGAGAATGTTACAAACGTTATTTTGCCAAAAATAAAATGTCTCTAAAAACAGAAATATTGGCCGATTCTCAGTCCTACTCTATTGGCCACAAAATTGCATGAGAATCGGTCGAGCCTGTGGAGTCCCTTTACTCCTACAAACATTGTGACACGAGAATTTTTTATTTATTTATTTACACTTTATTGCACTCAAACAGTAGAAGTACTTGATGTTAATACATTTAAGAGCAACGAAGCGGCCATATCGCTTAAAAGCGATATCTTCCAGGCAAACCGACAATATAATATAATTCGAGTGGTTTATTTGTGCAATATACAACGCAAGTAGTTATGTGTTCGGTGGATTATTTAGTTTTTTTATATGCTTCAACAAATGCTTGGATTATATAGCTATACGTTATGAGGATAATGAAGTCGAAGGACCAGTAATGCAAAGTCATGCGTTATTGTTTGTATTATGCATTGAATTAGCTTCAGCTCACCCTTGCCTTAAAATGTGTACTGGGATCATTTCCAAAAAAAAAAAACCAACCAAGCCGTGTTTCTTGCCTGCTTCTTCTCAGATTGGTCGCGTACGAGGCGTAGAGTTAGATTTAAGACGATTCAAAATGGTCCCATGTACCTTAATTAATAAAGATATTTTGACTTTGTAGTGGATTACTATTGTTTTAAATGTAATATATTTCTTTACGAATATTATAAAGAGGTAAGATTTTTTGTTTGTCTGTCTGTAATGAACTGGCTCCTAAACTGCTGTTGCGCTGTTCTCGAGTGACTAGGCCATGTTTTATTTTCATAAAAATATGGATGCTTAATACAAACACGAATAATCTGACCCGTGGTGTGAAGACGATTTTTTTTTATCCTTATATACAGAGTGATATTGCATCACGGTAGGTATATTACGCTTTTACGCTTAAACTATGAACAGATTTCGATGAAATTTGCTATGGCTATAAAGTAAACTTTTGTCGCGTTCGTGTTTGCTCTTTTTCGCGATAAAAGTAGCCCACGTACTCCCCTAAAGATTTATTTTATTTTTTATTTCTTAAACCTATACAGCTTATCAAAAAAAGTTTACACAATAAAAATAGATTAAAAATAAAGCCAACATAAGGTTGAAACATAGAACCGGAAATAGAATCTAAGATCTTTAGTCTACATCCATGCTGAAACTTCATCAAATTCGCTTCAGTGCTTTAAGCGTGAAAGCGTAACATACATTCGGAATTATAATATTAATGTGAACCGGGATTTTTGTCTTTGTATTGGGGGTTCGATTCCCCGTGAAAAAAATACGTTATCGTGGTGCTAGAGAGAAAAAAGTAATGTGGCTAAAAATAAAATCGGATTCACTGCTGGCCGACTAACCTAGCCGGTATATTTAGATGCACCCACGCGGTAATGAAAATTGTGTTTTCTATTTCGTCATGCGTTAAGCGCTGCTGTGCGCGGTCGGGATGTGGATGGGTTATCATTGGTATATCAGCTGGAGCGATCCGAAGGTAACCAGGTTACTCTGGTGTAATGTCTCTGTCGGTTAGTTAATTTTAAAAAGTTAAACGAAGTCTTTTAGAAGAAGCATTTTATAATAGATTATTATGATGATGCAAAAGTTTGGGAATTAATTAGCACCAGCTCAGCCTTGCCCTTAAAGGTGTACTGGGATCCATTACCAATCGACTGAGCCGTGTTTCTTGCCTGCTTCTTCTCAGCCTGGTCGCGTACGATCAGGCGTAGTTAGATTTAAGACGATTCAAAATGGTCCCATGTACCTTAATTAATAAAGATATTTTGACTTCGTCAAATTCTTGCCAGCTCTTCTCGTCCGCTCAACGATTTGGGAACTGGCTGTGTATGTTGTGTCATGTTTTTTTTTGGACGATTTGTATATGTATTTTTTTTGTATTTTGAAACACAAAAAAGTGATTATGACAGTTAAGCAATCAATCAACAAGGCACAGCGACGCCGTTCTCGTTCGGTAAGTGGATGGGTATAAGTTGTTTTTTTTAAACTCATATTGAGCCGTGCCAACAAGAGTTAACATAAAAGCACGGTTCGAATAGTTGACTCTTTAACTAAATCTAACTAATCATTTACGTCAGTGGTTCTCAAACTTTTTTCAACCGGTTGCAAGTTCTCAAGTTTTTGCAACACAGAATATTAGTAATTCAACATTAACAGATATGTTTAATTTACCAATTGGTTTATTGTTTTGTTTTTTTTTTTACAATAAACTTTTGCACGCAGATGAATCGTTCAAATTTTATTATTTATGTAAGAGGAGGCAAACGAGCAGGCGGGTCACTTCGAGTTATGTGCCAACCGCCCGTTCACCACCTGCAACGCCAGGAGGCTTGCAAGTGAGTAGCCTACATTTAAGGAAGAGGAACGTTCTTTTTTTTGAAGGTCTCCAAGTCGTAGCGGCTCGGGAAGACCTGGCGCTGGCAGTTCGTTCCACAGAGAGGTGGTGCGCGCCAGAAACTGTCTACAAAAACGCCAGACGTGCAAATTAAGATCTTAAGACTAATGTGGCTAAGATCAATAAAATATTCTTGAAAAGAGCGTACCACTTAAAGGCCGGCAAATCACACACGTGATCACGTGATATCTGCACGTTTGCCTGTTCGACTAAAAAATATACACGGCCCTCTGACACTTTGGCAACCGCTGGCATATTGTTTTTAATGAGCATAGCGAAAAGGTTAACAAAGCCACTCACGAATAAAATGTACGATTAATCGTTACTTTAATATGGTTCACGCCTGTTACTACGTGCGACAGTTTGAGCATCTGTTGCTGTGGAGTTGGTTGATTTTGAGTAAGAGAATCATCTTAAAGTTTCATGTTTCTATATCAAAAATAACCAATCAACTTTTCTTGCTTCGTTTGTAGAGGAGAGTTTAGATTTGAGAGGATTCAAAATGATCCTATGTACCATAGAATCCATGCTAATATTTTTAATGCGAATAGGCTTTCACTTTTCTTAAGCGATTTTGATGAAATTTGATATGGAGATAGACTAAACTTTGCGGCTAGAAGAGAAGTGTAGACGCGTATGACAGTTTGTAACTCTGCCAACTGTGGACCGTGTTTCAATTCCTTTTGTAATTAAATCGCACGGACAAAGTCGCGGGAAAAAGCTACTCTTCAATCTACAGTCAAACTCAAAATAGATTTTATTCAAGTAGACACTTTTGAATCGTCATTAAAAAAGAAAGAGACTAGGTGGTTTCTCTTTTAAAATATTTCAAATTATGTTCCCAAATCAAGAGCGTAAGAGAAGAACTGGCAAGAAACACTCCGCCTTTAAATCGTCATGCATGCTTCACAAGATATATATTCTTTTATTTTGTGGGTTGCCTGAAAGAGATCGCTTATTAGCGATAAGGCCGCACGTTGCTCTAGTTATTAACATCATCTACTTCTACTGATTAAGTGCCATAAAGTTTGAATCAATAAAAACAAAAAAAAAACCTTTACTAAGGGAAAACATTGTATAGAAATAAAGAAATACTTACTTTTTAGCGTATGACTTCTTTCATTTTTGAATAAAGGCCATAATTATAAGTAGGCGTGACGATTTGCTACAAATTGTGACGTCACGAATTTCCTGTGACACGCACAGTTTCCGAGATATTGCGCGAAACGTGTTTTCACCCCCTTTTCCAAGATGGCGACCTCACATACTTGAAGTCAGGCATGTATATAACCCCCGGACACGTCCCAACAATAAAATTGCCTGACTGTATTGATCGGGCAGGCGCGCCCGGAGAAATACCACTCTCTCACAGAAGACCGGTGAGTGAGATCTTCCCGGTGCCCCCCCCCCGTACTCTTACCCTACACCCCCCCCCCCGTTTCCCAATTCTCCTTTAAAGGCTACTACGTGAATGTCTAGGTGACTTCACCTTTACGGTGGGCCTCCTGCTAAAAGGCAAATCGACCATATTGAATTCTACCGAGTCTTAAATTTGAGAAAATGATCATTAACAATCACACAAAAAATCAATATGAATGGAGCAATTGAAGCGTTCGGCGCTGTGTCCGGCTTCCGTGGTTTTTTTTTTTTTTTTTTTTCCCCCCGCCCACCCGTATAAATGCGGAGGCCGGCCGCACGGCCAACTGTCAGCTGTCAACCGTGACAGGTGACGGTCGCCGAGATGCTCGCCGCGCTGCTGGCTGTTATTTTTGGTGAGTTTGCATTGTTTATTCACACCCTGTTGACACACATAGACAATAGATGATGGTGCGGCCTTATCGCCAATGAGCTACTCCAGGCAAGTGGCAAAATTAAATACTTGGCTTGTTGTAATAAATTCGGACTGTACATTCTATTTAATGATTTATCTTGTTTCGCCATGAAACTTAAAACTAAAACGTCTATAACGACACTGAGGGCGTCGTTATATGGAGTGGCGGTTTATGGTCGTTAATTGGACACATGTCATTGTGTGGAAGACAAGCTAAACCAAGACCAATCGGTATCGACGCTTTAGGGAGTGTCGTTAAATCGTGTGACGTTACAGTGAAGAGTGCAGTTTACACTGTATAAGTGTAAATACAATGTATATAACGACACTGAAGGGAGTGTGCATTTTGTGGCGTTATAGTGAGTGGTCGTTAAAAGGTGAGAAGAATACAAGCTGAACCAACCGAAGCCAATTGATTTTGACGCTTTAGAGACCTTGTCGTTGTTGTGACGTTACATGGAGTTTACACTGTACCTATAATCGTATGGTGCGAAGAAAACAAAAAAAGTAATCAATCATACATCAGATTATGTTATGCCACAAGTATTGACTCGAGTTATTCGTGTGTGTTTGTGTGTGTATAAGTGTGTGTGCGTGTGTGTGTGTGTGTGTGTATGGGTGTGAGTGTGTGTCAACTGCTTGGCAATGAACTGTCTATACAGAGGAGAGATTTGATTTTTTGTGTGTTTGTTTGAAATGAATAGGCTCCGAAACTGCTGGACCGATTTTGAAAATTCTTTCACCGTTCGCAAGCTACGCTGTTTCAGAGTGACATAGGCTATGTTTCACTTTTAAAAAAAATAAGGTTGCTTACTGAAACTTGGATAATTAAAAAAAACAAAATAAACTTCATTCAATCACGTGCGCTGCCAATTCTATAAAAGAGTAACTCTGTCTGTATGTATGTTACGCTTTCACGCTAAAACTGCTGGACCGATTTCGATGATATTTGGTATGGTGATAGACTGAACTTTAATTCTTTTATCGCGTTCGCCTTTGACGAAAAAGGGGTTGAATTGGGGATGATATTTTTAACCAGAACTCTGCCATTTTAAAAGTTCTAGCTCTAGTTATTTATATAGGTGTATAGATGAGCTTGAAAAATATCAACTTTGGACTTTGAAAAGTTATTAATTTTCGTTTTCAGGAATCATGACACACCTGTCACTGTCATTCAAACCGCGCTATCATGCTATCATGCTTCGATCAATAAGGCGTTGCATACGCGAGCGTGGAAACCGCGGCGTTTTGTTGATCGAGCTACGGGCGTCTTATACTGGTGTAAAGTCCATGTAACGTCGTTCGATTTAACGACACACTAAAGCGTCGAAATCAATGTGTTTCTGTTGTATTCCATACAATGAATTCTCTTCTCCCTATTTAACGAGCAGTCTCTATAACGCCATAAATTGCACAGTTTATATAGAGTTTACACTGGTGTAAAGTGCACGTAACGTCGTTCGATTTAACGTCAAACTCTCCATAAAGCGTCGAAATCAATTGGTTTCTATTGGTTTAGCTTGTATTCCATTCTAATGTGTCTTCTCTCCATTTAACCATCACTGTTCTTAACACCATAAAATTCACAGACCCTTCGGTGTCGTTATATAGAGTTCGTATTTTCCACGTATAGTCTTATCAGAGGTCACTTGTGTGACAATAATGCTTCTTATAACACTAAGCTTCTAAAATATAAGTCGCAGATTTTTTTCATCATCAAATAATTCCATAAATATGTATTGGATAATCGTCGCGATTCTCTCGTCCGTGTGTCGAGAGCCTAACGCGTTAATAACCCATCATTTGAAGGCTCGCGACGAGTGTTACTTCACCACAATGATAAGAATGTTTTATGATAAAAATTTGTAGCGCATAAACGATCGTAGGGTTGTCGATAATTAAGAAAATATATCACCGAATGTCAATTGATCGGACTAGTGTGTGAACACCCTAAATGAGACCTTATGTGTCTTGTGCCCACTAGAAAAACTCCTTATGTATCAGTAATATGCATATATCCGGATATAACGACATTCAAGTGACAGGCGATACTGTGTCGTATTAACCGGGTGGCGTACGAAACGGACGGACTGTATACGTACACTAGGTGAACCGGCAAACTTTTTGCGAGAAAATTACTAAAAAGAAATAGGGGTTTGGTATTAGTATATTCTTTAATGCCATATTATATAAAATAAACATATTTTTTTTAAGGGATTTGAATATCTTAAGGGTGGATGCAAAAAAGTGCTCCTATTCTCTCTACTGAACCAGCGTATAAAATTTGGTGAATAGCGGTCGAGCCGTTTCGTAGGAGCACGGTGACATTGTGACCTGTTTTCTAGAAATATCTGTCTATCCAAAAAGAAGTTTTTTCTGTTGGATGTGGATCTCGCTGTAAGCCAGGAGGCCTTTATTTATGTTGGCAAGCTTAGCTCAGCCGTCTCCTGTGAGACTCGGATCCCAAGGGTGGGGGACGACTAGTCTGAAGCTCACTGGAGGAGTGAGTGACACTTGAAAGTACGGCCTCCGGCGAAGGTGGTTCTTGACCAGGCTTAATGGGATCGTAATGGGGATCCACGCGTCCGGGGGTAAGATACGATACCAAACTTGAGTTAATATTATACGCTAAAACCGGTTAGTCGTTATAAATGAATTGTACTATATATAATTATAATAATTAAACCCTAAAGTCAAACATGGATATATATTAAATAAATCTCCCGTCACGATGTTTGTCCCCGATGGATTCCTAAACTGCATAACTGATTTTAAATTAAATTGGCACACCGTGAGCAGTCTGGTCCAACTTGTGATAAAGGATGGCTCAGATCTTTAATTATACTCGTAATTTTATTGCAAATTATTTGTCTATATAATTAATTGACAGTCAACTCCCAAGAGATTCCAACAGATGTCGATACATTTCGACTGGATTGTGTGAGTATTCAATAGATGGCGCTGCTATGGTAAACCGACACACGTGTCATATAAGCTACAATTCAACAGCACGACTACCACGTGTTATTGAGGCTAAAGTATATATGAAATTTATTTTGTTGCAAACGAATTATCGTGAAATTCAATTGGTTCAGACTAGTTTCCCCCCCAGTTAACCCCCCTAGAGTCTCACAGGAGACGGCTGAGCTAAGCTCGCCAACATAAATAAAGGCTTCCTGGCTTACAGCGAGATCCACATCCAACAGATTTTTTTTATTTTTATAAAGTGGTTTTAAAAATTACATACAACGCTTAATTTTTTAATTATTTATATGGCGAAACAACGTTTGCCGGTTAAGCTGGTATAAAAAAAAATGTGAAATTAAAAAAAAAAAACACTCTGTCGATAACCCTAGCGACCTCTCAAGGTTGCGTCGTTACTTCGTTACACTGCGCGTCGTTATCGATCAGTATATTCCGTAACGGCGCGCGCGCATATTTTATTGCGGTTTGTTATTTCGTCTGCGTGTTGGGTGAGTGGTGAATTTTAGGTTTTTTTTTGCCTTGTACACAAATTAGCTAAAAATTTATTCAAGTAGAGGTATAATCACAGATTTGAATCGTATTTTTTTTATTGACATCGGTTCGGCTGCTATCCACGGAGAGGAATCGGCAAGAAACCCGATAGCTCCTTTTAAATAAAGGTTTTATGTTATATAACTTACAGGGCCAATTCAAATAACTAAAAGTAAGGCTACTCAAGAATTAAACTGTCCCATTCTCATTCGCTTCTCTCCATTTAACGACCACTCTCTATTACCATAAAATGCACAGTACTTTCAGTGTCGTTATATAGAGTATACGCTGTATTTAAGTTACACGGAGAGTTTGAGGCTGTGAGGGTTCCTTAGACCGGTCTGAAGACACCCACACGGCCCGAGAAGAGACTAATTTGATGTGAGGTATGAAATAAAGCATCTTATAAATGCTTCTGTACTAAACTAGACTGGTATAAAAAGGCAAAGTCCGAAGGAACAGCAAAGTAGACCGGTCTGAAGATACTCAACACGGCCCAAGAAGAGTCCATTTTGATGTGAGGTATGAGAGAGTTGGTTTGAGGCTTTCAGGCTAGGGTTCCAAAGGATAACGGGGTGAAGATACGCACAAAGCCCAAGAAGAGTCCATTTTGATGTGAGGTATGACTGAGAGTTGCTTTAAGGCTAGGGCTTCGGGGGTACCATAGGAGACCGGTCTAAAGATACGCACAAAGCCCAAGAAGAGTCCATTTTGATGTGAGGTATCAGAGCGAGCTGCTTTGAGGCTAAGGCTTCGAGGGTTTCTAAGTAGACCGGTCTAAAGATACGCACAAAGCCCAAGAAGAGTCCATTTTGATGTGAGGTATCAGAGAGCGCTGCTTTGAGGCTAAGGCTTCGAGGGTTCCTAAGTAGACCGGTCTAAAGATACGCACAAAGCCCAAGAAGAGTCCATTTTGATGTGAGCTATTAGAGAGAGAGCTGTTCAAAGGCTGAGGATGCGAATGTTTCAGAGAAGACCGGTCTAAAAAGAACACTCAAATTCATTTCAACCGTTTTCCAAACGTCCTCTACGTGACTCCGCGTCTGTTGTCTATTTCTTTTTGCGCCCGTCTGCCGTCATGCCAAAAGTATGTTCATTTGATTCATTTAATATCTGTCACTTTGTTTTTTGACAGATTCCATTTAGCTTCAATTGTTTGGTATCGGTTTGAGAAGCACTGTTAGAACATCTTTTGTAATACTCTTTTTATTAATGCGGTATGGATGTGGGGGGGGGGGGGGGTCGGATGAACCCACAAGATACTGTCACTTTCCGAAACAAAAGTATCTTTATTCACATTTTGTTTTGATTTAATTTTTTTTTCTCAAACCTATACAGCTTATCACAAAAAGTTAACACAGTAAATATAGATTAAAAATAAGGTTGAATCATAGTACCGGAAACTGAATCTAAGATCAAACACGAACAGAAAAAAATAAATAAAAATATATATATATATATATGAACAAGTGGAGTATATTATGTGAAGAACGAGCGTTTAAGTGTGTGTGTGTAGTGTGCAATGGTGTTGCTGTGTGAGTGAGTGTGCGAGGTTGAGTCTTACTTTTTTTTTTAAAAGGGTTTCTACTCAGGCCAAATGTGTCCAAGGACAGATAGGACTCATTACAGGTTCTTGCTGCGCGATACAAGAATGAGTTTTGTACGTACTTGTAAAAAATAATAATAATTTACTGCTAGTACCCACATATCAAGGGTGTATGAGGAGAACTGGTAAGAAACTCTTGTTTAATTTCCAAGCAGTGATATGAGCTTTTCCGATTTTATTTATTTATTTTACACTTTATCGCACTTAAACACTAGAAGCAAATGACGTTAACAGATTAGTACATACAAGAGCGACGGGCGGCCTTATCGCTAATAAGCGATCTCTTCCAGACGACCCACTAATTAGACTTAATGACAGATTTAATTTGAGAATCTTGGAGAGAACACGCTTACTCTGATAAAAATCTTACTTTACGTACGACATTAATAAAATGAGAACATTATTAAGAAAAGAGATTTAAAAAAAATCTTGAATTTAACCTTATTAAGCATATATTTATATATATATTCACGTCGCTAAATCGAGAGACGTTATATGGCGTTTAAACCAGCCTAAACACTATATATATATATATATATATAGCACATAAGTCTTTAACCCTTCTATTGAAACACCTTCAAGTCCTGGCTTTGGCGTTTAAAGGTTAATCTGTCTCTATACAGAGTTTCATCAAAATCGGTTCAGTAGTTTGACCGTGAAAGCCTTTATAATATTGCCTAAGAGTCTCGTGTGTTCTAATGACGCTTTAGCTTAGTTGTCTCGTATAATTGTCTATGTCGTGTTATTTGATAGGTGTGACACGACCGCCTGACCACATACTCTTGCACCAATCGTCGGCAAACGGAGCCTTGAATTACCGAACGCTCAGCACATTTCACAAATACAATGTATTCAATTACAGTGCATACCTCTATATAACGACACTGATGGTACATCAGAATACGAGCTGAACCAACCGAAGTCAATTGATTTTGACGCTTAAGAGAGTTTGTCGGTATATCGAATGACGTTACGTGGCGTTAAAACCAGCGTAAAGTCTATATAACGACACTGAAGCGACTCTGTGCACTTTATGGCGTTATAGAGTGGTCGTTAAATGAAGTGAAGAGAAATTATTGTATGGAATACAAGCGAAACCAATTAATTTCGACGATTTAGAGAGTGTAGCTAAATCGAACGACGTTACATGGACTGTACACCAGTGCAAACTCTATATAACGACATTGTTGGCACTGCATTTTATGGCGTTGTAGGTCGTTAATGTAGAAAAATCATTGTATGTTAATACAGGCTAAACGAATCAAACGTTTCGACGCTTTAGAGAATTGGAAATCGAGTGACGTTACATGGACGTTACAATGCCAACTCTCTTCTGCAATTATTTCCAATATACATTCCACTCACATTTTTCTTCTCTCCATTTAACGCACAGTACCTTCAGTGTCGTTATATGGTGTTTAGACTGGTGTAAGCGCCATATAACGTCTCTCGATTTAACGACGTGAAATCGAGTGGCTTCGGTTGGTTTAGTTTGGTTTTTTCTTGTCTCCATTTAACCCCATATAACGCACAGTCCCTTCAATGTCGTTATATAGAGTTAGCACTGGTGTTAAGTCCATGTAACGTCTCTCGATTTAACCACGTGAAGCGTCGAAACATGGCTTCGGTTGGTTTACTTTGCATTCCATTTTTGTGTCCGCACTCCCCATAAAACGCACAGTGCCTTCTGTGTCGTTATATAGAGATTACACTGTATATAAAAACGATGCAATATAAAATAGGATCCCCTCTGTTATTTATGGACATTCGTTATATTAATTACCTTGAATTTATCCCCCATTGGTTTCCATGTGAGATAGTACTGATTATTTATTGCAAGGTTATTTGAGATAGTTCGTAGAATTCAGTAACGAACCGTTACGTAGAATAACGACGGAATCCGTTAGCGGTTTAAGGCTCTTGTTTTTATCTGCTTAAGGTTGTATTTCGCGTGTACAACACGTGTAACCTTGGAATTCGTTTAACGAAATGAGTAATCGTACGAAGAACTCATTTTACAGTGTAAAGTCCATGTAACGCCGCTCGATTTAGCGACGTGAAGCGTTGAAATGTGGCTTCGGTTGGTTTGGCTTGTGTTAAATTTTGATCTGCACTACATTTAACGATCACTAAGACGCCATAAAATGCACAGTGCCTTCAGTGTCGTTATATAGTGTTTAGGCTGGTGTAAACGCCATATAACGTCTCTCGATTTAGCGACGGAAAGCGTTGAAATGTGGCTTCGGTTGGTTTGGCTTGTGTTCCATTTTGATCTGCACTACATTTAACGATCACTAAGACGCCATAAAATGCACAGTGCCTTCAGCGTCGTTATATAGTGTTTAGGCTGGTGTAAACGCCATATAACGTCTCTCGATTTAGCGACGTGAAACGTCGAAATGTGGCTTCGGTTGGTTTACTTTGCATTCCATTTTGATCTGCACTCTATTTAACGATCACTAAGACGCCATTAAATTCACAGTCCCTTCAGCGTCGTTTTATAGTGTTTAGGCTGGTGTAAACGCCATATAACGTCTCTCGATTTAGCGACGGAAAGCGTTGAAATGTGGCTTCGGTTGGTTTGGCTTGTGTTCCATTTTGATCTGCACTACATTTAACGATCACTAAGACGCCATAAAATGCACAGTGCCTTCAGCGTCGTTATATAGTGTTTAGGCTGGTGTAAACGCCATATAACGTCTCTCGATTTAGCGACGTGAAACGTCGAAATGTGGCTTCGGTTGGTTTACTTTGCATTCCATTTTGATCTGCACTCTATTTAACGATCACTAAGACGCCATTAAATTCACAGTCCCTTCAGCGTCGTTTTATAGTGTTTAGGCTGGTGTAAACGCCATATAACGTCTCTCGATTTAGCGACGTGAAGCGTTGAAATGTGGCTTCGGTTGGTTTACTTTGCATTCCATTCTGATGTTTCTTCTCTCCATTTAACGCCATAAAACGCACAGTCCCTACAGTGTCGTTATATAGAGTTTACACTTGAATTAGCCATGTAACATTATATGAAATGAATTTTCAGCGTAGCCATCTGCCTGTTTCATAAGCGACCAAGGCAAGAATCAGGCAAGAAACTCTGCTATCGATAAATTAAATATTATATATTTTCTTACGTATCAATAACCTTACAATTGTATGTTTAGTATTCATATGTTGATAGCATAGTTTTCCTTCCTACAACCTTTGGAGGCTTCGCGGGTTATGCAACAGTTGAAAAGCCTTCGGTGTATCATTGTTATTGTCTTCTTGCCTGTTCTTCCCTTTAGGTAACCGCTTTACGTACCGGTGGTAGTGTTAATGACGATTCAAAAGTGTCTTAAGACCTACTTGAATAACGATATTTTGATAAGGCAAGGTAATTGGAACAGCAGTAAAAGGACAATATTGAGTTTCTTGCCTGTTCTTCTCGGTTAATGCCTTACGTACCGGTGATAGTGTTAATGACGATTCAAAAGTGTATTTACTTACTTGAATAAGGATTTTTTTTAAAATTGTATACGTATACAACTCTAATACCCACATGTATTAAATTGCTGACGGTACCCTAAAAAAATACGGTCCGTAAAGGTCAGTGTACTGACAGACCGGAAGTGTGAGTTTTTATCGGATTTTAGCAATTTTTTCGTCAGATAAGACTTAATATCGTCTTTATTATATCTGGTAAGGAAGATTTACCGAGAAGAGTACGAGAATAGATGGCTGCTCTGTTAAAATTAAGTGTTAACTCTATGTAACGTCGCTCGATTTAACGACAAACGTCGTTAAAGCGTCGAAATTGGCTTTGGTTGGTTTAAGGTTGCAATCCATACGCTATTTATTCTTTCCATTTAGCGACCACTCTGTGTAACACTATAAAGTGCACACTCCCTTCAGTGTCGTTATATAGTGTTTACACTGTACAGCACAAACTCCATGTAACGACAAACTTTCTAAAGCGTCGAAATTGAATTGGCCTTGGTTGTTTTAAGCTTGTATTCCATACCCCAATTATTTTTTCTATTTAGCGACCGTTCTCTGTAACGCCATAAAGTGCACACTCCCTTCAGTGCCCATATATAATGTTTACACTGTACGGCACAAACTCCATATAACGACAAACATTCTTTAGAATGTTTATGACGCTTTAGCGTCGAAATTGAATTGGCTTCGGTTGGTTAAGCCTTGTACTCCATACTCTTATTCTTTTCTCCAACGACCACTCTCTTTAGCGCCGTAAAAAGCACACTCCCGTCAGTGCCGTTATACAGAGTTGACACTGTCTCGTACGTAAGAGAAGCAGCAGACAAGAAGAAAATCGGCTTTATTGTGTCTTTATTAAGACATTCTTAGTTATGTTTTGTGTTTGAATTGCTTGTTTTTTTATACTAGTTATTAATAATCATAGGCCGATACCTGACGTTGATTGGTAACAATATTGTTCTTAAGTGACGCGTAACGAATTGTTTTGTTACGCGTCCATAGACAATAGATTGGAGTGATTGAAGGACATCCATTGTTGTGCCAGCGAGACTAGATCGAATACCGGTTCTTGCCTGATTTGTATATAACATTTTGCTTCTCTCCATTTAACGACTAGTGAAACGCCATAAAAGGCACAGTCCCTTCACCGTCGTTAAATAGAGTCTAAGCTCCATGTAACGTCACCCGATGTAACGGCCTGAGGCATCGTGCAATTGGCTATTTTTAGCTTGTATTCTAAATATGATCTTCTCTCCATTTAACGACCACTGAAACGCCATAAAAGGCACAGTCCCTGCACTGTCGTTAAATAGACCTCCATGTAACGTCACACGATGTTACGCCCTGAAGCATCGTACAATTGGCTTTTTTAGCTGGTATTCTAAAAATTATCTTCTCTCCATTGTTAGACCACTGAAACGCCATAAAAGGCACAGTCCCTTCACCGTCGTTAAATAGAGTGTTACCTTGCCTGTTTCTTCTCTTACGTACTTAGATGATAATGGAAATGATGTTTGAAATAGATTTGTTTTGTTAAACAGAGAAACCCAAACAATAAGTTTACATAATTCTTGAATAAGCAAGATTAGATAGAAATACAACGCTGTAAATACAGCACAATACAAAATATAAAGTGATATAATACAGTGTAAACTCTATATAACGACACGGGATTGTGCATTTTGTGGCGTTATAGTGAGTGGCCGTTAAATGACGAAAATATGAGTCAGAATAGAATACATAGTCAAAGTCAAAAAATATCTTTCGTTAAGGTACATGGGACCATTTTGAATCGTCTTAAAGCTAACTCAACGCCTGTTCGTACGCGACCAATCTGAGAAGAAGCAGGCAAGAAACACGGCTTGGCCGATTGGTAATAGATCCCAGTACACTCTTTAAAGCAAGCCTAAGCTGGTCAAAGTCAAAGTCAAAATATCTTTATTCATTAAGGTACATGGGACCATTTTGAATCGTCTTAAAGCTAACTCAACGCCTGTTCGTACGCGACCAATCTGAGAAGAAGCAGGCAAGAAACACGGCTTGGCCGATTGGTAATAGATCCCAGTACACTCTTTAAAGCAAGCCTAAGCTGGTCAAAGTCAAAGTCAAAATATCTTTATTCATTAAGGTACATGGGACCATTTTGAATCGTCTTAAAGCTAACTCAACGCCTGTTCGTACGCGACCAATCTGAGAAGAAGCAGGCAAGAAACACGGCTTGGCCGATTGGTAATAGATCCCAGTACACTCTTTAAAGCAAGCCTAAGCTGGTCAAAGTCAAAATATCTTTATTCATTAAGGTACATGGGACCATTTTGAATCGTCTTAAAGCTAACTCAACGCCTGTTCGTACGCGACCAATCTGAGAAGAAGCAGGCAAGAAACACGGCTTGGCCGATTGGTAATAGATCCCAGTACACTCTTTAAAGCAAGCCTAAGCTGGTCAAAGTCAAAGTCAAAATATCTTTATTCATTAAGGTACATGGGACCATTTTGAATCGTCTTAAAGCTAACTCAACGCCTGTTCGTACGCGACCAATCTGAGAAGAAGCAGGCAAGAAACACGGCTTGGCCGATTGGTAATAGATCCCAGTACACTCTTTAAAGCAAGCCTAAGCTGGTCAAAGTCAAAGTCAAAATATCTTTATTCATTAAGGTACATGGGACCATTTTGAATCGTCTTAAAGCTAACTCAACGCCTGTTCGTACGCGACCAATCTGAGAAGAAGCAGGCAAGAAACACGGCTTGGCCGATTGGTAATAGATCCCAGTACACTCTTTAAAGCGAGCCTAAGCTGGTCAAAGTCAAAGTCAAAATATCTTTATTCATTAAGGTACATGGGACCATTTTGAATCGTCTTAAATCTAACTCTACGCCTGTTCGTACGCGACCAATCTGAGAAGAAGCAGGCAAGAAACTCGGCTTGGTTGGTTTTTTTTAGTCAATTTGTCGTTAAATCGAGTGGCGTTACATACAATATAAAAGTTTGTTTTGAATGTGTAACATCGATGACAATTAATGAATATAACATAAAATATGTAAAATTCTTGTGTTTGTTCCCGTACTCCTCCGAAACGGCTCGACAGATTCTCGTGAAATTATGTGGTCATTTATTTAGTCGATTCTCAGTCGTACTCGACTGAGAATCGGCCAACATCTACTTCTAGAGACTTCTTTTTTTGGCGGGATCGGCTAGTTGCTAAATAAATAGATCGTATTTTTACATTTATAAATTGGATCGTGAAATTTTGAGAAGCGCTGGTCTTCTGCGAGCTCGCCTTTATACCTGCTCGTTTGCCCACTCTAAAATAATACTTTGTTCACAGTGAAAGCTCTGAGCTTTAAGCTTACAATGGCACGGAGCATCGTCACGGTGTGTATGCTGTGTCTGCTCTGCGCAGCTCACACCTGCGCGTCTCATGCAGACGTACACTTCAATGAGGCGGAGAGGATAGACAACGGCCTGGATCTGAGAGGGAAGATTCGCCAGGAACGCTCCAGGCACAAAAGGGACACGGTTGGCAATTATGTTGAACAGATTTTTAGGTGAGTGGTTTTGTGGGTGAGGTGAAATTGTTGTGGGTGAAATGTCTGGCTGAATGCTTGAACCAATTCATAAGAGCAGCTTCCTCACCGGTTCTTCTCGGTAGATGACTTCGTACCTATTTGAAAGAAGATTTAACGGCATGATGAAGGCAAATAGATCTACTTGTTTAAATTGCTATGATTTTTAATATGGGTGAGGTGAATCGTGGGTGAGGTGAATCGTGGGTGAGGTGAATCGTGGGTGAGGTGAATTCTTTGTGAGGTGAATTGTGTGTGAAGTGAATTGTGGTTGAGGTTGAGTTTAAATGTATTAGGCTTATATTAATGTATACAGCTTGATCTGATTGTGATAGCATTGGTGGAAGAGCAGCAATCGGGAGTCTTTCTCTTCTCGGTAGACAACTACCTTCCGAATCAGTAGTAGCTAGTATAAAGTGCTATTTGAAAGATATTTTTGTGTTTGATGTAGATCTACTTGTGTTAGTTAATGTATTACTTCAAAAAAAAACGTGAATTCTTCTTTCTTTCTTCTGTTTTATAGTTTGCACAAGAGTTCCTGCTTGATTCTACTTAAAAGCATAGCTGGTTATCAATTTGAAGCTCTCTCAAGCCGTTTTCTGGTGATTTTCAGATTATACGGTGACGCCAACACCATGACGATGGATCTGAGCGGTTTCCAGAGGATGCTGAGTGGTTTGGAATTGGAGAAGTTGATTAATGGAAGTATTGAGAAGATAGAGAATAAGAATTACATGTACGACCAACGGGGTACGAACGATGGTGTTGTTAATGTGAGTAAATTAGCTGTAAAGTTTTTGATACAGTGTACACTCCATGTAACGTCGCTCGATATAACGACGTGAAGCGTCGAAAAACAATTGGCTTTTGTTGATTTAGCTTGTATTTTTATGATGATTTCTCTTTTCACCATTTAACGACCACTAGAACGAGATAAAATGCACAGTCGTGAAATACAGTGTAAACCCCATGTAACGTCGCTCGATTTAACGACCCGAAGCGTCGAAAACAATTGGCTTTTGTTGATTTAGCTTGTATTCTAATAATCATTTTTCTTCCCAACATTTAACGACCACTAGAACCAGATAAAATGCACAGTCAGTGTCGTTATATAGAGTTTAAATTCAGTCTGTCCCAACTCAATTTTTGACATGTCAATTCTGGATTGTCTACGCCTTTTAATACGTATATAAGCCTAAATAGGAGTTCTAAAATAGAACTTGGCTAACTGACTCCTTTGGGCTAGTCTGTGGTCCAATGGCTCCATTGGGTCACTTGTTTTCCATTGGGTCCTTCTGGCCTGTCAGTAGTTTCCACTGGGTCTTATGGGTCAGCAAGTGGTTTCCATTGGGTCCTTCTAGCTTTGTGGACCCGGTGGATACCATTGATAGACCAGAAGAATCCAGGAAGGCTTTGTCCTTAGGGACTCTTAGAGCCAGTGATTTCCACTCAGTCATTTGGGTTGGTTGATGATTTCCACTGGATCCGTCTGTTCTATCAGTGGTTTCCAGCGTCCTTCGGGACTCCTTTTACCATTCCACTGGATTCCAAGAGCCTATCGGTGGTCAACAATCCGTCAGTCTCTTCTCACATTCATCTTCAACAGGCCAAGATTACACGTAATTACGCCTCTGTATATTTCCAGTGCGTCAGCAGTTCACAGTTGATCACAACCGTGAACACAAAACTGGACAAACACGAACACGGTCACGACCACGACCACGACAGTCACAGTGACCACACTCTCATATCGAAAGACACCCTCGTTGCCATATGCCCAGTTTTATTGTATCAGAAGCTGGCGAACACGTCCCTCGAGAGGGGCGGGTGCGTGTCCGACACGAGCTTCCAGACACAAATGGACACACACGAGAGCGCGTACACGAGGAACATGTTCGCCGTGTGGCTGTACTCCAGCCTCAGCATAACCGCGATCAGCGCATGCGGTCTCCTGGGCGTTGCCGTGATACCCATCATGCACAAGACATACTACAACCACCTACTCCAATTTCTGGTCGCGCTGGCTGTTGGCACACTGTGCGGCGACGCCCTACTCCACCTCATGCCACACGCGATGTCCAATCGCGGCCAGGGTCACGACGACGGCATGTGGAAGGGTCTCGCGGCGATGATGGGCGTTGTGTTCTTCTATTTCACGGAGAAGGGTCTCACCGTTGTCGTGGAGTGGAGGAAGAGACGGCAGAAGTTGGAGGATGATAAGCTGCCGACGCGCGTCCGCGTCCTGAAGGACCCACACGTGAAGGACGACGATGATACGAAGCTGTGCAAGCACAAATACTCGGAGTATCCGTATTGTTATGACGAGATCGATACGGATACGCACGACGAGCACCACCTGAGGGATCCGGGCCAACCGGCTTCCAGGGGGGAGAAGGAGAGGAATTGTGTGAGCGTTGTGTCGTCGAATGCGTTGGGCAAGGGTGAGAAGGAGGAGCCGAACGCGAGGGACTGGCTGCTGAAGGGTGAGACGGTGGAGATGAATAATATCAAGGAGGGGGAGAAGTTGAAGGACGGCGATAGTTATACGGTGATATTGAGGTGAGTTGGGGTGAGTTGAGCGATGTTGGGCAGGGTTTTGGGGTGAGTTGAGTGATGTTGGGCAGGGTTTTGGGGTGGGTTGAGTGATGTTGGGCAGGGTTTTGGGGTGGGTTGAGTGATGTTTGGCAGGGTGTTGGGGTGGGTTGAGTGATGTTTGGCAGGGTGTTGGGGTGGGTTGAGTGATGGTTTTTTTTTGTTTTATATTAATCAAGACTTAAGAAAAGTGTTTTTTTTTTTTGGGTATATGTGGTGGTGTTGAGGTGAGTTGAGGTGGCGGTGGGGTGAGTTGAGCGATGTTTGTTTGTGAGGCTCATTAAATTTTTTTTCCAAAATTGTGGTGTAGACTTTTTTTATATACTCAAGTCGAGGTTTATAAGAGCTTACCTCTCTCAAAGGCCGGCTACACACCTGTCAGGGAACAGGTGTATTTAGGAAGGTTGAGTGGTTAAGTGGTTTGTGCGTGAGAGACGTGACGTTGAAATTTTTATGATGTTCCAGAGAGCACTCCCGTGCCCACCATGGCCACTCGCACGCCCACGGGCACGTGCACGCGCCACCTTCGTCCATGTCCTCGGTGGCATGGATGGTCATAATGGGGGACGGTCTGCACAACTTCACCGACGGAATGGCGATTGGTGAGTTGACATCTATCAGCACGAATTCAAAACCTGTTTCAATCCGTCGAATTTGGTAATTTTCTTTTTTTTGTGTGCTAAATTGACACGATTTCGGTGAAATGTCAAAATTTGCTTGAGTAAATGTCAGAGTGTTGACATTTTGTGTTTAAAAGAAAATGTCAAAGCATTACGGTATTGACATTATGTCGATAAAGATGTCCGAAATAAAAAAAATGTCAAAGCCACAAATGTCAAATATTGACGTTTTTGTCGTAAAACATGTCAAATGTGTGCCAAGTGGACACTTTACAGCGGCTTGTATAATTGAGTGGATAGTGTCTACTCGACACTAAGATTGTTTGTAAATATTACAAAAATGCCCCATCTAATAAAAACCAGAGACAGAAAAAAAAAACCCAAAGATAGTAGAAAAATAACCTAGAAATAAATGGAAAAACCCAGAGATAATAAAAAAAATCTAGAAATAATAGAACAAAAACCTAGAAATAATAGGAAAAACCTAGAAATAATAGAACAAAAACCTAGAAATAATAAGAAAAACCTAGAAATAATAGAACAAAACTTACAAATAATAGAACAAAAACCTAGAAATAATAGAACAAAAACCTAGAAATAATAAGAAAAACCTAGAAATAATAGAACAAAACTTAGAAATAATAGAACAAAAACCTAGAAATAATAGAACAAAACCTAGAAGTAATAGAACAAAACCTAGAAATAATAGAACAAAACTTAGAAATAATAGAACAAAACCTAGAAATAATAGAACAAAACTTAGAAATAATAGAACAAAAACCTAGAAATAATAGAACAAAACCTAGAAATAATAGAAAAAACCTGGAAATAATAGGAAAAACCTAGAAATAATAGGAAAAAAACAGAGGGATAATGATATAAATGAATTTTCAGGCGCAGCGTTCGCATCGAACCTGGCCGGTGGCTTCTCCACTGCGATAGCGGTGCTGTGCCACGAGCTGCCGCACGAGTTGGGTGAGTTGTGTTTCGGAACAACAACAACCGACAACAACAACAACAACCGACAACACTTTGGCCGTGTTTGGTTTTAATATACCCCAACTAACCCAACTTCAGGTGACTTTGCGGTTCTGTTGAAAGCGGGCATGTCGGTGAAGAGGGCGGTGTGCTACAACATACTCTCCTCGGCCCTGTGCCTCGCGGGCATGGTCTGCGGTGTTCTGGCGGGGCACGCGCCCTCCGCCACCAGGTGGCTGTTCGCCGTTGCGGCCGGCACTTTCCTCTACATCGCGCTGGTTGACATGGTAAGTGGCGGGATAGGTCTCGTGGTAAGTTTCGGGATAGGTTTCGGGGTAAGTTTAGGGATAGGTTTCGGGGTAAGTTTAGGGATAACTTTGGGGTAAGTTTCGGGATGAGCTTGGGGTAAGTTTCGGGATAAGTTTCGGGGTAAGTTTAGGGATAAGTTTGGGGTAAGTTTCGGGATGAGCTTGGGGTAAGTTTTGGGATAACTTTGGGGTAAGTTTCGGAGTAAGTTTTTGGGGGAAAAAAAAGTTACTACAAATTGCTCTACTATATGCGTTGGTGTTATCAAATCGCTAAACGTCGGTTGTCTATGGTCAATTGATTGAGTTGTCGGTCTTCGTGTCGCGCAGATGCCGGAGCTGAGCACGTCGCACAGCAAGGAGGGCACCCTATGCCAGTGCCTCCTGCAGCTGGCCGGCCTGGCCTCCGGCATTGGTATCATGCTGGTGATCGCCCTCTACGAGGAGGACCTGAAGAACCTGTTCGATTAGTGTCAAGTGTTAAGTGTTAAGAGTTCAGTGTCAAAGGTCAGTGGGGCGTACGTGGTGTGGGTGGTTGGGTGGTTTTCACCACTTGGTTGTGTGAAAAAGAAACAACTATTACTCTATACCGTTGTTGGGGCTTCCGAGACCTGACCCTGAGAACGCAAAAGACTGAGTAAGAATGCCTAGGCGTTTGTGTGTCTGTGGTCTGTATTGTGGACACTCTGTATAACGCCACCTGTCGTATGTCACAAGTGTTGAGTGAGTGAATGGGGCTGTTTTGAATATATTCTTTACACTCGCCTGTTCGCATGTGAGAGAAGGCAAGAAAATCGGTTTTGTGAAAAACGAGCCTCTGGGAGGCCCCGAATCGCAGACCCATGTCCGGACACCATCCCTTGGTGGAAACTGCCTCTACTCCCATAAAAGCCGGCCGGCCGTTTGCCTCCCGTCTGCTCATTTGCCCGCTGTTGCCCGTTTAAATTTCACCGGTTTTTTAAATTTTACCGTTTTTTTTTAATTTACCGGTTTTTTTTAATTTTACCGGTTTTTTTTAATTTTACCGTTTTTTTTATTTTACCGGTTTTTAAAAATTTGCCGGTTTTTTAAATTCGACCGGTTTTCTTTAACTTAACCGGTTTCTTTTTTTATCGTTTTTTTTTTAATTTTACGGGGTCTCTTAACAAAACCGGTTTTTTATCTAAAGTAGTTAAAAAGTAACTAAATCGGAAATCTGACTACAATTGGGCGTTGTAACACTCTGTAGTTTCTTCAGTCTTTAAAAAAAGCTATGAATTTAGGTGGTCAGGCGGAGGTGGCCGGTCCTTAAAGAGAAAGCTGCGAATGTGGGCGTTGCAACGCTCGCCACAAGTATGCGTCGCTGACCTTTAACACTGCGGGTTGTGTTCGAATTTACACCGAATTGTAAATAGTGTAATGTACTTACAATTTTGTATGTGGAATTTTATAGACATTTATGTCTGTCGCGGTTTTCGGGACGCGATGTCTGTGTCCGCTTCTGTCGAAAACCCCCCCAAACCCCCCCCCCCCCGAATTTTGTGGGGGAGATCTTTTTTTTTCGATTAAACATTAAGTTCCTATCGTGTATAAGGGTGCTGAGGTGCTTCGTTGCGGGTTTTTAATTGTTTTCAAACCGATTGAAACCGGTAAACGTGGCGTTCTCAACTGAGAAGTATTAAATGTATGCATTTTATTTTAAGTGATATATATATATATATATTTTAAGATGAATAAAGTATTGAAAAGTGTGTTGTGTGTGTTTCATTTTTAAAGGCCGGCGACGCTGACGCGAGTCACAGTGTCACGTGCTTGTGTCAAAGAGATCTTTCCGTACAGTCCAGTCTTAGAATGTTTGACAAATATATAAAAGACATAATTAATGCTTAAAATTGTTGATATTAAACTAACTAACTAACTAAATAAAGTAAAAAGTTTTATACACGGCTTGTGTGTGTGTGTTGTTTGTGTGCCTTATTAAATAAATAAATAAACTGACTTAAAATTAACACAAAACTAAATTAAATTTAGTGTTGCCCTCATTTGATTTTAGCGCCATCTAGCTTTAGTACAAAGCAATCGGTTTTGATATTAAAAACAAAACTTGTCGGTGAACAGTTTTGAGCGCCATCTAGTTGTCCTGCAGATAAACCTGTTCATACAATTGGATTTAAAAAAGATTCGTGGGTTTATTTGTATCAGCGCCATCTAGTTGTATTAAAGAGAGACAAGTCCATACAAAATAATATCACATGGCACTAGCGTTGCTTTAGTAATATCAGCGCCATCTAGTTGTATTAAAGAGAGACCTGTCCGTACAAAATAATCTCACATGGCACTAGCGATGCTATTTTAATTTGAGCGCCATCTAGTTATAATACAAAGAGATTATCTCATTTAACCTAGTCTCAGTCTCAATTCATACCGATATAACGACGCTTTGAATTGGTCAACGCTATTCGTCACTGTACTGATTTTAGCGCCATCTAGTTGTATTACACACAGACCCGCTCGTATTTGGTTTTTAAAAACGGTCGTCGGTTTGTTGACATCAGCGCCATCTAGTTGTATTAAAGAGAAACCTTTATACAATCTGTGTTACATTTATAAGTGAACCTTTTTCGGTTGCTACTCGACTGTAGATGTCGCTACAAAGCGCTTAACAAACAATTAACTTGATTGTAATCAACAATTATAACGCCACAATTGAGTATGCTTTAATAAGTAAATAAGTAATGATTAAGCCAGACATTAATTTTAATTACGAATTACAATATACGAAAGTTCTTCACGAAGGCTATTAACAACTCACTGCTTCAGTACGCTGATAATAGATGTCGCTGTTTAGCGGTTCATTGAATAGTTTATATAATTATGAAATTACTTCAGATCGCTTTAGATAGTAGAGTACGAAGCTCAATGGAAAGGTAATAATGCCCATGGGCATCTAAACTGAGTGCCATTAATATTTATTGTAGAAAACAATTTTTTATTAAAAATTTCAACTGTAATTTTTCTGGAGACTTTAAAGGTCATTGCCTAATTCCATTCCTGCTTCTTCTCAAAGTACGTATCATTTTTACGTGTTAGCAATTTTGACAGTTTAATTCTTGATTAGCCTTTTGAATAAGTCTTGTAAGTACAAAGCTGTCTAGTTTCTTGCCAGTTCTCCGTAATTAATATAGATAATTGCCTGCCGGTGATAATGTTAATGGCGATTCAAAAATATCTTAAAGATATCGAATGGAGATATTTTATGATTCAGTTTTATCTATGAAATGTGTAGGTTTGAGAGGCGGAGAGATTCTCTTCACGGTAGACTGCCTTCCGAACCTTTAACTACTTGAATAAAGATATTTCGAGTGAATAAAACAATATAATAACAAAATATATTGTGTAAATAAACTTAATTTTAAAAAAAATGATAATTCGATACTTGTGTTTCGCGGGAAGGCATTGTCGAAGCGATTTCTTGAAAATTTTGCGGTTAAACCGGACGTTTGCGGTCACTTGACCATCCTGTTAAAAAGGCCAGTTAAAATTAACCAACTGACAGTTGATGAGTGCTGTTTTGACATTGAGCTTTATTTTTACACAAACAAAACAAGCCAAAAGATATATTTATTCACATAGGTAACTATGGTAAAGTTAATTGTCAAAAAAATATAAAACTCAAACTCAAAATATCTTTATTCAAGTAGGGTCTTAAGACACTTTTGAATCGTCATTAACACTACCACCGGTTTGGAAGGGATAATACGAGAAGAACAGGCAAGAAACTCAATATTGTCCTCTTACTGCTGTTACAATTATCTTGCCTTATCTAAATATCGTTATTCAAGTGGGGCTTAAGACACTTTTGAATCGTCATTAACACTACCACCGGTTCGGAAGGCATTAACCGAGAAGAACCGGCAAGAAACTCGATAGCTGCTTTTTTAAAATAAACTAAATTAACAAAGCATTGTGAGGTTACTCAAGAATTGAACTGTCCCGATGCTGAGCCAATTGCCCGACACATTAAAGGGATCTTTGTCCTCTAAATATTCGTTTACGGTATAGTATGCCCTTTCAACCAAAATACCCTTCACAAAAGACACTACATACACTGCCAGTTCTCAAGGGCGTATGAGAAGAACTGGCAAGAAACTGTCCGCCTTTTAAATGAATGAATTAAAAAAAATGAAATTAATATTAAATTAAAACAACACACTTAATTCAAAAAGAATATTGACTTATGTTTTCCCAAGTCAAGAGACGTGAGGAACCGGCAAGAAATACCGACCTTCGAAGCCTTCAGATAGTTCTCTGCTCTGTAAAAAGACATCTCTCTTGTGCACGTCTACTATAAAATACGGGAATTAAACCTGTCAAAATTATTTCTCTATTAATACATGGATCGATAGAGACGTTAATAACAAAATCCTTAAAGACATGTGCGGAATATTACAGCGGGTATTACACACCCGCACCGACTGAGATTAGAGGCTGCGAGCATTATGCAGGACACGCTAAAGTTATTACGAGTTTCACACACCCAGACTGTCGGAGATAACACTGGAAGCCTTAAGCGGAATTCATTAATGTTTAGGTGGGTATTGTACACCCGGACTGACTAAGATTAGAGGCTGCGAGCATTATGTAATTACATGCAAAAGTACACTTAAGCTATATGGTATTAAACATCCAGACGTTAGCGGGTATGAAACACCCGGTCTCCGTTACAAGCCCACGATTGTAAGCTAACTGGGTCGTTATCCGTTTGAAACACTTTGTACAGTAGTTTATTGATGCGATAAAAAAAAACACCCTGTGACAGTTCGAACGATCGTGTTGAATTTATGTGTGTGTCGGTGGTGTTTGTCGCTAGAGCTTTTGTGCTTGGCAGTGGGTGGTCGCGGAAAGCTTTTTCGGTGGTTACAAAACGGTTTTTGTTAACGCGAGCTTTCACATGTCAAAATCCCTTTATAAGGAACACAAATCCACACCTGTAAGAGAAGAAGCAGGCAAGAAACACGAATCGGTTGGTTTGTAACGATCCCAGTGCACTTATTAAAGGCTGGAGGCAAATTAATTCTCACACTTTTCAATCGAAGGTTAAAAGAAAAGCTTTAAGTCTTTAAAGCTTGGAAGTCCCTTTTTTATGTAACAGGTGGCAAACGAGCAGCCCGCTCATGGAGACACAACACACACACACACAAGTGAGTTGCCCGTTCAGATGCTGCAATTATGCTGATAATTGTTCTTCATGTATAGAGCGTCACACTATCACTGGTTCGGAAGGCAAGAAAGAACCGGCAAGAAACTCAGTATTGTCATTTCACTGATGTTACAATTATCTTGCCTTATCAAACTCAAAATATCTTTATTCAAGGTAGGTCTTAAGACACTTTTGAATCGTCATTAACCCCACCACCGGTTGGTGAGGCAAGAAAGAACCGGCAAGAAACTCAGTATTGTCATTTCACTGATGTTACAATTATCTTGCCTTATCAAACTCAAAATATCTTTATTCAAGGTAGGTCTTAAGACACTTTTGAATCGTCATTAACCCCACCACCGGTTGGTGAGGCAAGAAAGAACCGGCAAGAAACTCAGTATTGTCATTTCACTGATGTTTTAAATTATCTCGCCTTATCAAACTCAAAATATCTTTATTCAAGGTAGGTCTTAAGACACTTTTGAATCGTCATTAACACAAACACCGGTTCGTGAGGCAAGAAAGAACTGGCAAGAAACTCGATACCTACATGACTAATTCAAATATCAAAAGCCAATCAAGAATTAAACTTTCCCGATAGAAAGTTAACTGAAAAAGCTTAAGGTTTAACGATAAGCACGCTCCGAGATGTAATAACTGAGTTACTTCAGTAAATTTAGAAATCACGGATTCCTTAGAAGCCTTAAAAGAATAAACACAACCGCTGATATGATTTTATGTGTAAAAGCTATAAATATATATTCATAGGGGCTTTTTAAACGATAGAAAAGCTTTGGAATAAATAGCTAAAGCTTTCATAAATTTTACAAAACACAGAGCACGCTTTGTAACCGGCTGGTTTTTTTTTCTATTTTGGGACCGCATCGGTTCCTTAGAAGCCTTAAAAGAGCACGATACGATTATTTATGACTTTTTATACCACAAGCGTTTAATTACGATTCTTGCCTGCTTTATTATTATACCGATTCTTGCCTGCTCCTTCTCATAATCGTGTGCGAACGGGCGAAGTGTTTAAAACGAATCAAAATAAGCCTGTGGCTTACTGAATAAAAGAGATTTCGACATTTAACTGGCGAATTGATTGTGATTTGGTTCAAGAGACGTAATTTTATGAAGCTTTCATGGTGTTCCCATAAATGATGCTTAAAGTTTCTTGCCGGTTCTTTCTTGCCCTCCGAACCAGTGATAGTGTTAATGACGATTCCAAAGTTTACCTTCTTGACTAACACATCTGAATGCCGTTAAAAAGGCTTACAAAATATGTCATAGTCGATTGTTCCTTTTTTTTCACTTAAGTACTGTGATAATGTTCTCTTCTGTGATAAAATATCAACTGTGTTTATATTTCAGTCATTTGTATTCGTCAATTTCTCTCAAAGAAAAAAATGCACCTAACTCAGCTGCTTACTTGTCAGTCTGCGACTACACATGTGACTAAAATAAACTAACATTAACACGTGGCGAAGTGATGTGGAACAGAGTGGTACAGGGAAGAGTAGAATGGAAAAGGTTGGAGGAGTAAAAAAATGAAAAGAAACATATGTTAGAATATTTAATTTAAACTTAAAAATTAACCTTGCTAATATAAGTAACTTAAAACAAAACACAAGACTAAAAGAAATTTAAAAATTTCGGTCCCTTGTGGCAGAGTATCGACAATGCTGAATACCCTGAGCAAGGAAACCACCAGCTCTTGGATCACCGGTATTGACTACCTAGGCTTTACGATAAAATTAAAAAAAAAAGATATTTTATTTTTTAAACCTATACAGCTTATCAATAAAAGTTTACACAATAAAAATAGTTTAAAAATAAAGCCAAAATAAGGATAATTGAATCTAAGATCAAACAGGAACAGAAAAAATAAATAAAAATATATATATATACATATGAACAAGTGGAGTATATTATGTGAAGAACGAGTGTGTGTGTGTGTGTGTGTGTGCAATGGTGTTGCTGTGTGAGTGAGTGGGCAAGGTTGAGTCTAAGTTTTTTTTTTAAAAGAATTTCTACTCAGGCCAAATATGTCCAAGGACATATAGGACTCATTACAGGTTTTTGCTGCGCGACACAAGACTGAGTTTTGTCCGTAGCCTGTTCTCGCATGAGGGACCTGGAACAAGGCAAGACTGCGAGTGGGATAGAGTACCAGAAAGTTTATGCTTTCCAGTAGCCCGCTACAGTCTATTCTAGCCCAGAGACCAAGTCATGCAAAAGACAACCCACACGATAAAGGAATACTTAAAATATAATAGGACAGGTGCAAAGGGTGCGAAGTATACCAAAAAATAATAATAATTATAATACAGAAATAAAACACAACATACATTAAAATAAGAAAAACCGAAAAATATGCTAATTTAAATCTAGATTTATAAATAATTATATTGTAGACAAGAAATGCTTATGAAGAAGTGATTTATAAGATGATAGTGATGAGGCTGATCGGGAAGTGAGGTCCAAACCTTTATAGTGGACACTGTGAAGGAGTTGCCGTAAAAGGAGGAGTGGTGGGGTGGAATATATTTAATAAAAGTAACTGTCTAATAATAATTTAACAAAATTACAATCAAGGAATAACACTTACGTTTATCTCGTTCGCCAATCGGACCCAGAATGGCCACTTACTACAGAAATAACAAAAGCTCCCGAGCGTTAATCAAAAATGCTTCTAATCAATCCATTTAACCAAAAAGAGGTTCTAATGAACTTATTTCACAAAAGAGGCTTTAACCAATTCATGTTTATAGATATGATTATACATATGTAACATCAGTATATTATAGAGATATATATATATATATATATATATATATATATATATATATATATATATATATCTGAATAAAACGCTTTTATTATTACGACGTAGTTTTATTTTGCAATAAATAAAACAACACATTAACCAAACCTAAAAACAAAATAAATTTAAAAAGTTTATTGTCTTTGTCCTTTGCTCCCAAAAAAGCTTTTGGAAAAAGCACTTGTTCAGTCGTAGGACTAAATATATTCTTAATATATATAAACAAATGGGGTCAGATTAATTACATTCCAATAGGAAAACAATTTTATAATTGATTATTTTGATAATAAAAAAGGTTTGGGAATGAATTACCAGCACCAGCACCAGCTTAGCCATATAAAAGTGTACTGGGTTCAATTACCAATCCACCAAGCCGTGTTTCTTGCCTGCTTCTTCTCAGTTTGGTCGCGTACGAACAGGCGTTGAATCGCATAGATTTGAGACGATTCAAAATGGTCCCATGTACCTTAATGAATAAAGATATTTTGACTTTGTCTTTATACGTGAACCAGCACTTGGATCATCGGTAGTAAAGCCAACTGAATTCCTTAACACCAGCACTCTTGTACCCCAAGGTCCAAAAGTCTCTACGCCAAAGGGACCACAAACAAAGCTGAACGAGAGACTTTTGTGCTTTTGATTGTAATTTAGTTCTAGACACGTAATTAGGTATTAACTTCATAAAGTTCCCAGAAAGCTTTTACACGTATTGAGCTTGTGCCGATATTTACGTAAGTAAGAATTTATTTATTTTTTTTAAGCAATAAACTCACAGCAACCTACCGACTAGACTGAACTAACTACGAAACTGGTTCTCACCAAATAATGACTTGTTGTGGTTTTGTTTTGAAAAAAAAGGTTGGTGTTCCATTAGAAATCCCATTTTCAAATGTTCGTGGTAATTAAAAAAAGGGCGCATAGATTATATAGTCATCGTTGGCCATAGATTATATGAAGTCATCCCTTCAATACGACCGCCATGATTACCTAACGATCCAACATGGCCGACGCGCGTGTGCATATGATTTTGGGGGGCAAATTATTAACACGATTCAAAAGATGCTTTTTAGCTCGTTAAATACGATAATGCTTCGTTTGAGTATGAATATATTTGTTTTAGATTATTAAATGCACAAAAAAAAAAACAATAAAATAAGTACCACCAGTGCCACCAGTACAGTGCCACCCGTACAGTGCCACCAGTACAGTGCCACCAGTGCAGTGCCACCAGTGCAGTGCCACCAGTGCAGTGCCACCAGTGCAGTGCCACCAGTGCAGTGCCACCAGTGCAGTGCCACCAGTGCAGTGCCACCAGTGCAGTGCCACCAGTGCAGTGCCACCAGTGCAGTGCCACCAGTGCAGTGCCACCAGTACAGTGCCACCAGTACAGTGCCACCAGTACAGTGCCAACAGTACAGTGCCAACAGTACAGTGCCACCAGTACCAGCACCAGTCACTATTTTATGTATGTGTATATTTATGTGTGCGTATAAATACATAAATAATCGTAAAATTCAGTCTATCTAAAAAGTAGCCCATGTCCCTCCCCAAAGTTAAGCCTATGACCATACGAAATTTCATCAAAATCGGTTCAGTTGTGTCGGCGTGAAAGCGTACGCACAGTGATAAAGACAATATTGATTCATTCAAACAGAACAGGCCAATTTCAGAACGCGGTACATAAAATGTACTGGCCTAAATGGTCGCATGGTCACCCTACCTTAATTTGACAGTTAATAAAAAAGGAGCCGCAGATAATTATTATTTTACCGTGCCCAAGTAAATTGAGTACGGACCGAAATGTACGGAGCCCGCTGGTCGTTCGTTTCGTTCGAACGCGGAGCTCAATATAAAATGGCCTACGAATTTTAGACGCGCGAACGAGACGACCGACCGCCATTAGCGTGTGTTAGAGCGAGAGACGATTGTTTTTAATACAGGATGTTTGTTTATTACGTATATACATTGCCTGACTGTTATGTAAAAGGAGAAATATTTAGAGTAATATCGCTTATAAATCAAAAATATCTTTATTGAAGTTATTTCGTCATCAAGTAGGCACGAAAGAACTGGCAAGAAACACTGTTAAATACTACATATTTCATAGAAAATAAAATATTCATATTCATGTAGGTGTTAGGACACTTTTGGATCGTCATTAACACTACCACCGGTTCGGATGTTATCTACCGAGAAGAACCGGCAAGAAACCCAGTATTGTCCTTTTACAGCTGTTCCAATTATCTTGCCTTATCCAAATATTCTTATTCATGTAGGTGTTAGGACACTTTTGAATCGTCATTAACACTACGAGAAGAACTGGCAAGAAACTCGAGAGCGATCTTTTCTCAACCACCAAGCTAACGATTTTACATGATTAACTTTATTAGATATAACACAATAGTAATAAAACAATCTAAATATCTATAAGCAGAGAAGAAGCAGGCAAGAAACTCCTCTTAGCGAGGTCTTACCACTTGTACTTGTGTATGGAGCGACTTCAGTTTTATGATACCTTATCATCTATAAAAAAAAACTAATATTTATTAACAGAAATTTACCTTAGAACTTGCGTCGTCGGGTTTTAGGAAACGATGTTTTTAAAGCACCCTGTATGTAGCGCCTCTACATACAGCATTTTATTTATTGCTCTTTCAAGATATTAGGAGCTCGAAGACATTAATATAACAAAATAATAAAAAAAAAAAACGCTCGCAGGTAGGTAGTTGTGAATGATTTTGACCAAAAAGAAAAAAAAAAACAATCATTCAAACATCTGTTTTAAAATATGGTCGCTTCGTATTTAAATCGATATATATATATATATATATATATAAAAAAATGGGGTTTTTGTCGGTAGTTTTTTGAGTTTATTAGATGTATGGTTTTAAATCGTCTTCTGAGGATCATAAGAACGCAATGTCGTATCTACGTAATATATACTTATAAACGGGTTTAATACCGTTAAATTTCTGCGGTCTAAAATTATGATCTATCATTTGTAAGTGAATATAGGTCTTATTGTAAAGATATACATTGAAAAAAGCGGGTTTTAAACCGTGAAACCTCTGAGGTTTATAAGAACGATCTCATAGTTAGAAATCTAGACTAAAATAGCTTTGTATAGTAGAAAATAAAATGAAAAATACGGTCTACAATTATATTTAAAAAAAAAGCGGGTTTTATACCGTTAAATTTCTGATGTTTATTAATAATGCTCTATATACAATTTACAGTCTATGTAACGACGCTGAAACGGCTGTGCATTTAATGGCGTTATAGAGCGGTCGTTAAATGGGGGGGCAGAAAAATCAGAATGGAATACAATTGATTTCGACGCTTTATAGAGTTTCTTGTTCAATATAATGACGTTATATGAAGTTTACACTGTACATGAAATCTCCGTATGTCTGTGGTTAATTGAAGAGAAGAAACATCTGAATGAATGATGAGATGATTTCGACGCTTTATAGGGTGTGTCGTTAATTCGAGTGTTGTTACACGGTAGTTCTTATCACAAAGCAAACACCCAATAAAATATTGTCTGCATATGCATGCTTTAAAACATACATACACTTAAATTAATACACAGAATATCTATATAAATGCAGAGTGTTCCTTTTTTGTGATTAAGATACCGATTGGCGGCCATCTTTAATCTCGAACGGTCATATTTCTGACAACTGAATTTGGAACGCCAAATTCGTAATGGTAGGTACCGTCTTAACAGCGAAGAGGTTTTATTTGGAACTCATTATGCGGTTCGAAATTCTGAAAGTCGACTCGCTTCTGAAGTGCGTTCGAAATTCGAATGTATTTTTGAATTTGAAATTGGAATACACAGTTGCAAAATCGAATTTCCCATTTTGAAATTCGAGTACACATTCGGTTGGTTTTCGAAGGTGAGATTCGACATTCAAAATGAAGGAGTATTTATGTTTTTTTCAATGCGGGTAGTGCAAGTTAGTGGGGTTCGAATTTTAAGCGTGATCTCTATATGTGTTAATTTGAAATTGGAAAAATTCCAAATTGAATTGCCTTTTTGAAATTAATATAGTTTTCAAATTAATATTTATGGTTTTTTCTCATTGCGGGTAATCCAAGTTGGGTTGGAATTACTAATCGGGATTTTATATGTGCTAATTTGAAATTCGAAAATCGAATATCTACCTACATTTTCTACAGTTTAAATTAAGTAACTTCTAGCTCGGCAAGCTTAACTTGGAAATATCTGAATAAAAGGTTTTATTTATAACGGATTAAAACACGTTTTTTTTCAAACTTTTTCCGATTGGTCGTCCTTTTGTTTTCAATATATCTATGTTCATTCTATATAGCGTTATACATATATTGTGTATATACATATATATCTATCAGCATCGACCAAAAATACCCACCATTTAAAGCGCCGAAGATAAACTTCTCATTATACCCTAATAAATTCGAGACGTTAAACACTTTATCGACTCCTTATATTATTCAAATTTCGAATCTTCTTGTTCTTATTTCAAACACGCTTATCAATAATTGTAAAGGCGTGGAGTCGACATTGTTCTGTTTTATTTTATTTTTGTGTGTTTCTCTCTTTATTGCGTTTTTTTTTCTGTATTTCAAACCCATTTAGTACATATTTGACAATCAAATTGATAAAGAAAACATAGATTATAAACTTTGTGAGCTAAATACATAAGAAATGGGCACTAAAAATATAGATTGAGGTAAACACATAAGAAAAATGTATATAACATGTATATAAGGTTAGTGAGTATAACGAAACAGGGCTACAATGGAGTTGAAACACATAATTTTTTTTTTACAGAGTACTAACACCTCCATGTACGTCGCTGTTCCAAACACAAATTTCGGTGGTACTCTGTGTTTTTTTTTTACGGGAACAATTACAATTCTAAGAATAATCTCGTAATAAATTGTATTTTATTTTTTTATTGTTTCTGAACGGCTGTAAAAATGTTACACCAGGGGACATCTTGGCTGAGTGTTTCAACTGAACTAACTAACTAACTACATCAGACAGAGAGGCATTGAGAAGTATTATCTGCAATCAAACTGGGGCTTTGGACATGAGTAAGTAAAGCGAAAGGCATCAGAGTGGAATGGCGAAGTATCATATGCCCCAACCTGGGGCTTTGGACATAAGTAAGTAAAGGCAAAGGCACCCGACAGAATAGAATGGCGAAGTATCATATCCCCCAACCTGGGGCTTTGGACATTAGTACGTAAAGCCAAAGCCATCAGGCTGAGTGGAATGGCGAAGTATCACATGCCCTATGATGCCCCAACTTGGGGCTTTGGACATTAGTAAGTAAGGCAAAGGCATCCGACAGAATAGAATGGCGAAGTATCATATGCCCCAACCTGGGGCTTTGGACATTAGTACGTAAAGCCAGAGCCATCAGGAATAGCGAAGTATCATAAACAATAAATGTGTCACCAAAAAGGTTATCGTGCCAATAGACAAGATGCGCATAGACAAATTGCCAAGATAGTCATAGACAAGCAGCGGGAGTGTTTACCAAACGGCCGCGCCGTACCAAATCGACGCAATTAAAAAGACGGTCCTCTCCGAATTCCGTACGAACAATGGCCCATTAGGGCGTAGATAAGGATCGTTCCATTTTTGAATGTCCCATTCGAGATCGGTACAAAAACCGTTTGAATTTTTCATATTCCAAATTTGAATAGTGCAATTTGTGATTTTTTTTTAACCTACCCTCAATTAAACATGTCTCAAAGTCATAGTCAAAATATCTTTATTCATGTGACCATTTTGAATCGTCTCAAATCTAACTCTACGCCTCGTACGCTACAAATCTGAGAAGAAGCAGGCAAGAAACTCAGCTCGGTTGATTTTTTTTTTTTGGAAATGATTCCCAGTACCTTCTTTTCAAACTTTTTCATCATCAAAATGATCAGCTAATTTTTAAAGCTATTTATAAAAGCTTCCAGTTTAACTACTTTTTTGAATTTACTAACTGACAGCAGTAAATAAATCGTTTGGTATTATGTCATAGAGGCCCTTTGAACCAACTTTATGGAGCTTTACGGGAACGGCAAAGCTCATCCTCATTTCTCGTATCGAGACTATGATAATCTAATAATATCTCTTTTGGGCCCTATAGATTGATCGAACAGCCTCACCTGCATAGCTAACCCGGTCCTCTGAATAGCAGAGGTATCCCGGTTAGTGAGTTGAGTCCCACATGTCTCCGTGATCTTTAGGTTCTGGGGGATGCGTAAAGCGTTTCCAGCTCGGTTATCAAAAAAGAAGAAGACTGGGATGGCCGCCGTTGCCATGGTAACGTCAAAACAGCATTAATTTTTCGAACATCCCAAAACCGTAACCAAGGCAACAGTCGTACATCGTTGCCATGGTTACGTCAAAACTGCGTTCATTTTTCCGAACAACCCAAAACCGTAACCAGGACTACAGTCGGCCGCCGTTGCCATAGTAACGCCGAAGCGGCGTTAAGTTTTCGAAAATCGCAAAACCGTAACCAAGGCGACAGTCGACCATCGTTGCCATGGTTACGTCAAAACTGCATTAATTTTTCGAACATCCCAAAACCGTAACCTGGACTACAGTCGGCCGCCGTTGCCATAGTAACGCCGAAGCTGCGTCCATTTTCGAAAATATCAAAACCGTAACCAAGGCAACAGTCGACCATCGTTGCCACGGCAACGTCAAAACTGCATTAATTTTTCGAACACCGTTTCGTTCACACGAACGCGCGTGACATCCAAAAAGAGTTCGAAATTAAAAAAAAAAAAACAACCAACCAAGTTCGAAATTCGAACGCGCCTCGCGAATCCCCGACCACACACGTCGCGGTCTCGCATCGCGTTCGGCACATTACGTTCAGTCTGTGGACGCCATTTTGATTTTCCCGCCAATTTCCATCAAAACCAACAACCCTTATAAACTGTAGATCTAAACTCAAGTTCTCAAATCACCGGTCAAGACACACATATTTTATTACAGCTTAATATAAACATATAAGACAATAAAACAGGGTATTATTATTTTTACGTTAATTATTTTAGTTGGGTTAATATTAAGAATATTTTGTGTTTATATTAAATATGTTGAATTATTAAAAAAAAAAACTAAGACTCAACCTCGCACACTCACACACGCAGCAACACCATTGCACACACACACACTTAAACGCTCGTTCTTCACATAATATTCTCCACTTGTTCATATGTATATATATATATATTTATTTATTTTTTTCCAGTTCTATGTTTTAACCTTATTTTGGCTTTATTTTTAATCTAAGTTTATTGTGTAAACTTTTTTGTGATAAGCTACGTATAGGTTTAAGAAATAAAAATAAATAAAAACGTGAATTAACATAATACAATATATTTAATAATACAAACAAGACCACAATCAGGATTTAATCGTTTTTTTTGTAAGGTGTTGAAAATTTCTTTACGAAAGGTGAGCAGGGAGTCGGCATATTATATGTATGGACACAAAAATATTGTGATCATAGTCTCGATACGAGAAATGAGGATGAGCTTTGCTGTTCCTATAAAGCTCCATAAAGTTGGTTCAAAGGGCACGCCTCTATGACATAATACCAAACGATTTATTGACTCTGTCAGTTAGTAAATTTAAAAAAGTAGTCAAGCGAAGGCTTTTAGAGAAAAGCATTTTATAAATTGTCAGTTTGGGAATGAATTAGCACCAGCTCAGCCTCATAAAGCTGTACTGGGATCGTTTCCAAACCAAAAAACCAACCAAGCCGTGTCTCTTGGCTGCTTCTTCACAGCTTGGTCGCGTACGAACACACGTAGAGTTGGCTTTAAGACAAGATACAAAATGGTCCCATGTACCTTAATGAATAAAGATATTTTGACTTTGACTTTGACCAGCTTTAATGAAGATATTTTGAGTTTGACCCGTACATACAGTGTTTACAAATATGCTTTGGAAAAATTGGAAAACACGTGTCGAGCCGGTCATTACACAATTAACGCGAAAGCCTTGACTTTATATAATAACAAAATGTCAAACGATTAGTTGACTCTGTCAGTAAATAAATTTAAGAGTAGCAACACAGAAGCTTTTAAATAATACATTCTGTAAACGAACGTATCAGCACCGGCTTTGCCTCGCTTCAAAAAGTCTACTCGGACTTTATTGCCCGTTTCTTCTCAGCTCGGTCGCTTACGAGCGTTGCCAGATTTGACACGATACAAAATGGTCCCATGTACCTTAATCAATAAATATACTTTGACTTTAATAAATAGTAGATTTTTTTATTGAAAAACGAATGAAAATATATATATATATATACATGCGAGATGTGGGTTGTCTGGAAGAGACCGCTTATTAGCGATAAGGCCGCCCGTAACTCTTATATGTACTATCATTTGTTAACGTCATTTGCTTCTAGTGTTTAAGTGCAATAAAGTGTAATATATATATATATTAGCGACTTAGTACGCCTTTAAATACAAAAGTAATTTGGTAAAATCGGGTTTAAAACGGAGTTCTAGTGTAATTTTAATACAAACTTTCAATCCCTATTTAAACCACTTCCTTTACTGATAAAGTCCGTTACCCAAAGTTCAATCTATCTCTATACCGAATTTCATCGAAATCGGTTCAGTAGTTTATGCGTGAAAGCCTTTATAATATTTTTGTGCCTCCTGCTCGTTTCACCCCCACACAGTTTTCGCACAGTTAACGGTGCGTAAAAATTAATTTTTTTTCTATGTAACTCATAAGCTCACATATAATACAACTACCCACATGTTTTGTTTTTTAATGTACGATCGTAATTTAAAGCACCTTAGTTAAACGGTACAGTGGTGACGAACATTAAAAGGCCATCAACACATCTGTTGATAGGCTAAATAAATTTGGCATGGAATCGTATTTAACCGTTCTGTTTAGGTACCTACCCTCTATAAATAAGATTATATACAAGAAAAATACGTAGTCGTAATCTTGTTGTAATTTTTATTCTTATTTACAGTGTACACTCTATATAACGACACTGATGGGAGTGTGCATTTATTGATCGTTAAATGGAGTAGATATAAACGTATGGAATCCAAACGACACCAACCAAAGCTTTAGAGGATTTGAAAATTTTGTTTAGTTTGTCGTTAAATCGAGTGACGTTACATGGTGTTTACACTGTAACACAATTGTAATGATTTCTCATTACGTAAAATGAATTCTTTCATAATTGAATCTGGAAGTGAGTTACAAAGCTTTAAGCTCTAAAAGAGTTACGTTATTAGTTAGTTATTTGACGACCGCTCCCTATAACGCCATAACTCCATTCCGTGTCGTTATACAGAGTGTTTCACTGTGTTTTTTTTGCCTGGTGTACTGTTATAAATACACATGTTTAATTGCTTCGACACAATATTTGAAGCGTGAAACGTACGTTTCCGGTCCATGACTTGAATAGGAATTGTTGTATTAATATTGTTTATGGTTAAGGGGTTGTTTGTTATCTGTGCGAAGCGTCATGACATTAAAAAAATGACGGGATTATGTTTAGTAGGATTATAGTTAAATATTTGGTTTTGGCACGTTCGTGTGGGTTTTGAAGCCATGTGAACTTTAAAAGGTTATGAATCAAAGTCAAAAACTTAATGAGTACAAAAGGTCTTTGCAAAGACTTATATATATATATATATATATATATATATATATATATATATATATATATATATATAATGTAAATACCCATAATGCTGGCTTTACCATAGTGATGCTTAAGCGAAAGAACCAGCTCTTGGGTCACCAGATGCCTGCTTAATTCTTTAATACAAGCACTTGTACCTCAAGGGATAAGTCTACTCCAATGGGAACATATGTGGAGAAAAGCACCAGCTCTTTAGTCACCAGATGCCTGCACCTCAAGAGTCTAATTCAATGTGAAAAAAATTGAAGAAACTCAGTTTTTTTTGCCCCGGATCCCCATAAAGGGCATCCAACACCCTAAATGCTTAGTAATTCAATTTTGTTAAAATCTTCATAATCCAATTTACACAAATCCATGCAATTCAATGCGTTAATCTTTGGGTGTGACGCGACAGTGTAATCTGACATTGAGCTTTAAAATCACCTATTCGTGAGCCGAGAGCTTTTAAGATCAAATCTCGTGTGCACTTTCACGTGTAACGAGAATCGTGTGAGGGATTCAGAAAAAAAAAATCTGTCGATTTTCTGAAGTTGATTTTTTTTTTTGAGAGGTTTTTTTTCAAAAGCTTTTTTTGCGTGAGATTAAAAACTTGAATGAGATTAAAAAAAAAATATTGCTTTTTTTTTGACGTTAACCATCAAACAATTGTGTGTGTTTGAGTCGTTTGAATTTGCGCTCAACAGAAATGGTGTGGTAATGTAAAAATACTTAACAATTATTTAAAAAATATTACAAATGTACGTTACGCGTGAACTACTGAACCGATTTTGATGATATTCGGTACGGAGATAGAGCATACACTAGGGAATGACGTAGGCCACTGATATTCCCAATGCTACACTATTAAAAGTGGTTTTCCTTACCATCACGTTATGGAGCTGGTATTAGCTTATACCCGAACCATTACGACTTTGGACAGAAAAAAGTATTTTAAAGATCGGCGCGTTCACGAGCCACGTGTGTGTCTATTGGTGGCACCTTTATGGTGTGCTCCTCCTGCTCGTTTGCCCTCTACAAACATACAATTTAAAACACACGGGCCTCGAATGACTTTTAGCACGAGAGCCGTGCTAACAATGAAACAAAATGTCACCTTCATAATACATGTCGGACATTTTTTTTTTTGCAACAACAACAGACCCATTACGTACGCCGATTTCTAAATCACAACACGACACCGCTTGGCGGCGCACGTCAATTGTCAGGTGGGTAAGAAAAGAAAAGAAAAGAGAGAAAAAAAACGCGCGGCAAAACGCAAAGCCGATCGCCCACCGCGTAGGTTTGAAAATATTTTGACATCCAGCGCGTCTTTGTGAATTACAAATGGGAATCGTTTTGTTTTTTTTTTGAACACTTTAACACGATTCTCCGTTGGACAATAGTGAAATATGTGTATTTATAATTGACATCGTTAAATCGGGTTTTTTTTTTATATTAACAACTAAATTTAATGTTTGCGTAACATATATTTTGTCTAATAGTTGTACTATATTAATTACATATATATCTCATTGCATTATATATTATGCTTATATATTGTCAGCCTTATAATACATATATAATTTGCAAATGACGTTAACAGATGTTCGTACATATAAGAGCGACGGGCGGCCTTATCGCTAATAAGCGATCTCTTCCAGACAACCCACACGATAAAGGAATACTTAAAATATAATAGGACAGGTGCAAAGGGTGCGAAGTATACGAAAAAATAATAATAATAATACAGAAACAAAACACAACATACATTAAAATAAGAAAAACCGAAAAATATGCTAGAATTATAAATAATTATATTGTAGACAAGAAATGCTTACGAAGAAGTGATTTATAAGATGATAGTGAGGAGGCTGATCGGGAAGTGAGGTCCAAAGCTTTATAGCGGACACTGTGAAGGAGTTGCCGTAAAAGGAGGAGTGGTGGGGTGAAATATATATTTACTAAAAGTGACTGTCTAATAATAATTTAACAAAAAATACAATCAAGGAATAACACTTACGTTTATCTCGTTCGCCAATCGGACCCAGAATGGCCACTTACCACAGAAATGACAAAAGCGATCGAACATTATTCAAAAATGCTTCTAATCAATTCATTTAACCAAAAAGAGGTTCTAATGAATTTCTTTCACAAAAGAGCTTTTAACAAGTTCATGTATAATCATATTTTTTTTTTTTATAGAAGAGGGGGCAAACGAGCAGGCGGCCCACCATAAAGGTGAAGCCGCCGCCCATAGACACTCACGCGGCTGGTAGCTCGTGAGTGCGTTGCCGGCCTTTAAAGAAAAGGGGAGAGGGACGAGGGAAGGGGAAAAGGATGGTCACCGGAAGATCTCACTCACCTAACGAAACGCGAGTACAAAATGAACAAATTCCAATTGCTTTACGCCGGTTTTCTGTGAGAGAGTGGTATTTCTCCGGCCGTGCCTGACCATTCGGCTGAAACTCTAAGTAACAGCATGGCACTCCCACTCAAAATGAAATGAATATTTAAAGATATGATTATACATTATATATAACATCGTCATACTATATGTAACATCAGTATTAACCATATATGTTATACGTATATTAATATGTACCATACTAATATACGTATAACACATGCAATGTGGAGAAAATCGGTGTTCCGTTATAAAACCAAGCCTTTAAGTTCGCGATAAAAATAGAGACTTATTTTTTTTGACTCGTTAAGAATAATATAATATAATATAATTCACTAGTTTTAAGTGAAAGTCAAAATATCTATTCAATAAGGTACTAGGACCATTTTGAATCGTATTAAAGCTAACTACGCCTGTTCGTACGCGACCAAGCTGAGACGAAGCAGGCAAGAAACACGGTTTGATTGATTGGTCATGGATCCCAGTACACTCTTTGAAGCAAGGCTAAGCTGGTCAAAGTCAAAGTCAAAATATCTTTATTCATTAAGGTACATGGGACCATTTTGAATCGTCTTAAAGCTAACTACGCCTGTTCGTACGCGACCGAGCTGAGAAGAAGCAGGCAAGAAACACGGTTTGATTGATTGTTAATGATCGAAGTACACTTTTTAAAAGCTGGAAGCTTATAAAAAGCTTATACATTCCCAAACTTTTCAATCAAAGTCATAGTCAAAATATGTTTATTGATTAAGGTACATAGGACCATTTTGAATCGTCTTTAATATAACTCTACGCCTGTTCGTACGCGACCAAGCTGAGAAGAAGCAGGCAAGAAACACGGCTTGGTTGGTTTTTTGGGTTTGGAAACGATCCCAGTACACCTTTATGAGGCTAAGCCGGTGCTAATTCGTTCCCGAGCTTTTTCATCATCAAAATAATCTATTATAAAATGCTTTTTCCAAAAGCTTCCAGTTTAACTACTTTTTTGAATTAACTAACTGACAGAGTCAATAAATCGTTTGGTATTATGACATTGAGGCGTACACAACGCCCTTTGAACCAACTTTATGGAGCTTTACGGGAACAGCAAAGCTCATCGTCATTTCTCGTATTGAGACTATGATAATCACAAGGCTGTACTGGCTTAGCTACTGTAAGAATATTTATCACTTTAAACTTATTACGAAGAGATTCTCTCGGGCCCGTGTTATAGATATAGTTTTAAGTTATATACTTAAAATAAATAGTACTATTGCCCGCGACTTCGCGTGTTTTAAATACGAAATCAATTCAAAAAATCGGTTCATAATTGGTGGTGAGTACTGGTGGTATTTATGTGGAAACTCTCATCCCATTCAACCAATTTTTTTAGCCTATGTCCTTCCCTAAAGTTTAGTCTAACTCCATACCGAATTACATCCAAATCGGTTCAGTAGTTTAACCGTGAAAGCGTTACATACACTAGAATTGTATGCATTGTTTATTTTGTTAAGACCCCTAAATAATACGTCCCAATGAATAGTTAACATCGCTTTATTGTCATTTTATTTAAATGTTTTAGCGGTTAACCACTCTCGTTGAGTGGTTTTAGGAGGGTGGTTTTAGACCCTTGACGATAACATTTTTGATTTTGTAATTTTGTGTAATCAAATTGATTGAATTTAAGCGGTTTCTGCATCATCCAACTGACAGCGTATATATGACCTTGGGAGCCTTGAAGAAAGGGCCGTTAAAGGCCGGCAACTCACTCACGAATGTCGATTTAAAGGTGTTGTTTCTTGCCAGTTCTCGTGCGCAGTGAACTGGCAATAAATTTACGACGATTCAGAAGTGTCTTGAGTTTCAGTATTATCTATGAAATATGTAGGTTTAAAAGAGTCGCATTGGGTTCTTGCCAGTTCTTCTCTTTAGATAACAGTCTTCCTAACCAGTGCTAATGTTAAAGAACGCTAAAGGTACCCGTGTATCCTTATTTTAATTGTAAAAATATTAAAATAATAAATGACGTAACAATAGAATCGAAACAATAAAATAAAAGCATGTCTTGTATGTTGCCCATGGGCGGTCATTACTTTAATTTCACTTACCTTTTGTTGTGTGCGCAAGTGGTTTTGCGGTCAACATCTGACCGGTGACAGATGTCGTGTCGGTCAGCCCTGGACAAACGGTGACCGCACAAAGACACATTGTGTATAATGATGTATTGAATTAATAACGACCACGCCCTGTTCGTTATGAGCCGACATCTCATCTCCGTGTTGTGTGTCAAAACTAATGTAAAAATATATTTATTGATTAAGGTACATGGGACCATTTTGTATCGTGTCAAATCTAGCAACGCTCGTAAGCGACCGAGAAGAAGCAGGCAATAAAGTCCGAGTAGACTTTTTGAAGCGAGGCAAAGCCGGTGCTGATACGTTCGTTTACAAAATGTATTATTCAAAAGCTTCTGTGTTGCTACTCTTAAATTTATTTACTGACAGAGTCAACTAATCGTTTGACATTTTCTTATTATATAAAGTCAAGGCTTTCGCGTTAATTGTGTAATGACCGGCTCGACACGTGTTTTCCAATTTTTCCAAAGCATATTTGTAAACACTGTATGTATGGGTCAAACTCAAAATATCTTTATTCATTAAGGTACATGGGACCATTTTGAATCTTGTCTTAAAGCCAACTTTAAAGGCCGGCCATGCTCGTTTGTCGCCTCTTCTATGAAAAAAAAATACTTAGATGTTAATTTTAGAAATATCCCAACAGTTATGGTTAATTATTAAATGTAATTTATTCACTGAATAATTTGAAGTGGCCTTTTATTTTCATTGTCATTGTTAGCCACTTACAAATCAGTACATCAAGAGACACACCCTCCTTTCAATAATCGGTAAAAGACGTGGGATGTGGCGTTGTTAAACCTTTCGTCGTATTTAAAATTATAACCGGCAGTTATCAACAGAGAAGAACCGGCAAGAGATCCATTGAGCAGCCAATTTCAATAAGCTATTTGATACAAAGATACTCGAGGCTGAGATGAGGCTACTCGAGAATTGAACTGTGCTGATGCTGGACCATTTGCCGACACATTAAAGGGATCCTTCTTCTCTAAAATATGGAGTATTGGGAGGAGTGTTGGTTTAACTCCACTCGTATCACCACGATGTGATCTTTCCATCACTGAGCTAGAGAACTGCACCACGCACCACCACGTTATTAAACCAGCTGCTCATGGCATTTCCTAAGCTTCAAGAGCTTTACCACTGCCTAAAAGTCAAGGCACGAGATATACCATTATACCTCCGCCTAAAAAAAAAGTCTTTTATAAAAGGATTGGGGAATACCTGACTTATGCAGAGGGAACCAGCGTCTCAGAGTCAATGGATCAAGAGTTCGAGTCTTCTGTTCTTCTTCTACACATGTTACCTCGCTCTGAGGCGTTCCATAAGGCTAGAAGGAAACGAGCGACAGAGAGGCACCAATCGTCAGCGTTCTGCCGATTGGCGCCATCTGTCTCTCTCCTACTTGAGTCTGTTTCTTTTTAGTCAGTAAAAATAAGTCTCCCTCCTACTTGAATCTGCGTGTTTTTTTATCACGTTCAACCGTCGTCACTTCAACGATTATTTTTTATTCTCATTTCCAAATTAGATGAAAGCTTATGACGTGTACCAATCACCAAATTCCATTAAACACTGTACCACGAGAGGGTGTTAAAACCGAGGGTTGATTCTGTTTGTAATTAATTATTTTGTTATGCTGGGGCAGTAGATAAAACGAATTAAATAATTATTTTTGGGGGGCTTCTTCTTCTTTATTAATAACTTTTTTTTTCTATCAGACAAGCTCCGGCGTGTGGAGTCAAAGCTTTCTTAAAGCTGAGGAATCGAGGGTGTCAAAACCAGACATTCGCACTCATACATTAAAAGCTCGTTCCTCGAATACTTCACTTAGTCATATACTTGTGATTTTTGCTTTCATTCTTAATACAGTGTAAACTTTATATAACGACACTGAAGGGAGTGCGCATTTTGTGGCGTTATAGACAGGGGTCGTTAAATGGGGAGATGAAAAATCAGAATGAAATACAAGGTAAACTAAACGAAGACGTGTGACGTTACATGGAGTATCCACTGTTCAGTTTATGCTCGATATAACGACACTGAAGGAAGTGTGCATTTTGTGGCGTTATAGACAGTGGTCGTTAAATGGGGAGATGAAAAATCAGAATGGAATGCAAACTAAAGTAAACGAAGACGTGTGACGTTACATGGAGTTTCCACTGTTCAGTGTAATGAGTCGATATAACGACACTGAAGGGAGTGTGCGTTTTATGGCGTTATAGGCAGTGGTCGTTAAATTGAGAGAAGAGAAATCAGAATGGAGTACACGTAGTAAACTAATACTAAACTGACTGAAGCCAATTGATTTCGACGTTTTAGAGAGCTCTGTTGTTAAATCGAGTGATGGTTAGAGTTTCAGCCGAACGGGCAGGCACGGCCGGAGAATACCACACTCTCACAGAAGACCGGCGTGAAGTGATACAATTGGAGTTTGTTCATTTTGTACTCGCGTTTCGTTCGCTGAGTGAGATCTTCCTGGTGCCCATCCTCTCCCTTCCCCCTTCCTCAACACCTACCCCCCCCCATTTCTCAATTTTCCTTTGCCTCCACTTCTATATAAAAAAACTTCCCAAATCAAAGGCGTGATGAGAAGAACTGGCTTGATTGATTGGTATTGATCCCAGTACATCTTTTGAGGCACGGGTAGGTGGTAGGCTTTTTTATAATAAATAAACAACACAAGTTAAAAACTTCTGTTTTATTAACGCATGAGCGCTGCTTATATTATTCAGTGTGACAACAAATTGAGGGGTTTTTTTTTTGTCGACAATATAAACATTCTTTAATACATTGTTCGATTGTGTACTTAAGGGTCTGCGTCCACTAAACGCGAAATATATTTATTTTTTTTTCCACGGAACCAATAACAATACATATTACAAAGATAATATATGTTATACTATACCGCGGCTTCGCCCACGTGTAATTTGGTTAATTAATGATCTCGACGGGGCTTTCTTTCACGGGCTAAAATCTAGTTACAATTGGAATTATATAGAGCCTGTGTTACTCAGGGATGATGTAGCTTTACAGGAACTGCATGATAGTCATTACACAATGGAGCATCTCAATACCGCGATCTAGGTTGATGACGAATTTCATCAGCGCCATCTATCGAGCACATTGTTCAACACTTCAACCGCGCCCTCGCGCACTGCGTCATTTGTTATTTTTGTTACCTCTCATAAGTTTTAATATTAAGATTAACTTATATTAGAACATATTTAACAATATATAACTAATCAATCAATATAAGTGTTTAAAAATTTTGAAGCAGTGTTTGAAGTAAATTTTCAATTGACCATAACTTCTCTTTCTCTTAACCGATTTTGACAAAATAATACTTTTGACAACGCTCCCAATTATATGTAATCCAACTGTGAACCAACCGCGTTCAAATGCGTTCAGTAGTTGTGAAGTTATAACGTACCAGACAGACAGACAGACAAGAATTCCAAAAATTGTTTTTTTGGTTTCTATGACTCTTCTTTAATTGCCTCCTTTCAGTTTTTTGGAAAAATATTTAATGTACAGACATTCGATTTTTACTGTCTTATTATTAGTATAGATAGGTAACCTATATATAAAAATACAGTGGCACAATATTCGTTTCAATACTCCGAAACGGCTTGACCGAATCACATGAAATTTGTCTGAGAATCGACCAACATAAGTATGTTTAGAGATATATGTCGCATTAAAATATACAACCCTAAGAGCCCCTATTCACAACAATATTTGCCAGGTCAGCTGGTATATGTTCGCACTACCATGTGGAACCTGCCCACAAATGCAAATGGGAATTATGGTCCTTCGAGAGCGTACCACTTCCTTAAATGTAACCCACCTAAATAATACAACACAATTTTGTATTAATTGTTTATTTTAAAAGAGCAGCTATCGAGTTTCTTGCCTGTTCTTCTCGGTAGATGACTGCCGAACCGGTGGTAGTGTTAATGACGATTCAAAAGTGTCTTTATAAAGTCCTACTTGAATAAAGACATTTTGAGTTTGAGCTTAAAGTGTTCACACCCCCTTATCCAAGATGGCGGCCGGGGACACAGCGATGCCACAGACTTGAGCTTGTGCAAAGCTGCAAAATGAAAATGGCGCTTCAATGTTTTGAATGTGTCAAGAATGACAATGACGTGGGTTGACGTTTCTCCACTCTGACGGCAACTCCGGGGCTCTCTTGGCGTGCAGCGTTGGAACGGAGGAGATCCCACGATCATCGGAGGATCTGGATCCGTTCGCACCGCGTGGAGTGGAGTGTGCCACTGTGCCCCAATTCATTATAAAGTGCTGATCACAATTCTGTTTTGTATTTTGGTGTTAACTGTGCGACGAACCTTATATTCATAATATTCGTATTTGGCGCTTACTAACAAGATGTTGCATCGACAACTGCAAAATGGCCGCCTTAATTTTATAAATGTATTCGCTCTGTTGTCTGTGACTTTGTATACACATACAATTAAACACGTGTTGGGTTTTAAGGTTGTATAGACACATTTTTTTTGCTCCGAGGTGGTAATGCATTACCGCATTCCCTGGTCCCAAAGGGATATGTGGGACTCTGCTCTTCAGAGACGAGGTGGGCAATACCCACTAAAACCACCTCGGGTAAACCTACAAGACCGCATTGAAAGGGCCCTAATGTAGTTGTCTACATCCGAAGAAGAAGGTTGGCATACCAAATGGGAATTATGGTCCTTCGAGAGCGTAACACTTCCTTAAAGGCAACCCACCTAAAAAAATCTCCGTAAACAAACCAAAAGAAGCTCGTTTCTTCTTGTATAAAAAAACAAAAAATCAAAAATCAGCGGCTGCTAATGTAGTTGTCTGCATCGGATGAAGAAGGTTGGCATACCTTCTCCTACGCTCTCCATGTCTCCCAACCCGCAGTGGTTTTGTGGTGGAACGCTCTCTCTCCCGTTCAGCCGCCTCCTTCCTTTCTTTTCCTTCCTCCTCCTCCTCACAAGGTTGTATAGACATACCTAATTGTATGTTTAATATATATTTATGTCAAAGGATAAATATATATTAATAAATATATATTTATATAATATATATATATTGCCCGCGTCTTCGCGTGGTGTAAATACAAGAGGAATTTGAGAAAATCGGTTTTAAAACAGAGTTCTGTTGAATTTATAGAAACTCAAACTCCATTCCTTTCCCAAAGTTTAGTCTATCTCCATACAAAATAGCATCGAAATCGGTTCAGTAGTGTAAGCGTAACAGACAGAGTTACTTTCGCGTTCATAATATCACATATGAATTAAAACTTGACAATTGATTTAAAAAAAAATTGTCTGTTTGTAAGCAAGTCATCTCATAAAGCATGCAAAAAAAGAAGCAACCAAGCAAGAAGAGAAGTAGGCAAGAAACCTACTTCTTCTGTCACGAACGAAGTCTTCAAAATTCGTCCATACTGAATAAAAATACTTTTGGGTCGCGTCCTTTATAAGGTGTGTGTGTGTGTGCCAACACTTTAATGAGACACACACACAGACATAGCTTTCAGAAGCTGCTGCATCGACCGAAAGCCCCCAATATGTTTTTCAAGAGGCTTCGAACTTTTAAGGAACTTTTGACAATAAGAAGAAGCAACTCTCGACTCTACTAGTGAAAAGTTGAGGTAAACAGTAGCTAAGATAAGGTCTCTTGTCTACTCCGTTCAACTTTAAAATTGTCTATGCCTTATTGAATTCAAAGATTTTGCCTCTTGCCAGCTCTTCTCTACACACTCGTCTGAAAAGTGTAAATATCTTTTGACCCCCCCCCCCAACCGAATGTTACAAAAACAAATCACCCCGTATATAAGCAGTGTGTTCGCAAATTGCATCAAAATTACGACTCTCATAAAGACGACAGATGCGCCAAACGACGTCTGTTATCTCACAGATCGTCTCGAAACGTTAATAACGATAAATATATCCTTTTTATATAAATGCAAGCTATACATAACAAAAGGTTACTTAAACGAATATTTAGAGGATAAAGATCAATTTGATATGTCGACAATACTGCTTCTTCACAGCTCAGGTCGCGTAAGAGCAGGCAAGAAATCACTTGGATTTAAGACGATTCAAATCGGTTCAATATACCGTGCTTTGTTTTTTTTATTGAAGAGGGGACAAACGAGCTGGAGGCCCACCGTAAAGGTGAAGTCACCGCCCCAAAGTTGCCGGCCTTTAAAGGAAAATTGGGAAATGGGGTGGGTAGGGGAAGAGGACGGGGGAGGGGAGAGGATGGGCACCGGAAGGTGTCACTCACCGAACTGAACCATCTCCAATTGTATCACTTCACGCCGGTCTTCTGTGAGAGAGTGGTATTTCTCCGGACGTGCCTGCCCGTTCGGCTGAAACTCTGAAGTGACAGCATGGCACTTACCCACTTAAAAAAACCTTAGTGAGTAAAGATATTTTGACTTTTGACTTTAGCGTAATTTATTCTTTAGCTCCATGGTTAGCAAAGCTCCTTGGGCGACAGCCTGAAAGCTCTCAATATTAATATTTTGACTGGATATTAGTATTCAAAATGGTCCTATGTACCTTAATCAATAAAGATACTTTGACTTTTGACTTTAGCGTAATTTATTCTTTAGCTCTATGGTTAGCAAAGCTCCTTGGCCGACAGCCTGAAAGCTCTCAATTTTAATATTTTGACTGGATATTAGTATTCAAAATGGTCCTATGTACCTCCTATACAGTTCTCGGTCTAACAGAATTCATAAGTGTAAATTTTAATTAATATTAGATTATTAAAAAAAAATTTGCTCCCTTTGGCACCAGTGAACAGGTATTGAAGAGTTAAGGAGGCCTCAGTACTGATCCAGGAGCTGGTGCTCCATGAGGTCCGTGAGGTGCTACAACTAATATTTATAGGACAAAGATCCCTTTAATGTGTCGACAATTGGCTCAGCATCAGGACAGTTCAATTCTTGAGTAGCCTTCACAATGCTTTGTTATTTTAATTGTGAGTAACACAATTTTTTGTATTAATTGTTTATTTTAAAAGAGCAGCTATCGAGTTTCTTGCCTGTTCTTCTCGGTAGACGCCTTCCGAACCAGGTGGTAGTGTTAATGACGATACAAAAGTGTCTTAAGACCTATTTGAATAAAGATATTTTGAGTTTGAGTTTCAAGAAATCGCGAGTTTCTTGCCTTCTTCTTCTCAGCTTTGTCACTTGAAGGCGGAGATTATAAATTATTATTGGTACATAGCGTAGCAGTCCCTAAAAGGCAGACAACACGCTCACGAGCTGCCCAGCCACTTGAGAGTCTGAACCGTACTGAAAAAAATGATATTTCGACTTTTTACCCAAATGGAATTAACTTTTTGTGTATAAACTGTGTATAACGTTATTTATCCAGACAACGTGATACGTGTTACCCTAATAAACACCCCTAGTAATGGTCATAACACAATCGAAATATGCGGTTCGCCCCAAAACCCCACGGCGCACTGATGACAGCTGTTCCCGGACAAAAAAAGGAATCCCCGCCCTTTTAAACATTAGACACAGCTGTTGGGTCCTTGTGGGGGGGGGGGGGGGCGTTAGTTTTACGTCTGGGCGGTCGCGAGCTTTAAGCACAACTATGGCTTTAATATAAATCGCATTGTTGCTTAGTTATATATGTTATTACATATTAACTCTAAAAAAAATCGTCTCTAAAAATAGATGTTGGCCGATTCACAGACCTACTCTATAAGCTCAGAAAATTTCACGAGAATCGGTCGAGCCGTTTCGGAGGTGTAAGGGAACAGACATTGTGTCACCAGAATATTATATATTAGTTTACAAAATACAATAACTTAATAACTTGTTGAAGTTCTAATATAACCCATTTTTAATTTTAATTTATTATATTAATAAACTTTTTTTTACCTAAATGTCGGTATAAAACATTCTTCACTGTATACTTGATCTAATATATAAAATTTATATATATATAAATAACTAATAAATATATACTGACACAGTGTTCGTTCCCGTACACCTCCGAAACGGCTCGACCGATTCCCATGTAATTTTGTGGACTGACAATCGGCCAGCATATATTTTTACATACTTTTTTTTAACTAGCATACATATAAATATGTCTTTAATAAAGCTATAATTTAATATTATATATGATTTGTGATGCCATACCGAAGTCGGTTCAAATTTAAACTCATAATATCTTTATTCAAGTAGGTCTTAAGACACTTTTGAATCATCATTAACACCACCACCTGGTTCGGAAGGCATCTACCGAGAAGAACAGGCAAGAAACTCGATAGCTGCTCTATTAAAATGAACAATTAGTACAAAATTGTGCTACTGACAATTAAAATAACAAAGCATTGTGAGGCTACTCAAGAATTGAACTGTCCCGATGCTGAGCCAATTGCCCGACACATTAAAGGGATCTTTGTCCTCTAAATATTAATTTACGGTATAGTATGCCTTTTCAATCAAAATATCCTTTTTAAATTTATTCGAAGTCAATTTGGTTATAAGTGCTGGGACTTTATATAAACCTACGTTTTTACTAATATTGTATTTAATTGTAATCTGCGTTATTAGTATCTATGTTAGAATAATATATAAACTTTATATGCTTAATTATAAGTTATATTAAGTTAGGTTAATATAACTTATCATAGAAAAAAGATCGCTTTAATGTGTCGGGCAATTGGCTCAGCATCGGGACAGTTCAATTCTTGAGTAGCCTCACAATGCTTTGTTATTTTAGTTTAGTTTATTTTAAAAGAGCAGCTATCGAGTCTCTTGCCTGTTCTTCTCGGTAGACGCCTTCCGAACCAGGTGGTAGTGTTAATGACGATCCAAAAGTCTCTTTATAAAGACTTACTTGAATAAAGATATTTTGAGTTTGAGTTTAATATTATGAATGTTTATGTTAAATGTCCATATGTTAATAACAAAAACTTAAAAGAGATTTTATCTGTATATATATATATATTTCATATCGTATATCTATCTATTTAAATGTAATTTTTTTAACGGCCATAAAATTTATTTCCACATAAGTAACACCCCGATCGAGCGTGCTTTATCTTCGGGACCGTGGCGCATTCACGAACATTAATTCGTATGTAAATTATGAAAATATACATGAAGATGTTTGAACATGCATTTTATGACATTTGTGAATAATGTGTAAAATATATGCTGAACATAATACATCTTAAATTATATATATATCGGTTAAAATGACTAGACAAATCGTGCCAAAGTTTAACACACACGAGTCGAACACTCTCATGTTTATTACGCTGTCAGGTGTCATCTGTCATTTCTATACGTGGTCTGTGAGATGGTGGCATTGTGACTCCACGACGGCTGATGGTGAAAATAAAACCTGGCACATATCAGCGAAGTGTTGTTTTGTGAGTGGTAGTCGTGAAGTAGGCTGTGCTGACGCAAAGCCTTAAACCTTTTACGGATTACTTCTTTCGTTATATACAATTAGATAGAAAAAGACGCAAGAAAATTTGTCTGTGTATGATGTTATGATGAGGCTTTTGGCCTGCACACTCTTAAAAAAGCTTTCATGCCTTATACGATTCAAATTAACACAAATCAATATTTAAAAAAAACTGTATTTTATTTACGTAAAATACAGACAAATACTTCTAATTCACAAAAAACAAAGAGACTATAGTTGTGAAGCTTTTGCGCTAAGCTCCAGTGAATGCCGTATTTATAACAAAAGCTTTACTACCGGTGGGCGTGGTGCATATAATAAAACTACTAGACAAATAAGTATGAAATTTTAATAAAAAAAGAAACAATTTAAAAGCTCCTTATAAACCTAATCGATAATGCTGGCTTTACTGTATCGTAATGCTTAAGCGAAAGCTCTTGGGTCACCAGATGCTTAGTTCTTTAATATAAGCACTTGTTCACCAAGGTCCAAAAGTCTACTCCAATAGGTACACATGTGGAGAAAAGCACCAGCTCTTGGGTCACCAGATGCCTGCTTAATTCTATAATACAAGCACTCGTACCTCAAGATCCAAATACTAGGAAAATCAAAGCGGGAAAAAGCTCTTGTGAGCTTTCGCCCGCGGACATAATGAATGTTCAAAACATAATCTGATGTCGACAGGGGTGTAATAATCGGATTTGATTATATTAAATATCACTGGGGGCACGTTACAAATTACCCACATCATGTTTACGTGTGGCCACAGTGTTAGCGAGCTTTTAATTTTATGTGAGATGAGGCAGTCGAGCAGGCTGGTCACTTCGAGTGATGTGCCAACCGCCCATGGACACGCCGAGAGGCTCACAAGTGAGTTGCCGACCTTTTAGGGAGAGCCAGCATTTATTTTTTGACTTTTGACATCTTTACAGACCTTATCACAGCATTTAAAGCTCTTCCAAGCTTTTATAAATAGTCAGTATATAACAGAAGTTACTCAACAGTTTTTAATGAAGTTTTCGAATTGAAAAGGCAGCTTTGAATATAGCTAAAGCTCTTTGTTTGTAGCTTTTAGTTTGAGTAAGCGAAAATATATTTTTTTTAAATAAGTTTAAAAAGTTCGGTCCTTGTGCCATAATGCTTGCTTTTCCTCTGTTGGGCAGATTTGGACTTTAGATATCACTGTATTTAAAGCTCTTCCGAGCTTTTAAAAATAGTCAGTATATAACAGGAGTTACTCAACAATTTTTAATGAAGTTTTCGAATAATTAAAGCTGCCTTTTTAAGCTTTGAATATAGCTAAAGCTCTTTGGTTGTAGCTTTTCGTTAGGGTGAGCGAATACATCATTTTTTTTTCACTTATGTTTAAAAAAAACTTACACTTTATTGAGTTAGAGAGAACTGTGCAAGAAACACTCCGCCGAAGCTTTTAAGTCTATTTTGATTTATACGATGCTTTTTTTATTAATTTGAGATTAATATTTACGCTAACACTCGCGCATCACCCTGTATTACCATTCAGTACCATATCATTGTTATCATAATTTATTTAGTACACCATGTTGGGTTACGGTTGAGGGTATGACAATTAATAAACTACTGTAACCACTTTATAACACCCTTTATGTGTTAAGCTTTAAGTATATACGTATTTAACAAGAGTTAAATTTGAATCGTCATGATCTTACATATTTCACAGATAAAACTCAAAATATCTTTATTCAAGGTAGGTCTTAAGACACTTTTGAATCCGTCATTAACACTACCACTGGTTCGTAAGGCATCTACAGAGAAGAACAGGCAAGAAACTCTTTGCCACTCTTGATCTTACATATTTCACAGATAAAACTCAAAATATCTTTATTCAAGGTAGGTCTTAAGACACTTTTGAATCCGTCATTAACACTACCACTGGTTTGTAAGGCATCTACAGAGAAGAACAGGCAAGAAACTCTTTGCCACTCTTGATCTTACATATTTCACAGATAAAACTCAAAATATCTTTATTCAAGGTAGGTCTTAAGACACTTTTGAATCCGTCATTAACACTACCACTGGTTCGTAAGGCATCTACAGAGAAGAACAGGCAAGAAACTCTTTGCCACTCTTGATCTTACATATTTCACAGATAAAACTCAAAATATCTTTATTCAAGGTAGGTCTTAAGACACTTTTGAATCCGTCATTAACACTACCACTGGTTCGTAAGGCATCTACAGAGAAGAACAGGCAAGAAACTCTTTGCCACTCTTGATCTTACATATTTCACAGATAAAACTCAAAATATCTTTATTCAAGGTATGTCTTAAGACACTTTTCAATCGTCATTAACACTACCACCGGTTCGTAAGGCATCAACAGAGAAGAACAGGTAAGAAACACGATAGCTCTTTTAAAAGAAATATTTTATATAAAAATATGTTACATACATGAATATATAATTTTAAAGGATACTCAAGAATTGAAGCTTTCATTATCACCTGTGTTTGTCAATAATTTTCAACTAGAGTTTTTTTTTATGTAAGAGGAGGCAAACGAGCCGGCGGATCACTTCGAGAGATGTGCCAACCGCCCATGGACCACCTGCAACGCCAGGACACTTACATGTGAGTTGCAGGCCTTTGAGGAAGAGGAACGCTCTTGGAAGTTCCCCAAGTTGTAGCGACTCGTGAATACCTGGCGCTGGCAGTTGGTTACCACAGAGAGGTGGTGCGCAGCAGAAACAGCCTTAAAGCACAGTTGTGGAGCGCCAGACGTTAAGGTGGTACGGATGGAGTTTTCTATTCTCCCTTGACTGCAGGTATTGGTCCGAACAATTCATCAGAGCACTCCCCATGATAAGCGTGGTAGAGGATGCAGATGGTACCTACATCTAGCCAAAATAAAACAGACTGGGAAGATCCAAAAAGCTCTATGGTAAATGTAATGTATGGGAGTGTATTTCAAAAGCTCAAACCACAAAAGCTCAAAGCTAAAATTCAACGTACAGTCTGATTAAGGCTTTAACGCGAAATACCCACTAATTTTTCCCACTTGTGGTAATGGGAGTGTTATTATCCAATTATATGAAACACGTGCTTAATGTTCGAACCGGTCTCAAAGTCTAAATCACTCTTTTCATAGGACACTACGTCTTCAAGAAGCAGACAAGAGGTATGAGAGCTTATAAAAGCCTCTGTAGAATCCGGATATAACGACGTATCAATCGAACGGTGACACTGTGTCGTTAAAACCGGTACCGGTCAAAGGAAAAAAGTCGTAAACGCATCCTAAACCGTCTAATTTATAACAGTGCGGCATCAACCTTTATTTTTGGCGCGTAGAGGCGTTATGTATACTGCAGGTGGATTGGGTTTTTTTTTTTTTTTTTCAAAAACACACGCCGTCGTGTGTGGTCCACTTGCGCCAACGGATAACACACCTTAAAGACGACAACTTAACGATACAGTATTGTTGAAAGTATTAAAAGTCGTTTTGAGGATATTAACTTGGTTTAAAATTAATTAAATGTTAAGATAAGGATTTAAAAGGAAAATCATTGATACATACAAGATAAACCAAACAAAGCCACTACATTTCGACGCTATAGAGACTTTGTTGTGGTAACTAGCGACGTTACATGGAGTTGGAGACTATATATTTTGTTTATTTTTTTATTGAAGAGGGGACAAACGAGCCGGAGGAACACCGTAAGGGTGAAGTGGCACACCATGGACACGCGGCTGGTGAGTGCGTTGCCGACCTTTAAAGGAAAATTGGGGAAATGGAGGGGGGTAGGGGAAGAGGACGTGGGTGGGAAGAGGATGGGCACCGGAAAATCTCACTCAGCGAACTTCACGCTGGTCTTCTGTGAGAGAGTGGTATTACTCCAGCCTGCCCGTTCGGCTGACACTCTATGTAACAGCATGACAGTCCTAATCAAATAATGTAATTATATAAGCATTATTTAATTAAAATTGCACTAAAACTGTAGAAGTATTTAATTTTAATAGTTGTAAAAATGAGGCTTTACCGCTAATAAGCGATCTCTTCCAGGCAAACCACTAATAATATACTTATAATAATATGGATTGGTTGTCAAGAGTTGCTTGAAAGCTTTTGTTTTAAATCGAGATACTCCAAGAATATACCTAGAAAATATTAATTCGTTTATGTATAAGTTAGTTATAAATATAGACTTATAAGTTAATTATTAAAGTAACTTAACATATAAGTTAGTTATATGAATAGACTTATAAGTTAATTATTTAAGTATTTTAACTTACAAGTTAGTTATAAGTATAGACTTATAAGTTAATTATATAAGTAACTTAAGTTAGTTACCTATAACTAACTTATACATAAAATAATAGACATATAACTTATAGTATATACTAATAACTAGCTGAGATGAATGGCGTATAAATATCAAATATGGCCACTATTAGAACTTCGTAAATTAAAACCAACGTGTTTTTTGCCTTTCTCAACTTGCGAACAGGCAAGAGTTCGACTATTTACATTTAAGACGTTTCAATACTCAAAAGTAATCAAACAAAGCCGAGTTTCTTGCCTCTTCACTTGCGTAGAAGGTTCAAAATGAAAAAAAAAACCACAAGTAATCAACCAAGACAAGATTGTTGCCTCTTCTCGCCTTGTTCAGACGTATCGAAATGAAAAAATAAATAACAAAGCCGAGTTTCTTGCCTCTTCTCTTGCGTAGAAGGTTCAAAATGAAAAATAAAAACAAAAGCAATCAACCAAGACATGATTCTTGCCTCTTCTCTGGTGTAGACGTATCGAAATGAAAAAATAAATAATCAACCAAGCCTAGTTTCTCTCGCCTCTTCTCTCGCCTCTTCTCTGTGTCACTTGGGCGTAGTTAATTTAGAGACGTTTCAAAGTATCCACACTAAGCTTTTTTTTGGACATTGATAGTGAAGCTTTTGCACCGAGAAACCACCCGCGGTGTGACCAATCGTCGGGATATTTACGTGTATTTTGACAGATCGGTCGCTTTGTCGGCCGCGGGACAAATCCCATTGCCCCACAACGATTAGCTTTGTTCTCGATTTTGGGGACGGGAAAAAAAGGGCCATTTTGCACGGACGAAATCTTCAATTTGCGCTTCAATTGTGCAAGCTATTAGGAGCACTGTGAGCTGTTCGGCTTCTCGGGCTTCGTCTTCACACGGATGAAATCTTTAATTTGTGCTTAAATGATCTTAGCTATTAGAAGCACTGTGAGCTATCAAATAAGGCTCTTCTCGAACTTGGTCTTCACACAGACGAAATCTTGAATTTGCGCTTCAATTATGTAAGCTATTAGAAGCACTGTGAGCTGATAGGCTTCACGGGCTTCGTCTTCACGTACAAGTCTAGTTTGGAACCCTGGTAGCTTTATAAAAAGCTCACTTTGAGAGGTTTTATAAAAGTGGGCTTATCTCGGGCTTCCCATCATAGATGGGTCTAGTTATGAACTATGGTAGCTTTATAAGAAGCTTTATTTAATACCTCTTATCAAATTACACCCTTCTCGGGCTTTGCCTACTCAGACAGGTATAGTTTGGAACCCTGCGAGGCCTAAACTATATGAGAAAGCTCACCCTTGATACGTCATATCAAATCGGCCTTCTGACCTTCACGGACCGGTCTAGTTAGGAAGCCTCGCAGCCTTAGCTATAAGAAGCTTTATTTCAGACCTCGCGGTGCTGCATCTACAGACTTTGCCTTTCTAGACCGGACTAATTAGGAACCAAATTGGTTCACTTTGTTATCTCATGTCAAATAGGTCCAGTTTCAAACCCTCGCGTTTTATGATCTCCGTTTTGCTTTAAAAAAAAAGCTCCACGACCAGAGGCTTAATCGGTTTATTGGAATAGGCATTAAATTGTAAATTAATGCGTTAAATTTAGTTTTAAATAAATCGCACGGCAAATTGTCAATCGATTATTGATTTGTCCGACTGAATAGAAAACACTTTGGTCGTTGCGTTATTCAATTAAATATAAATATAATTTTTATTATTAATAAACAATGTGTAGGTAAACGATCTCTTACTCTACTCTATAGATCTTCCTTTGGTACAATTAATGACGATTTAATAATGACTTTACAAAAGACTTAGAGGAGAAAAGTCCTTTTAATGTGACAGCATCGCTAGAGTTTTACTCTTGAGTGTCAAGTGTTATTTGAATAAATCAAGCAATATTTATTTTAATAGAGCCGCTAAACGAGAGTCTTGCCTGTTCTTCTCTGTTGATAATTGCCTTCTTAAACGGTGGTAGTATTAATGACGATTTAAAAATGTCTTTACAAAAGACTTAGAGGAGAAAAAGTCCTTTTAATTCTTGTGTTGCCTAACTCTTATTTGAATAAGTAATGTAACATAATTGTGTATGAGATACAAGAGAAGCCATCTCTTACTCTGCTGGATAGATCTTCCTTTGGTAGTATTAATGACGATTTAAAAATGTCTTTACAAAAGACTTAGAGGAGAAAAGTCCTTTTAATTCTTGTGTTGCTTAACTCTTATTTGAATAAGTAATGTAACATAATTGTGTATGAGATAAAAGAGAAGCCATCTCTTACTCTGCTGGATAGATCTTTGGTAATGTTTTTTTCGAATTAAAAGTGTCTTTACGTATTAGGATCAAGATTTGTTTCTTGTCTTCTCTTACGTACACATTAAAGAGGATTAAATGGTACTGTGTGCCTTCATTATAACGATTTCTGACTTTATAACTTCGATCTGTCACAAATCACGAAGAAACACAGTTTAAAAAGCTTACAATTAACTTAAAAAATAAACATAGAATCACTATTACTTACTATTCACTTAAAAAGTTATTACTAAATATATAAATATGCCTGTTTCTTCTCAGTTACCTGAAATAACACGATTGTCTGGCGCAAATACAATTATGAGTTGTTTGCGTTGCATTCAGACAATACATGGATGGTGTAATTTATTGTTCAGACACACAAAACAAAAAACGGACAGACACACAGAAACCGACACGATCGTACAGTTCAAAAAGTTTGATATATATATATATATATATAAAAATATCGAAATAAATCGTAGATGGGTCGATTCAAAATGGCGACGGGGCCACACACGCGGCTCGCTGTTAATTACGTTGATAATTTCGCGCCAAAAAACATTAAAAAAAAAACCAATTTGAGCCGAGATAAACAAAATGCTTATTATTCTGTCAACAACTTAATTTATTGCAACATGGCGTTGACGCCCCAGACGCGGGAAAATATCACGACCAATCCGAACGCTGTTCGAGGCCGGCGGCGGGAGATGTATGTGCGTCCCTCTCTCGCCGGTGGCGTCTCTTTCGCGCGTGTGTGGAATTCGCCTTTTGGATTGTTACCAAATATTGTTCTTGTTCAAATGTTGTATATAGGAACTCTTTTGAGTATCTGTTCTTAATTGTTTATGGTAGTCCTGAAGGAATTTGAATTTCGAATGATTTTTATTGTTACCAAATATTACAGAATTATTATTTTTGTTCAAATGTTGTATATAGGAACTCTTTTTAGTATCTGTTCTTAATTGTTTATGGTTACTGAACTGTACTGTTAAATATAGGCACTCTTTGGCCATAAAGTATTAAATGGATGGATTTTTTTTATTGAATTTGAATTTTGAATGATTTTAATTGTCACCAAATAATCTATACTAATAATAAGACAGTAAAAATCGAAAAACTGTACATTAAATATTTTTCCAAAAAACTGAAAGGAGGCAATTAAAGAAGAGTCATAGAAACCAAAAAACCAATTTTTGGAATTCTTGTCTGTCTGTCTGTCTGTCTGTCTGTCTGTCTGTCTGGTACTTTATAACTTGAAAACTACTGAACGGATTTGAACGCGGTTTTCACAGTTGGATTATATATAATTAGGAGCGTTGTCAAAAGTTTATTTTGTCAAAATCGGTTAAGAGAAAAAGAAGTTATGGTCAATTGAAAATTTACTTCAACCACTGCTTCAAATTTTTTAAACACTTATATTGATTGATTAGTTATATATTGTTAAATATGTTCTAATATAAGTTAATCTTAATATTAAAACTTATGAGAGGTAACAAAAATAACAAATAACGCAGTGCGCGCGGGCGCGGTTGAAGTGTTGAACAATGTGCTCGATAGATGGCGTTGATAAAATTCGTAGATTTATTTTATTTTTTTATTTCTTAAACCTATACAGCTTATCAAAAACAGTTTACACAATAAAAATAGATTAAAAATAAAGCCAAAATGAGGTTAAAATATAAAATCGGAAATATAATCTAAGATCAGGAAAAAGAATAACAAAAAAAAACACGAACAGAAAAAAAAAATATATATATATACACATGAACAAGTGGAACTATGTGAAGTACGAGCATTTTAGTGTGTGCAATGGTGTTGCTGTGTGAGTGAGTGTGCGAGGGTGAGTCTTACTTTTTTTTTAAAGAACTTCTACTTAGGCCAAATATATCCATCGCGGTGTTAAGATGCTCCATTGTGTAATGACTACCATGCACTTCAAACTTTCATTAACGTTTTACCCTATGATTATTTTGAGTGAACACTACCTATACCAACAAGTAAAAGGAAACGAGTGAAAAGACGTTTATCGTTTGTCCGCTCCCATTTTTCCATCTACATCCTTAACGTTAATGAGGTTTACCTTTTATTATTTGGCCAAGCTAATAAGTAATAACCTCACAAGTACGTATTTCGTACTCAAAACTTCCTAAGAATTTTCTTTCAACTCTTAACCGCTGAGGAGTTTTACCTTCCATCATCAGCTCATCCACATAAGAAGATGACTATCAGAATATAAAATTGTCAGAATAGTAATTGCCTGTACGTTAATTTGAAAGTTGCCCTCGATTTCCCTGAATCATCCGATCCTGTAAAGCTACATCATCCCTGAGTAACACAGGCTATATATAATTCTAATTGTAACAAGATTTTAGCCCGTGAAAGAAAGCCCTGTCGAGATCATTAAAAAACGCTATATACTTAACCAAATTACACGTGGGCGAAGCCGCGGGCGGAAAGCTAGTAAAGAATACTCTTATGCTTTAACTATGTTATATACGAACTCCTTAACATCTTTCACTTCTTGAATTGGTTATGGTATTCCTAAAGGAATTTGAATTTGGAACGATTGTAATTGTCACCAAATATCAAAGAGAATGCATTAACTATTAAATATACGATCTCCTTGGCATCATCTGTTTTTAATTTTTTGTGGTATTTAAATAATTTTCAGAGAAACTAAGGCTAAGATTTTCTGCATTTTCCAAGGACTCCAATGACTGTGTTATTAATTTTATGTTTTCTCCGGGAAAACGACCACGATTGATGTGCGATTTGAGTACGTAATATACGTAAAAAAGTTTTCGTATTAATGTTGGTATTTATCTATATTTATATTATTTTTAGTATATATGAAAAAAAAGATCTTATTTTTCGTATTGTTTTTAATGTAATTTTCACACAGTTTCTTTATTAATGTTGGTATTTATCTATATTTATATTATTTTTAGTATATATAAAAAAAGATCTTATTTTTCGTATTGTTTTTAATGTAATTTTCACACAGTTTCTGTATTAATGTTGGTATTTATCCTCATTTTCTCTTGCATTTTAGTAATTTATCGCGAAGAAGTCCTCATTTTCGTATTATTTCAGTTGTTTATCGAAAAAGGTACTACAATCATTCTATGATTGTAGAACTTTACAGAAAAAGTTCGAATAAAGCTCGCATTTACGTATCGTAATTGATATAATTATGTGGTCTGATCTGAAACTATACGATTAGATCCTTCTTTATATGAAATAAAAAGAAAAATTACAGAAGCCGAGTTTCTTGCCTGCTTCTTCTCTTAATCTCATACGAACAGGCGCAGTTAAAAACGACACCTTAGTGAATAAAGATATTTTGACTTTGTGGTACGTTTGTGAGACTCTTGGACCTTGGGGTCAAGTAAAGAGCTGGTGCCTCCCATTTTCTTCTTCGTCTTCTTAGTCTTTTTAACATACTATTACGTGAATTAAAACGACCACATTTAAAAAAAATATATTTTGTCAAATAATGACCCAGTGGCGTCATCTATGCTGGACTTTATCAACTTTATTAACTCAGAAAATCTATATTTTTAATATGTAAACTGTTTATAACGACACTGTGGGGAGTGTGCGTTTTGTGGTAATAGAGAGTGGTCGTTAAATGGGAAGAAAAAGAGATCAGAATGGAATATAAACTAATAAATACCACGATTTCGACTCTTTAGAGAGTCTGTCGTTCAATCGAGCGACGTTACATGGACTTTTCATTAACAAATGTAAAAACAGTATAAACTCTATATAACGTCACCGAAGTGAGTGTGCATTTTGTGGCGTTATATAGAATGTTCGTAAAATGCGGAGAAGAAAGATCAGAATGGAATACAAGCTAAACCAACAAAAACCAATTAATTTCGGCGCTGTAGAGAGAGAGTCTTTCGTGAAATCGAGCGTCGTTATATAAAGTTTATTCTGACAAAAGTAAATACAGTGTACACTCTATGTAACGATGTTTATAGCGTTATAGAGAAAGCCCGTTGAATCGAATACAAGCTAAACCAACAATTAATTTTGACGCTTCAGAGAGCCTTTCGTTAAATCGAGCGTCGTTATTTAGAGTTTATACTGACAAATGTAAATACAGTGTCAACCCTATGTAACGACGTTTATGGCGTTATATAGAATGATCGTTGTACGGAATACAAGCTAAACCAACAATTAATTGCGACGCTTTAGAGAGTCTTACGTTAAATCGAGCGACGTCACATATATTTTACAATGACAAATGTAAAAACAGTACAAATATAACGACACCGAAGGGAGTGTGCATTTTGTGCCGTTACATAGAATGATCGTTGTACGGAATACAAGCTAAACCAACAATTAATTGCGACGCTTTAGAGAGTCTTACGTTAAATCGAGCGACGTCACATATATTTTACAATGACAAATGTAAAAACAGTACAAATATAACGACACCGAAGGGAGTGTGCATTTTGTGCCGTTACATAGAATGATCGTTGTACGGAATACAAGCTAAACCAACAATTAATTGCGACGCTTTAGAGAGTCTTACGTTAAATCGAGCGACGTCACATATATTTTACAATGACAAATGTAAAAACAGTACAAATATAACGACACCGAAGGGAGTGTGCATTTTGTGCCGTTACATAGAATGATCGTTGTACGGAATACAAGCTAAACCAACAATTAATTGCGACGCTTTAGAGAGTCTTACGTTAAATCGAGCGACGTCACATATATTTTACAATGACAAATGTAAAAACAGTACAAATATAACGACACCGAAGGGAGTGTGCATTTTGTGCCGTTACATAGAATGATCGTTGTATGGAATACAAGCTAAACCAACAAAAAACAATTGATTTCGACGCTTTAGAGAGTCATCCGTTAAATCGAGCGGCGTCACATAGAGTTAGAGAGAGAGAGAAAAAAAATCACATCACATATGAAATATTAATACATCTTTATTGCGTTCGAGCTTACACAGAGATGTGTATGTGTGTGCACACCTGTAAAAAGCTCAAAAGGCACCCTAATCGTGTATTTGAAAAAAAAAAAACACCCATAACATAATTTGGACCGTAAAGGTGCGCCGGCGCATTTACCAACACGAATGAGGCCGGCCATTTTGTGGCCATTTTTTTTTAACACCAAACGCCGACTTTAAGCACCCCATACACGACTCGTCTCAAACAAATCAGGGTACCATGCTGTTAGAAGATCACGAGGGATACCACTCTCTCACAGAAGACCGGCGTGATACTAGTTGGAGTTCAGTTCGGTGAGATCTTCCCGGTGCACATACCCATTTCCAAATTTTCCTTTAAAGGCCGGCAACGCACTCACGTGAGTGTCTATGGGTCTTCACCTTAACGGTGGGCCTCCTGCTCGTTTGCCCGTTACTATAAAAAAAAAGACTCGTTATATATATTTAATATGATCTCAGGATATAGACAGGCAACGCACTAAGATATTTTGAGTTTTGTCTGTGAAATATCTAAGATTAAGAGTGGCAAAGAGTCTCTTGCCTGTTCTTCTCGGTATATACCTTCCGAACCGGGTGTCAGTGTGAATGACGATTCAAAATTGTCTTGAGACCCACTTGAATAAAGATATTTTGAGTTTTGTCTGTGAAATATCTAAGATTAAGAGTGGCAAAGAGTTTCTTGCCTGTTCTTCTCGGTATATACCTTCCGAACCGGGTGTCAGTGTGAATGACGATTCAAAATTGTCTTGAGACCCACTTGAATAAAGATATTTTGAGTTTTGTCTGTGAAATATCTAATATTAAGAGTGGCAAAGAGTTTCTTGCCTGTTCTTCTCGGTATATACCTTCCGAACCGGGTGTCAGTGTGAATGACGATTCAAAATTGTCTTAAGACCCACTTGAATAAAGATATTTTGAGTTTTATCTATGAAATATCTAAGATTAAGAGTGGCAAAGAGTTTCTTGCCTGTTCTTCTCGGTTAACGCCTTCCGAAGCGGTGGTAGTGTGAATGACGATTCAAAATTGTCTTGAGACCCACTTGAATAAAGATATTTTGAGTTTTGTCTGTGAAATATCTAAGATTAAGAGTGGCAAAGAGTTTCTTGCCTGTTCTTCTCGGTTAACGCCTTTCGAAGCGGTGGTAGTGTGAATGACGATTCAAAATTGTCTTAAGCCCCACTTGAATAAAGATATTTTGAGTTTTGTCTGTGAAATATCTAAGATTAAGAGTGGCAAAGAGTTTCTTGCCTGTTCTTCTCGGTTAACGCCTTTCGAAGCGGTGGTAGTGTGAATGACGATTCAAAATTGTCTTAAGACCCACTTGAATAAAGATATTTTGAGTTTTGTCTGTGAAATATCTAAGATTAAGAGTGGCAAAGAGTTTCTTGCCTGTTCTTCTCGGTATATGCCTTCCGAAGCGGGGGTAGTGTGAATGACGATTCAAAATTGTCTTAAAACCCACTTGAATAAAGATATTTTGAGTTTTGTCTGTGAAATATCTAAGATTAAGAGCGGCAAAGAGTCTCTTGCCTGTTCTTCTCGGTATATACCTTCCGAAGCGGTGGTAGTGTGAATGACGATTCAAAATTGTCTTAAGCCCCACTTGAATAAAGATATTTTGAGTTTTGTCTGTGAAATATCTAAGATTAAGAGTGGCAAAGAGTTTCTTGCCTGTTCTTCTCGGTATATACCTTCCGAACCGGGTGTCAGTGTGAATGACGATTCAAAATTGTCTTAAGACCCACTTGAATAAAGATATTTTGAGGTTTGTCTGTGATATATCTAAGATTAAGAGTGGCAAAGAGTTTCTTGCCTGTTCTTCTCGGTATATACCTTCCGAACCGGGTGGCAGTGTGAATGACGATTCAAAATTGTCTTGAGACCCACTTGAATAAAGATATTTTGAGTTTTGTCTGTGAAATATCTAAGATTAAGAGTGGCAAAGAGTTTCTTGCCTGTTCTTCTCGGTATATACCTTCCGAACCGGGTGTCAGTGTGAATGACGATTCAAAATTGTCTTAAGACCCACTTGAATAAAGATATTTTGAGTTTTATCTATGAAATATCTAAGATTAAGAGTGGCAAAGAGTTTCTTGCCTGTTCTTCTCGGTTAACGCCTTCCGAAGCGGTGGTAGTGTGAATGACGATTCAAAATTGTCTTGAGACCCACTTGAATAAAGATATTTTGAGTTTTGTCTGTGAAATATCTAAGATTAAGAGTGGCAAAGAGTTTCTTGCCTGTTCTTCTCGGTTAACGCCTTTCGAAGCGGTGGTAGTGTGAATGACGATTCAAAAATGTCTTAAGACCTACGATATTTTGAGTTTGAATGAGCTTTATATACAATTTATCCTCTTGAAGATGTTCCCAGAAAGGTTATCCACACACTGGTTATGCCTCTTGTGAAGTTTCTTGCCTGCCTCTGACGATGTTTATTTAAAACAACAAAATATATATAAATAGTGTATACGCACCCTTATCGTATCTTTAATATGAAAAGGTAATTTATTTTGGGTCAATTGATACATAATCTACCTCAGAAGGAGGCTTTTCTCAAAAGCTTTAAGTTGAGGCGTAAAGCCTTATCAAAAGCTTTATCGTATAGTTTTTAAATAATTGAAAGGAAATAAAAAGATAAGCTTCCAGCCTATGGGCGAGCCGACATTATTCCTTAAGGTAACATTAGAAAGAAGAAATATTTTGAACGCGTTCTTGTCAGTTCTTGCCTTCCGAAGAATGGTATTGTTAATGACGATTCAATAGTGTCTCTATACGTGCTCGAATAAAGATATTTTGAGTTATGATGTCATGAGATGCTGAGGTGCTTATAGTAAAAGCTCCAGCTCTTGGGTCACCAGATGCCTGCTAAGTCTTTAATACAAGCACTTGTAGCCCAAAGTCCAAGAGTCTACTCCAATGGGAACATATGTGGAGAAAAGCACCAGCTCTTGGGTGACCAGATGCCTGCTTAATTCTTTAACACAAGCACTCGTACCCCAAGGTCCAAGAGTCTACTCCAATGGGAACATATAAATTTAACAGTTAAAATCTATATAAATATAATTTTATTTTAATTACGAACCCCGCAATTACACCGAAGTTATTTTTGTGAAAATGTCTCTTTTTTTAATTAGTTATTTTTGTGAAAATGTCTCTTTTTTTAATTAGTTATTTTTGTGAAAATGTCTCTTTTTTTAATTAGTTATTTTTGTGAAAATGTCTCTTTTTTTAATTAGTTATTTTTGTGAAAATGTCTCTTTTTCTAATTAGTTATTTTTGGGAATATGTCTCTTTTTTTAATTAGTTATATTCGGGAAAATGTCTCTTTTTTAATTAGTTATTTTTGGGAAGTGGCCATTTTAAATTGTATACGAAAGTTGATAAAAGCTTTTGAATCGTTGTGCTTTAAGGCCTGAATATAGCGAGGAAGTTCAGGTGGTGTTGCAACATCAAAGTAAATATTGCGTGGAGGCGTGCCATTGTGTGGACATCTGGCCGATCCCATGTAGGGTGTGCATGGGTTTTGATTTCGATGGATTTTCATTAAAAAAAAAAATTTTCTTTCACTTGTTACAACTTTAGTCACTAGCTTAACCTAAGGTTTAAGTTTTATGACAGGTCATAAAAAGTATTTCTGTTTAAGATAACGAACTAAGCTCGAAAGCTCGTTCGGAGAGTGCGGGCCGAAAAAAAGTGCCATAGAAAAATCAAAGGCGTCTTAAAAGGATCAAAGTCTTTCCTCCAGTTTTGGGTACAGGTACTTGTATTAAAGAATTAAGGAGGCACCTGGTGACCCAAGAGCTGGTGCTTTTCTTCACATATATTCCCATTGGAGTAGACTCTTGGACCCTGGGGTACAAGTGCTTGTATAAAAGAATTGAGGAGGCACCTGGTGACCCAAGAGCTGGTGCTTTTCTTCACATATATTCCCATTGGAGTAGACTCTTGGACCCTGGGGTACAAGTGCTTGTATAAAAGAATTGAGGAGGCACCTGGTAACCCAAGAGCTGGTGCTTTTCTCCACATATGTCCCCATTGGAGTAGACTTTTGCACCTTGGGGTAGAAGTGCACAGGTATTAAGCAATTAAGTAGTCCTTAGTACTGGCCAGAGTGCTGGTGCTTTTCTCCTATAAGCATCACGATGCAGTAATGCCAGCATTATTCATCTATTTATTCACACTTTATTGCACTTAAAAAGTAGAAGTAACTTGCATACACTACATAGGCTTTGCCGCTTATAAGCGATCTCTTCCAGGCAACACACACAAAAAAAGGAAGACTTTTGAATCGTCATTAACCGGTTCGAAATGCAGTTATCTACCGTGAGGAGACTCGCGTGTGTTTTTCAAATATTTAAATTACTCACGTGCCCAAAAGCTTTTGCTACTCAAGAATTAAACTCTCCAGAAAGCTTTGTACGAATATTTACCTCAAAATCATGGTCACCCCACTCACCCCAAATCGTTGCGATCATATTTTATAATACCGCGAACATTTTTCATAACATTAGTTTGGTTAATAGGAATCTTGGGGCTGTTTCAATAATAGACACGCGGATGGGGACTTTTTGTGTTATGTATAACTCCCGAGCTTTTATGGCAAGAAATAAGCAAATTTTTCCAAGTGAAAGAAAGACTGCAGGCTGGTCAAAGTCAAAATGAAAATATCTGTATTCGTTAAGGTACATAGGACCATTTTGAATCGTCTTAAATCTAACTACGCTTGTTCGTACGCGATCAAGCTGAGAAGAAGCAGGCAAGAAACCCGGCTTGGTAGATTGGTAATGGATCCCAGTACACTCTTCGAAGCAAGGCTAAGCTGGTCAAAGTCAAAGTCAAAATATCTTTATTCATTAAGGTGGGGACCATTTTGAATCGTCTAAGTAATGCTACGCCTGTTCACAGCGACCGAGCTGAGAAGAAGCAGGCAAGAAACACGGCTTGGTAGTTTTTTTTTTGAATATGTACAAAGTACATGGAACATGGAATACTGTAACTGGAGTGACGAAGAACAAATGATTTCACTCAATCAGGACTCTGTTGGGGCTGGCCTGCCTCCGCAGACATGCCAGATGCGCTGCAGAAGCGGGGCAGCCCCACCAGCAGTCTGAGAGCGTTGTTGTACTGATTTTAAGAAGTTCTTTATGTAACTGAGATGAAACTAATATAACATAAAATAAAACAAAACACAAATCTAAAACTAATTTAAAAAGTTCAGTCCCTGTGGCAGAGTAGCCACAATGCTGGCGGCATTTCCTCGCTGCATCGCGATGCTCATACCCTGAGCGAGGAAAGCACCACCTCTTGGATCACCGGTGCTGACTTAGGGCTACTTAATTCCTTAATAAGCACCCGTGCACTTGCACTTGCACCCCATGCTCCGAAAGTCTCTTCTCCAAAAGGAACAGAAAACATAGTTTGAGGAAAGACTTTGTACTTTGACCATTTCTTTTTCTCCGCCTGCTCTGCAGCCGTACCAGCTTTGAAGCTTGTGATAGGATGGTGCTTAAATGTCCACACAAGTGGCATCCCATACCAAAGCTCTTCCCATACTCCAAGGTGTTTTTAAAATTCATTTTATTTATTAATTTCCACCTCTACATATTGATAATGATAATATAAAGGCTTATCGCTTAATAAGCGATCTCAAAAATAATGTGTTTAAAATTAAATTATGTAAAAGCTTAACTTAATTTAAATATATAATTAGGTACGATAAATGATTTTCGAGCTTACGTGCGTTGAGAGCTTTAAACATGTATGTAAGTTTAGTTTTTGAGTGGGAGTGCCTTTACTTACTTAGAGTTTCAGCCAAATCGGCAGGCAGGGCCGGAGAGATACCACTCTGGCACAGAAGACCAGCGTGAATTGATACAATTGGAGTTTCTTAATTTTGTACACGCGTTTCGTTCGATGAGTGAGATCTTCCAGGTGCCCATTCTCTCCCCCGTCCTCTTCCCCCCTACCCCCCCATTTCCTAATTATCCTTTAGAGGCCGGCAACCCACTCACCAGCCGCGTGTGGGCTGCGACTCCACCTTTTTTGGTGGGCCTCCTGCTCGTTTGCCCGCTACTATAATAAAAGTAGATAGTTTTCATTTGCTAATCCTAACTAATTAGGATTATGAAAACTATAAGAAAATGCTAAAAGAAAATGCGAATCAAATCAAGAATTTCTCAATGTAACGGACAATTGCAACGCCCGGTTTACAAGTGAGTTGCCGGCCTTTAAGTTAGTGGTAAGTATGTATGTATGTTAAACCTTTAATTTAAAGCTTTAATTCCCCAATATCAATCCCTTCAACCCTTTTTAAAGTAGCCTATGTCCTTCCCAATAGTTTAGTCTATCACCATACCAAATTTCATCGAAATCCGTCCAGTAGCTTATGCGTGAGAGGGTAACATACTTACTTACGCATTTATTATATTGTACAACCTCCCCAAGCCCCAACCCCATTTGTTCGCGATAAAAAGCCTATCATATGCCTTGTATGTCTTCCCCTAAAGCTCAGTCTATCACCATACCAAATTTCATCGAAATCAGTTTAGTAGTTTATATACTATATATATATATTTATAACATTAGTATGAAAATATGGATAACGCTTTGTTTTTTTCTTAGTCTTCCAACTACATACGTTACCAAGATCACAAGCCCCACATCGGGGCAGAGATGACATTCATCCACTCCTCTCTGTAGCCCCTCTGCCCCATAGTCCCAAATATTCTATTTTATATCTTAAAGCTATACAGCAATTAAAAAAAAGTTTACGTATAATATATATATATATATTTATAGTGTGTGTGTATGTATGGTGTTGCTGTGTGAGTGAGTGTGCGAGGTTGAATCTTAGTTTTTTTTTTTAATTTGTCCCTAGACCAAATATGTCCAGGGACAGATGTGACTCATTGCAAGTTCTGGCTGCGCGTCACAAGACCGAGTTTTGTCTTGGCTTTTAAAATCAAAAAAAATCCTTCAAAAATAAGGAAATAAAATACACATACGTGAAGTCGGTACTAACAAGAAATAGATCGATAAATTGGCGTGCGCACGAGTTTTGTTAAGGCGAAGCTCTCATGTAACGTAACATTCACAATATATAACGAAACGTACACGTAACAACTCTGTTTACACATTAAGTACGTAAAGACACTTTTCAAACGTTACCAAAGGAACTACTTAAAGATTAAACTGAGCTATTGCTCACACATTAAAAGGATCTTTGTCCTCCAAGTCTTTTGTAAATTCATGTACAAAGGAAGGAAGTTATCAACAGAGAAGAGCTGGCAAGACTCTCGTTTAGCGACTCTTTTATGAATAAATATTGCATGACTTATTCAAATAACACTTCACACTCAAGAGTTAAACACTACCGACGCACATAAAAAGGATTTTTCTCCTCTAAGTCTTTTGTAAAGGACACTTTTCAATCATCATTGATACTACCAACGGATGATCTATCGAGCAGAGTAAGAGATGGCCGCTCTTTTTGAATAACTCAAGTTACGGCTTATTCAAATAACAAAAGCTCTGAAAGGCAGAAAAGGCAAACTCAAACAATCCTTATTCAAGTAGGTCTTTATAAAGGCACTTTTGAATCTTAATTAACACTACCACCGGCTCCGGTCAGTTATGTACCGAGAAGAACCGGCAAGAAACTCGAGCTACTCAAGAATTAAACTGTCCCAATGCTATTACTGACACAAGGATCTTTGTCCCCTAAATATTCTTTAACAGTATGCCTTTTACACTGGTATATCCTCCAAAGCCTTAATTACAAAGCTCACAGCTGCATTGCTTTGAAAAAACTTAATTTGGAAAATACTTTTATTGTAAAGCTGTGAGCTTTGTGAGACATATTTGAAAGCTCACGTGTTTATATATATGACAAGTAATCGCGTATGGGAAAAAGACGTGTCTAGTCTGGATTATTGCTTTTATTATGGCTTCTCTGTAGTTTTGTCTGTATATATATATATATATATATATATATATATATATATATATATATATATATAATATTTTAATATTATGCTGGAGTCTTTTATATATGGATGTGTTTCTTGTTTATTTGTACCTTGGGTTACGAGTGCTTATATTAAAGAATTATGCAGGCATCTGGTGAACCAAAAGCTGGTGCTTTTCGTATAAGCATCGCGATACACCAATGCCAGCATTATGGGTACTTTACGAAAACCAAGACTCTTCGTCTGCTTCTTGGTCCACGTGTTTAAAATACAAAGATATTTTGGAGAATCGGTTTATAAATATTGGAGTTCCGGTGAAATATTAACACAAAATTTCCCCCCCAATTTCCACCCCCTCGACCCCTTATGTCGCGTTAAAAACTAGCCCATGTACTTCCCTAAAGCTTAGTCTATCACCATATCAAATTTCATCGAAGTCGCTTCAACAGTTTAAGCGTGAAAGCGTAACAAACTTTCGCCTTATTATTAGATATACCAAAAAATGGTAATCCAACGTGTGCGGTTATTTATCAGGTAAACAAATGCAAAGAACACACAAAAAAAAGGGGCCCAAATTGTTTACAACAAACACAATTATCCACGCCGCAGTCAATTGTCAAAACTCGTACGTCACCTGTCACGCGTTGCTAATTAGTGAATACAAACTCCTTTGTGCGAAACCTCATTGTTAGCGGACGAAGTGTCTCTACTGTTTTACGCGCGTTTAGAATTTATGGTTACCCCATTGTTACGTATGTGACGCCTCAAAATTATTTGGAATAGATAAAAGCGAACGTTATCAAATGAAAAATAACTCGTCGTCAAATAATTTGACACTGCATTTATGCCAGTTCCCAAAACGAGGGCGTAGAGCTGACGAGAAGAACTGGCAAGAAACACTACGCCTTTAAGTCGTCAGGCATGTTTCACAGTACGGTTGTGAAGATCAGCAGCCATTACACCATGCACCAGCGTATCTCAGTATCTATATTAAATAAAAAATAACTTTTACAATGGACTCGTAATAAAAAGCGCATCTGATCAATTTTTGTATAGACAGAGGCAAACGAGCGGTCACTTTGAATAAACTGGTATAAGGAGTGCCGGATAGTTTCTTGCCAGTTCTTCTCGCCTTTGATTTGGGAACTGGCAATAAATGAAGAGATGATTTTATTTTTACCATAGTTACCTATATGAATAAGGTTGCACCTGCACAGGTTTACGAGTGAGTCGTCGGCCTTTAAGGGCCCCAAGTCGTACCAACGCTGGCAGTTGGTTCCACAAAGGGACGGAGCACAGTTTTGGTGTGACAGACGTCAAGGTACCACCTGAATGGATGGTATCCCTTGATGTCCGGTGATGGAATCCAGAACGGAAGTATAGATAGATCATGCTCGGACTTCTGTTCTGTATTGGGATGTTCATCTTCAAAGATGCAAGGAGAAACCACAGATCTACACAGTGATATTTTATGAAAAATTAATTAAATTAATTAATGAAAAGTTTATATTAAAAGCTTCGCCTTAACGAGACCGAGACCACACACGACGCGATGAAAATATACATACGTTCATAATTAGTTTATTCTGATGATTATTTTGATTTCTGGTAAGGGACTATAGAGATGGGTGACAAAGTGAAGGATGGAGTGGAGAGATTTTTGTTTATGGTCTTAGGTTAGGTTATTATATAGTCTGTTCTTCTAAGCTATCTCTCCAACAATATTCGGCCGAATCGGTTCATCCGTTCTTGAGTTATAAGAACACGGCAATGAAAAAAAGTTAATAAGCTAAATAAAGACAAAAAAAGAGAATAATATTGATTCTCGAGTAATAAATGTGAAAGTATAAACGAGTAATAAACAGCTTCAATTAGGTGTTATTAAGCTAACTTACAGCTTTAAAAAGACAATATTCACATTGAAATAACAAAATAGGTTTTATACATTCAACCTCCTTTCGGGGACAAACACAATGGCGCGCGGATTGACACCCGACAGATATTTAGGCGGGAACCAGTGACAGCTACAACTCGTTAGGCGCCATCTTTTTTTTTTACATGTACACGACTATTGTTAACATGTCAATAATTAATATTAGGATACGCGTTTGACTCGATTAGTGGCTCTGTGTGTGTAATATCTACTTCGACCTAACGTAACACACTATAACGTAACGTGACTTGCTATACGTAACGTAACTAGCTATAACGTACCACACCATAGCGTAACGTACTATAACATAACGTATCTTACTATAACGTAACGTGACTTGCTCTACGTAACGCTATAGCTTAACGTACTATAACATAACCTACCTAAACGTAACGTAACTAGCAATAACGTAACGTATCGTACTATAACGTAACGTAACGTACTATTACGTAAAGGTGTATTCGCTACGCCCACCGATCGGTTATTTTTTTTATTGTTTTATATATAAGATTTTACTGGTGTTTCTTTACAACCGTACTGTAAAATGCGATTTAATGGCGTAGATTTTCTTGCCAGTTCATCTCACAGGTACCATGTGATGATATTTGCTTATATATTGTGAATTAATAGTTACTTATTTATAATAACTTCAAGACAATGTAAATCGAATGCACTCAACACGAACGAATGTAATTTCATATAACTACAAAATTGTACTTATTTTAATCTCATTGCGTTAGTTATTACATAGACTTTTCATTGCGATCCCAAACGAAGTATGATTGTACAATCATACACACACATGACGTCATTGCGTACGTCGCGTCACACCGTGTCGTTAGACACGCACACGTCAAATCAATCAGTGACATAAAATTCATACAGACTTTAATATAATTGCAAACATAAAAACAACTTAATTTTTGGCCATTTTAAAATATCGTCCAACATGGCGGCCGATAATAACGTCAAATTCAATTCTATTGAGACACACGTCCGAATAACAAATCGCTGCCTTTAACTAAAACAACAATCGCCGTCTCACTCCAACAACGGTTGTGTTACACGGGCGCGAGCGTGACGAAACAACAATCACGCCCCCCCGGAACGCGCGATTCTTGAGGCGTGTCCCCCAGCCATGATTAACGCCAGTCGACCGCGCACCGCCGTCGCGAGCGCACGCTACAATGCCGCTCACACCGAACGAGCCACGCGTCTCACAATACACGTGCACGACAATCGGTTATAGACAATCATTTTACGAGGACGTGAAACCGTTGACATTCTCCATAAACAATATATTAAGACCGGAGTTCGGTTTGGACGCGATAAGGAAGAGGAGGGAACCAAAGATTGTAGAGCCGAGGAGGCCAGATTCGGCCAACTCTGTTCTGTCTTCGTCGAGTGGGTCAACCAGCACAGACACGAGCCAGTCGGGTAATCTGTGGCCGGCATGGGTCTACTGCACGAGATATAGTGATCGGCCTAGTTCAGGTGAGTTAGTTTTATTTAGTCAAAGAAAAACTTACGACTAGTTATTGAAACTCTTATATAAGAGATGTTCTGTTAGACAGCCATATCTAATCGTAATGTTTAGTCAAGTTTTACTTTTAGTTAGTCAAAGGAACACTTATAGACAAGCGATGATCCATTTGTCCTACTGAAACATAGATATTTATTTATAGTTAGTGAATAGTGAAATTTTAGTTAGTGAAATAAACTCATATACACACAGAAGCGATGTTTTAGTTTTAATTAGTCAAAAGAAAGCTTATAAAAGTCTTTCTAAGATTTATACACAAGCGATGTTCCATATATGTATACCATAGATAATAGTGATGCTTAGTGAGGTTTTATTTATAGTTAGTCTAAGAAATCTCATAGAAACCAATAGGCAAGCGAACCATAATATAATAGGTAACCATAAATAAAAACACTTAACACACAAGCGATGTTCCTAATTTGTCTCACTGAGATAATAACTAAACGCTAAACTTTTTCGACATAACCTGCCCTAACAAAGCGATGTTCCACATTTGTCCTATAAAACGTTCTAGAATCGGCAATCTTTGACCCAAATGTAATAATGTTAAGGACTCAATAGGAAACCTTTTAAGATCTTTAAAACTTTTGGGATCGTTTTAAAACAGCTGATTTGGGTTTTGGGGTTTTAAATGTGATATTCATTGGTTTAACTGTCCGTTTTTTTTTTGGTTATTTTTTTTATATAATCGGCCCATTGTTTAGTAATTCTAATGTTTAATATGTATTTGTGGAAAACAATATGTGTGCTTAAAGTTAACTTTAACTAAAATAAATTTAAAAAGTTTTAAGTGCTTTACGATCGCGATGCTTAACCACCAGCTCTTGGGTCACCAATATGCCTACCAGCCTAACTTAATTTCTTAATAACCGCGGCTACTAACTTGTACCCGAAGGTTCAAGAGTCTACTCCAATGGTAACATGTGGAGAAAAGCACCAGCTCTTGGGTCACCAAGATGCCTGTTTAATTCTTTAATACAAGCACTCGTACCCCAAGGTCCCCAAAGGACGTTCATCTTTTTTTCGCGAATGCTCTACAGCCGGCGCCACCTTTGGTCTTCTTGTCATAGGAAGGTGTGGTGCCTCCACACAAGTGGTATCCCAAACCCGTCCCATACACCATAGGATAATTGGATTCTGAAGCTTTCTGAAGATTCTTATGTATGACAGTTCTGAATTCCATTCAAATGTTGTGATTGTGAAGGTGTGTATGTATGCTACGCTTTACTGCTGTACCGATTTTGATGAGTTTTGGTGTGTTGATAGTTTGTCTTGTTTTTAACGCGCGGATTTTTTTTACATAAACTAATGTTTATGTAAAAAAAATCGGTTCTGGTGTAATCACCAGAACCGATTTTCCGCATTCATTAAAGAAATGATATTAATAGAAATTTTCATATATTTTCCATTTTCATTGATATAATCTAGTGGTTTTTTTTTTGGTTGAAATAAAATAAATAAGAGGCGTTCAAATGAAAATCGATTAAACAGTCAAATGTCAAAATTAAAATTGCAAATTTGACAGATGATGTCTCGCGACGTATGGGGTGCTCATTATTTATAGCGGTCGATGTGCTTATGAGTTGTTACTTGGTAGTGGTTATGGGGTGGTTTAAGATTTGTTTTAACTGTGTTACGAATGGAGCGTTGAAAGTTGAGGGGTGGCTGAAATATAGTGGTTTAAGATTTGTTTCAATAGTTTATGGGTAGTTTGAGTGGTTGCGGGAATGAAATATAGTGGTCTTTGAATTGTTTTAATAGTTTTTGCTCAGTTTGAGTGGTTTCGGGAATGAACTGTAGTGGTTTTTGAATTGTTTTATTGGTTTATGCGCAGTTTGAGTGGTTTCGGGAATGAAATATAGTGGTTTCTTAATTGTTTAACAGTTTAAAAGTAGATTGGGTTTACGTTGTTTTAGTAATTAAATTTAGGGGTTTTCTTAATTGTTTTAACGGTTTGAGAGTAGTTTAGTTGTTTTGGGAATAAAAAATGTAGTATCTGAGTTGTTTTAACGGTTTAACTGTTGACTGTAAAGTGGTTCTGTTGTATATAGTAGTGTGAGTGGTTTTTCAGTTTTAATAGTATGAGTGTTGAGACTACTCCAGTGGTACTTTAATTGGTTTATAATATTTTAAACCTTATTTTTTAAAAAACTATCGTATTTCTAAAAGCGATGTGTTTTAAGTGAGAAACGAGAATTTAACGTGTGTATTCGTGTGTGTGTGTGTGTGTATGTTGGTTAAATGATTTTTTTAGACTAAATTAAACTAAAACATAAAATTGATCCTTGCTTATGTCTTAAGGTGATAAACAGCCTGTACGTATAAGATCTGTCCATATGTATGTCTGTATTGTATGTTAATTGTATATTAAATTGGTGGGGCGTATATGTTAAATATCACTCGGTAATTCATGCCTTTTTTTTAAATTATATTTTTCATTCAAATATATCTCTTTCATATAAATATATCTCTTTCATACAAAAATACATCCTTCATATATATACCTTTTTCATATCAATATATCACTTTCATATAAATATATCTCTTTCATATCAATATATCTTTTTCATACAAAAATACCTGATTCATATATATACCTTTTTCATATAAATATATCTCTTTTATATAAATATCACTCATATAAATATCTATTTTTATATATCTTCATATAAATATGTTTGAGGTTGTATTTTAAATCATCGTTCACCTGTGTACGTCTTTATAGCGAGGGTATGGAACGGGTCTGACATACCCACCAAACACGGCCTGTAAGCGAGATCAAAGCTTTGCATTGCCGAGCTTTTTTTTTCAATTTAAAGCGCTTTTTATTTAAACTTGATTTAAACCGTTATGAACACCCGAAGGGCGTGTCACTCGGTTTATTTGAGAATAACCACGCCCTTTTAAAATCCAATTGTGAGCTTACTCTGTATACAGCTAGATGGCGTATTATTGTTGCTCTAATGCCCCACATTGGGGCACGGGGGCAGATATGTCTAAGCTCACTCCAAGTCAAACCATTTGAAGCTTTAAGCTTTTCTCTGAGTGTAAATATATGTCTGTTAATTTGGGTATACTTATGTATCGTCAATAAAGTATGTTAAAAAGAATATTGACTCTTCATCTACTGCCAGTTTGCCCAAAATCAAGAACGTACAGAAGGAAAGAGGAGAAGAGAAGAGAGAGTCGATTAACAACATTTGTCTATATGACAAATGTTCGGTTTGAAATTTTTCTTTTCGATTAATTTTCTCCTGCGTCTCTTCCTTGGGTCAATAACTATCTATTTATATATACACTCGATTTAACGACAAAATCAATTTGGCTTCGGTTTAGCTTGTATTCGATTCTGATTTTGCTTCTCTCCATTTAACGACTCTTAAATTTACCTTTAGTGTCGTTAAATAGAATTGACACTGTATTAACACTTATACAATATTCGTACGTTACATAAACTCTATGTAACGTCACTCGATTTAACCAAGAAACTCTCTAAAGCGTCGAAATCGGGGTTTTGTTTGGTCTAGCTATTCCATTCCGTATTTACACCCCACCATTTAACGACCACACTCTATTACCACAAAATGCATACTCCCCACCGTGTCGTTAAACAGAGTTTACATTGTACTAACACTTATACAATAGAGTCTATGTAACGTCACTCGATTAAATAAACGAACTGTCTATAGCGTCGAAATCGTGGTTATGTTTGGCTTGTACTCCATTCCGTATTCACACCCCACCATTTAACGACCACACTCTATTACCACAAAATGCATACTCCCCACCGTGTCGTTAAACAGAGTTTACACTGTACTAACACTTATACAATAGAGTCTATGTAACGTCACTCGATTAAATAAACGAACTCTTTATAGCGTCGAAATCGTGGTTTTCTTTGGCTTATACTCCATTCCGTATTTACACCTCCTCCATTTAACGACCATTACGACAACACGCACACTCCCCACAGTGCCGTTACACAGAGTTTTTTTCACTTACGTGCGCGTTGTGTTAATTAGGATTAATTAATTCTCGATACGAAATGTTATTATGTTATTATAGCGTTTATGACATCCGCCATTTTGTTTTTCTAGATCCATTTATGGCCACTTCTATAGTTTATGGTCATTGAAATTATGTGCAATTGCTATATTTGTTAAAGAAAAACATAATACCCATAATGGTAGGTACCCACATAATTTTTTAATGATCGTAAATGTTTAATTTCAAAATATCTTTATTAATTAAGGTACACGGGACCGTTTTGAATCGTCTCAAATCTGTACGCCTGCTCGTGCGCGATCAGGCTGAGAAGAAGCAGGCAAGAAACATGTCGAAAGGCGTATAGACCGGTGAAATAACTTTATTTAAAAGACACTTTTGTATCGTTCAAAATTACCAACGTTCAGGAAGGCATATACCGAGAAGAGCTGGCAAGAAACTCAGTGCCACTCTTAATCTTAGTTATTTCATAGATAAAACTAAAAATATCTTTATTTCTCAAGACACTTTTGTCTCGTCATTAACATTACCACCTGTTCGAAAGGCATATACCGAGAAGAACTGGCAAGAAACTCAGTGCCACTCTTAATCTTAGTTATTTCATAGATAAAACTAAAAATATCTTTATTTCTCAAGACACTTTTGTCTCGTCATTAACATTACCACCTGTTCGAAAGGCATATACCGAGAAGAACTGGCAAGAAACTCAGTGCCACTCTTAATCTTAGTTATTTCATAGATAAAACTAAAAATATCTTTATTTCTCAAGACACTTTTGTCTCGTCATTAACATTACCACCTGTTCGGAAGGCATATACCGAGAAGAACTGGCAAGAAACTCAGTGCCACTCTTAATCTTAGTTATTTCATAGATAAAACTAAAAATATCTTTATTTCTCAAGACACTTTTGTCTCGTCATTAACATTACCACCTGTTCGAAAGGCATATACCGAGAAGAACTGGCAAGAAACTCAGTGCCACTCTTAATCTTAGTTATTTCATAGATAAAACTAAAAATATCTTTATTTCTCAAGACACTTTTGTCTCGTCATTAACATTACCACCTGTTCGAAAGGCATATACCGAGAAGAACTGGCAAGAAACTCAGTGCCACTCTTAATCTTAGTTATTTCATAGATAAAACTAAAAATATCTTTATTTCTCAAGACACTTTTGTCTCGTCATTAACATTACCACCTGTTCGGAAGGCATATACCGAGAAGAACTGGCAAGAAACTCAGTGCCACTCTTAATCTTAGTTATTTCATAGATAAAACTAAAAATATCTTTATTTCTCAAGACACTTTTGTCTCGTCATTAACATTACCACCTGTTCGAAAGGCATATACCGAGAAGAGCTGGCAAGAAACTCAGTGCCACTCTTAATCTAAGTTATTTCATAGATAAAACTAAAAATATCTTTATTTCTCAAGACACTTTTGTCTCGTCATTAACATTACCACCTGTTCGAAAGGCATATACCGAGAAGAGCTGGCAAGAAACTCAGTGCCACTCTTAATCATAGTTATTTCATAGATAAAACTAAAAATATCTTTATTTCACAAGACACTTTTGTCTCGTCATTAACATTACCACCTGTTCGGAAGGCATATACCGAGAAGAACTGGCAAGAAACTCAGTGCCACTCTTAATCTTAGTTATTTCATAGATAAAACTAAAAATATCTTTATTTCTCAAGACACTTTTGTCTCGTCATTAACATTACCACCTGTTCGAAAGGCATATACCGAGAAGAGCTGGCAAGAAACTCAGTGCCACTCTTAATCTTAGTTATTTCATAGATAAAACTAAAAATATCTTTATTTCTCAAGACACTTTTGTCTCGTCATTAACATTACCACCTGTTCGGAAGGCATATACCGAGAAGAACTGGCAAGAAACTCAGTGCCACTCTTAATCTTAGTTATTTCATAGATAAAACTAAAAATATCTTTATTTCTCAAGACACTTTTGTCTCGTCATTAACATTACCACCTGTTCGAAAGGCATATACCGAGAAGAACTGGCAAGAAACTCAGTGCCACTCTTAATCTTAGTTATTTCATAGATAAAACTAAAAATATCTTTATTTCTCAAGACACTTTTGTCTCGTCATTAACATTACCACCTGTTCGGAAGGCATATACCGAGAAGAACTGGCAAGAAACTCAGTGCCACTCTTAATCTTAGTTATTTCATAGATAAAACTAAAAATATCTTTATTTCTCAAGACACTTTTGTCTCGTCATTAACATTACCACCTGTTCGAAAGGCATATACCGAGAAGAGCTGGCAAGAAACTCAGTGCCACTCTTAATCTAAGTTATTTCATAGATAAAACTAAAAATATCTTTATTTCTCAAGACACTTTTGTCTCGTCATTAACATTACCACCTGTTCGAAAGGCATATACCGAGAAGAGCTGGCAAGAAACTCAGTGCCACTCTTAATCATAGTTATTTCATAGATAAAACTAAAAATATCTTTATTTCTCAAGACACTTTTGTCTCGTCATTAACATTACCACCTGTTCGAAAGGCATATACCGAGAAGAACTGGCAAGAAACTCAGTGCCACTCTTAATCATAGTTATTTCATAGATAAAACTAAAAATATCTTTATTTCTCAAGACACTTTTGTCTCGTCATTAACATTACCACCTGTTCGGAAGGCATATACCGAGAAGAGCTGGCAAGAAACTCAGTGCCACTCTTAATCTTAGTTATTTCATAGATAAAACTAAAAATATCTTTATTTCTCAAGACACTTTTGTCTCGTCATTAACATTACCACCTGTTCGAAAGGCATATACCGAGAAGAACTGGCAAGAAACTCAGTGCCACTCTTAATCATAGTTATTTCATAGATAAAACTAAAAATATCTTTATTTCTCAAGACACTTTTGTCTCGTCATTAACATTACCACCTGTTCGGAAGGCATATACCGAGAAGAACTGGCAAGAAACTCAGTGCCACTCTTAATCATAGTTATTTCATAGATAAAACTAAAAATATCTTTATTTCTCAAGACACTTTTGTCTCGTCATTGACATTACCACCTGTTCGGAAGGCATATACCGAGAAGAACTGGCAAGAAACTCAGTGCCACTCTTAATCTTAGTTATTTCATAGATAAAACTAAAAATATCTTTATTTCTCAAGACACTTTTGTCTCGTCATTAACATTACCACCTGTTCGGAAGGCATATACCGAGAAGAACTGGCAAGAAACTCATTGCCACTCTTAATCTTAGTTATTTCATAGATAAAACTAAAAATATCTTTATTTCTCAAGACACTTTTGTCTCGTCATTAACATTACCACCTGTTCGAAAGGCATATACCGAGAAGAACTGGCAAGAAACTCAGTGCCACTCTTAATCATAGTTATTTCATAGATAAAACTAAAAATATCTTTATTTCTCAAGACACTTTTGTCTCGTCATTAACATTACCACCTGTTCGGAAGGCATATACCGAGAAGAACTGGCAAGAAACTCAGTGCCACTCTTAATCATAGTTATTTCATAGATAAAACTAAAAATATCTTTATTTCTCAAGACACTTTTGTCTCGTCATTAACATTACCACCTGTTCGGAAGGCATATACCGAGAAGAACTGGCAAGAAACTCAGTGCCACTCTTAATCTTAGTTATTTCATAGATAAAACTAAAAATATCTTTATTTCTCAAGACACTTTTGTCTCGTCATTAACATTACCACCTGTTCGGAAGGCATATACCGAGAAGAACTGGCAAGAAACTCATTGCCACTCTTAATCTTAGTTATTTCATAGATAAAACTAAAAATATCTTTATTTCTCAAGACACTTTTGTCTCGTCATTAACATTACCACCTGTTCGAAAGGCATATACCGAGAAGAACTGGCAAGAAACTCAGTGCCACTCTTAATCTTAGTTATTTCATAGATAAAACTAAAAATATCTTTATTTCTCAAGACACTTTTGTCTCGTCATTAACATTACCACCTGTTCGAAAGGCATATACCGAGAAGAACTGGCAAGAAACTCAGTGCCACTCTTAATCATAGTTATTTCATAGATAAAACTAAAAATATCTTTATTTCTCAAGACACTTTTGTCTCGTAATTAACATTACCACCTGTTCGGAAGGCATATACCGAGAAGAGCTGGCAAGAAACTCAGTGCCACTCTTAATCTAAGTTATTTCATAGATAAAACTAAAAATATCTTTATTTCTCAAGACACTTTTGTCTCGTCATTAACATTACCACCTGTTCGGAAGGCATATACCGAGAAGAGCTGGCAAGAAACTCAGTGCCACTCTTAATCTTAGTTATTTCATAGATAAAACTACAAATATCTTTATTTCTCAAGACACTTTTGTCTCGTCATTAACATTACCACCTGTTCGAAAGGCATATACCGAGAAGAACTGGCAAGAAACTCTCCGGCTCTCAAACTCAAAATATCTTTATTCAGTAGTTGATTTGGCTGTAATTGATTTTGAGGAGTGTCGGGAGAGTTTTATGCAACTTCTTCTCATCTGGGCCCTTGATTTGGGAACTGGCTGTAATTAATTTTGAGGAGTGTCGGGAGAGTTTCATGCCAGTTCTTCTCGTCTGCGCCCTAGTAGAGTCGAAGTTTTTTTTTTTTTAAACTTAATTAACGATTCATAAGCGTACGTTAGTTATGTGAATAATTGATATTCACATAACCAACAATAATGAGAGATCGTTTAGCGTGTTTTTTCTTGTGTTAACACATGTTTTAACATAACAAAAAATACACATAAACCACTGAACCGGCGGTGCGTGAATTTTTAATTGTGATACGAACACGCCGACTGCAAAAAGAGCTTTTTTTTGTTGAAAAAAAGCTTGTTTTTTTTTTTCAACACTTGTAAGCTGTGTAGCAAGCCTGTGTAGCTTGTAAGCTCGGTTAATAAATATATACAAACTTTGATCCCCTATTTCGAACCCTTTAACTTATTATATCGCAATAAAAACTAGCCCATGTCCTTACCTAAAGTTAAGTCTGACTCCATATCAAATTTCATCGAAATTGGTTCAGTAGTTTTAGCGTAAAAGCGTTACTAACACGTCACTACATTTATCGATAAATCGTCTAAACCAATTCGGATTCGGTTGGTTTAGCTTGTATTGCGTTCTGATTTTTCTACACTCCACACAACGACCACTCTCTATAACGCCATGCACACACCTTTCAGTGTCGTTATATAGAGTTCACGCTTACAATCAAATCGGTTACAAGTCAATACGTATTTTGTACAAAATTTATTAATGCGAATGCAACTCTGTATGTTACGCTCTCACGCTTGAACCACTGTACCGATTCTGATGAAATTTGATATGGAGATAGATTTAACTTTAGGTAAGGACATGGGCTAGTTTTTATCGCGAAAAAGTTGCTTGAAGGGTTCGTAATGGTGGATGGAAGTTGGCATAAAAATTTTAATTAGAAATCAACTAGCTGGATACTAAGTTATATACAATTTAAACATATATCTAATATATAAAATTCTCGTGTCACAGTGTCCGTTCCCTTACACCATCGAAACGGCTCGACCGATTCTCATGAAATTTTCTGAGCATATCTTTTATATATATATAGGTCTGACAATCGGTGAACATCTGTATTTTTAGAGACATTTTTTTTTGGCAAAACGACGTATGACGGGATCTGCTAGTACATATATATATATATATATATATATATATATATATATTGTTGCACTTAAACAGTAGAAGTGGATAAGAGCAACGGGCTTATCACTGACAAGCGATCTGTTACAGGCAGACTAACTAAATGTTTATGCTCAAAATCGATAAAGACAAAAACGATCGATACTACACATCACTATAACAATAACCAGTTCAATAAAACGTTTGTATTGTTTTTTGCGGTGTAGTGTTGTTTGTTTTTATCGATAAAAATCGATTCGCACGTGTGGTTTGCTTTGGACTTGTGAATGGATTTTGGTTAAAGAATAATACAAGCTTTTGTCCGCGACCTCGCTTATTTTAAGCGTGAAATGTTACTAATTTCGCATGTGTAATAATTAGTATGGATTATTATATAATATAATATTTTTTCATTTATCCATAGACTAATTGAGTAAACTATTAACTAACTAACTAAGTAATTGTTAGACGCTTTTGAAGTTTGTTACAATGCTTCATTTTGTTTAATAATTAATGATTTCTCCAGTATAGAAAAAAAGACATTCGTTGTATCGATGTATTTTATCGACACCACCCCAACCCTACTGTTAGTGGAAAAGCCCACCTTGCTCTAAGTTTTTATACGAGTTCTTATTTACAGGAATTTCTTAATAACTTGATTTTATCCGTTTTGGTTCAGCTGCGTTTTTTTTTTTTTTTTAATTAAACGCCCTACGTCAAAATGCCTGGGAAATTTGTTTGTCTATGGATGTATTAGTGTGCTATTAACACACATTTTCTTGATACGCTAGGTGCAAGAGGTTTTCCTTTAAATTTCATTTTCCCAATGGAGTGTTTGGACCTTGGGGTACAAGTGCTTGTATTTAATACAAGCAGGCATCTGGTGACCCAAGAGCTGGTACTTTTCTCCACATACGTCCCCATTGGAGTAGACTCTTAGACCATCCTACAAGTGCTTGTATTAAATAATTAAGCAGGCAGCTGGCTTTTAAATCCATACTAATATTATAAATTTGAAAGTATGTTACGCTTTTACGTTTGAACCGCTGTACCGATTTCGATGCAATTCAGTATAGTGATGTAAAACATTAGGGAAGTATACGGGCTTAGTTTTTATCGCGAATAAAAGGTTCGAGCGGTCGACACTTAAAACAAATTTTCCACAATTTCCCCCATTTTCAATCTATTAAGCGGTGCGGAGACGTGATAAACATCTTGGCGCGTGTGGTGCCGCCCTAACGTTTTGCGCTAGGAAAATGTGGATACGCCATTCTGGAATTTTCTTCCATTTTGCTATAACGCTATACAATTTACAGTCCCTTCATTGCCGTTATATAGAGTACATTATATAACGTAACATTTATAGAATACATTTTCAGTGTTAACTTAATAACGTCACTTGATATCCTACAACTCTCCAAAGCGTCGAAATCAATTGTACTCGTATTCCATTCTGAATCTTCTCTTCATTCGATCGCTCTTTATAACGTCATTAAATGCACAGTGTCTTCAGTGCCGTTATATAAAGTATATGTAAAGTATAAAGTCCACGTAACGTCACTCGATTAAACGACAAATCCTCTATAGCGTTGTAATCTCTACCGTATTAAATTTTGTCCGTTGTCTGGAAGTGATAGCTTATGAAAGAACCCCTCTCTAACTGTACAAGTGTGAAGGAATAATCAAACCACGAGCGAAGTCAGGGGCAGAGACACTAGTGCAAAAAAAAAATGTCATATCCATTATTCGCAGGTCGATTACATATTCAGAGCATGACTGGAACATTAGTTTGACGCAATGAAATCACAACCTTATCTCGTCTGTATAGAGCCTTAATTTTAACTTAACCTTATACAAGCCGAATACCAAGGCGCATTGATTTTTATCCTCACGAAGCGGAATTAAATTTGGTAATAACGTACGGTTTTAAATACGTAAAAATAAGATTTTACCCGATTGTTTTTTTTATTTATTTTAAAACGTTCATTTAGAGCAGTGGTTCACTACGTGGGGCGTACGCCCCACTAGGGGGGCGATTTGGCAATTGGAGTGGGGCATTTCGAATTTTTTTCAGTTAAAATTACCCCTCTAGTTAAGGGGATTTCATATCTTTGCATGGGTTAGATGGCATTTTCTTATTTTTGCATGGGTTAGAGGGGGCACTTTCTTATTCTTGCATGGGTTAGAGGGGGCATTTTCTTATTCTTGCATGGGTTAGGGGGGCATTTTCTTATTTTTGCATGGGTTAGGGGGGCATTTTCTTATTTTTGCACGTCTTAGGGGGGCATTTTCGATTTTAGAATCTCAATAGTGGGGCGCGCACCTAAAAAGTTTGGGAACCACTGATTTAGAGTGTTACAAATGGTAAAACTGGACATTGTTGATTTGTTATTTAAATTAAATATTCTTAATATTAACCTAACTAATATAATAATATAGATCTTTATTCCAATATTAATACAAGACGTGTTAAAACTTAGAAAGTACTTATAACATAATAGTAATCTTAGTCTAGTTACTCTTATATTTCCCGCTTCTCAATTCCCTGCAGATTCGTTTGCCAGTCGGCATAGGCCTCTTCCAACCTTCAGCTCCATTCAGCTCGTTCCTGTTCTACTCTACACCACCCTAACTAATATAACTTAAAATAAAACACATAACTTAAACAAATTTAAAAAAGTTTCTGGCACAGTACCCACAATGCTTGCATTTACTCGATGTATCGCGATGCTTACACTGAGCAAGGAAACCACCAGCTCTTGGTACACCGGTGCTGACATAGGCATACATAATAGTGTCAAAACTCTAATATCCAAGTGTCAAAACTCCACTCCAAATGGAACAAAATCAAAGTTAGAGAAAATACTTGTCTCTTTTTATTCCTTTTCTTATCTATCTATCTATCTATCTATAGTCAAATATTTGTAATGAATAAACATATGTTTGATGCGAATAATTTACAGACATGCATTCGCTAGATTTAATTAATACGTTAATACAAAAAAAAATCGAAATTTATATAAACGAGGCTGGTTATAAGTCCATTCATATTACAAATCAAGTTTCTTGTTATAGAGCGCGTTCACACTCATGAACCATTGCGTAAATATTAAGGCTTTTTTTTTATATAATTAAGTGGACAAGGAACCTTTTAATGTTAAGAGAGGTTCAAAAGGTATATTTATATCGTAAACGAATATTTAGTGAAGAAATACTCACTTTAATGTGTCGGGCTATTGGCTCGGCTTTATTCTTGAGAAGCCTCACAATGCTTTAGTTATTTTAATTGTAAGCATCTTTGTATTAATTGTTTATTTTAAAAGAGCAACTAGAGAGTTTCTTGCCGGTTCTTCTCTGTAGATAACAGCTTTCTTAACCGGTGGTAGTGTTAATGACGATTCAAAAGTGTCTTAAGACCTACTCAAATAAAGATATCTTTAGTTTTATCTATGAAATAACTAATATTATGAGTGGCAAAGAGGTTCTTGCCAGCTCTGGCTTTAAGAGTTTTTTGGCAAGAAACAACCACCGGTTAGGAAAGTAGTTATATCTACCGAGAAGAACCGGCAAGAAACACTCTGGCTGCTCTTTTTAAATATATCATATATAAATACCTAATTCATAAAAATCTACTCATGTATAAACTGTCCCGATGTCCGTATTAAAGGCCGGCAACTCACTCGTAAAACTAGCTTTCCGCCCGCGGCTTCGCCCACGTGTAATTTGGCTAAGTATATAGCGTTTTTTTAATGATCTCGTCAGGGCTTTCTTTCACGGGCTAAAATCTTGTTACAATTGGAATTATATAGAGCCTGTGTTACTCAGGGATGATGTAGCTTTACAGGAACTGCATGATAGTGATTACACAATGGAGCATCTCAATACCGCGATCTAGGTTGATGACGAATTTTATCAGCGCCATCTATCGAGCACATTGTTCAACACTTCAACCGCTGCGTTATTTGTTATTTTTGTTACCTCTCATAAGTTTTAATATTAAGATTAACTTATATTAGAACATATTTAACAATATATAACTAATCAATCGATATATGTGTTTAAAAATTTTGAAGTAAATTTTCAATTAACCATAACTTCTTTTTCTCTTAACCGATTTTGACAAAATAAACTTTTGACAACGCTCCCAATTAATATGTAATCCAACTGTGAAAACCGCGTTCAAATCCGTTCAGCAGTTTTGAAGTTACAACGTACCAGACAGACAAGAATTCCAAAAATTGTCTTTTTGATTTCCACAACTCTTTGTTAGCCTCCTTTCAGTTCTTTGGAAAAATATTTAATGTACCGACATTCGATTTTTTTACTGTCTTATTATAAGTATAGATATAAGCTATAAGCAACGAACGCGCTCTACGGCCCTTATTAATACGCACGCAATAAAGCCATTTCTGGTACATTGTACTGTATATTTTCCTTTTCTTTTTTTCCATTTTCCTAATCGGCACCGAGTTATATAAGGTTGTATTAATCAATACGAATCGATGTATTTATTAAGTTCATTAAATGTAATAGAAGAAAAACTAATGGAGAGAAGAGGAGTCGTTGTTTTATGTACAGGCTAAACCTGACAAATTTAATTGGTTTCGACGCTTTAGAGAGTTTGTTTGTTAAATCGAGTGTGGAAACATACAGTGTATACTCTATATAAGGACAGTGGCTGTGCATTTCGTGGCTTTATCGCGGTCGTTAAATGGAGAGAGGAGAAATCGTTGTATGGAATGAAAGCTAAACCTAACAAAGTCAATTGGTTTCGACGCTTTAGTGAGTTTGTTTGTTAAATCGAGTGACGTAACATATAGTGTACAGTCTATATAACGACAGTGGAGGTACTGTACATTTCATGGCTTTATCGCGGTCGTTAAACGGAGAGAAGAGCAATCGTCGTATGGTATACAAACTTTTCATGGCGTTATTAAGAGTGGTCGTTGATTAGAGATAAGGAAAATCATTGTATCCATAGTAGCTAAACCAACTTACGCCAATTATTTTTGTTAAATCAAGGAACGTTACATGTATAAATGTAAATACATTGCAAACTCTATATAACGACAGTGGAGGTACTATGGCTTTATTGCGCTCGTTAAATGGATAGTAGTTATAACATTATATCCACACAACTAACATCAATTGGTTTCGACTCTTTAGTGAGTTTCTCTTTAAATCAAGTGACGCTACACGGAGTTTACACTGTATTTAACAACAATGACACTGAAGCGCTCTCCCTGTATTGTTTTTCTGCCTCCGGATTTGTGTGTATATATGTTATAACATATATATATATATATATTATTTGTGTTATATATAAGCTGTCTTATCAAATATAACATAAAACCTTAGTACAAATTTTTGTTAAGAACGTGTCATACAAGAAAACATGACTCATGAGTACATGTACGACGCAAGCGACGCAATATTGTATTGTATAATTATTGGCGGCCCTATCTCTGTTGACGACCCCCCAAATTTTTTAAATACGCTAATGGGGGTTTGCAGCGGGACGATAAACAAGGGGGTCATTAAGGGGTCATAATTTATTTGTCTCGCGCAAATTCATTATTTCTAATTGGCGAGACTTCCGTTTGCGGTATTTTAAATGTTGCCCGTTGAATTTATGTTCGTGAACTATGTTCGAACGCATTAGTTTTAGAACAATATGTGTTCTATTTTTGAAAATCGAATGTCCCTGCAATTTATGGTGTGTTTGTTTAATGTTCGAAAGTCGAAAATTTAATTGTTCCATTTTCAAAAAAAGCGAATGTCCTTGTGGTAACAAATTTCGTGTTCTTTTTTCGAAAACGTGTGTTGTTTTTACAACTTCTATGCGGTTGTTAAAACAATTGTGTATTGATTGGTGTTCTATTCTGTAACAACAATAATGCATGGTTAAGTTTTTAAAAATCGAATTAAAACATTCTCAAAACAGTATTTTTGTTGAATTTGTTGTTTGTATTTAAAAAAAACGGAATGTTCTTTTTAAAACAATGTCCAACATTGTATTGGCGTTCTTTTTTCATTTTTTTTTTCCATAAAACACTTTTTACTCAAGTTAAGCTAGTTTTAATATTCAAAAATCGAATGTTCTTTTTAAAACAATGTTCCAAATTGGATTAGCGTTCTTTTTTCAAAAAAACATTCCATAAACCCTATTTACTTATGTTAAACTAGTTTTAATATTCCAAAATCGAATGTTCTTTTTAAAACAATGTTCTAAAATGAATTAGCGTTCTTTTTTCAAAAATAGATTCCATAAACCCTATTTACTTAAGTTAAACTAGTTTTAATATTCAAAAATCGAATGTTCTTTTTAAAACAATGTTCCAAATTGAATCAGCGTTCTTTTTTCAAAAAAAGATTCCATAAACCCTACTTACTTAAGTTAAACTAGTTTTAATATTCAAAAATCGAATGTTCTTTTTAAAACAATGTTCAAAATTGAATTAGCGTTCTTTTTTTAAAAAAAGGTTTCCATATAACACTACTTACTTAAGTTACACTTGATTTAATATTTAAAAATCGAATGTTCTTTTTAAAACAATGTTCAAAATTGAATTAGCGTTCTTTTTTTAAAAAAAGGTTTCCATATAACACTACTTACTTAAGTTACACTTGATTTAATATTCAAAAATCGAATGTTCTTTTTAAAACAATGTTCAAAATTGAATTAGCGTTCTTTTTTTAAAAAAAGGTTTCCATATAACACTACTTACTTAAGTTACACTTGATTTAATATTCAAAAATCGAATGTTCTTTTTAAAACAATGTTCAAAATTGAATTAGCGTTCTTTTTTTAAAAAAAGGTTTCCATATAACACTACTTACTTAAGTTACACTTGATTTAATATTCAAAAATCGAATGTTCTTTTTAAAACAATGTTCAAAATTGAATTAGCGTTCTTTTTTTAAAAATGTTCCCATAACACCCTACCTCAGTCAAATTTGTAACATTCAAAAATCGAACACACAATCACGTAACGAAATCAACCTGCGAGCCGGATCGATTCGCCACGCCCACTCACACCTCAATACAAAGCCAGCGATCTAAAAAAATCTAGATCCAGATGCATTTTAAAACCCAAAAACAATTGTGGCGTTAAAAATCGCGTAATAAATTTACACACAAGCAAATCCGAATCGTAAATTGTGGCCATAAAATCTAGAATAACTTGAGCATATATTCTGACATTCTTATCGCACTGCAGTTAGGCTAGTGTTTTAAAAGTGTTTATCGGATTTAAACGCGTAATAAACAACTTTGTTTAAGGGTTTTTTTTTCACTTGAACAGAAACAGTGCGGCCCGAAGGACCAGAATGCAGTGTACAATCCATGTAACGTCAATCGATTGAACGACAACTGTGGAGCGTCGAAATACGAAGTCGGTTTTAGCCTGTATGGATACAATGATTTTTCTTCTCTCTATTTAACGACCACGGTAAAGCCATAAAATGCACAGTACCTTCACTGTCGTTATATAGAATTTATATTGTATTTACATTTATACAATGTAAACTGTATGTAACGTCACCTCTGGAGCGTCCCAATCAATCAATAGTCGGTTTAGTCTGTATGGATACAATGATTTAGCTACTCTTCATTCGACGACCATTCTCTATAACGCCATGAAATGCACAGTAGTTTCAGCGTAATATAGACTTTACACTGTATTTACATGTATACCTAACGTCACGCGATATAACGACAATCCTGTAAAGCGTCCCAAACAATTTTAATTAAAAGTAATTAAGTCTTATTCGTATAATTCAGTATATAATTAAGTGAATTTACCAAAAATCAAAACAAACTTAAACTATAATTAGTTAAATAATTCGTTTTAATTATAATTACAGCTTAAAAGCTGTAATTACAGCTTTTATTACGACGTTCCTTAACACAGTACTGAGCTTTTAAAGATTAAATTTATATTCGAATTGATGACACGACGCCTTGCCAACAGGTCCCAGAAGTAGAAGGATGAAGAAGAGAATGACACAAGAAGAGAAGAGACCGAGAACGGCGTTCAGTGCTGCGCAATTGGCGAGATTAAAGGTACGATTGATTTCCACAACATTTTCTTTTTACATTTAGGTTGATATTAATGATTTTTCCGTGTTCGTAGAAATGTCAACTCTCTTTTCTTTTATAGCATATAGTTTTATAGCATAAAGGTTTAAAGCATATTCCTTTATAGCGTATAGGTTTATAGCATATTCCTTTATAGCGTATAGTTTAATAGCATATTCCTTTATAGCGTATAGGTTTATAGCAGTCTTTTTAAATATATTAAATTCATTGTTATATTCACTCTTTAGATATGACTGAGTTTTGTGTTGGCAGCCGTCTGTGAATATTGAAAGAGAATCACAATTGCTCCTCTCGATGGATTCCTTCCGAACTGGAAGTACCTTCAAGATATTTTGTATTTAACCAATAAAACCTTTACAGCACGAGTTCGCCGAGAACCGTTACCTGACCGAGCGTCGACGGCAGGCGTTGGCCGGAGAGCTGGGATTGGCCGAGGCCCAAATCAAAATCTGGTTCCAGAACAAAAGGGCCAAGATAAAAAAGGCCACCGGCCACCGGAACCCGCTGGCCATGCAGCTCATCGCCCAGGGCCTGTACAACCACAGCACGGTCACTGAGAGTGATGATGATGAAGAAATTAGCGTGACATAATCAAATAAAATATACTTAAATGTCGGGTTTTTGACAAGCACTCCTCTCCATTTAAGCATAACCTTATGAGATCTCTCCTTCCATCTTCTCAGTGGAGAAAGATACACAATTGTATTCCACATATATGTATATATATGTAAGTGGATTAACCAAGTGAAACCATTGACTATAGACGCGCGACTGATGGGAGATAGATGTATGACTGACGGGTAAGAGACGTGTGACTGAGTGGTAATATACCTATGACTGACGGGTTATAGAAGTGTGGACTGAGAGGTAATATACCTATGACTGACGGGTGATAGAAGTGTGACTGAGAGGTAATATACCAATGACTGACGGGTTATAGAAGTGTGACGGAGAGGTAATATACCAATGACTGACGGGTTATAGAAGTGTGACTGAGTGGTAATATACCAATGACTGACGGGTGATAGAAGTGTGACTGAGAGGTAATATACCAATGACTGACGGGTTATAGAAGTGTGACTGAGAGGTAATAGACTTATGACTGACGGGTTATAGAAGTGTGACTGAGTGGTAATATACCAATGACTGACGGGTGATAGAAGTGTGACTGAGAGGTAATATACCAATGACTGACGGGTTATAGAAGTGTGAATGAGACGTAATATACCAATGACTGACGCGCAGTAGACTTATAAGTGCCGGGTAATAGACGTATTACTGACAAATGATAGAAGAAAGACTCACTGACGTCCAGACCCACGCGCCGGCCCTGTATTAGCGAAATTAGAGAATTGAAAGATTAAAATGTAATAATATTTATTTGTAATTAATTATGTTAAATGTCAAAGGCTTAATCTTAATGTCATTGTGTGCGACATTGACGCGCATTCAAATGTCAAAAGGTCCAAAGTTATTGCACCGCGGGTAGTTATTGAAAAGTACGCGTTCCAATCAGTTAAAACTGTTAATATTTCAAATCGTTAGATTTGTAAAATATGTTTATCGATAAGAAATGTTTTATTTTTAAACCTACCCTCCATATCGACATTTTGTGGGTAGTCGCTGTGTGAAATCACACGTGGGTACTTTGTAAACGTTGTGTGTACCCTCCATTTAAAAAAAAATCCACGCTTTATAGTACAATCATGGTATATCGAACACTTTGTAAATATTAAAAGTACCCTCCTTTCATAAAAAATACCAAACCTAAGAAATCATGTTTATATGTATGTTATATGTAAATATATGAACTACCCGACAATTTTTCAACGTACCTATTAAAAAAAAATTGTCTACCCACCATCCGAGAGACGGATACGTCTCATTAAGTATCCCTTAGTTACGTAATGGAATTGTGAATGATGCGATATAACAAAAAAAACCAATTAATTGTAATAAATTATTTAGTGTATAAGAAGCCTTCTCTTCCATAGTTTTGTAAATATTAATAAATATATTATGTTTTTGAAATTGTCTTTGATTTTTATAATTACAACTCTTATTTATAAGTATATCGAGTAGAACGAGGGAGAGTAGTGCCAGTGTTAGTAGTATGAGGGTTAGTAGTACGAGATTTTAGATCACAAGAGTAAGTAGTTCAAGGGCTAGTAGTGCGAGATTTTGGATTACAATAGTTAGTAGTTCAAGGGTAAGTAGTACGAGATTTTGGATTACAATAGTTAGTAGTTCAAGGGCTAGTAGTGCAGGATTTTGGATTACAATAGTTAGTAGTTCAAGGGCTAGTAGTGCGAGGGTTAGTAGTACGAGATTTTGGATTACAATAGTTAGTAGTTCAAGGGCTAGTAGTGCAGGATTTTGGATTACAATAGTTAGTAGTTCAAGGGCTAGTAGTGCGAGGGTAAGTAGTACGAGATTTTGGATTACAATAGTAGTTCAAGGGCTAGTAGTGCGAGGGTAAGTAGTACGAAAGTTAGTAGTACGAGATTTTGGATTACAATAGTTAGTTGTTCAAGGGCTAGTAGTGCGAGGGTAAGTAGTACGAGATTTTGGATTACAATAGTAGTTCAAGGGCTAGTAGTGCGAGGGTAAGTAGTACGAGATTTTGGATTACAATAGTTAATTGTTCAAGGGCTAGTAGTGCGAGGATAAGTAGCACGAAAGTTAGTAGTCTGAGGGTTAGTAGTACGAAGTATAGTATTTCGTGGGTTAGTAGTGCGAGATTTTGGATCACAAGAGTTACTAGTTCAAGGGCTTGTAGTGCGGAGTTAGTAGTACGGAGGATCAAATTTCGTGGGTTAGTAGTGCAAAGTTTTGGATTACGAGAAGCTAGTAGTACTATCTTAAGTATTTCCATAATTTCGGAACTGCCAGTATTTTTTTTAAAAATAATTTAAACATTCATAAGTGTAAGAATATTGTGTGAATTTTACCATATTTATGACTAGTCATAATCTCTTCATTCAGTATGGTTATGGACCAATATGACTAGTCATAATCTCTATTCAGTATGGTTATGGACCATTATGACTAGTCATAATCTCTTCATTCAGTATGGTTATGGACCAATATGACTAGTCATAATCTCTATTCAGTATGGTTATGGACTATTATGACTAGTCATAATCTCTTTATTCAGTATGGTTATGGACCAATATGACTAGTCATAATCTCTATTCAGTATGGTTATGGACTATTATGACTAGTCATAATCTCTTTATTCAGTATGGTTATGGACCATTATGATTAGTCATAATCTCTTTATTCAGTATGGTTATGGACCAATATGACTAGTCATAATCTCTTTATTCAGTATGGTTATAGACCAATATGACTAGTCATAATCTCTTTATTCAGTATGGTTATGGACTATTATGACTAGTCATAATCTCTTTATTCAGTATGGTTATGGACCATTATGACTAGTCATAATCTCTTTATTCAGTATGGTTATAGACCAATATGACTAGTCATAATCTCTTTATTCAATATGATTATGGACCATTATGACTAGTCATAAATACATGAAGAAGAAATCCAAGAAACTCGCCCCTTTGATTGACGAAAAATTTTGAACAAAATAAAAATGTATTTGACAACTATGATATGACTTATGAATAATCACAACTGCCAGTTACCATATTGAGGGCGTGCTCTCACACTCTCAATAGCGGCCGTCATTCTGGCCTTCATTCTGGCCGTCACAAAAAGGCGTTCAAGCATAACTAAACACACGACAAACAATTATATGCGACGATAAATTAACAATCTAACGAGCCATAAATCACACTCAAAGCTTATTATTTCTATATTTAACATCACAGCGTATATTTGAACATGAAAAGAGAGTGAAAAGAGAGAAGCTTCTGTTTTTTGCGTGGTATTTTTTCACATTGGTAAGAGAGAATAATGTCTTTTTAGAGAAGAGTCTGGAATCCACTGCCGTGAAGGTGCATTCGCACGCTATTACACGTGTGTGGGAGACTGTGAGTCGCCGGCCTTTAGACTAAACGAGCTTTTGATTTAAAAAAATTGTCGAAAGAGCTTTTAACAAACACACGTGTTTATTCAAAGACACATTTAAAATTTATAACGTTTTGAAAAATCACTGCGCGTCATCTTATAAATAGTGTGATAGATTTATTATAGCCACTAATTGGTCTCATAAGTGACTAATTGGTGTGTAATCAGCCTTAAGATGCGAGCTTACCGCGTTATGTTGAATATAATTTAAAAGCTTTTGCCACTTTGGTAAATCGGCAGAGTTCTAGTGAATTTACAGGAGCTTTTAATGCCTATTTGCTGGTTTTTGACGACTTTTTTCGCGATAAAATGTAACCTATGTCAATGCCTTGTGTTTAGTCTGTGTACATATCAAATTTCATCGAAATCCGTTCAGCAATTAACGCGTAAAAGCTTTTATAATATTATTACTGGATTATTGTTTGAAATGCCGAAGAGCTTAATTTTTGGCGTTACAATTAAATATATCACTTAAGACCGCTTTGTGGGAATCATCTCGTACGTAACGTAACGTAAATTTGATCGCTGATACGATTCTGTGACAAAAATATCACAGCTTAATACCTCTCTTCTACTTCTTTCATTCAAAAAGCTTACGCTAACCTTAAGCTTATCTTGGCTCCGTTATTCAATTTTTGGCTTTTTTTAACTTGGCCTAAGTTGGTAGTTCATTTAAAAAGCTTTTAAACTTCATATATCGTTATTCAAGTAGGTCTTAAGACACTTTTGAATCGTCATTAACATTACCTGTTCGGAAGGTAATAACCGAGAAGAACCGGCAAGAAACTCAGTATTATCCTTTTACAGCTGTTCCAATTATCTTGCCTTATCAAAATATCGTTATTCAAGTAGGTATTAAGACACTTTTGAATTGTCTTCTAGAAGCTACGAGAAGATACGACTCAGCTGTTCACTATTCAGGCGCGATCATACAAATGTCCTTAACTTGGCATTAAGCTTTTTCGTCTATAATAGGACTTGCTCAATAGCTTGAGCTTTTCTTGAATGACAAGAGCTTTCATCAAACGCTTTTAAACATTTAGTGTGTTTAAAAGCTTCCAACACACACATATGTCACGTCAACATATTTTTTTATTTTGAAACGGAACGGCTCGACCGATTCTCGTGAAATTTTGTGAGCATATTGAGTAGGTCTGAATATCGGCCATATTTAGAGATATTTTTTTTTTGGCAAATCGATGTTTTTCGGGATCAGCTATTATACTTATATATATATATATATATATATATATATATATATATATATATAAGAAACTCTTCTCTTTAATACGTATTTTATAGATAAATCTCAAACTCATAATATATATAAGAGTTTCTTACCATTCTCTTTGGTCTTTTACCTACTTGAATAAAGATATTATGAGTTTGTGTTTTATTTATAAAATACGTATTAAAGAGAAGAGTTTCCTCCCATTTTTCCTCGGTCTTTTACCTACTTGAATAAAGATATTATGAGTTTGTGTTTTATTTATAAAATACGTATTAAAGAGAAGAGTTTCCTGCCATTTTTCCTCGGTCTTTTACCTACTTGAATATAGATATTTCGAGTTTGTGTATTTATTATTAGCTAATTACGGAGTGGGTGAATAAAACACTTTTAAATTATAGTTTAGTGAGAAGTGATTCTGTTATTAAAGCAATAAATCCGTCAGCCGAACGCTAAGTGTTTGAAACCGTTGCGTCGATGTATTTAGTTAATTTTAACTGGGAAATAAACTGATTTGAGTGTTAAACCGCTTGTTAACATTACGGACTGTTCGGAGTTAGAAATGTATTTTGTTACGGGCAGTGACAACACTTGAGAGGTTTTTTTTACAAAAACACTTTATTTGGTTCGTTCTTTATAGTGTTTACAATGTATGTGTTTGGAAGTTGGATCAGGAATGCCTGTGGGGTTTTTTTTATTTTTTTTTTTTGGAGAGGGATCTCGCTGTTAGCCAGGAGGCCTTTACAGCTCTGCTCGGGCTGGTCGGCGAGCTTAGCTCAGCCGTGACAAATGTGGTTTGCCTTGACTTGCGCAAGGGCGTCTCCTGTGAGACTCGGACCTCGGCTTGGGCTGTCACGGGGGGGACTAGCCTGAGGGGCTGGACGGAAGCTCACTGTAGGAGTGAGCGACACTTGAAACAAGGGACCACGCCTTCGCCGGCGAAGGCGGTTTTTAACCCTAGCTCTCCTATCTGGTTGTTTGGCCGCGCGGGCGGGCCAGTGGAGTGGAAAGAATAACGTATTTAAAGGATAGAATTTGTGGGGGGGGGGGGGGGGGTTGTCTTTGGGGAATAAACAATAAAGACTTATAACTAATTATGATTATGCGTATATCTAATGTGGGCGTGTAACGATTTTGACAGATCTATATACACGAACATTTGTGTGTTTAATGTGTAATATGAATTAGGTTGGTTGGAGGATTTAAAAAAAAACCAAATTAAACTAAAACACTAGCTTTGAATGCTTTGTGCTAGTATCCAAACTGGCATTACTGTAGTGTGGAGAAAAACACCAGCTCTTGGGTGACCAGGTGCCTGCTTAATTCTTTAATACAAGCACTCGTACCCCAAGATCGAAGAGTCTACTCCAATGGGAATATATGTGGAGAAAAGCACCAGCTCTTGGGTCACCAGGTGCCTGCTTAATTCTTTAATACAAGCACTCGTACCCCAAGATCGAAGAGTCTACTCCAATGGGAATATATGTGGAGAAAAGCACCAGCTCTTGGGTCACCAGGTGCATGCTTAATTCTTTAACACAAGCACTTGTACCTCAAGGGATAAGTCTACTCCAATGGGAACATATGTGGAGAAAAGCACCAGCTCTTGGGTGACCAGATAATACAAGCACTCGTACCCCAAGATCCAAGAGTCTACTCCAATGGGAGTATATGTGGAGAAAAGCATCAGCTCTTGTGCTGTGTGTAGTGTGAAGAGCTAGGCGAATTAGGAGAGTGAAGATAGTTAAGAAAGTGATTCAGGTTAGGAGAGTTTTAAGAGTGATTCAAGTCAAGGAGAGTCAGATGAGTGGGAAGACATCGGGATACAATTAACTATCTGTTAAACGAGTCCTTGTTATTGAGTTTTTAAAGAAAGGATTTATTATATAACCAATATATTTTAACTTAAACACTTAATTAAAGACGAGAGAGAATTAAAACTTACGTTCAGTTATCAGACTGACTAATCTAATTAATACAATAATTAGCTGTTAGCTAGGCCCTACTGAGTTAGCAATCCTGAACACAGGGTCAGCAATAAACCTGAGGGGTATTATAATATGATCGTCATAACCCTCGTCCCAATCTAACCGAAGTGGGTACGATATTTACGTATCCGTTAAAATTAGAGCGATACGTAAACGGAACAAATAATTGTTATTGTTAGCGTGGACAAGCACTTCACAGCTTTCCGCCCTGAGTCGATCATCGTGAGCAAAGAAGCACAGAGTGAGCACGTTCAGTGGTCGAAACACTGACAGCACGTGTCAAAGGTCTTTAGAAGAGGGGGGGCGGAAGAAGGCCCACCATAAATGCCAAGTCGCCCATAGTGGCTGGGAGCTCGTGAGTGCGTTGCCTGCCTTTTACGGACGGACATTTTTAACTGTTCATTTGAAATTATGATTGGTGTGTGTGTGAAATCTGTTTACTTTGGCGAGTCAATGCCACAAGGACCGATCTCATTTTTCTAATCATTTTTTTTATAGAAGAGTAGGCAAACGAGCAGGAGACCCCCACCATAAATGTCAAGTCGCCAATAGTGGCTGGGAGCTCGTGAGTGCGTTGCCTGCCTTTTAGGGACGGACATTTTTAACTGTTCATTTGAAATTATGATTGGTGTGTGTGTTAAATCTGTTTACCACAAGGACCGATCTCATTTTTCTAATCATTTTTTTTTTATAGAAGAGTAGGCAAACGAGCAGGAGGCTCCCACCATAAAGGTGAAGTCGTTTAAAGGAAAATTGGGAAATGGGGGGGGGGGGGGGTTAGGTTAAGAGGACGGGGGTGGGGATCAACAAACTCCAACTGTATCACATGCCAATATTAAATTTATTTATTACGTATTGTTAGAGCTGACCCTCTGATTGGGGTCATATATATATATATATATATATATATCCTTCACCCAATACTGGCCCAATCAGCCTTCGTTTAGGAGTCTCCATATGTACTCCACACAAGTGTCCTTGTGGCTTTTGTAGTGTTGGAGTGCAGGTCGCTTTTCTCGCCACTCTCTTGCTCTGCTGCCAATGTTCCGGCAATTCTGGAGCCAACGGCAAGAGATGATGGGATGATGGAATGACTTTGATCCCACGGTGTATGGGTAGGGCTGTGGTCTGGGATGCCACATGTGTGGACACTTTAGCACCGTCGTAAGAATATTTTGTGTTTATAACACATCCCGTTTTTTAACAGTATGAATGGTTATCAGAGATATTGTACCACTGTCAAGGTTTTCACACTGTTGCCGAGTGTTAATTATAATAATCGGTACACAATGCGTTGTGTGGAATCATTTGTAAACAAAACACGGAGGTCCTATTGTGATGGCGCTGCTGATGAGATGGGTGATCGAATTTGAGAATATTTTTTTTTAAACGGGACATGGGGACGGAGTGCTTCCCATGGGAATCAGGGCTGAAGACTTTTGATGGTACTGGGAGAAGCGTATTTCGTGCGGAATCAGGGCTGAAGACTTATCATGGAGCTGGGGGAAGTGTATTTTGTAGGGAATCAGGGCTGAAGACTTATCATGGAGCTGGGGGAAGTGTATTTTGTAGGGAATCAGGGCTGAAGACTTTTGATGGTACTGGCGGAAGTGTATTTCGTACGGAATCAGGGCTGAAGACTTTTGATGGTACTGGCGGAAGTGTATTTCGTACGGAATCAGGGCTGAAGACTTATCATGGAGCTGGGGGAAGTGTATTTTGTACGGAATCAGGGCTGAAGACTTTTCATGGAACTGGGGGAAGTGTATTTCGTACGGAATCAGGGCTGAAGACTTCTACCATTCCCTTGGTGCTATAAGTTACCTGGCAATACTTTCAATAACTACTTATTTGCTCATGGTCTCATGGGAGACCAGACCGGTCTGGTATCCCTCTATAACCCTCGAAGCTTTCACAGGACTTTTATACCTACATATGGTAAATAGAGAAAAAAATTTTGAATAAGTCTTGTGTTATTGTAAATATGACTACAGATTTTAAAGCTTTCAATTCTATATAAACTCGATATAACGACACTGTGTATTTTGTTGGTTTTTAAATGGAGAGAAGTCAAATCATTGTATGGTATACAAGATAAACCAACCAAACCCAATTGATTTCGACGCTATAGAGACTTTGTCGTAGAATCTAGTGACGTTACATGGAGTTAACGCTGTATATTTTCTTTCGAACAGCAGGTTCACCATAAATGTGAAATCGACACTCACGTGGCTGCTAGCGTTATTATCTGCCGAGAAGAACTGGCAAGAAACTCTTTGCCAATCTTAGTCTCACATATTTCATAGATAAAACTAAAAATATATATTCATGTAGGTCTTAAGACACTTTTGAATCGTCTTCAACACGAGCATCGATTCAGAAGGCAAGAAAGAACTGGCAAGAAACTCTTTGCCACTCTTAGTCTCACATATTTCATAGATAAAACTAAAAATCTCTGTTCATGTAGGTCTTAAGGCACTTTTGAATCGTCTTCAGCACAAGCACCGATTCAGAAGGTAAGAAAGGACTGGCAAGAAACTCTTTGCCAACCTTAGTCTCACATATTTCATAGATAAAACTAAAAATCTCTGTTCATGTAGGTCTTAAGACACTTTTGAATCGTCTTCAGCACAAGCACCGATTCAGAAGGTAAGAAAGGACTGGCAAGAAACTCTTTGCCAATCTTAGTCTCACATATTTCATAGATAAAACTAAAAATATATATTCATGTAGGTCTTAAGACACTTTTGAATCGTCTTCAACACAAGCACCGATTCAGAAGGCAAGAAAGAACTGGCAAGAAACTCTTTGCCACTCTTAGTCTCACATATTTCATAGATAAAACTAAAAATCTCTGTTCTTGTAGGCCTTAAGACACTTTTGAATCGTCTTCAACACAAGCACCGATTCAGAAGGCAAGAAAGAACTGGCAAGAAACTCTTTGCCAATCTTAATCTTACATATTTCATAGATAAAACTAAAAATCTCTGTTCTTGTAGGCCTTAAGACACTTTTGAATCGTCTTCAGCACAAGCACCGATTCAGAAGGCAAGAGTCGCGCCTGCTCTTTAAAAAAAAAATCATTTAAAATCACATACACGACCAAAGTTTGAAACCGTCTATCGTCTATGGAAAGCGAAAGCTTTCGAACGATTAGACAAACTTTTAAAGCAGCTTTTTTTTCATTTAAATATATCTAAAACGAACGTTACATAACGACGCTGCATTCAACGCGAGTTCGCCGCAACCATTAATGATATTAATATTGTCGGTTTATTGCTCCCGGGATAAATGTGGACATGACACATTAAATCTGACAGTCTCTAATATGGTAACTGTCAGATCGTCAATAATAAATATTTATGTCAAGTGAAACATGACATAATTAAATATAACTTAACTTTTGTGTGATCGAAAGATTTTTTTGTCAAAATATATATATATATATATATCTGCTATGTGCCTTGTGTTTATCAAGTTTTATCTATATTCGTGTGTTACTGTGCCAAATAAGCACCGTCAACTCTATATAACGACACTGTGTATTTTTTGGTTTTAAAATGGAGAGAAGAAAAATCATTGTATGAAATACAAGATAAACCAACCAAACCCAATTGATTTCGACGCTATAGAGACTTTGTCGTAGAATCTAGTGACGTTACATGGAGTTAACACTGTATATTTTCTTTCGAGCAACAGGCATATATATATATATATATATATATATATATGTATATATGAGTGTCAAGAATGTGAATTGTGGTTTGACATTTCTCCCCTCTGACGCAACTCAGGGTCTCTATTGGCGTGCAGCGTTGGAACGGAGGAGATCCCACGATCATCGGAGGATCTGGATCCGTTCGCACCGCGACCAAGCGACACGTGGAGTGTGTCACTGTGCCCCAATTCATTATAAAGTGTTGATCACAATTCTGTGTCGTATTTAGGTGAAAATAATCGTACATTGTTTATTATCAACGCGTGGCTTTCATGTCTCCACGCCCGCCTACACACCATAGCTTGGCATATATATATATATATAATTTAAGATTTTCGTATGTTTAAATATATAAATAAATCCACAAATTTTTTTTTTATAATTTCTTATATTTGGGGGGGGGGGGTAATAAGAAGCCTCGTCATAGATTTATATGTCATTACATAACGAGAGTAGTTAACATAAAAAATTATTTTAATAAATGGCGTATCCACATTATTCTTTAAGCGGTCGTCGTGTGTGGTCCTGCGCAGACGCAAGCTCTCGGCTTATATAAGATGCCACCTACAAACTATATAGGTAACACAAAAACTACTTAACCGATTTTTAACATTATTTAAAAAGCTTATAAAATCAAAGTTAATATATCTTTATTGAATCTTTAAATCTAACTTTACGCCTGTTCGTACGCGACCAGGCTGAGAAGAAGCAGGCAAGAGACTCGGCTCGGTCGATTGGTAATGGATCCCAGTATACTTAAAGCAAGGCTAAGCTGGTACTGATTCACTCCCGAGCTTTTTCATCATCAAAATAATCTATTATAAAAAGCTTTTTCCAGTTTAACTATTTAAATTTGCTCACTGATGTGGAGAAAAGCACCAGCTCTTGGGTCACCAGATGCCCACTCAAGTCCCAAACACCTGTTCAGTTGTACCCCAAGGTCCATGAGTCGACTCCAAAAGAAACAAAATCTCAATTGGAGGAAATACTTTTTTTTTCTAGAACTATCGGATCTACGCTGGAATCGATCCTGAATCTAAAGAACTTCCAGGCCATTTGTCACGGCTAGATCCTTTACAGGTGGAAGCTTCCAAAGGACCGGTCTACTTTGGAAACTTTGGCTTCCTAAATAGGGCTCGCAAGGCAAGTAAACAATAAGCCATAAGGTAGATAGGACCATAGACATCTAGAAAACAGAAGAAGCAGAAGCTTTAAAAGCTTTAAAAAGAAGAAAGGTTGTTTTTGATGAGGATTTTGTGACCAATCGGGATATTCATTCTCATATTATCAAATTAATACGACAATTTATAGAGCGCTTTTTTAAGAGCTTCTTTTTAAGTATTTTTTTTATTTACAAAGTGGTGCAGGAGTCTCCTCGGCTGGTCACAGCTTGTTCCCTGCTTGTTTCTTGCCTGTTACTTGCCTGATCTCAATTTAAAAACTGTATAATTAAAAATGTTAGTTAAGTAGCATTTAAAAGCTTTTTTTAATGTTTGAGAGCATTTAAAAGCTTTTTTAAATGTTCAGTAATATTGAAAAGCTTTTTTTAACATTTAAAAGCTTTGTTAAATATTTAGTCACATGTAAAACATTTTTTTTTTAATGTTAATGGTAATGCTCTGTTAAATGTTTAGTAGCATTTAAACTAGTATCTAATCAAAGCTAGCGATGTTTATAAATGAATTGGAAGCTTCCGAGCCTCACAGAAGTTTAAATAAAGCTCGGACGACTCTGAGCCCGGCAAGAAAAAAACTATATTCTTACCGGATTCTTGTTGGTATTTTTCTATTTTTTTTTTCTTTCAATTTCACACAAATTTGTATCGATACGATTTGCTAATTAAATCAATTATAAAAGGGGAATTTCTAAGGTCCGATTATAATACTGTATTTATTCAGTTTAGTTAGTTAGTTCATTGGAAGAGTTGTAGTTTTCCTTTATCGATTTTCTTTTTGAGACGAGAATGTGTATTTTTCAGTTTGTTTACATGTGGAAAATTGACTCAAAAAATTAGAGAACAGGCAAGACTGGCAAACTATATCGTTATGTTCTACATATATACAGTAAACACTGTATAACGACACTGAAGTTACAGACAGGTCGTTAAATCGAGAGAGGAAAAATCACAAGCGAAGTAGGAGAGTTTGTTAAATCGGGTGACGTTACACGGAGTTTACACGAGTGTATGTAAAAAAGGAACTTTTAAAAGTATGTAGTGGTATGCGTTAAAGAAATTCCCTTTAAAAAAAAAAAACTACATACAATAGTTAATCAAATCATTGGAATACCACAACTTGGGTGGTCTATTGCCGTCCCTCTCGCACACCAAAGATTAAAGAGTAGATATCTCAAGGTAACATTTAACCGACTTGAAGAGAGGTATTTGTATGTACATTATTAACATTCATATTGTTGTGGCCGATCAGGTAGTTAATCGGAGCGGCGAGGCCCGCACAATGTCAGTGTGATACAGAGTGCGATAACCAAGCCGTCCGTAACTGTTCTGGCTTGTAAGACCGGTGATCGTTGACGCCACGGAGTTGCCGAACGAACGTATATGCGCTGGTCTCGTTCGGCCCACGCACCCCTGTTAGTACGTAAGGTGTAGAAGGGCGATGCCGTAGTCTTGGGTCTTCGGAGGAGTGAAAGGCTTCTTTTGTTCGTACTGCTCCGCCTAGTTGTTGATCCGATGAGGTCGCGCCGTGTGAGAGAGTGTCGCATAGATCTCGGGGAGCTTAGGTACCTCGATCATTATACCGCGACGAGAGCTCCTACATCGTTACGGAGCGCTCCCCGCTACACCCCCGCCGAGGTTCATTTGTGGGCGGGGCTTTCGTCGTATCGGAGCCCTTGCAACATGTTACACCCCACCGAGAGCTATGCGACCGTTAAAGTTTACCTCTAGGCGAAGCAGCGCATTTATTAACATTTTGCCAATTTTACTATTTCTTACAACTAGTACCTCATACATTATATAACCTTAGCTTAATTAACGCACAACTCCCTACTTTCAAGTTGGCTGGCGTTCCTTTATTAACTTAAGTCTAAGAATTATACTTATGTACTAGTTTTTCTCAGTTACTTATCTATGGACTTTATATCTTTACACAATTTATTCTATATAATACTAATTCCTATTCCTAGTCGCCGACATTCTCCCCCTCGTGCGCAGCACAGTCTTCTTTGCCCGGCGACTTCTTTGGCACCAACAGCACGATCCTCGACGTTGGTCTCCGCAGCACTCCGCCTCTTGTCTTAACATCCACGATCCGTACGCGTCCGTCTGGCCCGGGATAGGTAGTGTGGACCGTCCCTCTGGGCCAAGTGCATCGTGGAAGAGTGTGGTCGACAATAAGGACCACGTCACCTGGCTGCAACTGAGCGCTGTCTGCTCGTCCCTGCGCTCGTCTCGGCAGCAGCGTGGGCAGGTATTCCTACAGCCATCTCCTCCAAAGGTTGTCGGCTAGTCGTTGCACAGTCCTCCAATCGTTTTTGCCGACTAGCTTGGCCTCCGGGAAGCTACCGATGCGCGCCGCTCCGCTAGATCTCCCAATAAGAAAATGGTTGGGAGTTAGCGCCTCCTCTTCGTCGTTGTCGGATAGGTTGGTGATCGGTCTTGAGTTCACCATGTGTTCCGCCTCCAGCAGCAGCGTGTGCAGTACCTCCTCTTTGGGGACTCGTTCTCTCAGGGTCACGTCTAGTGCGGTTTTAATAGAGCGCACTAGGCGCTCCCAGGCGCCTCCCATATTTGGCGCCCCCGGTGGTATGAATTTCCACCGCACGCCTATTCTTTCCGCTTCGACAATTACCTCCTCGTTTTGCATGTTCTGTAAGGCTTGGCGAAGCTCCTTGTCGGCCTTCACGAAGTTTGTCCCGTTGTCGGAGTAAATGACCTTCGGCATCCCTCGTCGCGCCGCGAATCTCCTTAGTGCCATGATAGTCGAATCGGCACTGAGGCTAGGCACCATCTCTAGGTGGACTGCTCTGGTAGTGAGGCACGTGAAGAGTGCACCCCATCTTTTTTCTCTTCGCCACCCGATTGTGACAAGCATAGGGCCGAAGTAGTCCACTCCGGTGCACGTGAAAGGATGCTCGCCATGACGCAGTCTCTCCGCCGGTAAATCACCTGCTGGTTGCTCCGCTGGCCCCGCCTTGAGCGCTTTGCATGTTTGACACGTTCGTTGAATGCTGCGTAACACTGATCTTAAGCCAATTAGCCAATAGCGTTGTCTTATCTCGTTCATAACGGTGGCATGATTTCCGTGGTTAAACTGACAATGATAATGCTTTACTATCAGTCTTCCAATAAGACTTCGGCCGTCCAATAAGATAGGTGAGCGATAGTCGCGACCAACGCCCGCGATCGCGTTAATTCTGCCACGAAGTCTAATCACGCCGTCCGTTAGCGCGACGTCTATTTGTTTCAACTGGCCTCCGCTCGCGATCGGTTTTCCTCGTTCTAGGAGTTCTATCTCTTGCCCAAAGCTAACCCTCTGACTGTGTCTAATCAGCAAGTTCTCGACGCGTCGTAGTTGCGTCTCTCCAATTGGTATATAGCCGGCCGCTTGTCTAGGAATCGACGTCGGTTTCAGCGGTGTCACCCTCGCCCTAGCCGCGATAAGACGTGTTATATAGCGATTTCCTTCGCGTGATCGCCAATAAACCGCAGCTGCATACGCTGTTTCGCTAGCGTCGCAAAACATATGCAGCTCCCCCTCGGTGGAAAATGGTGATATGCACCGCGGCAGTTTTATGTCGCGCATCTTTTCAATGTAGACGAGGTAGTTTCTCCATACCGCGATGTCACTTGCGGCAATCTTATCATCCCATCCGACGCCACTTCGCCATAAACTCTGTATTAGCTTTTTCCCTTGTATTAGAATTGGCGCCAGCAATCCAAGCGGATCGAACGTAGACATAACCGCGCCCGAGACCTCTCGCTTCGTAGGCATTTGTACGCCAGTCGCTACTTCTTCGCGTATTTTGCGGAGCTGGCTCCTGAAGCCCAGGTGGTCGTCGTGCGTCAGCCAGCGCAGCCCCAGAGTTTTCTCTTCGTCGTCGCCCAAATGCACTTCTTCATCGCCAGCTTCCACGATTTCGTTCTTGTTCGAAGCCCAGCCTCGTAGCTCGAAGCGCGCCCCTTTATGGATTATGTCGACTTGTTTCATTATTCGTTTACAGTCGTCGACACTATGAAAGCTCTGTAGATAATCATCCATGTAGTGGATTGGTTGCGATTGGTTGCGTTCGACGGCTCTGGCGGCCTCCGGGTACTTGCTGACGTAGTTTCTCACATTTTTCTCCGTTTCTCGGAACCTGTTTAGAGCTGAAGCGTAGTTATTCGGGTATCGCAAGTCTTCATGTTTCCACAGCAACCCAACTTTGAATCGGCCGTCTTCCATGCGCTGGCTAGTATTCTCTAGCACGCGAAGCGCTCGTTGCTCCACGTCGGTTGAAGGCTTCTTGGGCTGAATCCCCAGTGACTCGATTGAGAAGTGTTCTTTTATAATTTTGTCCATTTGATCTTCTACGACGCAGGTGTGCGCACATACGTTCACGTAATTCACCGTTGCTGAAGAACCGCTGTCCACGCCATGCAGGACCCATCCGAGCTTCGTTCGCGACGCTACTGGCTGCCCTTGTTTACCTTTTCTCAGCTGCAGTGTGACAATATATTCCCAGTTGTCCTGCCCGATGAGTAGCTTCGGGGATTCACCTTCGTAGCACACATCCTGAAGTATGCTACGTAAATGGTTGTATCTCTTTAAGCGTTTCTTATCGATGTATTGAGGAGCCAGTTTAAGTGCCTTTATGGTTCTAGCTCCCTTGAGAACACTTCGACGTTCCTGCTTAAGGCCTCTTAATTCCAAGTCGAGCGTCATAGATTCTCGCTGCTCCATTTGTCCCCCACCGATAGTTTCGATTGTTAACGGTCGGTAGGGGCCTTGAATGCCGATGCTTCTTGCGACGTCCTCGTCCAGCAGCGTGACTGTCGAGCCTTCATCCAGTAGCGCCAGTATTATCTTGCTCCCAGTCGGGCCGAACACCTCCACCTTCACAATCTTCAAAATCGCCTTCGGCGTCCTTATGGTGTTGACCGCGGCGGTAGTCTCTGGCTCTGCCTGATCATGATGCGCTTCGTTCTCAACAGTCACGTGTAGTAGATTGTGGTGCCATCTACGACACATCCTGCACGGTGGTTTTCGGCACGTTTCCTTTCTGTGTTTGCCGATAAGGCATTTAAAGCAGATTTTCAATCTTTTCGCGGTCTCCCATCTGTCGTTGACCGCCGCTCTTAAAAAACGTTGGCAATCAGCAAGGCGATGAGGGCCATCGCAATCGGGGCACTTGACTTCGTCCTTGCCCTTGCTGCTGCATTCGGTGACGTTATGAGCCGCCTGCCTTATCGGCCTCTTCGTTGCGCTCGGCTTCAAATAACGGCTTTCTTCTATAGCCGCGAATGCTCCGCACTTGTCCGCTTCTAGGTTAAGGAAGTCGCTGATGGTCTGTATGCTCGAGAAGGAATCCTCATCTCTGGAAGCCGTGAAGTCGTACCATCGAAATTTAAGAATCGATGGTAACTTCTCAAGCACTGTCTTCACTAGCTCCGGTGAGTGTAAATACTGTGGCCTCTTCAGTCCGGTGATTGACGCTACGCAGTTGCTTATTTGGCTAGCGAAGACGCATATATCCCGCGGGTTCTCTGTAACCCGAGATAACGCCTTCAGCTTCTCTAATTCTGCCATCACCAACGCGTCGGGTCTCCCGAATCTTCGCCGCAGTGCCGTGAGGATTTCTTCTGGCTTCACTTCTGAGTATAGTAGGCTCTTGATACTGTCCCTCGCTGTACCCCTGATAGCTTTGCGCAGCCGAGCCATATTTTGTACGCTCGAGAATAATGGCGCTGTATCCTCGTAGACGACGCGAAATGCCGTCCACTCAGCGCTATCTCCCTCGAACGTAGGCAGCTCCTGAATATACTTTGGTTGAGGAGCTGTAGTCGCCATGGCTTCCTTAATAGCTTCGGCTATTGTCTGCGCATCGCTTTTCAATTCCGGTTTCCCTGTCGGTACTCTCGGGTCTGAAGCTTGCATCCAACTGCGAATCTGTTCGTTGCGGTCCTCTTCATTTTCTTCAACGACGGAGTTATCTGATTCGTCCGTTTCCATCTCTAGCCGTATACGGGCCAGACGCGTCGCCGCCTGAGCTTCTTGTAGCTCAGCACGCGCCAGCTCTTCCCTGGCTGCGGCTTGCCTTCTGGAACTGGCCTTTGATACGACCCTGGACGTAGCTCGCCGGGTAGAACCCGCTGGTGCCAAGGTCGAGGCTTGACCTGGCTGGCTAGCTGCGCCCGCAGACGTCGACTGCTCCCTGGAGATATCCGCCACCGTAGCCCGCGTCGATTCCGACGTGATTGCGGGCGAGGTGGTGGCAGTCGCGGCTGATTCTTGCTGCATCCCACGTTGTGACCTCGTGACTGGCATCTTCTTAACTTCTTTACAGGATCCGGCTCGAAGGACCAAATGTTGTGGCCGATCAGGTAGTTAATCGGAGCGGCGAGGCCCGCACAATGTCAGTGTGATACAGAGTGCGATAACCAAGCCGTCCGTAACTGTTCTGGCTTGTAAGACCGGTGATCGTTGACGCCACGGAGTTGCCGAACGAACGTATATGCGCTGGTCTCGTTCGGCCCACGCACCCCTGTTAGTACGTAAGGTGTAGAAGGGCGATGCCGTAGTCTTGGGTCTTCGGAGGAGTGAAAGGCTTCTTTTGTTCGTACTGCTCCGCCTAGTTGTTGATCCGATGAGGTCGCGCCGTGTGAGAGAGTGTCGCATAGATCTCGGGGAGCTTAGGTACCTCGATCATTATACCGCGACGAGAGCTCCTACATCGTTACGGAGCGCTCCCCGCTACACCCCCGCCGAGGTTCATTTGTGGGCGGGGCTTTCGTCGTATCGGAGCCCTTGCAACATGTTACACCCCACCGAGAGCTATGCGACCGTTAAAGTTTACCTCTAGGCGAAGCAGCGCATTTATTAACATTTTGCCAATTTTACTATTTCTTACAACTAGTACCTCATACATTATATAACCTTAGCTTAATTAACGCACAACTCCCTACTTTCAAGTTGGCTGGCGTTCCTTTATTAACTTAAGTCTAAGAATTATACTTATGTACTAGTTTTTCTCAGTTACTTATCTATGGACTTTATATCTTTACACAATTTATTCTATATAATACTAATTCCTATTCCTAGTCGCCGACACATATTAACACGTGAATAATTAGGAATTAGGTTGTTAAGTGGTTTAGTGGTTACAGATCTGTTTTTAACTAATAGTTTAGTGGTCACAAGTATGTATATGACAAAGCGTTAGGAATAAAGTAGCGTAGTGGTTTAGTAGTTACAGGTCTGTTTTTAACTAATAGTTTAGTGGTTTAGTGGGTACAAGTCTGTTTTTGACAAATAGTTTAGTGGTCACAAGTATGTATATGACAAAGCGTTAGGAATAAAGTAGCGTAGTGGTTTAGTAGTTACAGGTCTGTTTTTAACTAATAGCTTAGTGGTTTAGTGGTTACAAGTCTGTTTTTGACAAATAGTTTAGTGGATCCAAGTCTGTATATGACAAAGCGTTAGGAATAAAGTAGCGCAATGGTTTAGTGGTTACAAGACTGTTTTTGACAAATAGTCTAGTGGTTTAGTGGTTACAAGTCTGTTTTTGACAAAAAGTTTGGTGGTTTAGTGGTTACAAGTCTGTTTTTGACAAATAGTTTAGTGGTTCAGTGGTTTTGTGGTTGCAAGTATTTTAAATCACTCCTCCGAAAGCATTTATTATTGTCCCTAATGTTTTGTTTTTGTTTTCTTGTATTCTCGTGCGCCGTTCCATAGATAAGTATTCTTTTGCGTGTTGCCTGGATGAGATCGCTCATGAGCGATAGGCCCGTCGTCTCTTATCTAACACCATATACGTGTACTGTTTTAGTGTATAGTTATCATTGGCACATATTTGACACAAAAATCGGTCTAGTTTGACAGGACAAGTGTGTTTTTGACATTTTTTTTTTTGCGGCACACCGTAGAGGCGAGAGTGACGCGTCGCGGGTGCGTCGACGGCCTTTAACGTTCCGCGTTAAGGGTTGGGCAGTCGGTACCATAGCTTGGTGGTAATAAATGTCGCACGAAACGTTCTCATTTGACATTATTCTATTAATGTTAAATACAGTGTACAACTCTCTGTAACGACAATGCATGGTTAGTGCAATTTATCGCCTTATAGAGAGTGGTGGTAAAACGGAGACAATAAAAATCAGAATGGTTTAGCTTGTACACCAACCGAAGACAATTGAGTTTGACGTTCAATCGAGTGACGTTACATGGAGGTTATACTGTACAGTGTAAACTCTATTTAACGACACTGAAGGAAGTGTGCCCTTTTTAGTGTTATAGAGAGTGGTCGCTAGATGGGGAATATAAATAGCGTATGGAGAACAAGCTTAACCAACCAAATTCAATTGATTTCGACGCTTTAGAGAGTTTGTCGTTACATGATGTTTACGCTGTACAGTGTAACCTCTATATAACTACACTTAAGGGAGTGTGCATTTTATGGCGTTATAGAGATGGTCGTTAAAGGGAGAGATGTAAAATTAAGATGGAATACAAGCTAAATCAACCGAATCCAATTGATTTCGACGCTTTATCTAGATTGACGTTCAACCGAGTGCCGTTACATCGAGTTTACACTGTGCATTGTAAACGCTATATAACGACGCTTACTGTGCATTGCATGACCTTATAGAGATCGTTAAATGGAGAGAAGATCGTTGTCACAGGCACGTCTTTAAAATACCATATTTATTTGTTTCTTAACATCCCTGTCACAATGTCACACCTCCGAAACGGCTCGACCGATTCACGTGAATTTTTTTACAGACATCCCCCCTGTATTGTCCTCCCCTATTATTGTGTCGCATCGAACCCCGCTTTTTTTTAGTAATTTTAAAGCGACACAGAATGTATGTCTGAAAAATTATCTCGCATCTACCTGATAATCACCTCTCACCTGTGACCTTAATCCATATCATTTTCTGATCTTCGAGAAGACAAAAATCATCACAGCATCACACAACAGTACCACCATGACGTCTGGCGGTCCACAACTGTGCTTTAAGGCTGTTTCTGCTGCGCACCACCTCTCTGTGGTAACCAACTGCCAGCGCCAGGTATTCCCGAGTCGCTACAACTTGGGGACCATCAAGAAGAGAGCGTTCTTATCACTTGTGTGAGTGGGAGTGCCATGCTGTTTTGATTGGGAGTGCCATGCTGTTGAGGGGGAGTGCCATGCTGTTTTGCGTAGGAGTGCAATGCTGTTGAGTAGGAGTGCCATGCTGTTGAGTGGGAGTGCAAGGCTGTTGAGTGGGAGTGCCATGCTGTTTTGAGTGGGAGTGCCATGCTGTTGCGTGGGAGTGCCATGCTGTTACATAGAGTTTCAGCCGAACAGGCAGGCATGGCCGAAGAAATACCACTCTCTCACAGAAGATCGGCGTGAAGTGATGCAATTGGAGGTGAGATCTTCCGGTGCCCATCCTCTCCCCCCCCATTTTCCTTTAAAGGCCAGCAACGCACTCACCAGCCGCGTCAGTGTCTATGGGCGGTGACTTCACCTTTACGTTGGGCCTCCTGCTCGTTTGCCCCCTCTCCTATAAAAGAATAACCGAATAGTCGAATTGAATCAATGCCCCTAACGACCCGACATCACGTTATGACAGCTGTCACCTGTCAAAATGGCGGCGTCTGTCAAAACAGCCGACTAATTGATCAGATAACGCGTCGTGGCCAGTGATCAGTGATAATCCAATTTGTAATGTAATATTTATCGATACAATTAACTTGCCGAGTGATTTTGAGCGATCTTGAGATGTTCGGTGAAGTTTTGAGCGATTTTCACAGTGATCGTGAGTTATTTTAGGCGTTTCTGAGGAATTCTGAGCGATGTTGGGAATACTGGAAGCGATTTTGAGTAATCGTTAGTGATTTTCAGAGGTCATGAGCTATTTAGCGTTTCTGAGCGATTCTTAGTGATTTTGAGTGATATTGAGCGGTTTTGAGCAGTTTTTGGGATATTCTGAGCAATTTTCACAGATATAATGAGTTATTTTAGCGTTTCTGAGCGATTCTTAGTGATTTTGAGTGATATTGAGCGGTTTTGAGCAGTTTTGGGATGTACTGAGCAATTTTGAGAGATTTTCAAAGATCCGAGAGGGAGAGATGTGAGAGATGTTGATGCACGATGAATCTGTGCACCAGCAACTTGAGGTACTTACACGATTATTTCTTAATTCATAGGCCGACAACTAAACTGTAAGCCCATAGTATCATATTTCCATAATTAACATACAAAATGACTATTTTTTAAATTTATAATTTGTCTATGTGCGGTCATTGGATGGTTCTTTAGTCTATGGACTGGATGACAGAGAGTCAAGTCGTGTCTATCTCTCTCTCTTCTCTATCTAAATATTGTATATATAGCATAAGGAGATAATTATTTATTGTTCTGTTATAAAACTCTCGAATCGAAAATTCAAATTATAGCAGATAAAAGAAGATTGAATATTGTTCTTTATAAAAGAGTAGGTATCTCCTTCTCAGTTTAAAGAAGATGGAAGAGAATACTGTATTGATCTTTAGAGAAGATATCACCTTCTTAGAATAGTTGAAAGAAGATATATGGTTACCAGTTTTGATGCTTAGAAGAGAGATGTCTCCTTTATAAAGCAGAAACTTCTTTCTTCTTAGACAGGATATTGTTTTGTTGCTTAGGAGATATGTCGTTCTTTTCGCAGAAAGAAGAGAATACTGTTTTTTTTGCTTAGTATTTATTTTGGAAGAAAGAAGATGATGTTGGTGCTCATAAGAGAGATATATTTATTTCTTGAAAGAAGATGATGCTGGTGCTTATAAGAGAGAGATATATTTATTTCTTTTGCGCAGAAAGATGTTGGTTCTTAGAAGATAAATATATTTATTTCTTTTGCGCAGAAAGAAGAAGATGATAGTGCTTAGAAGAGATATATATTTATTTCCTTTCGTGTAAAGAAGAAGATGCTGGTGCTTAGTGATTCTTCTTTCTGACATTCATTCATATATATTATTTTATTTTAATGTTTTTTTTTAGCGATTGGCAGCCCTAGCGTTGAAAAATGATTAGCAGCAATAATCTTTATACGCTGTAATTAAGACTGATTGGCAAAACGATATGTATGGGTAAGCGACGCTCGGCGCGGTTGGGATTTGGATGGGTAACCGAACTGAAATGTAAAAATTGAAGGCAATAAAAATAGTTCTCCTATTGTTTGATAAGTTCAAAGTTAAGGCACATATGGAACGGTGTTAATGTGGATGGGTGACATTTATGTAAAGGCAAGCTACACTCGTCGGGTCGTGAACTTGGATGGGTTACCGTAATTAATAATACATATCGTAATCACTTGCGACTACAACCAGTTATGTTGAACCCCCTTATATAATTAATTACATGGAATGTTGGTCTCTAATTAAAATGGTCAATTAGTGTCGTCGGTTCTATAATTAATATAACCGATTTTAGTGGCCCCATTACCAATACAAAACATTAACACGCGGGGGTCAAATTAAAATGGCCGCTTTGTATAATACTAAATCCAGTTCCAAATGATCCCAACTTGCTCATAAAATGCAGCGATGTGCAGTTCATTGCAAACTGGACTTTAACAAAATGTAACCAGTATTATATGACCTTTAAATTCAAACATAATGTATGAATATTAGGTTCACATTAAAATTGTCTTGAAGACCTCTCGTTTCATATAAAGAACTAGAAATGAAGGCTCAACTAGAATAAGAATCTCACATCACGTCCAGTGTTACATAACCCCCAGTTCTTAACTAAATATATGACGAGAGAGATCTAACAAAAATGGGCACTTAAATGTAAAAGAACATTCGAACACCAGTTTAAAAGAACCACCGCGTCGTATAAAACACAACAAACCACGGTTCACTTTAAACAAGCCATTCGAATGTTCGTATCACAAAACGACCACTATAACTCGACCCCGGTTCCCCTAACAAACGTACTGATAGTATTTAAACAATAAAATGGTCGGTCGTGGGTGGTCTTTCAAGTTCATTGACCCTCACCTGTATTTTTACAGATGTTTCTCTATTAATTTGATGGATTAAAAATACCGGTTTTAAACCGTACACTTTTTATACACACACACACAGAAATATCTCGCACACATTTATCTGTATATACATATAAATACAAAGTTTTATAAAAGACTCGTTGGGAATGGGGTGCACTTAATAAGCGTGACGGGAGAAGTGCAAATAATATTACAGCCCTTTAATAGCACTTCTTAGTGCGGTTGGGTTGACATGGCGCTGAATGTCAAAGTTATTTTAACTGTCAAATGGTACATACATTTTTGTATAGCAAAAAAATGAAATATTGAACGTATTACGACTTTTGACAATTAGTAGCTTTTGTCATGTAATTTTTATACAAACACTCATCCCCTATTACGACCCCTTTAACACTTTTTCACAAAATCAACGATAAAATGTGTCCCAAGTCCCAACTCATAAGACCCAAGACCTAAGTCCCAAGTCCCAAGTCCCATGTCCAATGTTCCAAAACCCAAGTCCCAAGTCCCAAGTCCCATGTTCCAAGACCCAAGTCCCAACTCCCAACTCCCAAGACCCAACTCTCAAGTCCCAACTCCCATGTCCCATGTTCCAAGTCCCGAGTCCCAAGTACCATGTCCCATGTCCCATGTCCCAAGACCCAAGTCCCAAGTCACGAGTCCCATGTCGGAAGTAGCTTTAGGGTGAAAGCGTAATACAGAGTTGCATTCATAATAACAATTTGGATATAAGAATAAAAAAAATACGTCATTTTCACAACTTGACTTCGATTATTGCAGTTTTAATACGCATCCATATTTTTTTTGAAAATTAAACATGGCCTATATCACTCGGGTACTGTGCGGCTTGCAAACGGTGAAAGATTTTTCAAAATCGGTCCAGCAGTTTGGGAGCTTATTCATTACAAACAGACAAACATACTCCATAATAAGTATAGACTATGACCGACATGTAAGCGGAGCTTTAGCGGCGGAATTCGAGGCACGCGTTACAATTTTAAATTAACTGTTTTTTTTTTTTACACAAAAGGAATTTTATTGTTACACTCGATTTGAGGGTAGTTTAATTAAAAAAAAAAAGATAGAGAGAAAAGAGAAAAGACAAATTCGCACCGGCCGAGTGTTAATTATTCACGAGCTTTATTTGTTTTGAGTAGCGTCAGATGACTGGTAACATTTTAATTAAAAATACGCGTCTTCCTTCTTGTTTATAGACGTCCCGGGAAGTTCCGGGTGGCTCACGAACCTCCAGGTTAACGAGTGAGTTGCCGGCCTATAAAGACTTATTAAACAAATCAAATTTCATTCGACATGTTAGTCAGATTCCAAAGCTCTTATCTTTTTACAGAGCGGGCAAATGAGCAAGAGGCACATGAAGTTGAAGTCGCTTTGGGAGCTAGTGAGTGCGTCGCCGGCCTTTTATGTCCTATTTATCGTTTCGTTACATAAAAAAACCATATTAAAGGCTCAATGTGTACGACTCCATAACAAAATCGCATAACGATTTGTTGGCTTGTCAGTGAGTGAATTTTACAAGGAAGCTTTTGGAAAAAGCTCTTTACAATGGACTATTTTGTTGATGAAAAAGCTCGGGAATGATTTAGCACCAGCTTAGCCTTGCTTTAAGTGTACTGGGATCAATTACCAATCTACCAAGCCGAGTTTCTTGCCTGCTTCTTCTCAGCTCGGTCGCGTACGAGCAGGCGTAGCATAAGACGATTCAAAATGATCCTAAGTACCTTAATGAATTCAATTCTGATTTCAAAGCTCCGTGAAAGCCCGTACTTTTAATTTCCTTTCATAGAAGGGGCAAACGAGCAGGTGACTCTTAAAGTTGATGCCCTGGGAGCTCGTGAGTGCGTCGCCGGCCTTTTGGGAAGTGAATGAAATGACACTAACTCGTTTTAATTTTTTTATTGAATTTGTCAGAAGTCAAGGTGATATGAAAATACTTGGTGTAAAGTAAAAAAAGCTCGTTCGCAATAGAAACTGTTCTTACTTATCACAGTAAACTCAAGATACCTTATTCAAGTAGGTCTTAAGACACTTTATCGTATCAACCGAGAAGAACTGGCAAGAAACACGATGCCTTTTGAAATATGTGTCACACGATTAATTCTTTAAACAGCAGAGCAGGTAACAGGGACACTTGTGAATCGTCAATAACACCACAACCGGTTCGCAAGGCATTCATCTACAGAGAAGAACAGGCAAGAAAGCTGCTCTATCAATAAACTCAAACTCAAACTATCTTTATTCAAGGTAAGTGTTAAGACAGTTTTGAATCGTCAATAACACCACCACCGGTTCGTAAGGCAATAACAGAGAAGAACTGGCAAGAGACACCTGCTCTTTTAAAATAAACATTTAACCTAAATTGTAAGGCTAAACTGTACCGATGCTGAGCCACTGATTTTGGACCATGGGATACAAGTGAACAGGTACTGTAGACCGAAGAGCTGGTGCTTTCAACGATGCATCGCGAGCTTATCGTTACGAGGAGCTTTTGAAAATTTGTAAATTATTAATAGATAAAAGAAAGGAGTTGTATTCAAGAATTGGGGAAATCGATTTGCGAAAAAAAAAGCTTCCGGAGCTTTCGGAGCTTCGTGTTCGAGGGGGTGTTATATTGGAATTGCTGTGGTGGCATCTCGAATTGGGAATGCGAGTTCAATTCCTGTATTGTAGGGTGTTATCACAACTCAACAATTTCCTGTTGCGTATATTACACAGCTGTTTTGTTTTGATACAAAACTATTTATTTATTTACACTTTATTCAGTAGAAATAGATGTTAATACATATAAGAGCTTATTAAAGCATTAAGTAGGCACCTGGTAGTCATCACCGGTGAACCAAGAGCTGGTGGTTTCCTCGCTCAGCGAGGAAATGCCACCAGCAATGTGGTTCCGCCACAGGGACCGAACTGCTTAAACTTGTTTTAGTTTTATTTTAACTTACGTATTAGTTAGGTTAAGAATATTTTGTGTTTGTTTAATAATTAATTTTAATAACTATATATTATGATACATTGATTGTTTTAAGAGCAAATTACATACACCTATATGTTGTGGTCATGCCTGGAAGAGATCGCTTATTAGCGATAAGGCCGCCCGTTGCTTTTATATGTGCTTTAGTTCTACATTATATATATATATATATATATATATATATATATATATATATATATATATATATATATATACTAATAGTTTTTGAATTACAATTGATTTACCATCTTGGAAAAAGGGGGTGAATACATTGAATACGCAATATCACAGAAACTGTGCGTCTTACAAAAAAAAAAAATGTTATATCAAAATTTGTAGCAAATCACTTTGCTTACAGGTAGATGTTTAAACTTTTTCCACTAAAATGAAAATTATGAAAGTTATAAGCTTAAAAGATACATTTTTCAATGCATTTTCCCAAATTTTCTTTTTATTAACATCTCGTCCAGCCAATTCGGTCCGTCAATTGTCATATTTTTTTTTTATACAGCTGGTGCGTGGGTGTGTTTTTGCAGAGTGTGCCCACCGGGACCCTCCTCCACGTGAGATGCAGTACATCCACTCCGGCAACGGTTCCTTGCAGACGGCTCGGGTATTTTACACCCTTAAATTGGCTGCCAGCTAGCTGTGTTAAAAACTAGACTCTACATTCTACTGTCAAATCAAGGGCGTAATACGAACTGGCTACTTTTTAAATGAAAGCTGTCATTAAACAGGCTCCATAAAGTTGGTTGAAAGGTTTTAGTTAAATAAAATATCGTTTTTATTTTAAAAAAAAAATGTTTTTCTTTCTCTCTTTTCACTCTTCCCTTTAACATAAATTAAAGAGAAGAGATTTTAGAAAAAGGGTTATATTATCTGATGATCATATCCTTGCTTCAAAAAATGTACCGGGATCAACCGAGCGGTGTTTCTTGCCCACTTCTTGCCCGCTTCTTGCCTTGTTCGATTCAAAATAGTCCTATGTACCTTAATAAATAAAGAGACTTTAACTTTTGGAATCTCTCCGCCATACCTCCATAGAACGTATAGAATCGCTTGACAGCTTAAAAAGCTCTGAGCTTTGAATGATTAGTATTTCTACTTTGAAAGCTTTAGAGAAGACTTTCATGTCGTAAAAACCTATGTAGGTTGTGTTTTCGATCCTGCAAATGATATACAGTGTAAACTCTATATAACGACACTGAAAGTACTGTGCATTTTTATAGACAATGGTCGTTATGGAAATAAGAAAATTAAGAATGTAATACAAGCTGAACCAACCGAAGCTGAAGCTCCAAGGCTTTATTGAGTATGTCGTTAAATCGAGTGATGTTACATGGAGTTTTAAATGTCATCACAATTATTATTACACCCATGTATGATTACGAACAGATAATTTTTATTACATACTTTTTTCCTGTAGATTTTGTCGTTACATCGAGTGATGTTACATGGAGTATCAACTGTCATCACAATTATTATTACACTCATGTATGATTACGAACAGATAACTTTTTTTACATACTTTTTTCCTGTAGATTTTGTCGTTACATCGAGTGATGTTAGATGGAGTATCAACTGTCATCACAATTATTATTACACCCATGTATGATTACGAACAGATAACTTTTTTTACATACTTTTTCCTGTAGATTTTGTCGTTACATCGAGTGAGGCTACATGGAGTTTACACTATTATACCATGAATATAATGATTATGATATTCATTCAGCCACGCGAGTGTCCATGGGCTTCACCTTAATGGTGGGCCTCCAGCTCCTTTGCCCCCCATTAAGGCCCCCATCTGTAACTTTGCCCCACAAAATCAAAATAAAGCTCCCCCCCCACCCCTATATAAAAAAATATATAACGTTACGAACTTATAATATGGGACAAAAGTGCAAGACAATGCATTCGCATGGGCTTTGGTCAAAAAAGCCCAAAATCAAAAAAGAGCTTTCCAGTCAACAACTTCTTTTATTAGTATCCAGAAATAGCTACTATCATCTGGGGTTACCAGTTTAAAAACTACACTTTTTATTTTGTACATTAAGCGGGACAAATAATCACTAGTTCTACATTGCACAATAAATAGTTTTATTATTTTGTTTTAAGTTTATTTACAATTAAAATTAGTTTATACAAATCGAGTGGGAGACAAAAGAAAAAAACCAAACAAACACACGCAACTTCCGAGTTGTCGTGAGCGCTCCAAAATATTAAAAAAAAAAACATATAAAAAATGTTTTATTATCAATGTAAGCTCTCAGGCTTTAAAGCTTTTATAATATGAAGCTTATTATATCTTCAAGGAAAGACACTGTTATGTTCAGAATTACATTCGTATGAATATTGAATATACAACATTATAAAGCTTTAGAGCTTAAAAGTTTGTGTAGCTTGAGAGCTTAAAAAGCTCTATGAGCGCTCATAACAACTAAACAATTTTGCAAAAGAGAGCATATGAATAAAGATTGCTCCTAAACTAATCAGAGGTATTATCACTTACAGAAACTAGAGAGACTAACTAACTAACTATAACTCGAATAAAGATAGATGCTAGAAGATCAGGTGATTAATAAAAGATACCCAAATTATCTGGTGGCACTCGAGAGAGCTTTTTAAGAACAGATCTGGTAATCTATTGTAATTAGATTCAAAAAGTTTTACACGCAATGAAAGCTCAGTCCAAATAATGGTCTTAAAGCTCAAAAGCTTTGTCAAAAGAAGCTTTTACGTATTGTATAAGAATCGATTAAAATTAATTAATTGTAATATGTGAGCTTTTAAAGGTATAAGGATAAGACCTCTGATTACGACAACCAACCCTCAATGTAGGGGGGGAAGGGTGGGGCTATTTACCCCCAAAAATAATAAAGTTTCTTATCCAAGAATTTATAATCTATACATATATCGACAGAGGTAATAGACAAAGTGTTTTCTCACTTTGAATCCACCAATAGACAATAGATGACGTGACGATTTTTATATACATAGCCATATTTAATACTTGAATAAATAGCCTTAAAACAGGCACCAAACGTGACTGTAAAATAATTTTGACGGTACATTCAAAAAAACTACCCACTTTTTTTTGGAACGATATCCGAAACTACACACTTTTGTGGAAAAACATCCAGACGACCCACTTTTTCGGAGATAAATCCAAACTATTCTCCTTTGACGCGTCAATGTCGACCTTGTTCTCTTTCTCTTGCCTTCATCTCCAGCTCTTCCTCTTCTTTTGTCAATGGTATTGTACTGTGGTTATACAGCCCCTGGGCCATGAGCTGTAGTGCCAATGGGTTGCGATGTCCAGACGCCTTTTTTATCTTGGCCCTCTTGTTCTGGAACCAGATTTTGATTTGGGCCTCCGCGAGGCCCAGTTCCCCGGCCAACGCCTGGCGTCGACGCTCGGTCAGGTAGCGGTTCTCCGCGAACTCGTGCTGTAAGAATTATTCTGTAGTTGTTATTCACACAAATATTATAAATGCGAAATTATGCTACGCTTAAAATGCTGAACCGATTTCGATGACATTTGGTATGGAGATAGACTAAACTTTAGGGAAGGGCACGTGCTACTTTTCATCACTAAAAAATTGGTTATAGACAAAAAACGATAAAAAACCTAACAGAACTCTGTCATTTATAAATAGATTTTACAAAAGTCAAATTTGAACTTATGTATAATATACCTTTAACCTAGCTAACTGGGGTCCGGAGAACGCTGTCCTCGGTCTCTTCTCATCATTATTGGTGTCTCCGGGAGGCTTCTTCGGTTTTCTCGTTCGAGGGCCTGTAGAAATATTAAATATAATTCCTACAGATATCAATGAATAGGGCAAAGAAGTAAACAGTAGCAAAAAATAAATAAAAGGCTTCCAATCTAGACCGGTCTGTCAAGATACCCACATGGCCAAAGAAGAGACTAACTTCATTTGACGTACGAAATAAAGCTTCTTATAAAGCTACTGGACCGGTATGTAAAAGAAAAGTCCGAAGGAAAAGCCCTTCATATGAGGTATAAAATAAAGCTTCTTCTAGCCAAGGGTGCGAGGATTCCAAACTCGACCGATCTGAAGGTACCCACATTCCACTATTTTTATAATTCTATAAACAAAATAGACTGTGTACGTCACAAACCGCTTTTGCCTACATCCGGTTTGACATGCTCATGCATTTTTCTCCTCCTCCATTAAACCACACTGTCTGTTATAATTCACAATCAATATGCAGTCAATCAACTTTACACCGACATATATCCTAGTATAATTCTACGGACGACCCCAAGACTCGGAGGCCCCAACACCCGAGACCCTAAGGCCCCAAGTAATCTAGGCCCGAAATCCAGTATACTGTTACAGAACGCCCCAAGGCCCGAAGCCACAGGGCTCCAAGGCCCAAAGCCACAAGGCTCCAAGGCCCGGAGGTTCGAGGCCCCAATGGCTAATGGTGTACCCAGATTTCATTGACAGCAAGTGTTGTTAGCAGCGCACGTCGATAGACCCACCAATCGGACGATGCAATATCTTAACCAACTCATTGGACACTTTAAAATTGGTCAAAATATTGCACCGTTCGCCTGGCCGGCGGTTGTCAGCTGTCAGGGTCAACCGGAAGTGTCATGGTGACTTGGTGACAAACAGTAAAAGAATATATCTTAAAGTAAAGACACCTTTGAATCGTCATTAACACTAGCGTATCGAACGAGGAGTGATAGAAAGATGGCCGCTCTTTTAAAATATTTCAAAAATATAAAAAGCTTTTTCACAACAGCTACCAACTGCAAACTAAGCTTTTGATAAATTATAAACGCGTAGATCATTTATATTAAGCTTTACCCAAACTCCAACTGAGATTAATTCAAATATCAAAAGGCTAATCAAGAAGAAAACTATCCCGATGCGGACACCTTTTAAAGGATCTTCGTCCTCTAAATATTCTTTAAATTTTCCAATTAGAATGCTCTTTATAAAGACACTTTTGAAGCCTCATTAACGCTTCTGAAGATCTACCGAGAAGACAAAGAAAGATGGCTGACCTTTTAAAATATTTCAACAATATAAAAAGCTTTCTCTAAAAGCTACCAAACGAACTAAGCTTTTGATTAATTTTAAACGCGTACATCATTTGAATTAAACTTTATGCAATCTCAAAATATCCTTATTCAAGTAAAGGCACTTTTGAATCGTCACTACTACCAGAAGATCTACCCAGAAGAGTAAGAGACTCGATGGCTTCTCTTTTATCTCATATTCAAATAAAAGCTACACAAGAATTAATCTGTCCCGATGCTGACACACTAAAAGGATCTTTGTCCTCTTAAAGATAAAATAAAGACATTTTTGAATCGGTTCTGACGATACCACCGGATCGGAAGGCATGTCTCCGAGAAGAACCGGCAAGAGACACGCCTGCTTATTTAAAATATTTTAATGTTTGCTAGCATTTGCTACTCAAGTATTATATCCCAATGCTGAGCTGTGCCTAGCCTAGCCTAGCTGAGTTTTTACCCACATCCCAGCTCAGACCTGATTTATATTTCCATAATTCCAGATAGATAATTATTGACGAACGATTAATCACTGATAATATTTAAATATGAGGCTTCATAGGTTTATATTTAATATTAAGGCTTTATGCTATTTGATTTAGTAATGTAAAGATCCCTTTAATGTGTCGGGAAATTGGCTCAGCATCGGGACAGTTCAATTCTTGAGTAGCCTCACAATGCTTTGTTATTTAAATTGTCAGTAGCACAATTTTGTATTAGGTGTTTATTTTAAAAGAGCAGCTATCGAGTTTCTTGTCTGTTCTTCTCGGTAGACGCCTTCCGGACCAGGTGGTAGTGTAAATGACGATTCAAAAGTGTCTTTATAAAGACCTACTTGAATAAAGATATTTTGAGTTTGAGTTTGAACATAAAATGAAATATTATTAAAAGAGTAGCCATCTCTTAGTGTTCTCGGTAGATCTTCCAATTGTGACATTAAGAGCTACTTGAATAAAGATATTTTGTCTGTTATCTATGAAATGTGTAGGAGAAGAGTGTGGCGGTGAGTTTCTTGCCTGTTCTTCTCGGAGACATGCCTTCCGATCCAGTGGTAGTGGCAAAATTGACGATTCAAAAGTGTCTTTACTTGAATAATGATATTTCGAGTTTTATCTATTAAATATGCATTAATAGAGTGGCGGAGAGTTTCTTCCCTTTTCTTCTTCGTAGATAACTATGTTAATGACGATTCAAAAGTGTGTGGGGCACGCGGTGTATAATGTACCCGTCTATAAATAATCAAAAGCTCACTAAAAGTAGCTTTTAGAGAAAAAACTCGCTCCAAAAACACTGTATTAAGATCACACAGTTTTCTGATCTGTTTTTTTTATAGAGTAGTGCAGGCAAACTGGGTGAGTGCGTCACCCGGTCTTTCATCTCTTACGAGTCTAGCTTTGGGACGATTCAAAAGATCGGTCCTGCCTTAGGGTTTTTAGTCTTTTGTCAATTTGAAGAAAGCCGACACATGACATGACAATTCTGAATATACATGCGAACATATACAGGTGATGAGTCGAACTTCGCTCACTTTTTTTTTGTTAAGTTACTAATATTTATTTATTATGCACCCAAACAGAGCTTTTTAAATTTAATTTAGCTACTACTACATACTAATATTATAAAGAGGATAGGTTTGTTTGTTTTGAAATGAATAGGCTCCAAAAATGCTGGACCGATTTTAAAAATACTTTCCCGTTCGCAAGCTACGCTGTTCCCAAGTGGCATAGCCATGTTTTATTTTCAAAAAAAATAGGGAGGCTTATTAAAAAATGAAAAATCTAACCCAAGCTGTGAAATTCACGAACTTTTAATTCTTACAACCAAACTGATATTATGAATGAGTTTCTGTGTGTATATTACGCTGTCACATCTAAACTACTGAACCGATTTATATGAAATTTGGTGTGGAGATAAAGTAAACAATATCGCGTTTGAGTTTGGCATTGAAGGGGATGAAATTTGTCACCAGAACTCTACCATTTATGAACCCATTTTCGAAGTTTATTAAAAACTGTGGACATATTATTATATTTCATAATTCATATATTTAATTAAATGTATAAATTAATTTATATATTTAATTTGCATACTTTATTATTTTCGATTAGTTTCCAATAATTAAACCGAATTACGTATCCCGATATAAATATTATATATATATATATATATTTTTTTTTTCTAAACGAGACATAATTTATTATTTACGTATTAAATATTAATATTGTATAATGTTCCAAGTTCCCATTTAATTGTTTTATGTGTAAACTTAGTTTTATTATCTCATATGTTTATTGTTTTAAATATTTAGCACATAAGATGTTTGGAGACAGATATAATAAAATAAAAATAAAACGAAGTTCGTCCATCACTATTAAAAAAAAACAAATAATTCATACAAACGTAATAATATAGAAAAAACGCTCTAATTTACAATCTCACCACACTCCATACTTACTTCGACCTGAAACAAGAAAAACTGTATTTAATACACACATTTAAAAAACACATTAAAATTACAGCATACAAATTTAAAAAAAAAAACCCCCGCGAAATTCATAACCACAGACCCATTGACGTAAGATATTCGAGCTAGCACAGATAAGATACATTATATCTGTGCACGTCTGCATAGGTCTAAAATTGGCGGGGAAAATCCGGAATGTTAAAAAAATCCGGAATGTTAAAAAACTCCGGAATGTTAAAAAAATTATTGATCAACTAAAAATGCCCATAAAAATACAAGGCTGTATGTATTTTTTAAGGCCACATTAGGAACAAAAAAACAATTAAAAACATATTTTAAGAGTGAAAAAACTCTTATCACTATGGTATGGAAGATGTCCGCCGAATTCTCATACCTACTGGTATAAAATTCCGTGAAAATCGGTCGAGCCGTTTCGGAAGACTACGGTAACTAACTGTAAGAAATTATATATATATATATATATATATATATATAATTTTGCCTTTATTATTTAATATGTGTTATGCTGAATGGGTTAGATATTTTTTATACCGAGATACGTGGATTAGAAAATATCGGACTGGCAAAGCTCAGCTGGTCTCAACCGACTCTTTAAAAACTATTTTTTTTAAAAGCATCGCGATACAAGGAAATTTCAACACTGACACAAAGACACAAGCTTTTTAAATTTGTTTTAGTAGTTATTTGATTTAGCTTAACTTTTATTAGTCATTTTAAGTTTACATAAAAAGATATATAACTTTTCCTTAGTACATCAAATAAAAGCTTTCCCAATCACAGATATATGAAAAATTATATTTCACAAGTTATATTAATATATGTACATATATATTTTATTTCCCTATAGAGCTTATCAAAAAAGTTTACACAATAAAATAAAGCCAAAATAAGGTTAAAACATAGAACTGGAAAAATATAAATAAAAATATATATATACATATGAACAAGTGGAGTATATTATGTGAAGAACGAGCGTTTAAGTGTGTGTGTAGTGTGTTGCTGTGTGTGTGGTTGAGTATTAGGTTTTTTTTTAAAAGAATTTCTACTCAGGCCAAATATGTCCAAGGACAGATATGACTCATTATAGGTTCTTGCTGCGCACACCCTATATAACATTTTTAAGCACTCTCTCAATTAAACGCAGATTTATTAGAAACATACAGTTCTTGCCTAACTCCTTGCCTATGATAATTAATTACGTAATGGAGTTCTCAGTTTTAATTAAAATACCACAGACAAATCCGCTTCCGGTTATAATTAGGCTTATAATTGATGCAAACTGAATCAGTCGTGTAAGTATATGAAATATTTTAAAAGAGCAGCTCTTCTTGTGTCTTTCACCTTGAATAGAGATAGTTTGAGCAGCCACAATGCTGGCGGGATTTCCTCGACGTTGCGATGCTCATACGCTGAGGAAAACACCAGCTCTTGGATCACATTGATTGATTTATCAAGTGTAATTAAATGAATATATTATAGAAGAGTGGGCAAACGAGCAGGAGGCCCACCATAATGGTGAAGTCGCCGACACACACGCGGCTGGTGAGTGCGTTGCCTTTGAGGGAAAATTGGGAAATGGGGGGTAGGGGAAGAGGACGGGGATAGGGATGGGCACCTGGAAGAACTCACTCGCCGAACGAAACGCGAGTACAAAATGAACAAAGTCCAATTGTATCACTTTAAGCCGGTCTTCTGTGAGAGAGTGGTATTTCTCCGGCCGTGCCTGCCCGTTCGGCTGAAACTCTAAGTAAAAGCATGGCACCCCACTCAAAAATCTACTTGTATTAGATGTCCCGCAGGGACATTTCGCGTCGGCTCCAAGTCATACGTAAACCGCTGACATCAACGGCTAGTGGAACTGGATTGGCCACACTCTCCGGAGAGATCCCGATCATACTCTCAAACTGGCACTTGATTGAAATCCTCAAAGGACGAAAGCGAAGACCTGGCGACGTACTGATGAGGCGAAGAGCCGGTAAGACTTGGAGCGAGATCAAATACGAAGCCGCGGAGGATTGCTCTGGATGCCCACTGCCCCATCGAAGGGACATAGGATTATAAGTCATACTTATACTAAATAGTATTATATACTAGCTGATCCCGACAGACGTCGAAAACGACGTCTGTCGGGATTGGTAAAAACCAACAAAAAATTGTCTCTTAATCTCGGCCGATTCTCAGACCCGCTCAATGTGCTCAGAAAATTTCACGAGAATCGGTGGAGCCGTTTCGGAGGAGTGAGGGAACGAAAACTGTGACACGAGAATTGTATACATTAGCTCAAACTCAAACACAAAATATCTTCATTCAAGTAGGTCTTAAGACACTTTTGAATCGTCATTAACACTACCACCTGGTTCGGAAGGTATCTACCGAGAAGAACAGGCAAGAAACTCGATAGCTGCTCTTTTAAAATAAACAATTAATACAAAATTGTGCTACTGACGATTAAAATAACAATGCATTGTGAGGCTACTCAAGAATTGAACTGTCCTGATGCTGAGCCAATTAAAGGGATCTTTGTCCTCTAAATATTCCTTAGTATGCCTTTTCAATCAAAATAGCCTTTACGCGTTTTTTGACAGAGGTTATGACAGTTGACTGAGTCCAAGTCGTCCAACGGTTCGTCACGGTTTACCGACTTATTCATTTAACCAACCTGTGCCATTAATCAAGTTAGATAGAGCAATGAATGTCTTTAAATATACTAATAATACATTTGCATTTATGTAAACCCAAATATTTATGTTAATACGTATGGGACGGTTACGTCATTAACGTAACGTAATTAAAATAGTTTACATAGGTTAAATGAGTCGAGCGTTGTGTTTTTTTTTTATTAATTGTTAATAAAACATAAATCATATTAGCATTTAACATATTTTTTGTTCTTTAAGTAATATAATTTAAAATATTTTTTTTATAAAAGTTCGATCCTTGTATCGTTTACTTTAATCGCGATGCTTTTACGAGTAAAGCATCAGCTCTTTGGTCACCAGATGTATTCTTAATTCTTTAATACAAGCACTTGTACCCCAGGGTCCAAGAGTCTACTCCAATGGGAACATATGTGGAGAAAAGCACCAGCTCTTGGGCCACCAGAAGCCTACCAGCCTACTTATTTCCTTAATAAGCTGTCCACTTTTACCCTAAGAGCCAAAGGTCTACTCCAATGGGAACATATGTGGAGAAAAGCACCAGCTCTTGGGTCACCAAGATGCCTCCTTAATTCTTTTATACAAGCACATTTACCCCAAGGTCCAAAAGTCTACTCCAATGGGAACATATGTGGAGAAAAGCACCAGCTCTTGGGTCACCAAGATACCTCCTTAATTCTTTTATACAAGCACATTTACCCCAAAGTCCAAAAGTCTCCAGTCCAAAGGGTACAAAAACAAAGTTGGAGCAAAGAGTTTTCACACCTTTTCTGCCTGCTCTGCAGCCAGCTATGGTGCTTGTTATAGGAGGCTGAAGTGTCCAATAAAGTGTCCAACATCTGTTTTTAGAGACATTATTTTTATTATGTCGAATTGAATAATACATACAATCGTAAACTTTTATCAGCGACTTCTTTCGCGAAAGAACGTCTGCTGGATCAGCTCGTATACGTATAAGAGTAAGCTCTATAAGGTGCTACATCCATAAATAAATATTTAAAGTGTATCACGTATTTTTATTATATACGTTAGTTAAGCGAAAATTATTGAGAACCACACTAAGATTATAAAGCCGAATGTATGATACGCTTTCACGCTTATACTGATCGATCGATTTCGATAAAATTTCGCAAGGAGACAAACACATTTTCAGAGGGAAACATGACATGCTTGGGGATTTAAGGGTGAGTCTCATGTTTCAATGCGTCCTTGATTTGGCAACTGTTAAGTAATTGTGAGGTCAATTTTTTTAATAAATTTTACGACAATTTTACGACAAAGTCAAATATGTCTAATCACTAAGTTAAATAGGAAGGATGATGCAGAGAAGACACAGAGGACAGACAGAGGTAGCGCAGAGAGACAAGATATAGAGGAAGAGAGATCACAAGTATACCCTTAAATATGAGATATCATACGACCCAAGTTATACAGCCTTAAAATTACCTCGAATAACTAGGTGAGCTTTTAACTGAGCCCTGAAGGTTTCAGACATAGTTCGCGAGTTTTATATAACAAAATACCGGCGCCTATTTCAATTTGCCTACACGGTGGTCCCGGCCACCCAGTGCGGAACAAAAATACACGGAGCCGCCATTCCAATAAGAACTTTTTTTATGCGTTCTCGTTACAATTTAAAATTGTAGTCCAGTAGTGTAGCCACTGTCCTAAAACACATTTCTCTGACACGAAGCTTGAGTTAAATTATTTTGACGATTTAAATAAAAAGACTTATAGACTGTAGAGATGTTTCAAATTACAGTAGAATCCGTATTTAACGACATTCAAAGGTCCTATGTCGTACTAACCGGGTGTAATTATATTTAATCCGTACGATACGAAACTAAACTTAAGTTAACACTGTAGTCGCTAAAATCAAAGTCGTTATATGTGAATTCTACTTTATAAATATTGTATTAATAATATACTAAACAAATTAAACAAAAAATAAAAATCAAAAAGCTCTTAAGCAGAGTAGCCATAATGCTTAAGCGAAAGCACCAGCTTCTGGGTCACCAGATGCCTGCTTAATTCTTTAATACAAGCACTTGTTCCCCAAGGTCAAAGAGTTTACTCCAATGGGAACATATGTGGCGAAAAGCACCAGCTCTTGGGTCAGCAGGTGCCTCCTTAATTGTTTATAACAAGCACTTGTACCCCAAGGTCCAAAAGTCTACTCCAATGGGAACATATCTGAAGCAAAGCACCAGCTCTTGGGTCCCCAGATACCTGCTTAATTCTTTAATACAAGCACTTGTACCTCAAGGTCCAAGACTCTAATGGGAACACATGTGGCCAAAAGCACCAGATCTTGGGTCACCAGGTGCCTGCTTAATTCTTTAATTTATATATATCATATATAATATTATTCACGCTCTGTTGCACTAAAACAGTAGAAGTAAAGTAATGTTAATAAAGATGTTCATAAGAGCTTTCGCTGATAAGCCATCCCTTCCAGGCAACCCACAAATGTAAAGATTGTTTCAACACTCGATTGAACTTTTGCTATCAAGTTAATCGTGTCTATTAAAAAAAACATTTAAAAAAAGCTTGGGAATTAGGTACTTATCAAAGGGAAGCCTTGGTAAAGCCTGGAATAAGGAACTGAATTCAGTAATATTCTGTCACTCACACACCCCTGACTGGTTTGTTTCCAGAACAGGTCAAAATGAAAATGTCTTTATTCATTAATGCCTGTTCGTACCATGCTGAGGGAAGCAGGAATCACGGTGGAATGGCGCTCCGCTTTGATTCGCCCTAACGCGTTTCCTGGTTGAGGTTACTCACACCGGTTTTACTAAGATACGATTGACTTTTCAAAAAAACCAGAAATCACTCTGGACCCCACACTAGGATATCCTGTGTTAGCCACGCGTCGTCTGTGAGATAACTTTGCTCCTTATCAGAATCGACGTAACTAAATTGAAAGGCACAATTTTTTTTTTAACAACACAAGCGACTCCATGTATCTCTGTCCACGCACGCCTCGCTCATGTCACTAGAGCATTTTTGTTGTAGATACCGCGCAGCCACACGACAATCGGTCTTACCGCACAGAGACAAATACGAATATACAAAAGCGAATCATAAATTCAACGCTCTCTTTATGGCCGTACAATAAAATTTAAAATTAAATACAAAACTTCACAACACACACACACACAGTGTGATACACACCGTGTTGTGTCTGCGTTAGAGTCGATATTCGTTTACAGCGCGCGTAATTGAGACGTCGCGATTTTTTTTTTTTCGTCTGTCTGTCATCCTGTTTAATTACGATCAAACATCTATAAAAGTCGGATTATTAATGAATTTTATCGAGAGGCATCGGATTTCGGACGGTTTCCGGTTTAAAAGGTGTGGGGGGGGGGGGGGTGTTAGAGGAAGTTTGGAGGGGGGGGGGGTGAAACGTTTTTTGGCAGGGCAAAGGCAAGCACAACACAAAGCTGGTGTGGAGCTCGTGATTTTTTTATAGGAGAGTGGGCAAACGAGCAGGAGGCACACCATAAAGTTGTGGTCACCGCCGCACACGTGGCTGGGGGCTCGTGAGTGCGTTGCCGGCCTTTTAGGAAATCTCTTTCTATAGAAGAGTGGGCAAACGAGCAGGAGGCACACCATAAAGTTGAAGTCACCGCCGCACACGTCGCTGGGGGCTCGTGAGTGCGTTGCCGGCCTTTTGGGAAGATTATTTTTCATAGAAGAGGGTACTTAGAATGGTGTGAACCTTCTGGTGGGACTTACACATTCAAAATAACTTTTGAACTTTTTAAACTAAGTCTAAAGATCCCACAAGTAACTCGGTTTCAAGATAATATTTTTATAATAAGCTTTTACAAGCTTTGAAGCTTTTACAACATCGACTATCATCAGTTAGGGCTGGGATATTCGTGATATGTAGGCTTCGGAGGCCGTCAAATTAAAGCCTTCCAACTCAAACTTATTTTCTTATTTTCGTAGGTATTTAAATCCACTTTTGAATCGTTATTAACACTAGCACTTTTGGAAGAACCGGCAAGAAATTAACCGTTAAATTATCCTATGAAGCCTACATTTTGACAGCTTTGATAATTTACGTATATCTATTTATTTATTCACAATATGTTGCACTTAAACAGCCCAAGTAGATGTTAATACATATACGTATCCAGGCAACCAACAAAACAATACGTATACACTGTACACTCTCTATATAACGACACTGAAGAGAATGTTTTTATGGCGTTATGGAGAGAAGAAAATTCAGAATGGCATACACCATACACGCGTTCTCTGGTGTATGGTGTAAGCTTAGTTTAAAGGTGGTGAGCTGGTTGGTGGAGATCACTTGATTTGGGAACTGGGCATTAATTATACTTTTGTGAATGAAGTTATTTTTGATTTGTTAGATATTTCAGTTATTCATTGACCATGATACTACACCTTTTTCAGTCTACTCCTACCTGTCTAATTCTACTGGAGACCACGTCCTCCCAATTAATCCTATACACAAAAAAAAAAATTAAAAAAAAATATTTTTTTTGGGTGTAAAAGAATGTTTGGTACGTATTTTTGTGTGTCTTATCAGGGCATCAAACCCACTGCCACTGTTTATATCAGACATTTCACACTCGCGCGGCCCTAATCCACGGCCCACCCAGTGTGTGTTGCTGTCCCGCACGCACGCGCACCAAACGGTATCTCTGTCTCGGTCGCGCGACTGTTTTTTTTTTATCAACATTGAAGTTCGCTGTCAAAATAAGTATTTAAAAAAGCGTTTGGATGGTGTAATGCAACACGACTCCAATGGTATTTAACTTGTGATGGCCCGCGACTTCGCCCGCGTGTTTTTTATACACGGTGAATTTGGTAGATCGGTTTATGAAGGGCAGAGTTTGAGAAGTTTTTACATACAAACTCTGATCCCCTACTTTGAAATAAGAAGCCTATGTCTTTCCCTAAAGTTTTGTCTATATCCATACTAAATTTCATCGAAATGGGTTAAGTAGTAAGCGTCAAATCGTAACATACATACAACATTTTGCTTTGTTTGAGGAAAATTGCGATTTTTATACGCTAATAGGGTTAAGCATGATTCCATAGAGCTGGTTGGTTCAATAATAAAATCACAGGCAATCTGTTGACTTAGTCAGTTAAAATTGTAGTTAGTTAGTTGACTTTTTTATTTTTCTTTCAATTTTTTTGCTTGTTTTGTTCGTCTCTTTTCTGAAGCATACATTCTGTTTTAGGAATAATAAAAAGAACAGAACCCGATTACATTGGATGATGAAAAAGGTTTTTTGAAGCCTTGCTCCAAAGCCCGCTTCATCATTTGTGTCCAGCACAGGTACAGTTTAATTCTTGAATAGTTAATTTTAAAAGAGCAGCTATAATGTCTCTTTCTCTTCTCGGTAGAGATCTACCGAGAAGAGAAAGAGACATCCTACTTAAAGAAAGATAACAGAACAACATTATTTGATATGAGTTGGGCTCTAGCTTCAGATATATTGCGCAGAATTAAATAGAACTATAGAAACCGGTGGAGACTCTAGATCTCAACCGGTTAGCACCATCACCATCAGGTATTCTGGTTCAGAATGCTATACAGTTAAAGAATATTAAGAGTTTTGTCCTCTTCCTTGATCCTTCATCCTTTCTTGATTCTTTTAATGTGTCAGCAATTGGACCAGTGTAAAGCCTGAGTAGCATTTCATTTTTGAGACGTGTTCGGTATTAACTTCAAGATTGTGGGGACGCCACCCCACCCGTCCGCCATCTTGGATGAAGGGATGAAAACACTCTTTTGGCAATATCTCAGAAACTGTGCGTCTTACGAAAAATTTGTCTCATCACAATTTGTAGAAAATCGTCTTGCCTACAGATTTGCCTTCAAACTTTTTGCCCTAAAATTAATATTAATGAAGTTTTAAGCTAAAAAGTAGGATATTTTCTACATACATTTTATATTTTACCAAAAATTTTTTTTTATATACTTCAATAAAGATATTTTGAGTATGAGTGGGACCCAGGTGAGGTTACCTAGGATTTCGCTACATGGGTTTTAAATACCCATGACTGATCGTGTAGAATTTACACTAGCATACCACCGTCCATAGTGGAATTCATAAAAAAGACGAACGGCTATTGAATGATGACTTAATTTTAAGACCACCAGTGCTTGTATGACTCACGGACATTTACCGCTGATCGTTGACAATTTTTAACTTATATTTGTGTTATAGCGCTATCGCTGAGGCGTTGCCGGCCTTTGAAATTTTGATTAAAGGAGAGTTTCGACCCATTCTCCGATCGACACTCTGGGATCGGGCGTCATTTTTTTTTTGCAATAAGAGGAGGCAAACCAGCGGGTGGCACATCATAGGTCACCGCCGCACTTGTGAGGGCTCGCGGGTGCGTCGCCGGCTTATCAGTGGTACGCTCTTTTTTTTTGTATTTATCTTACATCTCCCAATAAATATCATCGCATTTTGTGAGTCGTCAACAGCTTCTCTGAACGTACTATTAAAACTGAGCTAGGTTTTTTTTATTTATTTATATCATTTAATCGATGATCGATTGACGTCGATGAGTCGAAAGTCGACCGTTTATCACAATTAATCTAAATCGAGGCCCATTTCACCCAATCGAAACGGCCGATTTGACATTCAGTTGACATTAATTTGACAGCTGTCATATTCACGTGACGGATTGTCGTTGGGTTGCCTGCATTTATAAAATGCGATTCCGTAGTTCGTGACCGAAGAACACTTAATCGAAGACCATTAAATATTATTAATTTTATAAGACATCCCATAAAAATAGGAGTTTTGTTATAAAAGGTTAAAAAAATTAAGGTTGTATGTACTTTTAATGTCACATGTAAAAATAAAATATATTCGCCAATAAATTAAAAAAAAAATTAAGACTGAACAACTCTTATCACTTGGGGGTATGGTAAATAGTGGCCGATTCTCATACCTACTGAATACGCGTATAAAAATTGGTGAAAATCGGTCGAGCCGTTTCGGAGGTGTACTGTAACTAAGACTGTGACAGGGAAATTTTATATATATGAGTACGATTTCTTTTTTTATTAGATTTTTTTATGTAAGAGGAGGCAAACGAGCAGGCGGGATGTGTCAACCGCCCGCCCACGGACACCAGAACCGCCAGGAGGCTTACAAGTGAGTTGAGAGCCTTTAAGGAAGAGGATTGCTCTCTTCTTGAAGGTCCCCAAGTCGTAGCGGCTTGGAAATACCTGGCGCTGGCAGTTGGTTACCACAGAGAGGTGGTGCTCGGCAGACACTGCCTCCTGCCCGTTGTGGAGCGCCAGACGTCAAGGTGGTACGGATGGAATTTCGTATTCAATCGATTCACTGTTCTTTAACAAGACAGTTATAAAAATCATTCTCATGTATTGAAAAGAATTATTTGTTTAAAATCAAATTTTAGTGTTATAAAATTAAATTAATTACTTTATGAAGTAAACGTGTAGTGTTTTTTTTATATAACACACCTCTTTTGTTCTTAAACATTCACATGAGAACAATAAGCGAACGCCACAGATTAGAGCATCGAAATAGCGGTGATAAATCACAGGTGATTTTTCACCGCGTTTTTTTTTTCCACCGGATCCAATTTAATAGCGCCATTAATAAGCCGTGTTTGAACGTTTAAGTTTATCAATCGTTATCTGTGGATAGCCTAGGAGACAATCATTTATGACAGATAAAGTCAAAGAGCTTTTTTTTGTGTTATTTCCACTGTGGGCAATAAACAAGGACTTCTGTCTTTGAGTTGGTAGTATTTTAAAATACGGGCTTGACTAAGTCATTTTATAGAGGAGTGGGCAAACGAGCAGGAGGTACACTATAAAGGTGAAGTCACCGTCCATAGACACTCATGAGGTTGGGAGCTCGTGAGTTGCCTGCCTTTTAGGGAGTGGTAAGCTTCTGTCTTGAAGGACCCCAAGTCTAAATGGTTCAGAAATACCATGGTACCAGCTGGTTCCATAACGTGCTGGAAATGTCGGAACGACAGACAACCAGGTGATACAGGTGAAATTTCGTATTCTGTCTAGACGTACAAAGATGAGATTCAGCTGGAGGTTTCCGAACACACGCCATGTTAAATGCGACAGCAGATGCTGAGAGACCCAACATCTCTACGCAGCGTCAGAGGATGAAGCCGGTCGGAGAGTGACTGGTGAGACTGGTCAAGAAGATGGTGCTGGTAATTTTAACTGTCCGACATTTTTCTCTTTCTAATAGTTTTTTTTTTGTATTGAGAATACATTACGTATTGGCTCTAATTAAAAAAAAATTGCTAATTGAATCTGTTTAAAAATACTAACCACAGATTATTGTCTTAAATGTTTATGCCCACAGATTAAACACAGATTATTGAGCCCATCAAATTTGTTAGGACCACACGCATCGCTTCCGTGGTACACTTAAGTGTTACTATTTTCGTTATTCACACAAATGTCGTCGTTCTAGAAGGATCTAGAAGTGATTTTTATGGTCTATGATAAGTTTAGTGTGTGAGAATAACTGACACAGGTGTTTTTTTTATAATTAAATAAACGTATTTTTACAATTATATTTTTTTATTTAAATAAGGGATTTACATTCTTTTAAACCTTCGTTTTTTTTTCTTTTATTATTTAAAAGACCTAATCTTTTTAGTTTTCAACCACCAAGAGAACCTATTTTCATCACATAACCATATTTCATCGATAAAATCAAACTCAAAATATCTTCATTCAAGTAAACACTTTTTAAAAAAGGTATTTTTATCAATATTAAACCACCAAGAGTTTCTCTCTATATTTCTTAAAAAAAAATGTTTTTTTTTACATATATTAAACCACCATGAGTTATCTCTATATTTATATATATATGTGAAATGAATGTTTCATTTTAGCACCTTAAATGTATTAATAATAAACCAAATAACAATATTTCTCAGCATAAATGTTCACTGCGCAATAATGAATGTTTTGACAAATTAATTTTGTTGCGGACCGTACCGGTTATGTACCGTAGGGCTGTCGCACGATTCAATTTTAATAATAAATATTATTTTCAACTTTAACATTTTTCTAATGTTTCGTGCAAGTAAGACTTAAAATGTAAAACACAAAATTAAATATATCCTATACACATATGAATCGTCAAAAATATAAACAATTCTGGTAGCCTTTTATATAGCGTTAAAAAAGAAAAGGCATAAGGAAAATTGGTTTAAATATATAAACTTTCATACACTTATTGAAACCTTTTTCGTGATAAATAGCCTATCCCGAAAGTTTATCTCGACACTAAATGTCATCGAAATCGGTTCAGTAGTGTAAATTAAGTGTGTGAGCGCATACATACATACATAATTACTTTCGCATTATGGGGGGACCACAATTACATTCACAGCCAGTTCCCAAATCACGCCCGCACTCCGCCCTTGGGAACTGGAGTCTTGTTCTGTTTTTTTTTTAACAATTCCTAAAAAAAAAAAACTTTTTTTGATTTTCATACGCTCTTTTTATAAGGGCCCTCAGGTCGTAGCTGTAAATATATACAAACAATTTTAATAATGTTAAATATTCAAAAAGAAGTCATACAAGGAACACCTGGAGGCTAGTCTCTTTCATATTAAAAAAGCATCTGGAAGTCTGCACGAGTTGGTAAGGTCATACAGGAAAGGTGACATTGACTATATATATTTTAGGTTTATCGTAAATTAATCTCTTGCGGGCAAGAGATGATGGTAGACCGGATGGTATGACTTTGATCCCTTGGAGTATGGGAAGGGATATGGTATGGGATGCCACTTTCGTCCCACCATCCTACCACAAGCTCCAAAGCTGGCGCGGCTGCAGAGCAGGTGGTGAAAAAGAAAAGGTCAAAGTACAAAAATCTTTCATCAAACTATGTTTTCTTTTCCTTTTAAAGAGACTTTTGGACCATGGGGTGCAAGTCCACAGGCGCTTATTAAGGTGTTATGTGATCAGGTGATCCAAGAGCTGGTGCTTTCCTCGCTCAGCGTATAAGCATCGCGATGCAGCGAGGAAATGCAAGCTTTGTGGCTACTCTGCCACATGGACCGAACTTTTTAAATTTCTTTTAGTTTTGTGTTTTGTTTTATTTTAAGTTACTTATATCAGTTAATATATTTCAGTTTAACAATCACAGTTATTAATATTAATAAATAAAATTATTTATTTCGTGTAGATGTTGTGTGGCAGCCCTAACAGCTAGATGGGTGGGCCGCGTCTCAGAACGAACACTAAAACAAAACCGTACCTCGCGAATCGATACGTAAAAAAAAAATTAACTCATACACTTGTTACAACCGACCCCCACCAAATCCCCCCCCCCTCCCCTCCTAAATTGTGAATCATTCTGTGAAATTGCACTCCGCTCGTGTGGGGTGTTGATAAATTCCGGATCATTAGTTTATAAGGGGTGTTTTTTTTTATACGTTGAAGGGAGATACGACTTATCGGGAATCATTCAAACAGTGTACGAACAGGCAATAAATTTAACGGACCGTAAAATATAGGTAACTTATTTAGAAAATGTGTTTTTGGACTCTACGGCTACTTAGAACACTCGGAGCCTTAAAAGAAGGCTTTTTGATGTACAAAAATGACACGCTAATTATACGATTCTACGTGGAAAAGAGCTTGTAAAAATTATGTGTTCCTTAGAACATAAACTGGCCTTAGCCAGTCTCTCTGTGTAGGCCGGTCAAATTTGGAACCCGCGAAGCCTTAAAAAGAAGGCTAAAATATATTTGGTTTAGCCAAAACACGAAGCCTTAAAAAAAGCTTTTTTGCGTACATAAATAAAACAATTGAATGCCGCAAAGCTCTTTATAAATATAACTATTTTAAGACCGGTCTCTCTGTGTAGACTACGACTACTTTGGAACTTACGAAGCCTTATAAAAGGCTGTTTTAGGTACATAAACGATACAATGTGGTAAATATGTATATAAGATATTTGTTCTAAGTCTAGACTGGAGTTCAGTCTAGTTTGGAACCCACGCAGCCTTAACGGTTTACGGTAAGCTACGCACAGTCCTATTTTGTGCAGACCGTTCCAGTTTGGAACCCTGGAAGCCTTAAAAGATAATTCCCATTACTATTGGACTTTTAGTCTCTAGTTCTTTAGGTAGTTAGGATCATCAGCTGTGTTTCTTGCCTGTTTCATCTCTTACGTAAAACTAATTACTAATTTTTAATGATTTTTCTTAAGTATTCAAGTCGAATTGTACAGATGCCATAGAAGAGGGGTCAGTGAGAGCAATAAGTAACAAAGCTATAATTAAGTGAATGCCATTACCTACGTCTTAAGGCGGCCGCCTCTCACACCGTTGCGTAATACTGTGTAACACCGAATCTGTTGTGAGCTTTGGGAAGCTATGGAAGCTTTTAATTCCACAGATTGGGCTATTTTTATGTCACTTCGAGTGCTGGCTCCGCAACGCCAGGTTCGCGTGTGAGTTGCCGGCCTTTGTGGTTAGGTTCTTGAAGGTCCCCTAATAATATAAACGACTTCTATTACAAGTGGAGAATATATTTGTATTGAATCTCTTTGATGTGGAGCTTTGGATCCCGCGTAGTCTGTGAAAGCCGATTCCACCCTTTGATGTCTCATTTTTCAAGATGGAAATTTTACAAGCAAACTTATTTATATTTATTTGTACAAACTGACAGGTCTTTGACAGCTCAAAAGTGTTTATTATTCTCATGTCATTTTAATTACTAGTTAGTAGCTTTTTCCCATCGTTTTTTCACGTACACATGTATGTATTTGTCCACCCCTAAAGTTTAGTCTATCTCCACACCAAATTTCATCAAAATCGGTTCAGTAGTTTAAGCGTAAAAGCGTTACATAGGCAGAGTTACTATCGCATTTATAATATACGTATGTATGTCTCTGCGTCAGGTTATTATCAACTCCAATTATCGGATTGAATTCGGAAAATTTGGATTTGTCTGAAAAAAGCGTGTTTAAAAGTGAACAGAGCTTAATATGAACATTGTGTACATACATAAACAAAAATGAACACACATATGTAAATCGTCCAAGCTTTAGTACGAACACCGCTCTGTGAAAGCTCGCAAGCTATTCTGACTTCGGATTAGTCGCCAACCGCGTCGGTGTAAATGTGAACAATGTCTTAAACTTGACTAATGATTAAAGTAATTAACGCGCCCTATTGAGACAACTTCCAAGATGGCCGCCCGTCAATTTTGACATTCGCAAGTTCGCGCGCAATAGCTCCACAGAGTAATTATTTGAACACAGACAGTAATAAACGTCAAACGAGCTTTTACATTGTCACAGATAAGAATTGAGCTGGTACAATAAAAAGCTTGTGTTGATTGTTTGGTGGAAGCAGAAAAGCTGGCATACAAAGCACAAGGCTGTTTACTCCAACTTTGATTTTCCCATTGGAGTAGACTTTTGAACCTTGGGACACGAGTGCTTGTATTAAAGAATTAAGCAGGCATCTGGTGACCCAAGAGCTGGTGCTCTTCTCCACATATGTTCCCATTGGAGTAGACTCTTAGACCTTGGGGTACAAGTGCTTGTAGTAAAGAATTAAGCAGGCATCTGGTGACCCAAGAGCTAGTGCTTTTCTCCACATATGTTCCCATTGGAGTAGACTTTTGGACCTAGGGCTACGAGTTCTTGAATTAAAGAATAAAGCAGGCATCTGGTGACCCAAGAGCCCGGTGCTTTGCTAATTAGCATTGCGATGCAGAAGAAATTTAAGTTTGTCTACGATTAATTATATAATATTATTTATTGTTCTTAACTACTTAACTAAACTAAAGTAGACATTAAAAACTATAGTATTTAGTTAAACGGAAGCTTTTGAAAAAAGCATTTTATAAATTGTCAGATTATTTTGATGTTGAAAAAGCTCGGGAATGAATTAGCACCAGCTTAGCCTTCAAGATGTGTACTGGGATCCATCAGCAAACGACCAAACCGAGTCTCTTGTCTGCTTCTTCTCAGTTTCAAGACGACTCAAAATAGTCCTATGTACCATAATGAATAAAGATATTTTGACTTTGAACTAATTACCAAAAATTAGTTAAACTAACAAGATTAATTGTTATAATTATTATTGTTACAGTAGGCCACATTAGCCGTATACAATTCGATTATACAAAATTTAACCAACCTTCTCACTGGCTGCGAACCCGAGACCGTGCTGACGTATCATCCGGCCACAGAACACCATCATTCACGAGCCGCTTGTCATAATAAACAATTTGCACAATACGATAATTGCCACACAATTAAAATACCCCATTAGCCGTCAATGTCATACCGTCCTGATTTGACATTTGACACGCGAAATGGACCGGACCGTGAGTTATGAAGATGTAGGGGTATTAGCTATTTAAAGAGCGCTACCGTTTCGAAGCTTTATTTTGACGTTAATTGGTTGGGGTATTGTGTTTTTTTTTTACGCCGCCATGTATGTGACAGATGTGTGGTGTTGGGTCATAACCGGAGACTGGTCGGCTCCAGTGGCGACAGAGGGAATATGCTGAGCTGAGAATGCACTAGTCTATAAAAAGTTCTCAAACGATTTGTAGACTATTTCAGTAAGTACCTTCATGATTAAAGATATTTTGACTTTGACTTTAGAGAGCTTTTCTTAACTTAGTATAATTGATGTGGTTACACTTAAGAGTTTCATTAAAAGCTCATCATCCACCAGCTTGTTTAAAAGAGTGGCGGAGAGTTTCTTGCCAGTTCTTCGCGTACGCTCTACGCTCTAGATATATGAATAAAGATATTTTCGATTTGGATTTTTTGCACCAAAAAAGCACAAAAGAGAGAGAAGGGGGAGGTCTTTTATCGCTTACAGCCCACGCCCCCCCCTCCTCACAATCCCTCCATCTCCCCACGAGAATTTCCTATTTAAAAATCTTCCTTGTACGTCCAATGGTTTACATCATTCGACTCAACTATTGACAAGCCTTGGTACCATCTGTTTCCTGGTCTTTCCTGTAGCTGCAGACAGCCTAATGGTAGCTCAACTCATGTAGCAAAACTTACTAGACAATATTATTTGAGCACATAGCTTGTAAAGCTCACTATAGCGTAAAAGCTCTCTGCCACGCCTTTAAACATCAAAGTTCTGCATGTGTAAAGCTACTACTAATATGTTTATCTTTTATAAAGTTAGAGCATATAGAGATCCTCAAACACTGGATGATATCAATGGGAATTAAGGTTAATTAAAATTATGTTGGGTTAACTCGGGTCGAAATTAGCTTCGGATAGCGGAAAATCTTATTAACACGTTCAATGTATGAGCGGTAGCGATAACTCGTACTTTGTTTTTATAATTTACGATTTTTAAATGTGTTATAACAAAATAATTGTATAAAAAATAACCTAACTAATAAAACAAAACACAAGACTAAAACAAATTTTAAAAGTTCGGTACCTTGGAGTACCTACAATCCTGGTGGCATTTCCTCGCTGTATCGCGATGCTTACACGCTGAGCAAGGAAACCACCAGCTCTTGGATCACCGGTGCTGACTTAGGCCTACTTAATTCCTTAATAAGCGCCTGTGCATTTGCACCCCATGCTCCAATATTCTCTACTCCAAAATGATGAAAGACTTTTGTACTTTGACCTTTTCTTTTTTTACGTCTGCTCTGCAGCCGCACCCGCTTTGGCGCTTGTGATAGGATGGTGGAACGAAAGTGTCCACACAAGTGGCATCCCAAACCATAGCCCATACTCCAAGGGATCAAAGTCATGCCATCCGGTCGTAATCATAGAAATTAATATAATTAGAAATTAAAAAAAAATCCGGAGCTTTTAGAAACAGCGTCTTTGCTGGAAATATTCGGGAATGAATTTGCTACAGCCTTAACACAGCCAAGTTAATTTTCTTGCCTGTTTTATTTAATTTTAAGTCGAATCAATATGGTCCTAAAATGATTTTCATTTAGTCATACGTTTGAATTCTCCAATGCAATATTTTGTTTATTCAACATACATATAAAGAAAATATATATTTGAACGCCAATTCCAACCTATTTAAATCTATAGTTTTAGATTCATCATTTTTTTGGTGGTTTATTTCCTTTATATTTGCGACTCTAGAAACTCTTGTCTATGAAATGTGTCTACATTCTCTGTGGCACGTTTGCTTGAAGCGAAATCCGCCAATGTCTTGGACCAAACTTGGCTTCTAACTTCGCAACTGTTAAAATTAAAATAGTTCACGTCGTCAATCGACATCCCATTGAATTGTTTTGTGAACATATAATAAATTGTACTTTTAAGTATTTTAAACTGTTTTAGTACAAATTCATTTAAAAATAACTCTGAGATGCATAGTTTTGATTTATGAAATAAAGAGAGTTTTTTTTTTATGTAAGAGGAGGCAAACGTGCTGGCGGATCACTTCGAATGATGTGCCAACCGCCCATGGACCACCTGCAACGCCAGGAGGCTTACAAGTGAGTTGCCGGCCTTTGAGGAAGGGGAACGCTTTGAAGGTCTCCAAGTCGTAGAGACTCGTAAATGTAAAGTCGCCTCAAGTGGCATAGCTAGTGAATGTGATGACGGCCTTTTAGACAGTGCAAAGCAAGCTTTTCTAAGCTTCTAATCTTTCGTAAACTTTTTTCTTAACCACACTCGCCTTGAAGTACTAGTTTTATAAGTAGAAAATCAGGCCGATGGTAAGAAAATGTATACGATTCTCTCTCTCTCTGGAAAACCAACCGACCCTACGTTGATCGCAGTGTGACGTGAAAATTTCAATTTGCCACCCAAGTTTCCCAATTAAAAGTCACTCACAATGACGACCGCTTTATAACGGCGGCCTATAATTTATATTATTCAACATAGCGAACACAAAATATCTTTGTTCAATTATAGTGACACTTTTGAATCATTACCATACGCACGAAACCCATCTACCGTGAAGAGATGGCAAGAAACTCTCCACCACTCCCACATATTTCATAGATAAAACTCAAAATATGTATATTCAAGTAGTTAAACCACTTTTGAATTGACATTACCACCGGAAGATCTACCGAGAAGAGTTAGAGATGACTTCTCTTTTAAAAAACTTCATAAACACTGTCACTTATCTGCTTCGTCTCTTACGAACTGTAGATTTAAAATGAATCAAAATCATTACATAATAAACAGATTTTTATTTAGATAAGTCTAAGACAAATCTTGGGCTTCCGTGGAAAAGATCTTAATAAATAAATCAGTTCTAAGGCCAAACTCTTAAAGATTTATTACTTTTGGTAGCCTGGACATACTAAGCTTTAGCTCAGAAATACTTTGGTAACCAGCTGTGTTTCTTGTCTGCTTCGTCTCTTACGAACTGTAGATTTAAAATGAATCAAAATCATTACTTAATAAACAGATTTTTATTTAGATAAGTCTAAGACAAATCTTGGGCTTCTGTGGAAAAGATCTTAATAAATAAATCAGTTCTGAGGCCCAATCTCTTTAAGATAGGTATTTATTACTTTTGGTAGCCAGGACATACTAAGCTTTAAGTCAGAAATACTTTGGTAACCAGCTGTGTTTCTTGTCTGCTTCGTCTCTTACGAACTGTAGATTTAAAATGAATCAAAATCATTACTTAATAAACAGATTTTTATTTAGATAAGTCTAAGACAAATCTTGGGCTTCTGTGGAAAAGATCTTAATAAATAAATCAGTTCTGAGGCCAATCTCTTTAAGATAGATATTTATTACTTTTGGTAGCCTGGACATACTAAGCTTTAGCTCAGAAATACTTTGGTAACCAGCTGTGTTTCTTGTCTGCTTTGTCTCTTACGACCTGTAGCTTCAAAATGAATCAAAATCCTTACTTAATAAACAGATTTTTATTTAGATAAGTCTAAGACAAATCTTGGGCTTCCGTGGAAAAGATCTTAATAAATAAATCAGTTCTGAGGCCAATCTCTTTAAGATAGGTATTTATTACTTTTGGTAGCCTGGACATACTAAGCTTCAGCTCAGAAATACTTTGGTAACCAGCTGTGTTTCTTGCCAGCTTCGTCTCTTACCAACGAGGCATAGAGTGTAGATTTACGCCGATTCAAAATCGATGCCCTACCGAGTTTGACAGTACACGAGCAAATGAAGTGTTAACCTTTTTTATCATATTTCCCCGGTAATATTAATGGGTTTATTATACCCACTGTGTATCGCATACCCATGTGAATGAGTAATCATTTGCATTCATTAGAAATTCAAATTGAGACGTTATAACCGAAGAGGATAAACTAGGCATTGTTTTTGTTCGTTAGCGTTGCAAGTAGTCTTAACTGTAAAGCCTGGTGTGTTGCCGGCCTTTGACGGAGGCAGGCTCTTACTTAACAGCGTAACATACCTGTCGAAAAGGTTACATGAAATATAAAAAAGATGTGCGCCTAGACTCTAATCTAAACTAAACTAAACTCAATTGTAAACTACGCTGTGAAATAAAAGTGTCTTAAGATGTGATGAATAAATATATTTTTAGTTTGAAATTAAAAATCTTTAAGATATCTTTTGGCTGTGAATTTGTGGTGAGTTAGATTCTGGCGACGGATTAAGAACATCTTTTTGACAATACAAGAGAGAGTTCATTGCTTGGCACACATATCAATCTAGATCAGTGGTTCCCAACGTGGGGTGTACGCCCCACTGGGGGGCAATTTGGCAATTGGAGGGGGGCATTTAGAATTTTTTTCAGTTAAAATTACCCCTCTAGATAAGGGGATTACATATCTTTGCATGGGTTAGAGGGGGCATTTTCTTATTTTTGCATGACTTAGGGGGGCATTTTCTTATTTTTGCATGGGTTAGGGGGGCATTTTCGATTTTAGAATCTCAAAAGTGGGGCGCGCACCTAAAAAGGTTTGAAACCACTGATCTAGATAGACTTACTTATTATTTATTAGACCAAAAATGCGGTCTCTGCATTATATTTAGGAAATCGCCGAGAGGTTCTAACGATAGAAGTATCTCCGTAGAAGGGTTTTTTGTAAGGCTTTCCGTCAGCACAGCCTACTTAACAATTACCACTCATAAAACAACGCTTCGCTGATATGTGCCAGGTTTTATTTTTCACCATCAGCCGTCGTGAAGTCACAATGCAACCATCTTTTATAATTATGACAAGTACGCACTTATTTTTACATTCCACAGACCACGTGTTGAAATGACAGATGACATTTGACACATAGGACGATCAAACGATGCGCGAGCTTAATTATTCTAGCTATTTGTCAAAATGACACTTAACCGAGGAGCCTGTTAAAGAATAACAATCGTGTATTCACATTAACTGTTTTCTTTAAGAGGAGGCAAACGAGCAGGCTGGTCACTTCGAGTGATGTGCCATTTCACCTGCAACGCCTGGACGCTTACATGTGAGTTGACAGTCTTTAAGGAAGAGGAACGCTCTCTTCGTGAAGGTCCCCAAGTCGTACCGGCTTCTGCCATTGGCATTCACTAAGAAACTCGGCTCGTTTGATTGTTAACGATCCCAGTATTTACGAAGCAAAGGCTAAGCTGGAGCATTACTAATATTATTAAAAAAAAACTTTCGAAAAAAGCTTCTCTCTTTCGATTCCCTTACATTCTCAACTATTTGGGATTCTTTTGAGGGATTGGTAAGCTCTTGAAGACTGTGATTCGTGGTTAAGGATACATTTTTTTTTATTTAAAAGAAAAATGCTTTTCTCGCTCAGCGAGGAAATGCCGCCAGCATTGTGGCTGCTTTGCCACACGGACTGATTTTTTTAAATTTGTTTTAGTTTTGTGTTCTGTTTTATTTTAAGTTACTTATATTGAGTAGCTTGAGTAGCCTTACAATACTTTTATTATTTTAGTTAAGTTTATTTTAGAAGAGCAGCTATCGAGTTTCTTGTCGGTTCTTCTCGGTATATACCTTCTGAACCGGTGGTAGTGTTAATGACGATTCAAAAGTGTCTTAACACCTACTTGAATAAAGATATTTTGAGTTTGAGTTTGTTAATATATTTAGCACAGGCGCTTATTAAGGAATTAAGTAGGCCATAGTCAGCACCGGTGATCCAAGAGCTGGTGCTTTCCTTGCTCAGGTTATGAGCATCTCGATACAGCGAGAAGATGCCGCCAGCATCATGGCTACTCTGCCACAAGGGACCGAACTTTTTAAATTTGTTTTAGTTTTCTTTTATTTTAGTTAGTTTAATATTTAAGTCGGTCTTTTCGATTAGTTGATTTAATTAAAAACTACATTTTAGTGCTACAATTACTCTGTCATTTTTAATGTCGAGATATACACTTGTGAACTATAATTTTCCTTACCTTAGTGATTAGATTCATTAGTACACTTCACACCAAATATCACACAAATTAACCGTCATTAAATCACAGTTAATTATCACTGTGATTATACAGTGTGAAAATGATACGAATGTTTAATTCTTTTGATGTAAGACTCTTTACAATGAAAAAAATCGCTATGTGTAAACGTATTTTGACTTTGACAGCGAGGAATCAATCTGTCAGATTTAAGGCTCTATTCAATCAATTAAATAAACACAAAATATTCTTAATATTAGCCTAACTAAAAAAAGTAACTTGTGGGTACTCTGCCACAGGGACCGAACTTTTTAAATTTGTTTTAAATAAATTATTATTATCAGAAAAAAAATTAATGTATGTTATATTGTGTATTCTTCGCAACTCTTGCACCAGTCCAATTGTATAACAGTGTACACTCCATGTAACGTCACTCGATTGAAAGCACTGACTCTCTAAAGCGTCGGAATTGGCTTCGATTGGTTTAGCTTGTATTCCATACAAAGATTTTACTGCTCTAACGCTATAAAATACACACTACATTCAGTGTCGTTATATAGAGTTTATACTCATACAGTGTAAAGTGCATATAACACCATTCGATTGAACGACAAAATCTCTAAAGCATTGGTCGAATTGGTTTACAAGCTAAACCATTCTGATTTTTAGTGTTTCCGTTTAACCCCCACTTTCTATAACGCCACTCCCTTCAGTCTCGTTACATAGAGTTTACACGGTACAGTTTAAGCGTCATGAAACTTCACTCGATTGAACGTCAATCTCTCTAAAGCGTCGAAATCGAATGGTTTGGGTTGGTTTAGCTTGTATTCCATTCTGATTTCTCTTCTCGACTCTCAATAACGCTATAAAACTCACATTCCCTTCAGTGACGTTATATAGAGTTTACACTGTATATGTATTATGTTGTGGGTTGCCTGAGAGATCGCTTATTACCGATAAGCCCGTTATGTAGTAACTTCTATTAACATTATCAATTGCAACTGTTTTAGTGTCAATAAATAAACGAAATACCCACAGTTTATTATTGAGCTCAAGAACATATGTCACTAGTGTTGGGATGTTATATCGATAAACGACAAAAATATCGATTTATACATAAAACAGTATAAAAATCAAAAAGACTTATTCACACAGGTGTACACACTTATGTACAGTGAAAAGAAACTTTTGATTGGACATTTCTTGCCAGTTCACAAATCGTGGGCGTATGAGAAGAATTTGGCAAGAGATTCAGCACCATTCTTCTTTACACGGTACGTTTGTAATGACCATGCTCTGGGGAATGTTTTTCTTCTCATGCAGGGACATTACAAACACTACCAGTATGTACGCTTCTACGCTTATACTGAAGCGATTTCTATGAGATTCGGTATGGAGACAGACTGAACTTTAGGGAAGGGCTTTAGTTTTTATCGCGTAAAAAGTGTTGAAGGAGATGAAAGTTTGTATACAAAATACAATAACATTTTCCGAATTCCCTTTGGAAAGACATGGAAGAAGTCGCGGACAAAAGCTACCTATATTAAATAACAAGTCTTACGTAACAATAGTTAATGAATCGACAAGTCGATGGTTTAATCGACCACCAAAATTTTCCGCTAGCGTCGAGTTTACAGCATCCCTTTGATAAATATTAAGTATAATTAATCAAATTTTTATATAAACATAGATAAATATATATTCTTTTGGGCGCCGTGCCAAAATTCCGCGTTTAACGATGTGTCAAAATTCATTGAGAAACTTTTTCGTCATCACAACGCTTTTTCTAAAAGCTTCTCTTAAACTTTTTTTGAATTTCCTGAATCAAATCGTTCCGAAGGACCAATGGCAACGAATGATCAGAAGGTATACTTTTTTCATAGAAGAGGGGGCAAACGAGCAGGAGACACACCATAAAGGTGGAGTCCACACACGTGGCTTGGTGCGCTTGGTGCGCTCATTAGTGCGTTGCCAGCCTTTTAGGGTTACGCTCTTGAAGGGCTTGAATTCCTTTCCTCTAACTTTAATTTTGTCCCCTTTGGAGTAGAGACTTTTGAACCTTGGGGTGCAAAAGCACAGGCGTTTATTAATCAGGCCTTAGTCAGAACCGGTGACCCAAGAGCTGGTGTTTTTCACCACATATGTACCCATTGGAGAAGACTTTTGGGCCTTTGGGTAGGAGTGCTTGTATTAAAGAATTAAGCAGGCATCAGGTGACCCAAGAGCTGATGCTTTACTCCAAATATGTACCCATTGGAGAAGACTTTTGGACCTTTGGGTACGAGTGCTTGTATTAAAGAATTAAGCAGGCATCTGGTGCTTTTCTTCAAATATGTACCCATTGAAGTAGACTTTTGGACCTTTGAGTACGAGTGCTTGTATTAAAGAATTAAGCAGGCATCTGTGTGACCCAAGATCTGGTGTTTTTCACCACATATGTACCCATTGGAGTAGACTTTTCGACCTTGCGGTACAGCATATTAGTAGGCCTTAATACTGGCCCTGGAGCTGGTGCTTTTCTCGTAAAAGCATCGCGATACACCAAGGAAATAAGATTATGGCTACTCAGCCATAAGGACCGAAAGTTTTTGAATTTCTTTTAGTTTGTCCTAGTGTTTTAATTATTATAGTATACCTAACTGGTTCGTAAAACATCGTCAACAATACTAAGCCGTTAAATGCATTCCCACGATAAAAACCCCGTTATCGATAATGGTACATTACATCCCTAGATAGTGCTATCCGATTTGTTAACAATGTAACGAAAAATTTGCTAACGGTAATTCACTTGTGCTAATAATTTTCTTATACCGAGACTTATTCTTGAACGGAGTCGGAAGTCTTAATATTCAGGACAAAATTGACCTTGGGTCTTGTTTGGGGTCTTGTTTGGGGTCTTGTTTGGGTCTTGTTTGGGTAATTATAGATACAGGAGAAATTTACAATACAACATTGACCACTATTACCAATAAAAGCCATCACCGCGGACATTGTCGGGGACGTGTTGTCGGCCTTTCGCTTGAAAAGGTTTGTGAATTTTGAAAAAAAAATCAATTTGGAAATCAAATTTTTGGGGTTGCGGGTGCTGTCAACAGATTGAAAATTAATGTCAAAGTTATCTCACGTATCGTGTAAAAAAACTATCGACACAACGACATCACTAGAACCCCTCATACATTATGGATGCTCGATGGAATTCCGGTAAACGCATTCACCCTTAACCGACATTGGAAAAGGAAAGATTTTTTTCAAAATTACTTATCCAATCAATATCTTACTATATATAGAGAAAGAAAGATAAAGAGAAAAAATACTTAATAAACAGTTTAAAAAAAGCCTTTTTTTAAGTATTAAACGAGTTTTCTCTATGATTATATAAATGTGTAGTATATATATATATATATATATATATATATATATATATATATATATATAACAAAATAGTCTGAATTGTAATATTTTCTTTTAAAAAAATCTCAAATGAGTTTTTATCGATAAATATAGCCTTAAATGTTTAGTTTTCTTAATAGTCCTAATTGATTCTTAACCAAAAAAGTGGCCTCAATTGTTCAGTTTTCTAAACAAAAAATAGTCTCAATTGTTTTATTTTAAAAAATACCCTTAATTGTTTTGCTTTCCAAAAACAAATTGTCTTAAACGTTTTAGTTTTCTTAAAAAAATTGTTCTGATTGTTTCGTTCTCTAAAAAGTAGCCTAAATTGTTCAGGTTTCTAAAAAAAATTGTGTCAATTGTTTTATTTAAAAAAATAGCCTTAATTGTTTCACTTAAAAAAAAATGTCTTAAATGTTTTAGTTTTCTTAAAAAAATAGTTCTGATTGTTTCGTTTTCTAAAAAGTAGCCTAAATTGTTCAGGTTTCTAAAAAAAATTGTCTCAATTGTTTTATTTAAAAAAATAGCCTTAATTGTTTTACTTTAAAAAAATTGTCTAAATTGTTTACTTTTCCCAAAAAAAAAATATGTTCACTTTCCTAAAAAAAAGTCTCAAACATTGTTTATCCATAATAGACTTTATCTTCACCCATAAACGCTTTGCCCCAAACCATCCCTAACACCATAATAAAGTTCCGCTAACGGGAGGGTTACACCAGATAATTCCAACAACAGCCACTTTGAGATAACTTCTCAGATTCATACACTTATTTGTTCAGATTGGGGTCGCATTTATTCCAATAAACCAACATCTATCAAATAAATAAAAAGCAAAGACATTTAAAAAAAACAAAATAAGATAAATCTAATTTAATTACGAACAAACTTTTTAAATTTGTTTTATTTTAAGTTACTCAAAAAAAATCTAATTACCAAAAATAATATAATAATGTATTGTTTTATTTTAAGTTACTTATATTAGTTAGGTTAATATTAAGATTATTTTGTGTTTATTTAATAATTTGTGTAATTAATATAGAGTTTAATTTAAGGTTGATTAATTGCATATTAAAATACTATTATACAGGCAAAAAAATCTAATTACGTAAAATAAAATAATAATGTTTTGTTTTATTTTAAGTTACTTATATTAGTTAGGTTAATATTCAGATTATTTTGTGTTTATTTAATAATTTGTGTAATTAATATAGAGTTTAATTTAAGGTTAAATATTATCACAGACAAAAAAAATCTAATTACCAAAAATAAAATAATAATGTTTTGTTTTATTTTAAGTTACTTATATTAGTTAGGTTAATATTAAGATAATTTTGTGTTTATTTAATAATTAATTTTGTTTCTAATACGTATAAAGCATAAGAGTGTGACAAAGTAAAGGTTTTGTGTGTGTGTGAGTGACTTGAAAGATTAGGACTAATTAAGTTAAATGAAAAATTTATTTATATATCTATCTAACATTATATATACTGATTTTATTTTAATCCGGCACAAACTAAATACACAATTTCTTAAAAATTAATTTTATAGTGGCGAAATTTAAGTGTTTGTATACAAGATTTAATTGTTTAAGTATTTTATATATGTGTGTGTGTGTAATTTGTGTGTGTGTGATGACAGAAAAGAGATTTATTTGTGAACTATTATAAATACTATTTGGCTTTTTCGTATTTTTCTTGAATTGAATTGAAGTTTACTATAATGAAAATAATAAAGAAAACATACGCACCAAAAGATTCGGAAAACCGGTTACTAAATAAAAAATCGATAATTCCAACTTATCGGAATCGGTAACCGGTAACCGTAACGGAACTTTTTGTATGGAGCTTAAAGCTCATATGCTAAACTTGCCAGCAGTTATCCAGCCGCAGAAAACTCCAAAAGAAAAGTTCGGGACGGGTCCAATAGAAGCCTACACAGCATGCTTTACTTTTGTGGAAGTTTAAAAAGACGAGAAGAGAACTTTTTCATAGAGCTTAAAGCTCCACTCCTTTTGCTAGACCTGGCCAGCAGTTATGCCACTGCTGTTAAATGTTTCTGGCGAAATATATCACGCCTGGATCTGATTGTTTAAGACGCAAATCATATCAAAGTTATGTGAGAACTCAAAATCAACTCACCAGAACTGGGTCTGTCACTATATCGGGTGCAGTATACCCATGCAGGCCACACCATTGGACCGTCGCTGCTTGACGCACCTGAAAAATTTGATCATGTCAAATCAAATATATATATTTATTTACTTAAGGATCATCATTTACAGCCGGTCCCCAAATCAAGGGTGTAAGAGAAGGAATGGCGACTCTCCGCCCTTAGATCGTCATATATTCGGTACGGCTGTAAAGAGCTGCATCCATTACACCATGCACCAGAAGCTGTACATCAAAGTTTTAGTTTTGACATGGTAAACGATTTAAAGGAGCGGCGGTGAGTTTCTTGCCAGTTCTTCTCTTCCGGCATTCGTGATTGCCATGTAGCAGTTACCAGACAAACAGAATATTGACGTCTGTCACTGTGCGTTGCACCACCCCTATGTGGAGCCAACTGCCAGCGCAGGTACGACTTGGGGGCCTTCAAGATAGTACCCTTAAAGGCTGGCAACTCACTCGTAAACCTGACGCTGCAGGGTGTCCATGGGCATTTAGCACTCCAGATTAGCGCCAGCTCATTTGCCTGCCTTGTTTACACTAATAAGAACCAACCTCCACTAGAAGCAGGACTGCCGTCTGCTTTTGACAAATCGATCGCCACCTTCTCCTTCACATCCGTCCGCACCTCCTGCCTGACCTCCTGCCTGACCTCTTGCCTGACCTCCTGCCTCACCGGCACCTCCTTAAACTCCTTCTTCCCCTCATACCTCTTTTTCCGTATCTTCAACGGGTCAGTTATCCGCCTACCGAAATCCGCCTTCAATATATTATCGATACTAAACTTTAAGCTCGGATTGAATTGCTCCTTCTGTTCCCTTCTGTAGCTGTCGTCCCTCTCGTTCTGTGGATACTTGATTTGTGGATAGAACGATTGGTTAAGGAACATAGGTATTGGGTTTGGTCGTAGGAGCAACGGTGTGTTGAAGTGACTTAACTGTGATATGGCATTCAGGTGTGTTTGTATGTGTTTGAAGGAGAGTGTGTCGTCTACTGGATTCTCATTGCCAACAGACAAGACTGTATCATTGCTGCTACATGAGTTATCATCTATGCTTATCTCTGTGTCGTCCAATCGCAGGCTTTCCGAGTTGGATGTCTCCTCAAAGTTTGGTGTGCTCTGTAGGAGTTTGTCCGTTGAGAATACATTGTCCGGGCTGGTCTCCCTCTCTTTTTTCAGCACGTTGTGAATTGTGAACGGTGTGACTTGTCTCTCGTCTTCCGGTGACGTTTCATCATCGCTGTTCTCCTGGTTCAGCTGACCGGGGAGCGCGATGGTAGCCATTTTGGTTTTCTTACATCATCTGAAATAAAAGAACTTTGTTAATTTAACTAATAAAATCAAAATATCTTCACTTGAACGACCAAGAGTAGAAGCTGGCTCGGTTGATCGGTAATTAACCCAGTACACTTTTAGTGACAAGGCTAAGCTTGAGCCCAATATTTCATTATCAGATGACAAAACGCGTTTTCTAAATGCTTCTCTTAAATTTCCTTACTGGCATAGTCTGATTGCTTGAGTTTTTCGTAAATTTGATGGAGCTTTATGGAAGCGGAAAGCTTTTCCTTATAATCGCTTTTTTAACAGTAAATAGTAGGCTCTATAAGTAATTTAAATGGTTTAAAAACTAAGCTAACCGAGAGTATAAAAGCCTACTGAAGGCTGTCTAGGGATGAACAAGAAGAAGACTATGATAAAAATAACTTTGGTTCATTATTAAGCCGTAAGAAAAACAACTTAAAAGTTACTTGTCCTCAAATTTTAACCATTATTTCTAATAGTGCGTGAATATGATATGTTAATTGCCTGGAAGAGGTCGCTTATTATCAATAAGGCTGCTCTTATCTGTATAAAAATCGTCTACATCTACCAGTTGAGTGCAATAAAGTGTGAATATAATAAACAAATAATTTTATATGTAAGAAACCTTTTTTTTTTAACTCAATTTTTATAAATCCATACTGATATTGTTAAAGAGTATTTCACGCTTAAAGTACTGAACCAATCTCGATGAAATTCGCTATGGTGATAGACTAAACTTTAGGCTCGTATTTATCACCAAAAAGATTTGAAATAGGGCAAAGATTCACCAGAACTCAACCATTTATAAGCCGATTTATTGTCTGTTTACACCACACGGAAGTTGTCGTGTGTAGACCCCCCAAGCTTGACTCAAAATTTCATTTTAATCGGTTCACTCGTTTTAAGCCGCGAAAGCGTAACATACATACAATAATATGTTTTTTTTTCTAATTGGATAAGTTATCCAGCGGTTGATATTTCAAAAGATTTCCTTGAATTTTTTTTTTGACGGTTTTTGAAGAACATCTTCTCGTGTTTAATTTGTGTATATTTAATGATATTGTCAACTTTAATTAAACATGTTTTAATCAGTTATTTTCAATAAGACAATATAATGTTACACGCGTATCAGTTTTGTGGTAAAACATAACTTGTTATGTTGACGCGCGACATGAATGTTGCTCCACTTTAAACTTCAAACTCAAAATATCTGTTATTCAACTAGGTCTTTATAAAGACACTTTTGAATCGTCATTAACACTACCACCTGGTTCGGAAGGCGTCTATCGAGAAGAACAGGAAAGAAACTCGATAGCTGCTCTTTTAAAATAAACAATTAATACAAAATTGTGCTACTGACAATTAAAATAACAAAGCATTGTGAGGCTACTCAAGAATTGAACTGTCCCGATGCTAAGCCAATTGCCCGACACATTAAAGGAATCTTGGTCCTCTAAATATTCCTTAGTATGCCTTTTCAACCAAAATAGTCTTTTTAAATTTATTAGAAGTCAATTTGGTTATAAGTGCTGGGACTTAAAAACGTATGCTCATACAGAGAATCAGACAAATTTTTACTCTATTTCTTGTGTTGTGGTCGTGTTTATCTCCACTAAGTGATAAAAAATGTTTATTTTTATGTAGGAACAATATATTGCATAAGATATATTGTGAAGCTACTGATTAAATTAATAGATGAAAAATTAGAATGGAATACAAGTTAAACCAACCGAAGTCAATCGATTTCGACGCTTTAGGGAGTTTGTTTTAAAAACGACTAACGCTACGTGGAGTCTACACTGTAAACTATATAACGACACTGAAGGGACTGTGCATTTTACGGTAATAGAGAGTGATCGTTAAATGGAGAGAAGAAAAATTAGAATGGAATACAAGCTAATCCAACCGAAGCCAATTGATTTGGACGCTTTATAGAGTTTATTTTCAAATTTCGACTAACGTAACATGGAGTTTACACTGTCCATATAACAACACTGAAGAGGCTGTTCATTGTGTGGCGTTAAAGACAGTAGTCGTTAAATTGAGAGGCGAAAAATCTTAAGAGAGTCTATTTTAAAATCAACTAAACGTTACACGTTACACTATAAACTCTATATAACAGCACAGAAGGTACCGTTCATTGTGTGGCGTTATAGAGAGTAGTCGTTCAATTGACAGACGAAAAATCTGTAGAGAGTATTTTAAAATCAACTAAACGTTACACGGACTTTACACTGTAAACTCTATATAACAACACAGAAGGTACCGTTCATTGTGTGGCGTTATAGACAGTAGTCGTTAAATTGACAGACGAAAAATCTTTAGAGACTCTATTTTAAAATCCACTAAACGTATACGAACACTGTATTTATTATTAAAAAAAAATAATTAAAAAAAAATTAAAATCGTCCTTTCTTTCACTTCTAAGCTTTTAAGCTCGATCGGTGTTTAACGAGTGTCCAAGCATTTAACGAACGCCGGTGTTAAATTGTATTTAACTGTATAAATAAGTAGTTTTCTTGATTAAAACAACATCTCGACAAAAAAGGCTTAATTGACTATTTGCATTGTTAACAATAAAAAATAATTAATAATTAAATGCTTTTAATTAAATGAAAAACAAATTATCACAGCCGACTAATTATGTACGATTTAATTATATGAATAATGGTATTAGAATTCTAATTATAATCTGTTTTGGTTGATATGCACTGTACTATTTAATATTTATTTATTGCACTTAAACACTAGACGCAAATGACGTTAACAGATGTTAGTACATATAAGAGCGACGGGCGGCCTTAACGCTAATAAGCGATCTCTTCCAGACAACCCACACGATAAATGAATACTTTTAATATAATAAAACAGGTGCAACGGGTGCGAAGTATACAAAAAAGAAAAATACAGAAACAAAACACAGCATATATTAAAATAAGAAAAACCGAAAAATATGCAAATTTAAATCTAGATTTACAAATAATTATATTGTAGACAAGAAATGCTTACGAAGAAGTGATTTATAAGATGATAGTGAGGAGGACATCTATGTTTAAAAAAAAGCTCCCCAAAGCTCTAGGAGCTAAATATACAGTGTAGACTCCATGTAACTTCACTCAATTTTTAAAATAGACTCTCTTAAGATTTTTCACCTCTCAATTTAACGACTACTCGCTATAACGCCACTAAAGAACAGCCCCTTCAGTGTTGTTATATGGAGTTTACACTGTAAAGTACTCTGTCCATGTAACTTCACTCAATTTTTAAAATAGACTCTCTTGAGATTTTTCACCTCTCAATTTAATGACTACTCTCTATAACGCCACTAAAGAACAGCCCCTTCAGTGTTGTTATATGGAGTTTACACTGTAAAGTACTCTGTCCATGTAAATTCACTCAATTTTTAAAATAGACTCTCTTAAGACTTTTCACCTCTCAATTTAACAACTACTCTCTATAACGCCACTAAAGAACAGCCCCTTCAGTGTTGTTATATGGAGTTTACACTGTAAAGTGCTCTCTCCATGTAACGTCACTCTATTTGAAAACGAACACTCTAAAGCGTCGAAATAATTCGACATTGGTTGGTTTAGCTTCTATTCCATTCTGTTTCTCCTCACCATTTAACGACTCTTTAGAACGCCATAAAAAGCAGGCTCCCTTCAGTGTCGTTACATAGAGTGTACACTATATGTAACCAACAATTTAAAACACTATCACACTCGCCTCGTTCCAAGTCCAGTAGCCATGAATCGGTACAATTAACCTTTCATAACACATATTAAGTTAAAGAAGAAAATCATTTATGAACACTCTTACACACACACACACACACACACACCAACGCACACACACAGCAACACACACTAATACACACACACAGCAACACACACTAATACACACACTTGGCCGTACCCTTGTTATTTCTGTTATAACCAGTAGGCCAGAAATACCAGAGTGCCTTTGGTTTGAGAATAGAAAAGAAGTAAGCTTTAACTTTTTTACAAGTAGGTCTTGAGACACTTCTGTATCGTCATTAACAATACCACCGGTCCGGAAGGCATGTACCGAGAAGAACAGGCAAGAAACTAGATGACTGCTCTTTTGAAATATTTCACATAAGTATCTTAAACTCAAAATATCCTTATTCAATTCATAAGACACTTTTGAATCGTCATTAACAATACCACCGGTCCGGAAGGCATGTACTGAGAAGAACAGGCAAGAAACTAGATGACTGCTCTTTTGAAATATTTCACATAAGTATCTTAAACTCAAAATATCCTTATTCAATTCATAAGACACTTTTGAATCGTCATTAACAATACCACCGGTCCGGAAGGCATGTACTGAGAAGAACAGGCAAGAAACACGGTCCTCACATAACTAAATAACAAAAGCATTGACCAATCAATATATGTATGGGGCTATTTATTTATAGAGAGATAGTTGGAGAACATTTAGCTTTATAATAAAAAAAAGTATCTCTAATAAGAGATACTAGAGATTTCTAATTTTGCAATAATACTACGAAAAACATAGGCCTTGTTAATGAAATGGTTAAAAAAAATTAAGGGACGTATGCATTTTTTTAAAGCGACTTAAAAGAAATCTCTCTAAATATAGATGGCACAAAATTTCATGAGAATCGGTCGAGTCGTTACGGCGGAACACGATAACTAACTTTGTGATGGTGTTTCATATATAAGCTTATATTGTGCGCGTTATATATAATCTCAGAAAGCTCAGAAAGGCTTCTTGTATGGCGTTGATTATTAGAATAACAAAGCTTATTAGATTTTCATTTAAATAGTAGCTACTTCGTCCACGCGGTTTATCGGTACAGAAATGGTGAAGTTCTTTCTATTTCAACCTATCCTTTCAACCATGTCTATCTCCATACCAAATTTCATTGAAATCGGTTGAGTTTTTTAAGCGTGAACGCGTAACATACTTCGCGTTTATATGATGTTTACTTTATAAATATACTATCAAACAATTCCCACCCTGATATATTCTTATCTAGTTTCATTTAATAGAAAAAAAATCGCTTATGTTAAGCTAATAAAATAAAAAAAACTATATCTAATTAACATAAAGTGCAATAAAGTGTAGATAAATAAATATATTGAATTAAATCTCTGAACGTATTAAGCTGTATATTGTGTGTTGCCTGGAAGAGATCGCTCATTAGCGATGTGCTTGTTTAAGTGCATTAAAGTGTAGTTAATAAATATATTGAATTAAATCTCTGAACATATTAAGCTGTATATTGTGTGTTGCCTGGGAGAGATCGCTCATTAGCGATGTGCTCGTTTGTGTAGATAAATAAATATATTGAATTAAATCTCTGAACATATTAAGCTGTATATTGTGTGTTGCCTGGAAGAGATCGCTCATTAGCGATGTGCTCGTTTGTGTAGATAAATAAATATATTGAATTAAATCTCTGAACGTATTAAGCTGTGTATAGTGTGTTGCCTGGGAGAGATCGCTCATTAGCGATGTGCTTGTTTAAGTGCATTAAAGTCTAGATAAATAAATATATTGAATTAAATCTCTGAACGTATTAAGCTGTGTATAGTGTGTTGCCTGGGAGAGATCGCTCATTAGCGATGTGCTTGTTTAAGTGCATTAAAGTGTAGTTAATAAATATATTGAATTAAATCTCTGAACATATTAAGCTGTATATTGTGTGTTGCCTGGGAGAGATCGCTCATTAGCGATGTGCTCGTTTGTGTAGATAAATAAATATATTGAATTAAATCTCTGAACATATTAAGCTGTATATTGTGTGTTGCCTGGAAGAGATCGCTCATTAGCGATGTGCTCGTTTGTGTAGATAAATAAATATATTGAATTAAATCTCTGAACATATTAAGCTGTATATTGTGCGTTGCCTGGAAGAGATCGCTCATTAGCGATGTGCTCGTTTGTGTAGATAAATAAATATATTGAATTAAATCTCTGAACATATTAAGCTGTATATTTTGTGTTGCCTGGAAGAGATCGCTCATTAGCGATGTGCTTGTTTAAGTGCATTAAAGTCTAGATAAATAAATATATTGAATTAAATCTCTGAACGTATTAAGCTGTATATTGTGTGTTGCCTGGGAGAGATCGCTCATTAGCGATGTGCTCGTTTGTGTAGATAAATAAATATATTGAATTAAATCTCTGAACATATTAAGCTGTATATTGTGCGTTGCCTGGAAGAGATCGCTCATTAGCGATGTGCTCGTTTGTGTAGATAAATAAATATATTGAATTAAATCTCTGAACATATTAAGCTGTATATTGTGCGTTGCCTGGAAGAGATCGCTCATTAGCGATGTGCTCGTTTGTGTAGATAAATAAATATATTGAATTAAATCTCTGAACGTATTAAGCTGTATATTGTGTGTTGCCTGGGAGAGATCGCTCATTAGCGATGTGCTCGTTTGTGTAGATAAATAAATATATTGAATTAAATCTCTGAACATATTAAGCTGTATATTGTGCGTTGCCTGGAAGAGATCGCTCATTAGCGATGTGCTCGTTTGTGTAGATAAATAAATATATTGAATTAAATCTCTGAACATATTAAGCTGTATATTGTGCGTTGCCTGGAAGAGATCGCTCATTAGCGATGTGCTCGTTTGTGTAGATAAATAAATATATTGAATTAAATCTCTGAACATATTAAGCTGTATATTTTGTGTTGCCTGGAAGAGATCGCTCATTAGCGATGTGCTTGTTTAAGTGCATTAAAGTCTAGATAAATAAATATATTGAATTAAATCTCTGAACGTATTAAGCTGTATATTGTGCGTTGCCTGGAAGAGATCGCTCATTAGCGATGTGCTCGTTTGTGTAGATAAATAAATATATTGAATTAAATCTCTCTCTTAAATTCCAAAGTGGAGCAACATTCAGACAGTTGCGAAGACCACACACGAAGCAAAAACATTGTATTGAAGCTTGTAACATTCAAATATGAAACGTGTTTCAATCGGTTTAAATTTGATTTTTCACCGTAGGTAGGTACTTCGTATTTTAACCGACTTTAAAAATACTTCGAGCTATACAAATGTTTAGTAGTTATATGTATGTTAGTGTATACTCCGTGTAATGAGAAACATACAGTATACATTCTATGTAACGTCACGTTAAACGGCAAACTGTCTAAAGCGTCGATATCAATTGGTTAGTTGGTTTAGCTTGTATTCCATTCTGATTTCCCTTCACCCTATTAAACGACTACTCTCTTCACAGAGCCGTCAGTCTCGTTATGTAGAGAGTACACTGTATATACACTTACACGGTAAACTCCGTGTAACGTCACGTTTAACGGCAAACTGTCTAAAGCGTTGATATCAATTGGTTAGTTGGTTTAGCTTGTATTCTATTCGTATTTTTCTTCATCCCATTAAACGACTACTCTCTTCACAGAGCCTTCAGTGTCGTTATGTAGAGACTAAACTGTATATACACTTATACGGTAAACTCCGTGTAACGTCACGTTTACGAACAAACCCCTTAAAGCGTCGTTTTCAATTGGTTAGTTGGTTTAGCTTGTATTCCATTCTGATTTCCCTTCACCCCATTTAACGACTACTCTCTTCACAGAGCCTTCAGTGTCGTTATGTAGAGACTAAACTGTATATACACTTATACGGTAAACTCCATGTAAAGTCACTTTTACGGACAAACCCCTTAAAGCGTCGACATCAATTGGTTTTTAATGGTTTATCTCATATTTCATTCTAACTTTTCTTCTCGCATTTAACTACTCATTTCTATCGCTATAAAATGTCACCTTCAGTGTCGTTACATAGAGTTTACACATTCAAACATGTCACACATGACTGATAACAATTAATATATATCCCCAATAGCTAAATACTCCTCAATTTTGGTACTGGTAAATTCACGCCAGCTCCATAATAAACTGGACTTTATTCTGATAGAACTAGTCTCTTTCTTAACGTGTTAAGTCGATTAAAAATAATTTGATGAGCCTCAATACAATTATTTAATCTTCCAGTGGGAAAAATCTTTTTTTTATACGAGCTTTCTCATTGGTTAAAGCTTCGTATATGCGTCTCGCTTCCACAATGGGAGCTGCCCATTTTCCGTATTAGAAGAAAAGTTGGCAGATACGCCCCGCCCTCGCTTTGAGCTTTTAACATTGGAAAATATACACGCTTTTCACGTAGATTTTCTTTTGGAAATGTTCCTTTAAAATTGGCCCAAGTGGCTTAGAAAAATAACATTAGATTCACACAAGCCAATTGAGCAAGGCATTCTTAGACAAAAAACCCGGAAAACTTTAGGGCCAAATAATTTTAGCCACCAAAAGAAAATTCGTTTTTCAGTAGCTTCAACAGAGACACACACACACAAAATAATTATAATAGACACACAAAACTTTAGGTCCATATAATTAAGTCCCAAATAAATATACGTAGAAGAAAATGATTTTTCAGTAGTAATAACAGAGATACTTAAAATAATATAAACTTAACGTCACGAGCTTTATTGAATTGTTATCTGCCAATGTGTGAAAGCTTCATAAAGCTTTTGAAAGCTTCAAACACACGACAAGTCTGACCGCAAGTTAAAAGCTCAAATTAAAAGCTTAACGTAATAGCTTACATTAAAACACAAATTATAAGTTCGCATAAAAGCACAATTTTTCAATTAACGCGATCTAGGTTAACATTAAGTTATACATTCTAATTGAAAGTTTAAATGAAAAGCTCAGTATTTCAATATTTGTGATCTGGGTTAGCTTTAAGTTGAACTTTATTTGGGTGTTTAAACCAAGTGTAATTTTTTTTTTTAATTTGATTAAATTTAAGGAATAGTTTTCCCATTCTTAAGACGAATAATTTACCAAAAAATTAGATTAATTTCTGTATAGTTTTCTGTATAGATTCGTATATATATTTCTGTATAGATTAGTGTATAGTTTTCTGTATAGATTCGTATATATATATTTCTGTATAGATTAGTGTATAGTTTTCTGTATAGATTCGTATATATATTTCTGTATAGATTAGTGTATAGTTTTCTGTATAGATTCGTGTATACAATTGTGAATACCCGGGTGACGGGTGACGTACGAAACGTACGTATACGTAAACTAGCTGACCCGGCAAACGATGTTTTTTTCTTTTCGGAATCATATCAAAGTAATTTCTTGTGTTGACAAAAAATCCCTCAAAAAAGCTTATTGTAAGGGTGAGGTGATACACTATATGCTCACAAAATTTCATGAGAATCGGTCGAGCCGTTCCGGAGGTGCACGGGAACGAACATTGCGACACGAGAATTTTATGTATTAGATAATGGGAGACTTGTGTAAAGATTAGTCGCTAAAACCGGTAAGTGAAGTTGTTATAAGTGAATTCTTCTGTATTAGACAAAAATTAGCTGATCAGCTACGACCAGATATGAAACGGAAGAGAAGATAAAGGAAGAACAGACCAAAGTCTATATTGAATCGTGCAGGCAGAACTTTTTATAGTAGCGGGCAAATGAGCAGGAGGCCCACCATAAAGGTGAAGTCACTGCCCATAGACACTCACTCGTTAGCTGCTCGTTCCTCACTTGGTCCATTCGTTCTTTTCGTTCTTCTCTTTCTTGTTCTATTAATTTCTTTTTTATTATGTAAACTGTTATGTATGTTATTATGCTAGAAATTACAAACTAACTAACTAAGGACTCAAATTAATATTTGCGTACTGTTTGTTCGTTCGTTCGTTCGTTTGACCGTTAAAGGTGAAGTCACCATACACTCGAGTGGCCGGTGCGTTGCCGGCCTTTGATTTTTTACGTTTTACAAAAAATACAATTATTTAAATACCATACGATTCACATTTAAACGTAACTAGCTGGCGGGTCACTTCCAGTCAAGTGCTACACCATGATCACCGGGTGTACAAGTGAGTCGCCGGCCTATGAGGGACTGGTGAATGTCAAAGTCAATTAAGGTTATAGTTATTTGGAAAAGTATCCAATCTAGTATCTACGCCTGTTCGTACGCGATCTAAACAAACTTAATTTTAATTTTTTTATATTAAAACAAATTATGGCGTAATTAAGATATATTTACACAGTTTAAATCAGTTATAATTAACAATATAGAGTTAAGAAAGAAAGAAATAAGAATTAAGCAGGCATCTGGTGACCCAAGAGCTGGTGCTTTTCTCCACATATGTTCCCATTGGAGTAGACGCTTGTACCTTGGGTTACGAGTTCTTGTATTAAACAATTAAGCAACCATCTGGTGACCCCAAGAGCTGGTGCTTTTCTCCACATATGTTCCCATTAAAGTAGATTCTTGGACCTTGGGGTACGACTGCTTGTATTAAAGAATTAAGCAGGCATCTGGTGACCCAGAGTCTCTTAGGTACTCTTCTCTATAGATCTTCCGGTGGTATGGTTAATGAAGATTCAAACGTGTCTTAATACCTACTAAAGATATTTTGATTTTAATATCTCAACAGTATCGGAACAGTTTAATTCATGAGTTGTTTTACAATGGATTTTCTTTTAAATTAGTCACGTAAGTAGCATAATTTGATATATTTTAAAAGAGCTAACGAGTCTCTCTCTTACTCTACTCGGTAGATAACTACTCTCCTAACCGGTGGTTATTTAAAAATACGACTCAAAATAGTCTGTTTAAAGAGGACAAAGATCCCTTTAATGTGTCAGCATCGCTAGAGTTTTACTCTTGAGTGTCAAGTGTTATTTGAATAAATGAAGCAATATTTATTTTAAAAGAGCCGCTAAACGAGAGTCTTGCCTGTTCTTCTCTAAAGATAATTGCCTTCCGAGCTGGCGGTGGTGTTAATGACGATTTAAAAACGACCTTCAAAGGACATACATAAATTTAATAGCTCAGTTGAACTCTTATTTGAATAAGTAATGTAGATATTTTGAGTTTCATGTATGAAATATGTGGGATTAAAAGAGTTTCTTTCTTGCCAGTTCTTCTCGGTCTCGGTCTATTTATATATAAATAAATAAATAGATAAATAGCCTTCCGAACCGGTGGTGATAAATCACGATTCAAAAGTGTCTTTATAAAATACTCTAATGAAGATATCTTGAGTTTTATCTATGAAATATGTGAGAATTAAAAGAGATTCTTTCTTGCCAGTTCTTCTCGGTCTACCGAGAGCCATTGATCTATATATAAATAAATAAATAGATAAATAGCCTTCCGAACCGGTGGTGATAAATCACGATTCAAAAGTGTCTTTATAAAATACTCTAATGAAGATATCTTGAGTTTTATCTATGAAATATGTAGAATTAAAAGAGATTCTTTCTTGCCAGTTCTTCTCGGTCTACCGAGAGCCATTGATCTATATATAAATAAATAAATAGATAAATAGCCTTCCGAACCGGTGGTGATGCATCACGATTCAAAAGTGTCTTTTTAAAATACTCTAATGAAGATATCTTGAGTTTTATGTATGATATATGTGGGATTAAAAGAGTTTCTTTCTTGCCAGTTCTTCTCGGTCTACCGAGAGCCATTGATCTATATATAAATAAATAAATAGATAAATAGCCTTCCGAACCGGTGTGGAATGAAGATATTTTGTGTTTGTATATGATCCGCGATACATCGTCTACTATGTGATATGGGGCTTTATATATTCTGTTTTAATTTTGCCACCGCGATAGTGTGTGTCATAGTCATACATAAATTTTTAAATGTGTTAATAAATACCTTGACACACAAAATCCACAACACACACACACAACACAATAAACACAATAACCACGGGCTGCACTGGTACGCGACGCTGGTATCAACTGAACTGGCGAATTGAACGGTCGCCCCCACTCCGCGAGGCGGGGCCCGGGCGGGGCCTGGGCGGCGCGGTGGGCGGGCAGAGCTTTTTTTTTTGTCGCGAACACCCCATAAATTGATGTGCATATTTTGAGCGTTCGCCGATTTTTAACGTTTGACACAAACGCAGAAAAAAAAAACGCTCGCGTTTCGGAGTCTTGTTGAATACAGTGTTAACTCTGTATAACGCTGTCGTTATACAGAGGTTAAACCATGTGTAAACCTGAAGGGAGTGTGCATTTTATGGTAATCGAGAGTTGTAATTAAATGGAGAGATGAAAGGTCAGAATGGAATTCAAGCTAAACTAACCGAAGTCAATTGTTTCATCGCTTTACACCGTTTGGCGTTAAATAGAGTGTCGTTATATGGACTTTATACGGTAGAAGTGTTAACTCTATTTAAACTGATGGGAGTGTACATTTTATAGTGTTATAGATAGAGACGGTCCTTAAATAGAGAGAAGAAAAATCATTGTATGAAACCAAAGCCAATTTATTTCGACGCTTTATAGAGTACTTCGTTAAATCGAGTGGCGTTACATTGAGGGTACACAGTATATTAGGAAAAGCGTATAAAAAATCCGATTCTTTCTCATCAAAGTGTGTTAATTCTCCCCAGCTTAGCCTTCAAAATGTGAGATCATTCCAAGCCAAGTTTCTTGCCTGCTTCTTCTCTTACGTACGAACAGGCTTAATTAGATTTGAGAGGTCTCAAAACAGTCCTTACTTTATTAAGTAAGAGAGATTTTGACTTTGGCTTTGGCTGAATAAAGATATTTTGACTTTAACTTTGACTGAATAAAGATATATTGACTTTGGCTTTGGTTGAATAAGAATATTTTGACTTTGGCTTTGGTTGATTAAAGCGATTTTGACTTTGATTTTGATTGAATAAAGCGATTTTGACTTTGGCTTTGACTGAATAAAGATATATTGACTTTGGCTTTGGTTGAATAAGAATATTTTGACTTTGGCTTTGGTTGATTAAAGCGATTTTGACTTTGATTTTGATTGAATAAAGCGATTTTGACTTTGGCTTTGACTGAATAAAGATATATTGACTTTGGCTTTGACTGAATAAATATATATTGACTTTGGCTTTGACTGAATAAAGATATATTGACTTTGGCTTTGGCTGAATAAATATATTTCGACTTTAACTTTGCCTGAATAAAGATTTTTTGACATTGACTTTGTATCTTTACAGATTGCTCTAATTTGAAACCCCCACTCTTAAGCTATTTTCCTATTTGATTTCCTTTAAATTTTCCATTCTGTTCTTAAGTACTGTGTTGTCTAGAACCTGTGATTACGTTTACGATAATCAAATGAAATAATTACAAAGTGAAAATATATTTATTTATTTAACACTTCGTTGCACTTAAACACTAGAAGCACCTGATCTAAGTACATATAAGAGCAACGGCCTTATCTCTAATAAGCGATCTCTTCCAGACAACCGAACGAATACTTAAAATTCAGTAAGACTGGTGCCAATATTAGTTATAAATGTGTGCACCGATCTAAAGATTTCATTTTATTTTTTATTCTTTTTATTTAAATATAGATACTGACGCATCCGCTGATGCATGGTGTGATGGTTGCTGATCTTCACAAGCGTACTGTGAATCATGCTTGACGATTTAAAGGTTTCTTGCCAGTTCTTCTCATACGCCCTCGATTTGAGAACTGGGCAGTAAACGTGGAGTCACATACATCGTTTTAATAACATAAGTATTTATTATTTTCGATTTGATTTAATAATTAGTGACACTGAACACCTGGACAGCGGATTGTTTGGACAGCAAATTAAATAGAACCACTCAGAAAAAACAACTCAACTTAGAAATTTATTCACGATTTGACGTGTCAAATAACTCACAAGTCACTCAATATTTTACTGCGTCGGTTAGAAAACATTCGTGAAAAGGAGATAGAATGAAAATTATTTTCATTTAAAAAACAACGAACAGTTAATTGGTTGGTTCTCCTCAGCTTTGAACCCATGTTTTAATGACGTTCAAATTTTAACTATAGGTTAACTTGAAGTAAAGAATTTTCTGTCTTTTTATATCAATATTGTATTAACTGGGAGATCTCGCGGTTTAAATTAATTGAAAATGAATTTCTGGTGTTATTTATATAAAGCCTTCGAGCCTTTTTTTCGCTATAAAGTAGCATATGTCTCTAAAGTTTACCGAATTTCATAGGAATCGGTTCAGTGGTTTAATTATTAATTATTTATTCACACTTTCTTGCACTTAAACAGTAGAATATGTTAGTACATATAAGAAGAACCGGCTTATCGCTGATAAGCGATATCTTTCAGACAACCCACAATTATTATAACGTACATTTCAATCCTAAAACCACACTCTCTGGAGAGATACCGATCATATTTTCAAGCAGGTGCTTGACTGGACTCCTTAAGGGACGGAAGCGAAGACCTGGTGACGTACTGAAGAGCCGGTAAGACTTGGAGCGAGATTAAATGCGAAGCGTCGGACAGTGTTTGATTAGACTGCTGTGGATGGCCCTCTGCCCCATCGTGGGGACATAGTGCATTTCAGGATTGAATGGTGTAATATTTAATAATGTTGTATTTAATCAGCATTAATTATTAATAACTCAGTTCCACCATTAAATAGAGCCGATAAAGCGATCCGTTATGGAATATAAAAAAAATTCATACAATTAAACAATAAACAAAACATAATTAAAAACGATGTTTTAGCGAGCGATTCAATTACAACATAATTAACGTTCATAAAAACGTGAAGATTATGTTTATGATCGTTTCGTGTTGGCCATTTAATAGAAACTAGATAGCAATCTTGATTGTTTGCGATAACTCGTATGGTGGTGTGGCGTCATCTTGTGGTGAGTTTTAACTTACCACAAGAAGATTTAACGTATATGGTTAGTTTAGTTTTTATCAAAGCGCCATCTAGTGTGGAGTTGCCTTCAACTTCTGCATGCACTTCTTTTACTTATTTAAGTGCCATCTAGTGGTGACGTACCTTCAACTTTTGCAAGTTGTTCTTTTAGTTTTTTCCTATCTGGACGCCTAGATGGCGTATTAAATTCCTTTAAAATATGAATGTGTTTTTTTTGTTATTTAGACGCCTATATAGTTTTGAAATACATTAAACTTTTTATTTTTATTTAACTTTGGAATTTTTATTTAAATGTGTATATATATTTTTTTAATTTATGCATATTGTTTCTTCATAAAAGCGCCATCTAGTGTTGTTCTACCTTTAACTTAAGAATATGCTTTTGTCTGTTTTTCGTTTTTTGTCCAAGTATATTATTAAGGTTTGTTTGACCAGGTGTAGGCTTATGAGGAGGCTATAGGTCTACGGAAGATTCAATAGTTATTTAAATAAAGATCTACTTGAAATATAAAATGGATGTTCGCTATTAGTAGACCGAATACTTATATATTCTAGTTTTATGAATATTCTGCCATATATGTGAGTTTTTATCATTTGTTTTATTATAAACTGTTACTTAATACAACTTAAGTATGTTTTTAATCTTATAAATATTGGTAGCGACATCTATGATCAGCTGTTACAAACAGTACAATGAACTAATTTATAAAATTGAGATTTATAACTTTTAACATGAAAGATGGCGGCTCATAGAATATTAATTATGTATAAAGATGGTATTAAAAAGTATAAAAAAAAGTTTGTTATGTATAGTTATTGTTTATTATATTATTTTTTTGGTACACAGAAATAGTGTATAGTGTAAATGTTATATTTGTAATTTTAATTTAAGCGTCATTGTTTGATGAATTGTAACAACTAAATAAGTATTTCATATTCTAAATAGTTCTCTTAAAGCTTCACAGGTGGCGCTAAAACGAAAATATAATTAAACACTAGTATTAATTATAATTTTTAAGGTATAATGAATAATTTATTAAAATTATTCATTATACCTTAAAAATTGCTGAGAACTGCCATCTATGAATATGAATGTCAAACGTCAATCACAGATCACGTAAGCGAGTGTACATTATTAAAATGATTTGCCTTAAATGATATGTTTAAATATAAAATAAATTGTAATTGAGTGCTTATGATTTAAATTTACTTAAAGTTATGGCGATGTCGCCATTGAAGCTTTGTATTTAGTCTGTGGACTGGCTCATTTTCCCGCCAAATATTTACGAGTTATATCAGGTTTTTTTTAATGCACTATTTGAATCAGATAGTCCGTTTTATTTTATAAATTAAATAAGTTTATTTATTCTTAAGACAATAAAAGCAAGCAAACAATGAACAAAAATTTTATTGGCATATCACTGTTTTTTTTTAAATAAATAAAATTATTTACCTAAATTAGACATGTTTTTAACTTTTTAACGCGTTATCCACTGCAAATGGATTGGCTTAAAGTTAATTTAAATCTCATGTCATTTTTTCTCATTCAACCGATTAAAAACTCCGAGTTTAGAATTGCGCCATCTATCGAGGAACTAGCGAACTACAATCTGTCTGAGATATAGTCTTGTTGATATATACGCCATCTATTAAAATAGTATCGAAACTAAATCAGTTTAATTTAACTGTCTACTACAGCCATACCATTGTACATTAATAAATATGGCGTATATTTTCCAAAAAGGTTTATTTATGTCTCATTATCTGTAATTAAAAAAAAATGTTTGAACATACGTGGCTATTTAGAAAGCAGAAAGTTACTTGCCAGACCGCTCTAAGCCCTTGAATTAACTAATTATTACCTCAATGTAATGATTTCTCAGTGATACACAAACTTAAGCACACACACAATTTACACACATATATCTAAGATGTACCCAAAATTTGTGTGTAAAAAGATTTTCATTTTTGTGAATAGCGACCTCTATCGGACTAAATTAAAATATAATAAATACTTAATCATTTAACTTTGTTACATTATTTTATTATTATTTATTCACAGACTTCACACTAGGATTCCCTGTGTCGTCCCTCTTTCACACATGTGAAAAAAAAAACAAAATAAAAGCTTAAGGCCGTCAAGTATTAAAAAAGGTGTGTGCGAGTGCGTGTTTGTGTGTGTAATTGAGTATGAGTGAATGTGTGTGTGTGTAATTAATAATAATAAAACACAATTTATTGCATAAATTTATTATTCAGATTGTCTATGCTAAAATTAATTTTCACCCAGCCCGAAAATTATTTTAACGAATATTTAATTGACTAGATTGAAGACGGATAGAGTTGAGTCAATGTTGCCAACAATAACTTTAGCAAATTTTGGGAGAATTTAATTATTTTTTACAATAAATTAAAAAAAAAATACACACACAAGTCGTGTATTTGCAAATTTAAACAAACATTTAACACTGAAAAAATTTTTTTAACAATTTTACGACATTCAAATATTGAAGAGCTTATCAAATGTGTTCATAGTTTATGATCTATAAAATATATTAATTAGAAACATATAAGGATATATTTTAAAAGTGATCACACTAAATAAACAACTGAGATATGAAAACGAGTTTCAACGCTGGCAACATTCATCCATAGTCCACAGAGCATCGCGCTTCAAACCATGTTTGCGAAAATCGCGTTCCCGCCAAAGTGCGGCATCTCCCTGAATGTGACAGATGCGTCAGTTATGCGCGTTTGACGTTTGCCATATCTGCGAAGAAAAGGTGAATCATCTAAAGAGTTCCGTTTAGATTTTTTTTTTAAACAATTGACTCCGGATATAACGACATTCGAGGGTTAGTGTGTCGTATTAACCGGATGACGTACGAATCGGATTGTATACGAAAATTGAGTCGCTAATACCGGTTAGTCGTTATAAGTGAATTTGAATGTACGTTACGCTTTCAGGCCTAACCACTTGACCGATTTTGATGAAATTTGTGGTATAGTGATTATGAAACATAAGACTAATATTTAACCCGATAAATGGGTTTAAGGGGTTATCTTTAACAATACAATAGAATCCGGATATAACGACATTCGAGGGTTAGTGTGTCGTACTAACCGAGTAACGTACGAAACGGACGGATTATATATGAATACGATACGAGACTTGAGTAAAGATTATAGTCGCTAAAACCGGTTGGTCGTTATAAGTGAATTCTACTGTATTACAAATTCATATGTATTTTGCTTTTACGCTTAAACCACTTGACCGATTTTGATGAAATTTGGTATGGTGATTATGAAACATTAGGGAAGGACCATAGGCTACTATTAATCACAAAATGCTTTTAATAGGTGCTGAAAGTTTTTATAAAAAAATCACTAGAACTTTAATAAAAAGACTTTCTCGCTTGCTTTCTACGAACAGACGCTTAGATTTAAGACGTTTTCATCCTTCTGCTCGTTTGCCCCCTCTCCTATAAAAAAAACTCCCCAAAAGCCCGGCGACACACTCACGAGCTCCCAAGCCACGTGTGACGACACCTCAGGTGTGCCTCCTGCTCGTTTGCCCCTTCTCCTATAAAAAAAACTTCCCAAAAGCCCGGCGACACACTCACGAGCTCCCAAGCCACGTGTGACGACACCTCAGGTGTGCCTCCTGCTCGTTTGTCCCCTCTCCTAAAAAAAAAAACTCCCCTAAAGCCCGGCGACACACTCACGAGCTCCCAAGCCACGTGTGACGACACCTCAGGTGTGCCTCCTGCTCGTTTGTCCCCTCTCCTATAAAAAAAAACTCCCCTCAAGCCCGGCGACACACTCACGAGCTCCCAAGCCACGTGTGACGACACCTCTGGTGTGCCTAAAGTAGGTGTGTTAAAAAAAAAGATTTTAACTTTGACTTTAATATGTAACTTACCTTCCTCTGCCGTGCACAGAGTAGTATTCCTGCAACTCCTTCAGATAATTGGAGATCTGCTCCGCCGTGTCGAATCTCTCTGGGCGGCGTGGGCGGGGATACTGGGCGCAGACGAGAGTCAACAGCAGCATCACGGCAAAAGTAAGTCGCATCACTGAAAAAGTGGAACAGATACAAATTCACTCGTTTGTTGCCAGTTTATTTACATACTCGCTTCTTGCCAGTTCATTTACATACTCGTTTGTTGCCAGTTCATTTACACACTCGTTTGTTGCCAGTTTATTTACATACTCGCTTCTTGCCAGTTTATTTACATACTCGTTTGTTGCCAGTTCATTTACATACTCGTTTGTTGCCAGTTTATTTACATACTCGTTTGTTGCCAGTTTATTTACATACTCGTTTGTTGCCAGTTTATTTACATACTCGTTTGTTGCCAGTTTATTTACATACTCGTTTGTTGCCAGTTTATTTACTTACTCGTTTGTTGCCAGTTTATTTACATACTCGTTTGTTGCCAGTTTATTTACATACTCGTTTGTTGCCAGTTTATTTAAATACTCGTTTGTTGCCAGTTTATTTAAATACTCGTTTGTTGCCAGTTTATTTACATACTCGTTTGTTGCCAGTTTATTTAAATACTCGTTAGTTGCCAGTTTATTTACATACTCGTTTGTTGCCAGTTTATTTACATACTCGCTTCTTGCCAGTCTATTTACATACTCGTTTGTTGCCAGTTTATTTAAATACTCGTTTGTTGCCAGTTCATTTACATACTCTTTTGGGTACTGGCAACAAATGCAGAGTCGATTTTTTGTTATTAAAACCATAACAATACAATATATCATACTTTTTGAAGATTCGTATGTGTGTATCTCTAAAGGTTTTAATTTTGTGAGAGTCAAGCACGCTTTTAAGCTTTTTAAAGCTTTTTTTAAGCTTTACAAAGATAACACACGAACACACACAAGGCGAACAGGTATTTAACAATTGAATATTAACTAACACCTAATCGAAGAGCTTTTGTATAGATGACTTGTGGTATTAAAAGCTTTTTAAGGCTTCGAAGGTCTCGAAGTAGACCGGTTACTGTTCAAGTGTTAACACGTTAACACGTCTGGTGTCTTGGCTCGCCTGGCTTCTTGGGTCTGAGATCGGATGCGTGCGTCTGACGGATATTTACTTATTGCAAAGTGTAAAAATTCGGTGAAAATCGGTGTAAAATTTTTTATATATCAGACGGAGATATGCAGATAAGAATGAATATGTTAAGAGGCATGCACTGAGTTTAACTGAAAAAGTGTTTTTTTTTATGCAGGCGAACGGTGTGTGCTTCGCCCATGGGCACACACAACTATTTAACTTTAAAAAGAAAAAAAGCAATAACGCCAGTATAGGTTATCAACAAAGCAAGTGCTTTTTAATGGTCCGATCGAGCTTTGATGGCTTTTGTTATCTGAGCTTAGCTTAGCTTATGTTAACGGAATTCCATTTTAGATACTGTGTACCCTTTAAGGACTTTACGTTAAGTGATTTGTGATTCACCATAAATGTTAAGTCGCCTCATGTGGCTGGGAGCTCGCGAGTGCGTTGCCGGCCTTTTAGGGAGTGGTAACGTGACCTGAGGTACACAAGCTTCAAATATTTTATTTTCACAACGAATTTTTACACAAAATCAAACAGTGGCTCTAATTTTATTGCCTGTTCAAGTCGAGGGCGTAGTGCGAGAAGAACTGGCAAGAAACCATTAGATCGCCAAGCAGGCGAATCTATATATTTCAACTCAAATTCCAAATATCTCTATTCGAGTAGGTCTTAAGACACTTTTGAATCGTCATGAACACTACCACCGGTTCGGAAGGGATAATACGAGAAGAACAGGCAAGAAACTCAATATTGTCCTTTTACTGCTGTTCCAATTATCTTGCCTTATCAAAATATCGTTATTCAAGTGGGTCTTAAGACACTTTTGAATCGTCATGAACACTACCACCGGTTCGGAAGGGATAATACGAGAAGAACAGGCAAGAAACTCAATATTGTCCTTTTACTGCTGTTCCAATTATCTTGCCTTATCAAAATATCGTTATTCAAGTGGGTCTTAAGACACTTTTGAATCGTCATCAACACTACCACCGGTTCGGAAGGCATTAACCGAGAAGAACAGGCAAGAAATTCAATATTGTCCTTTTACTGCTGTTCTAATTGTCTTGCATTATCAAAATATCGTTATTCAAGTGGGTCTTAAGACACTTTTGAATCGTCATGAACACTACCACCGGTTCGGAAGGGATAATACGAGAAGAACAGGCAAGAAACTCAATATTGTCCTTTTACTGCTGTTCCAATTATCTTGCCTTATCAAAATATCGTTATTCAAGTGGGTCTTAAGACACTTTTGAATCGTCATGAACACTACCACCGGTTCGGAAGGGATAATACGAGAAGAACAGGCAAGAAACTCAATATTGTCCTTTTACTGCTGTTCCAATTATCTTGCCTTATCAAAATATCGTTATTTAAGTGGGTCTTAAGACACTTTTGAATCGTCATTAACACTACCACCGGTTCGGAAGGGATAATACGAGAAGAACAGGCAAGAAACTCAGTATTCTCCTTTTACTGGTGTGAAGCGCACTTTTATAAAAATCCAAAAATATCTTCATTCACATAAGTAACAAGACAAAAAACAAACTTTAAAAAAAAAACGATTCTAAATTTATTGCCAGTTCAAATCGAGGGCGTAGTGCGAGAAGAACTGGCAAGAAACGCTAATTCGTAAACAAGCTTGTACGTCTTCAACTAATTAAACATTTAAACGACTTTTTAAACTCGCGAGCTTTGAAAGCTGCCAGTGAACAGTGGCGTAGCGTGCACTGGCGGGGCCCCGTATACCACATTTGATTGGGGGCCCTTATATAGGGTGTAAAAGATTTTTGAACGCACTGTTTTTTAAAAAAACGATTTATTTTAAAAACCAATATAACAAAAAAATACATAAATATAAGATAAACACGACCACAAGACAAGAAATAGAGAAGAAATGGATATGCCTGATTCTTGCCTTAGTAAAGTTCATAAATCGTTTGTAGGTATGAGCATACGTTTTTATAACAAAGTCCCAACACTTATAACCAAATTGACTTCTAATAAATTTAAAAAGGATATTCTGCTTGAAAAGGCATACTATACCGTAAACCAATATTTAGAGGACAAAGATCCCTTTAATTGGCTCAGCATCAGGACAGTTCAATTCTTGAGTAGCCACACAATGCTTTGTTATTTTAATTGTCAGTAGCACAATTTTGTATTTATTATTTATTTAAAAAAAACAACTATCGAGTTTCTTGCCGGTTCTTCTCGGTATATGCCTTACGAACCGGTTGTAGTGTTAATGACGATTCAAAAGTGTCTTTATAAAGACCTACTTGAATAAAGATATTTTGAGTTTTTAATTAATTAGCTGTTAGCTAGGCCCTACTGACTTAGCAATCCTGGACACAGGTTCAGCAATAAGGCTCACGCCTGAGGGGTATATAAAATAAAAAAAAATCGGGGAAGTTTTTTATTTATTTTCCTTACACACTTTTGGGGGCCTCCGTGGCCCGGGGGCCCCCGTATGATTCATATGGCGGTAGCTACGCCCCTGCCAGTGAATATAATCTGTCTATGGAGAAAATTGAAGCATACGAGTATACCTCGTACTTTGGTGGGAAAACTAACTCACTTTGGGACGTTGGGGTAGGGTTATTATAAAAAAAATGTATGTTTTAGAAATATTATTGTGAATTTAAGATGGAGGTGATTGGCACCAAAAAAAACACGACCCATACGAGCGTTACCTCGCTCTGAACCGTTCCATTCAAGGCTTCAAAGGATTCAACCAGAAAGGCACACAATCAGCCTTCGGCAGCATTTGAAATCTGCCTCTCTGCTGCTTGAGTGAGTGCCTTTTCTTATGATAGTTCACTCGTCATTAAACCGACCTTACATAATTTTTTTTAATTTGTTTCCTTGCGGTGTAGACTTTTGGACCTTGGGGTACGGCTATTAAAGAATAAAGTATGGTGATCCAAGAACTGGTACATCATATAGGCATCGCGATACAGCGAGGTATGGTTACTTTAAAAAGGAGCTTAAAAAAGAGCAAAAAGAAAATTATCCACTATGGTACAGAGGACCATATATCTACGCGACCAGGCTGAGAAGAAGCAGGCAAGAAACTCGGCCCGGTCGATTGGTAATGGATCCCAGTACACTTTTTGAAGGCTATGCTGGTGCTGATACACTCCCGAGCTTTTTCATCATCAAAATTATCGAATAATTTCTAAAACGATTTTACTAAAAGCTCCCCGTTGTGAATGATATATTTGTTGTGACACTATAAACTATTTTAAAGTGTCACTATAGAGCAATTTAATTAAATCGATAGTGTTTGAAGTGCATGATAAACACTTTGACAGTTTTAACAAACACACCGACAGTACATAAGTGCTTTTGAAGGCCTAAACTTTGCCTTAATGTTAATGCGATAACTATTTTATTAATATAATTACACGCGTTGGTAAAGCATGTGTGTCCAGAAAGCTCAATGCGTTGTGAGGTATGAAGGGAATATTTTTAAAAGTCAAAATCAAAAATATCTTTTTTCATATAGGTATAATATAGTATATTTATGAATTGTCAATAAAAAAAAAATACTCTTCATTTACGGGCGTGGAGCGGACGAGGAGAACTGGCAAGGGAGCTTTGGGGGTTCCGAAGTAGACTAGTCTTCACAACAAAAAGGACTAAGCACAAACATACTAATTAAGAGCTTTTCCACACAGAGTCGTATCAATTCTGTTAAGTTCAATGCAATTTGATGGTATGAAAGGCTCTTTTTTAAGGCTTCCAGGGTTCCAAACTCAGTCTAGTAAACAAGAGATTTTAGATTTTCAAAAAAGTAGGTACCAGTGACAAAAGCTGATGCTTTTGGGTTATCAAAGAAGTAGGTACCTGATCAGTACCAGTGACAAAAGCACCAGGTTTTGGGTTATCACAGAAGTAGGTACCTGATCAGTACCAGTGACAAAAGCACCAGCTTTTGGGGTATCGAAGAAGTAGGTACCTGACCAGTACCAGTGACAAAAGCACCAGCTTTTGGGGTATCGAAGAAGTAGGTACTTGATCAGTACCAGTGAGTTTGTGTGTTAAAAACAATATAGAATAGAATTCTAGTTGCGTAATTATGTGTTAGAGGCGCATTTTATTTCTCAACGGGAAAATGTTCCTTTAAATAGACGGTGAGTTACGGTATAGGGATGTGATCGTGTTATCGATAATTTGACATCGCGTGCCTTACGTATATTTGCGGAATTAGAGCTCACTATCAAGTTGGTTTCTTATGTCTTGTCTCAATCCAATTCCTTCAACAGTGGTATTGAAATAATCATTAACAAAATTTAAAGCCTTAAAGCGATCATTCCCGACGATACAGGAGTGTTTTGATAACTGGATATTATACGTTTTCTGTAGTTGGTTAAAGATTTTTCTTTTATGTAACAGTAGACAAAGGATCAGGGTCACATTGAGTGAATGGCTAACCGCATACCTGCAACGCAAGGAGGTTTACAAGTGAGTTGTCGGCCTTTATTTATTTACAATTTATTGCACTTGAACAGTAGAAGTAGAAGATGTTAATAGATAGCAACGATATCGATAATAAGCGATCTCTTCCAGGCAACCCACACTTTAAGGGTGAGTTACGCTCTTCTCATGAAGGTCCCCAAGTCGTAGCGGTTAGGGTAGGGCGCTGGAGGTTGGTTCCACAAAACGGTGGTAGAGCGCCAGACGTCAAGGTGGTACGCATGGAAATATATACAGATATCAGATTATCGATAAAAGCGCAGCCCATCCCTAGCCGATGCGCCCAGACGGTACCGACTATCATGTAATCAAAATGTTTTCTTGTTTACCATTGTGGGTACGTCATGCGGGTACCTTTTGTTGCTTTAAACTTTTAAAAGTGGGTATTTTCTTACCTCATATATTGTGAAGTTTATATGGCTTTTATATGTAAAATTAGCTTTTTTCCCAAATAATTATTTATTCATTTTTTTTTATAGAAAAACGAGCAGGAGGCCCACCATAAAGGTGAAGTGGCCGCCCATGGACTGGGCTGGGAGGTCGCGAGTGCGTTGCCGGCCTTTTAGGGATTTGTACGATATTTGGAAAATATATTTTTGTGCGTCATGCTTATTGGCTCATATCTGGGTAAGCCTAATGTCTCTTACCTTGTGGTAAAAGCTCGGAAAAAGGTGTTAGATCGAGATCAATCTGTTGATGAGTAAGGTTTTTTTAGACTTCTTTCAGTCTTGTGGATTTTTTTTTATGTAAGAGGAGGCAAACGAGCAGGCGGGTCACTTCGAGTGATGTGCCAACCGCCCATGGACCACCTGCTGGGAGGCTTACAAGTGAGTTGCAGGCCTTTGAGGAAGAGGAACGTTCTCTTCTTGATGGTCCCCAAGTCGTAGCGGATCGGGAATACAGTACATTTGTGAATATGTATAAAATGTACCTTATATGTGCCTCAATATTAATTAATACCTTTATATTTTTTAAATAAAAACAACAAACTTTTTAATTGTGTTTTTATTTTAAGTTATACAATTTCAAATTGTGATAGATTTTATAATTATTTACTTACATATAAATAAATATATTTTTCTGTATTGTGTTTTTTTGATGTTTTTATTTAAGTCACAGCTGGTCACACATTTTCTTCCATTCACTTTTGACACCTTGAATCGAATGTAGAGTAGAAGGTTTAAAAGGAAAATTTTGGAAAAGTTTTTTTTTATGAAATATAAATCTTCCCCTACCCCCCTACCCCATTTTCCAATTTTCCTTTAAAGACCCGGCATCGCTGACTGTCTTGTGACCTTTATGGTGGGCCTCCTGCTCGTATGCCCCTTCTTACTGGTACGTATTAACCCAAGCATCGAGTTTCATTCAACCACGTGACACGGTAATTAAATTAGTGTATTTAAAGTCGTTATGCGAGACATTAATTTAATTACTCATTACAAAGATTTTCAGTATTATGTTGCGTTGAGATTTATGCGGCCATGTTTAATCAGGATCGTGTTAATGCTTTATTCTTAATACTTGAGGAGATATCTTTTATAAGCTGCCTTATTTATGATTGCTAATTCTATATATGAGATATGTTAGCTTGAATACAATGTAGGCTTATGTTCGAAATTTCCTAGTTAAAAATACATTTAAACTAAATATAATATACTACATATATATATATATATTAAATATATGAGGCGAGATATCTTTTAACGAACGAATATTTAGAGGACAAAGATCCCTTTAATGTGTCGGGCAATTGGTTCAGCATCGGGACAGTTCAATTCTTGAGTAGCCTCACAATGCTTTGTTATTTTAGTTTATTTTAAAAGAGCAGCTATCGAGCTTCTTGCCGGTTCATCTCGGTTGATGCCTTCCGAAACGGTGGTAGTGTTAATGACGATTCAAAAGTGTCTTTATAAAGACCTAATTGAATAATCACAGCTGTCTTATGTTCGATATTGATTAAAATTGCCTAGTTAAGTATACACTTGAATTATATATATGGACCATGGGGTGCATGTCCACAGGCGCTTATTAAGGAATTAAGAAGGCCTACGTCAGCACCGGTGATCCAAGAGCTGGTGCTGTCCTTGCTCAGCGTATAAACATCATCAATGTCGCCAGCATTGTGGGTGCTCTGCCCCAGGGATCGAACTTTAAAAATTTGTTTTAGTTTTGTGTTTTGTTTTATTTTAAGTTACTTATATTAGTTAGGTTAATAATAAGAATGTTTTGAAATATAGAATGAAAGTAAAAATATATTTAATCATTAAGGTACATAGTTTTGAGTCGTCTTCTCGCCTGTTCGTACGCGACCAAGCTGTGAAGAAGCAGACAAGTGACTCTTGTCCCAATGGATCCCAGTACCCTTAAAGCAAGCAAGCTTTTTCCAAAAGCTTAAATACTTTTTTTAAATACTCACTGACAGAGTCGACATTGCGCTTTGAACCAGCTTTATGGAGCCTCTTTGTTTCTATTTAAATTGGTGCAGCAGATTGCGACAACTGGGGGCTGCTGAAAATCAGTGGTGTGGAATATTTCACACAAATCCTGAGCAGCACCCCCAAAGCAATGTGTCTATTTTAGTTAGCTTTAAAAATATTATTATATATTTATAATGACTGTGATGTTGTGTGTGTGTGCAAATAAATATATTTTCTTTCTTTTTTTTTAATATTTGGAACAGCAGAGTTAATCCTTATCTCTCCTAAATTACACACTACAATAATTATTACACAGATTAACACGTGTTAGAATATGCAAATCTTCGATTCGCGATTACATGAATCTAACGAGTTACGTGACATTTAAACTCCCGTGTCACAATGTTCGTTGCGGTGCCCAGAAACGGCTCGACCGATTCTCGTGAAATTTTGCATATTGAGTATCTACCAATATCTATTTTAAAGACTTTTTTTAGTCCTCTTTAACAAAATGCAAGCCTGAATGTTGACTGTTTTATGAGCAGCTCATTTTTGTTATTTTATGGTAACACGTTCGCGCGGGCAGCTAGTTATATATATAATTATAGCTGACCCCTTACACCCATCTATTTAACAAAAGGCCTTTCATTTCAAAGCTTTTTCTTCAACGAATAAAAGTATAAAACCTCTTTTGACATAATCAATCAATTGTATTCACAAACCTCTTTGATTGATGACAATTGACAAACAGACGGACCAGTCTTTGATCGTCTCAGAATCCCAAAATATCACCCTTAATAAAGTAACTTTCAAGGAATGTCGTAAAAACACGTTAAGACAACATAAATACAGTGTACACTCCCTGTAACGTCACTCTTGAGCGTCGAAATCTGTTTGGTGTAACTTGTATTCTATTCTGATTTTACGTCACTGCTTTTTGACAACGACGCTATGTAACGCCTTAAAATGCACAGTCCATTCAGTGTCGTTATATAGACTATACACTGCACAGTGTAATTTCTATGTAACGTCTCTCGATTTAACGACAATCTCTCTACGTCGACATCAGTTGGCTTCGGTTGATTTAGCTTATATTCCATTCTGGATTGTGTGTGTCTCTCTATGTGACAACCACTCTCTGTAACGCCTTAAAATGCAAAGTCTATTCAGTATCTTTATATACAGTTTACACTGCACAGTGTAGGCTCCATGTAACGTTAATCCATTTAAAGACTAACTCTCTGAACAAAATCGGTTGGTTAAGCTCGTATTCCATTCTGACTTTACGTCACTCTATTTGACGACCACTTTCTATAGCGCCTTAACACGCATAGTCCCTTCAGTGTCGTTGTATAGAGTTTACACTGCACAGTCTAAACTGCATGTAACGTCAATCGATTGAACGACAAACTCTCTAATCAAAATCAATTAGCTTCGTTTCGTTTAGCTTGTAGTCTATTCCTATTTTTCGCTTTTCCATTTAACGACCACTCTCTGTAACGCCCTGAAATACTCAGTTCAGTGTCGTTATATAGAGTTTTCACTGTATACATATATAGATGTAAAAAAACATTAATTATACTAAAGCCAAGCTCTGTGGGAATCTTCTCAGACCTCATAACAAATCCAGCTTAAAGCTTACACTTACAAAAAGTTCGCTGATATGATTATATGTGGTAAAATATGAGGGTAGTTTCTTAAAATGGCTTTTATGCGCTAATTAACTACCGTCCCGCGTTTTCCACAAAATTAACTGTTTTGTTCTATTGTTTATGAAAGTTCATACAAATTTGTTGTATTGTGCATAAAAGCACCAGCTCTTGGGTCACCAGGTGCCTTCTTAATTCTTTAATACAAGCACTCGTACCCCAAGGTCCAAGAGTCTACTCCTATGGGAACATATGTGGAGAAAAGCACCAGCTCTTGGGTCACCAGACGCCTGCTCAATTCTATAATACAAGCACTTGTACCCCAAGGTCCAAGAGTCTACTCCTATGGGAACATATGTGGAGAAAAGCACCAGTTCTTGGGTCACCAGATGCCTTTTCAATTCTATAATTAAAGCACTGGTACCCCAAGGTCTATTCCAATGAGAACATATGTGCAGAAAAGCACCAGTTCTTGGGTTACCAGATGCCTTCTTAATTCTATAATACAAGCACTTGTACCCCAAGGTCCAAGAGTCTACTCCTATGGGAACATATGTGGAGAAAAGCACCAGCTCTTGAGTCACCAGATGCCTACTTAATTCTATAATACAAGCACTTGTACCCCAAGGTCCAAGAGTCTACTCCTATGGGAACATATGTGGAGAAAAGCACCAGTTCTTGGGTCACCAGATGCCTTTTCAATTCTATAATTAAAGCACTGGTACCCCAAGGTCTATTCCAATGAGAACATATGTGCAGAAAAGCACCAGCTCTTGGGTCACCAGATACCTGCTTATTTATTTAATACAAGCACTTGTACCTCAAGGTCCAAGAGTCTACTCCTATGGGAACATATGTGGAGAAAAGCACCAGCTCTTGAGTCACCAGATGCCTACTTAATTCTTTAATACAAGCACTCGTACCCCAAGGTCCAAGAGTCTACTCCAATGGGAACATATGTGGAGAAAATCACCAGCTCTTGAGTCACCAGATACCTACTTAATTCTATAATACAAGCACTTGTACCCCAAGGTCCAAGAGTCTACTCCTATGGGAACATATGTGGAGAAAAGCACCAGCTCTTGAGTCACCAGATGCCTACTTAATTCTTTAATACAAGCACTCGTACCCCAAGGTCCAAGAGTCTACTCCAATGGGAACATATGTGGAGAAAATCACCAGCTCTTGGGTCACCAGACGCCTGCTTAATTCTTTAATAATTCTCTCGCCAAAGGTCTAAAAGTCTACTCCTACTATTTATATATATAATCAATGACAAACGTAGTTTTGCCAGAAAAAATTGTCTCATTTTGAATCGTCTTAAATCTAAGTGATTCTACGCCTGTTCGTACGCGACCAAGCTGAGAAGAAGCAGGCAATATATATATATACATATACATATTCTTGTATATATATATATATACAAGAAACTAGGCTTTAATATATATATATATATTAAAGCCTAGTTTCTTATATATATATATATATATATATACAAGAAACTAGGCTTTAATATATATATATATATTAAAGCCTAGTTTCTTGTATATATATATATATATATATATATATATATATATATATATATATATAAACAGCAATACTACGTTCGCGTGTTAACCATAAAAGTTGTTAGTAGTATTTGAGTTCAACTCTTGGCATTAGTAGATCTACTGTTCTGATCATTGAACTAATATCACTATGATGTTGAAGAACATTTGGGTTTTCTTTTTATGATTATGAAAATTAGTGGATTTAATATTCGGATCGAATGAATGTCGATTTTCATGAAAATCACGGTATCGATGGCGTCGATAAGTCAGGAAAAATGAATGAAAAACTGAAAACTTTTCACGGCCTACATACACATATGTAGGTAAATGACAGAATATGTGTGTTATAAGTAAAAGCTTTTGGAAAATGCAATTATCAAATGCTTTTTTTAATAGCTTAAGTGGTTTCTCTTAATGAATTAATAAAAAAAAAACTTTTTCCAATGCAAAATGATAGAAAATAATTTTCAAAGAACTTTTTTTTATAGTAATATAAAATTTAAATGTAAAAAACTATATTTTATTTAAATAAATAGTTTTTTTAAATAAATAAGTTCCTCAGAAAACTTTTCTCACATCTCAAGAAGATTAGTTTTTTTTTAAATCTATACTAATAATAAGACAGTAAAAATCGAAAAACTGTACATTAAATATTTTTCCAAAAAACTGAAAGGAGGCAATTAAAGAAGAGTCATAGAAACCAAAAAACCAATTTTTGGAATTCTTGTCTGTCTGTCTGTCTGTCTGTCTGTCTGTCTGTCTGTCTGGTACTTTATAACTTGAAAACTACTGAACGGATTTGAACGCGGTTTTCACAGTTGGATTATATATAATTAGGAGCGTTGTCAAAAGTTTATTTTGTCAAAATCGGTTAAGAGAAAAAGAAGTTATGGCCAATTGAAAATTTACTTCAACCACTGCTTCAAATTTTTTAAACACTTATATTGATTAGTTATATATTGTTAAATATGTTCTAATATAAGTTAATCTTAATATTAAAACTTATGAGAGGTAACAAAAATAACAAATAACGCAGTGCGCGCGGGCGCGGTTGAAGTGTTGAACAATGTGCTCGATAGATGGCGTTGATAAAATTCGTAGATTTATTTTATTTTTTTATTTCTTAAACCTATACAGCTTATCAAAAACAGTTTACACAATAAAAATAGATTAAAAATAAAGCCAAAATGAGGTTAAAATATAGAATCGGAAATATAATCTAAGATCAGGAAAAAGAATAACAAAAAAAAACACGAACAGAAAAAAAAAAATATATATATACACATGAACAAGTGGAACTATGTGAAGTACGAGCATTTTAGTGTGTGCAATGGTGTTGCTGTGTGAGTGAGTGTGCGAGGGTGAGTCTTACTTTTTTTTTAAAGAACTTCTACTTAGGCCAAATATATCCATCGCGGTGTTAAGATGCTCCATTGTGTAATGACTACCATGCACTTCAAACTTTCATTAACGTTTTACCCTATGATTATTTTGAGTGAACACTACCTATACCAACAAGTAAAAGGAAACGAGTGAAAAGACGTTTATCGTTTGTCCGCTCCCATTTTTCCATCTACATCCTTAACGTTAATGAGGTTTACCTTTTATTATTTGGCCAAGCTAATAAGTAATAACCTCACAAGTACGTATTTCGTACTCAAAACTTCCTAAGAATTTTCTTTCAACTCTTAACCGCTGAGGAGTTTTACCTTCCATCATCAGCTCATCCACATAAGAAGATGACTATCAGAATATAAAATTGTCAGAATAGTAATTGCCTGTACGTTAATTTGAAAGTTGCCCTCGATTTCCCTGAATCATCCGATCCTGTAAAGCTACATCATCCCTGAGTAACACAGGCTATATATAATTCTAATTGTAACAAGATTTTAGCCCGTGAAAGAAAGCCCTGTCGAGATCATTAAAAAACGCTATATACTTAACCAAATTACACGTGGGCGAAGCCGCGGGCGGAAAGCTAGTATTATAATAAAATAATAACTATTACTAATGCATTAAGACAGAAGCACACAATAGTTATACTTATTTTTTTTTTAAACACGAAAATAACTTTTCCTATTGTAAAATCAGAACAATTTTCATTTTCGTTTTTCCCAAAATCAACCTGAAAAACTAGACTACTGTAAAATAGAAGCACAATTTTGAACAGCTTTTTTTAAAGCGTTTCTCGCATTAAGACGACAAAATGTCAGAAAAAACAAGACAAATTTCGTCTTAAAATAAGCTTATTTTTTTTAAAATTAAAAATACCAAAAAAAACTTACTGATTAGCTTGTTCCCACTGGCACAGACTATAACAGTGTGAGTGTTAGCAGAACGCGCGGTCCTATTTATTGTACGCACCTGTTGATACTGAACAGGTAGTAGGCGTGGCCGGACAGTGTTTATGGAGTCGCTATTACGATAAAATTTAAACAAAATTCGCAATTTTTTAATAAAATAGTTCTTTACACTTTAATAATAAGTGGGTTGCCTGGAAGAGATCGCTTATTAGCGATATGGCCGAACGTCACTCGTATATGTATTAACATCTCGTCTACTTCTACTGTTTATGTGCAATAAAGTGTGAAAAAATAAGACTACTCACTAATAAGTTTGTAAATTTACAGCTTACCATCTCCTAAAAGGTCGACAACGCACACATTCCCAGCCACGTGAGTGTGAGGCGACTGTTATGGTGTGCCTCCTGCTCGTTTGCCTTTTCTATAAAAAAGTCTGTTTACTGACCATACTTGAACATAAAAAATCATAAGAAAAAACACATCGCACACTCATGCAGAAGAGAGACAGATGTCGCTGCAGAACGCGTTCGATTGTGCCTCTCTGTCGTTCGTTCCCATCTCGCTCGCACTTCAAACCTTATGGAACGCCTCAGAGCGAGGTAACGCCGCATGAGTCGTGTATTTACAATACATAATATACGTCGTAAATACACATAATAAAAGAAATATTTACACAATTATACAGTGGAATCCGGATATAACGAGTGGCCGGGTACTTACCGGGTGACGTACGAAACGGACGGATTATATACGTATACAATTCGATACGAAACCAAACTTGAGTAAGCGTTATAGTCGCTAAATCCGGTTAATCGTTAATGAATTCTACTGTATACATAAAATAAAAAAAAAGTTAAAAGCAGATATAATAAACTAAGCTTATGAAGCATTATAAACTAACTAAAACTGACTAAGTGACGGAAATTATTTATTAACGAATGATAAGGCTATGTCAAAACTTAACGTTTCCTTTATCTCCATACCAAATTTCATCGGAATCGGTTTAGTAGCTTAAGCGTGAAAGTACTATGAATATTGTGAATGTATATTACATTCACAATATTCATAGTTTGGATTTGGCTAAACAAATGAATAAAAAAAATCATCAATTTCACAACTTGGGTTGGATTTTTCAAGTGTTATTAAGCATACCTATTTTTTAATAAATGATTTAGATATCTATGTCACTCGAGATCAGTGCAGCTTCAACAGTGCAAGAATTTTCAAAATCGGTCCAGCAGTTTGAACAAACACACTCTTTATAATATTAGCATAGACAAAATTTATATTGTATAGTTCATCTATTGTTTAATCTCTAGAAAAAAACATCTAACATCGACTCCACGACATTTATAAGTCTGTGTTGCGCGACGCGTTTTTGTAATTAAGCGCGGATCGCGCTTAGCCTGTAAATGAGAGCTTAGCGACACTTGAATGCACTCTCGAGATTGAGCTAAAATTAATTGGGATTCTCGATTGCGCGCGGCGTGTTAAAAAAGCTTTGTGCGGGCTAAAGAGCTTAGGAAGCTTCGCGGGAAAATTATCACTTGAAAGCTCGATAGGTCAGTCTCATAGTCCGCCATGGTCACTGCGTTACACAGACACATTCCAAGAAAGGCACAGTCCGTCACAGACACGGTCCGACACAGACACAATCCACCACAGATACAGTCCAACATAGACACAGTCCGATACAGACACAATCCACCACAGATACAGTCCAACACAGACACAGTCCGTCATAGACACGTTCCGACACAGACACAATCCACCACAGATACAGTCCAACAAAGACACAGTCCAACACAGACACAGTCCAACACAGACACAGTCCAACACAGATACAGTCCAACAAAGACACAGTCCAACACAGATACAGTCCGTCACAGACACAGTCCGACACAGGCACATTCCGTCACTAACAGATCCCTCTCAGCGATATCACGATTAAAGCACATGTTTTGTGAGCTCTCTTACGAGAGGAACAGAAGAAGGAGTGAACTTCTTTGTCCATATAATTTGAATATATTCAGATATGCATTTAATCTGTTAGAAAGAGGATCCTTGGTCGTTTGAAACCAATGGCTGGCAGAAAGACCGGACAGGGGAGACACAAACTAAAACAAGAATTCTTATTTTTTCTTCCTTTCTGGAGGCTTCAGAAACGAGCCTCTGCCGAATCAGCCTCCAGGCTTGCTCAAACGTATCTGAGGTTGTGGGTTACAGACCAGTCTGTATAGCCTTAAGATTAGTCTCGGTGTGCTGTGTGGCTTCTATTGCCCACCCATACGCTGGTGGAAGATGTAATTGTAGCTCTGAAACTCTGCTCGGTGTAAAGGCGGAGAGTTTTCTTGCCAGTTCTTCTCATACGCCCTTGATTTGGGAACTGGGAGTAAATTCACGATTCATATGTGTACATACATCTGTGTGTGAACAAAGATATTTTTGATATATTTAATTACTATTTATGGTTAAATAGAGCATACCACAGAGATAATATTTTTTAGATCACAGAGCTATAGCACGCTAATACCATCAATATGATTTAGAGCCATATTAAAAATCATTTATCATGGTAAACTGTAAATTGGATTTATGCCGTTACGTACACAATATTAACCTGCTGTATTTCTCTACCAATATCTTTAGATATATTTTGCTAACTTTTGCCCGCGACTTCGTCCGCTTTAGATGTCCCGATTTGTCAAATCGGTTCAGTAAGGAGCGTGAAATTCATTCGCATTTTATAATGTTAGTATGTGATTAAATGTCACTGTTATTTCTGTCAAACACAAACTCAAAATATCTGTTATTCAAGTTATAAAGACACTTTTGAATCGTCATTAACACTACCACCGGTTCGGAAGACAGTCATCTACCGAGAAGAACAGGCAAGAAACTCTCCGCCACTCTTTTAATATATATTTTATAGATAAAACTAAAAATCAAAATATCTGTTATTCAAGTTATAAAGACACTTTTGAATCGTCATTAACACTACCACCGGTTTGGAAGGCAGTCATCTACAGAGAAGAACAGGCAAGAAACTCTCCGCCACTCTTTTAATACACATTTTATAGATAAAACAAAAAATAGCTTCGAGTATTTTATAACGAACTTTTGAATCGCGTTTTATCGCCACCGGTTCGTAAGGCTATTTATCAACCGAGAAGAACTGGCAAGAAACTCTCCGCCACACGGTTAATCCTACATATTTATTCAAATAAAGACACTTTTGAATACCGAGAAGAGATTACCTCTCATTCAATATATCTCACATATGACCAATTCAAAAAAAGGTTGCAAAAGAGGCAACACAATAATTAATATTTGTCTAATAAATATATTCTTTATTATGTCTTTATTAACTGAAATATGTCGAGAGCAGGCGGATGTGACCCGATAATTACAAAGCTATTTTAAGTGTGTTTACTCGCGACACAGTTGAAATATTAAAGGTTATTTAGGGGCAATAAAAAAGAAGGTGTATGGTATGGGTAATTATTTTATTGTATATCTTGTATGTTTTCACTGTATAGATGCTATGTTATAATATGTTAGGTTTTATGAGTGGGAGTGAGATAAGATAGATAGAGATAAAGATATTTTGAGTTTGTGTTTCATCTATAAAACAAGTATTAAAAGAGTGGCGGAGAGTTTCTTGCCAGTTCTTCTCGGTAGATGACTGTCTTCCGAACCGGTGGTAGTGTTAATGACGATTCAAAAGTGTCTTTATAACTTGAATAACAGATATTTTGATTTTTAGTTTTATCTATAAAATATGTATTAAAAGAGTGGCGGAGAGTTTCTTGCCAGTTCTTCTCGGTAGATGACTGTCTTCCGAACCGGTGGTAGTGTTAATGACGATTCAAAAGTGTCTTTATAACTTGAATAACAGATATTTTGATTTTTAGTTTTATCTATGAGATATGTATTAAAAGAGTGGCGGAGAGTTTCTTGCCTGTTCTTCTCGGTAGATGACTGCCTTCCGAACCGGTGTAGTGTTAATGACGATTCAAAAGTGTCTTTATAACTTGAATAACAGATATTTTGATTTTTAGTTTTATCTATAAAATATGTATTAAAAGAGTGGCGGAGAGTTTCTTGCCAGTTCTTCTCGGTAGATGACTGTCTTCCGAACCGGTGTAGTGTTAATGACGATTCAAAAGTGTCTTTATAACTTGAATAACAGATATTTTGATTTTTAGTTTTATCTATGAGATATGTATTAAAAGAGTGGCGGAGAGTTTCTTGCCTGTTCTTCTCGGTAGATGACTGCCTTCCGAACCGGTGTAGTGTTAATGACGATTCAAAAGTGTCTTTATAACTTGAATAACAGATATTTTGATTTTTAGTTTTATCTATAAAATATGTATTAAAAGAGTGGCGGAGAGTTTCTTGCCAGTTCTTCTCGGTAGATGACTGTCTTCCGAACCGGTGTAGTGTTAATGACGATTCAAAAGTGTCTTTATAACTTGAATAACAGATATTTTGATTTTTAGTTTTATCTATGAGATATGTATTAAAAGAGTGGCGGAGAGTTTCTTGCCTGTTCTTCTCGGTAGATGACTGCCTTCCGAACCGGTGTAGTGTTAATGACGATTCAAAAGTGTCTTTATAACTTGAATAACAGATATTTTGATTTTTAGTTTTATCTATAAAATATGTATTAAAAGAGTGGCGGAGAGTTTCTTGCCTGTTCTTCTCGGTAGATCTTCCGGTGGTAATGTTATTGACGGTTCAAAAGTGTCAATATCTAATTGATTAATCGATTAGTTAAGTGTTTTATTGTCGGTTCTTCTGTGCTTGCCTTCCGAAGAATCGTAATGTTTATGACGATTCCAAAGTGTATTTACTTGTATAAAAATTTGTCTATGGAATATGTAGGATTAAACGAGTAGTTAAGTGTTTCTTGCCAGTTCTTCTCTTAAGATCTTCCGGTGGATATGTTAATGGAGATTCAGAACTGTCTTCACCTACTTGAATAAAGATAATTTAGAGTTTTGTTAATGTGTTAACAATAATATTATTTGTTTTGATTATACAATGCCCTCACATTACAAGCTTGGACCATGAACCATTGTTATATCATAGAGTATAGAGGACGGTTGTGCGATGTACATTCTGTTTTTTGTCTATGGTTTGTGTGCGGCCAGTTATAATGAACAGTACAGAGGTATGTTTATTTTATATCATACGGTAAAAACGAATAAACATTAAAACATACATTAATAGATGTATGTTGTTAAAAAAAATTATTTCGCGAGTGGGAGTGCCATGCTGTTACATAGAGTGTCAGCCGAACGGGCAGGCACGGCCGGAGGAATTACCACTCCCTCACAGAAGACCGGCGTGAAGGGATACAATTGGAGTTCGTTCGCTTTTTGGGAGAGAGTGAGATCTTCACCGGGAAGATCTCACCCCATCCTTTCACCCCCGTCCTCTTCCCCTACCCCCCCATTTCCTATTTTTTTTTTGGCCGGCAAAGCACTCACCAGCCCCCCAGCCATGTGAGTGTCTATGGGCGGCGACTTCACCTTTATGGTGGGCCACCTGCCTCGAAGAAACATATTAATTAATTTCTCCTTTATGGGGTATCCCTTTTAAAACCAATCAGATTTTTTTTTGAATCCAATCATTTCCAGTGCCTCACGCTGCGTCAGAGCGTTGGGAGAGCTACATCTTCCATGACATGGAGTATCTGATACAGAATCTTCCCGTTAATTGGGAGAACGCGGAAATATTATGCCGGTATATGTTTTTGGTTATTTTTTTTTAAATTTACTAAAAGAAAACTCAAGCTGAGCGTCTTGCTTGCTTCTTCTCTTGGTCGCTTACAGGCATGTACCTTCATGAACAAAGGGATTTAGACCTTGACACGGGTTCTTATGAAGAACAGGTGATCTTCATAATTGTGGACTTGATTATTGTGAAAATTATATGATACGTTTACTCTTAAAGGCCGGCAGCGCACTCATCAGCTGCCAGCCACGTGGGTATCTATGGCGGCTTAACCTCTTTGGAGTGCCTCCTGTTAGTTTACCCCCTGTTCTATAAAACCGTCTTAAAAGACTGGCAACGCACTAAAGAACCCCATGCGCCTGTTAGGCGGGGACTTCACCTTTATGGTGTGCCTCCAGCTGGTTTGCCGAGTGGGCAGAGTAATAAAATTTGTATATTTCAGAGGCCATCATAATGGGACAATGGCCATATTGGACACAAGAGAAAAGGCCGATTTTCTCGCTGAAGCATTGTCTGAACTACAGTTCTGTATGTATATTTATTACTAGCTTTCCGCCCGCGGCTTCGCCCACGTGTAATTTGGTTAAGTATATAGCGTTTTGTTAATGATCTCGACGGGGCTTTCTTTCACGGGCTAAAATCTTGTTACAATTGGAGTTATATATGGCCTGTGTTACTCGGGGATGATGTAGCTTTACAGGAACTGCATGATAGTCATTACACAATGGAGCATCTCAATACCGCGATCTAGGTTGATGACGAATTTTATCAGCGCCATCTATCGAGCACATTGTTCAACACTTCAACTACGTTATTTGTTATTTTTGTTATCTCTCATAAGTTTTAATATTAAGATTACCTTATATTAGAACATATTTAACAATATATAACTAATCAATCAATATAAGTGTTTGAAGCAGTGGTTGAAGTAAATTTTCAATTGACCATAACTTCTTTTTCCCTTAACCGATTTTGACAAAATAAACTTTTGACAACGCTCCTAACTATATGTAATCAAATACGTTCAGTAGTTTTGAAGTTATAACGTACCAGACAGACAGACAAGAATTCCAAAAAATGTTTTTTTGGTTTCTATGACTCTTCTTTAATTGCCTCCTTTCAGTTTTTTGGAAAAATATTGAATGTACAGTTTCTCGATTTTTACTCTCTTATTATTAGTATAGATAGATATAGATGATGTTTTATCACTTAAATGTTCCCATTTAATTGTTTTCTGTGTAAACCTTGTTTTATTATCTCATAAGTTTATCGTTTGTTAATATATTTAGCACATAAGATGTTTGAGGACAAATGTAATAAAATAAATAAATAAATAAACGATCCACAGACCGCGAAAAAGACAATCGATTCTTAACACTTTGTTTTGTGTGTTAAAGCAATAGAAATAGTATGGGTGGGCGCGAGGCGATCTTCGTCAGATGATCCAGAAGGCTATCGTTGGTCTACCGGCAACGAGCTAAGAAGAACAGCATCTGATGTGTTACCAAATGAACTGGACAATATCCAAGACCATTATCCTTTGGTAAGTAGACTAGTCTAGTCGTAAAGTGGACCTTCTTCCAATTATGTTCTCTTTGGAGTACACTTTTGTTTCTTGGGGTACAAGTGCTTGTATTAAAGAATTAAGCAGGCATCTGGTGACCAAAGAGCTGGTGCTTTTCTCCACATTTGTTTCTATTCGAGTAGAAGTCTACTCGAATAGTCCAAAAGTTTGGACCTTGGGGTACAAGTACTTGTATTAAAGAATTAAGCAGGCATCTGGTGACCAAAGAGCTGGTGCTTTTCTCCACATTTGTTTCAATTAGAGAAGACTCTAGGACCTTGGGAGGCAAGTGCACAGGTGTTAAGGAATTAAGGAGGCCTCAGTCAGTACCGGTGACCCAAGAGCTGTTGGGGAGGGACCGATCTTTTTAGATTTGTTTTTGTTTTTAGATCGGATTTTTTTTATTATCTTTTTTCCAAAAATCATCATCCGTTAACAGTGTAAACTCTATATAACGATACTGTAGGGACTGTGCATCTTATGGTGTCATAGATATTGGTCGTTAAATCGAGCGGCGAGATATCATTGTATGGAATACAAGCTAGACCATCCAAAGATATCGACACTTTAGAGAGTAAAAAGATACTGTTATATAAATATATATTTCTCAACTTTTGTCCTCTCAAAGCTTTTTATTTATCTCTGTAATGTACTTTGTACCTCTGTAATGATGTCCCCCCCCCTAAAGGGGGGGATTTACAAATCAACTATTAAAAAGCCACTTAACATTTATGTCAGACAAACACTCTTTTAGAGGAGAAACCATTAACTGCTGGACTGTGCATTTATGCGTCAGTAACAGGCATATCCCCCCCCCCCCTTTAAGAGGGGAAATCATTTACAGCTGGACTATGCAAAGCCCTATGCCCAACTACCCAGCTGTGTTTATCACTGCAGTACTTGACTTTCCCAATTAAATGGGACCCCCCTTTTGAAGAGAAATCTTTCTGGACTATGCAAAGCCCTATGCCCAGCTACGCAGCTGTGTTTCACAATACAGTACACGATATCCCCTCTTAACCTGTATGCCTTCGTGCTGAACCAGAAGTGTGACTTCAATTGCAGTGGTTAAACCGAACCAGTGTACCAGTACCGGAGAGTGGTGCGGACTGTGTCGCCCTGGAACGCGTCAACCACGACAGGCCAGTGTTCTTGGACCTGCCGTGTATGTTGGAGCGACCCTTCGTCTGCGAGAGGGGTATTATCATTATCATTATCATTATCATTATCATTATCATTATCATTATCATTATCATTATCATTATCATTATCATTATCATTATCATTATCATTATCATTATCATTATCATTATCATTATCATTATCATTATCATTATCATTATCATTATCATTATCATTATCATTATCATTATCATTATCATTATCATTATCATTATCATTATCATTATCATTATCATTATCATTATCATTATCATTATCATTATCATTATCATTATCATTATCATTATCATTATCATTATCATTATCATTATCATTATCATTATCATTATCATTATCATTATCATTATCATTATCATTATCATTATCATTATCATTATCATTATCATTATCATTATCATTATCATTATCATTATCATTATCATTATCATTATCATTATTATTATCATTATCATTATTGTCATTATTACTATTATCATTATATTATTATAAATTAACAACATTAGCTATGGATTTCAGAGTTCTGGTAAAAAGTTTGTACAAACTTTTTTTTTTTCGCGATAGTATGAAGATATGTTCTTACCTAAAGTTAAGTCTATAACGAATTTTATCAAAATCGGTTTAGTAGTTTAAGCGTAACACATACAATGTTACATTAGCATTTTTAATATTGGTATAAATATATATCATGGGGACTATATACCATATGACTTAAGAGATGTTCTTGACTAAGTACAAACAAAAATAATATACAACACATACACACACAAAAGCAGTGGGTTCAGATCAGTGATTCTCAACATTTTTCTATGTTGAACACATTTAACGATTCCAAAGTTTGTCCATTTATTCTCTTTTTTCAAAATATATTCATGTCAAACAATATCTTTGCATTTTTAAATGATATAATTGTATAATATTGACATTATTGTGCATTTGCCAAATTTGGCGGTTTGAGACAAACCGCCGGTTTGAGAATCACTGGACTTTAGATATATTTCAATGGATTCCAAACAGAAGCACGCACTGAAGTTAAAACACAGATGTTGAAGAGTGTCAGGTGCCGATTTGGCAGGTACCAGGTGTTTGATGGCCGTTTGAATTGGGACCAGGCAGCAGCTCACTGCCTCATCCAGAAGATGGCGTGAGTGACTCTCTATTACGCTTTATTAAAAGCAATAAAATGTATATGATATATTTAAAAAGAGCTACGTCTCTTATTCTTCCGGTAGATCTTCCGATGATGACTTTACCTACTTGAATAAAGATATATTGAGTTTTATCTATAAAATGTGTGGGAGAAGAGAGTGACGGTGAGTTTCTTGCCAGTTCTCTCTCGGTTGATGCCTTCCGAACCGTGTGGAAGTGTAAAAATTGACGATTCAAAAGTGTCTTCAAGACCTACTTGAATAAAGTTATTTTGAGTTTTATTAATGAAATATATAGGATAAGGAGAGTGAGATTGAATATAATAGTAGCCTATGTTCTTGCCTAAGGTTCAGTCTATCTCCATACCAAATTTCATCGCAATTGGTTTAGCAGTAAGCGCGAAATCGTAACATATTTATAATTAGGGATTGTACAAACTTTCGTCCCCTATTTTAACCTTTTCTCGCAAAAATAAGTGGCCCATGTCCTTCTCTAATGTTATGTCCGTCTCCATACAAAATTTCATCGCAATTGGTTTAGCAGTAAGCGCGAAATCGTAACATATTTATAATTAGGGATTGTACAAACTTTCGTCCCCTATTTTAACCTTTTCTCGCAAAAATAAGTGGCCCATGTCCTTCTCTAATGTTATGTCCGTCTCCATACAAAATTTCATCGAAATTGGTTTAGCAGTAAGCGCGAAATCGTAACATATTTATAATTAGGGATTGTACAAACTTTCGTCCCCTATTTTAACCTTTTCTCGCAAAAATAAGTGGCCCATGTCCTTCTCTAATGTTATGTCCGTCTCCATACCAAATTTCATCGCAATTGGTTTAGCAGTAAGCGCGAAATCGTAACATATTTATAATTAGGGATTGTACAAACTTTCGTCCCCTATTTTAACCTTTTCTCGCAAAAATAAGTGGCCCATGTCCTTCTCTAATGTTATGTCCGTCTCCATACAAAATTTCATCGCAATTGGTTTAGCAGTAAGCGCGAAATCGTAACATATTTATAATTAGGGATTGTACAAACTTTCGTCCCCTATTTTAACCTTTTCTCGCAAAAATAAGTGGCCCATGTCCTTCTCTAATGTTATGTCCGTCTCCATACCAAATTTCATCGAAATTGGTTTAGCAGTAAGCGCGAAATCGTAACATATTAATAATTTGGGATTGTACAAACTTTCGTCCCCTATTTAAACCTTTTCTCGCGAAAATAAGTGGCCCATGTCCTTCTCTAATGTTATGTCCATCTCCATACCAAATTTCATCGCAATTGGTTTAGCGGTAAGCGCGAAATCGTAACATATTTATAATTAGGGATTGTACAAACTTTCGTCCCCTATTTTAACCTTTTCTCGCAAAAATAAGTGGCCCATGTCCTTCTCTAATGTTATGTCTATCTCCATACCAAATTTCATCGAAATTGGTTTAGCAGTAAGCGCGAAATCGTAACATATTTATAATTAGGGATTGTACAAACTTTCGTCCCCTATTTTAACCTTTTCTCGCAAAAATAAGTGGCCCATGTCCTTCTCTAATGTTATGTCCGTCTCCATACAAAATTTCATCGCAATTGGTTTAGCAGTAAGCGCGAAATCGTAACATATTTATAATTAGGGATTGTACAAACTTTCGTCCCCTATTTTAACCTTTTCTCGCAAAAATAAGTGGCCCATGTCCTTCTCTAATGTTATGTCCGTCTCCATACCAAATTTCATCGAAATTGGTTTAGCAGTAAGCGCGAAATCGTAACATATTAATAATTTGGGATTGTACAAACTTTCGTCCCCTATTTAAACCTTTTCTCGCGAAAATAAGTGGCCCATGTCCTTCTCTAATGTTATGTCCATCTCCATACCAAATTTCATCGCAATTGGTTTAGCGGTAAGCGCGAAATCGTAACATATTTATAATTAGGGATTGTACAAACTTTCGTCCCCTATTTAAACCTTTTCTCGCGAAAATAAGTGGCCCATGTCCTTCTCTAATGTTATGTCCGTCTCCATACAAAATTTCATCGCAATTGGTTTAGCAGTAAGCGCGAAATCGTAACATATTAATAATTAGGGATTGTACAAACTTTCGTCCCCTATTTAAACCTTGTGTCGCGAAAATAAGTGGCCCATGTCCTTCTCTAATGTTATGTCCGTCTCCATACCAAATTTCATCGCAATTGGTTTAGCAGTAAGCGCGAAATCGTAACATATTAATAATTTGGGATTGTACAAACTTTCGTCCCCTATTTAAACCTTTTCTCGCGAAAATAAGTGGCCCATGTCCTTCTCTAATGTTATGTCCATCTCCATACCAAATTTCATCGCAATTGGTTTAGCAGTAAGCGCGAAATCGTAACATATTTATAATTAGGGATTGTACAAACTTTCGTCCCCTATTTAAACCTTTTCTCGCGAAAATAAGTGGCCCATGTCCTTCTCTAATGTTATGTCCGTCTCCATACAAAATTTCATCGCAATTGGTTTAGCAGTAAGCGCGAAATCGTAACATATTAATAATTTGGGATTGTACACCTTACGTCCCCTATTTGAACCTTTTCTCGCGAAAATAAGTGGCCCATGTCCTTCTCTAATGTTATGTCCGTCTCCATACAAAATTTCATCGCAATTGGTTTAGCAGTAAGCGCGAAATCGTAACATATTTATAATTAGGGATTGTACAAACTTTCGTCCCCTATTTTAACCTTTTCTCGCAAAAATAAGTGGCCCATGTCCTTCTCTAATGTTATGTCCGTCTCCATACCAAATTTCATCGAAATTGGTTTAGCAGTAAGCGCGAAATCGTAACATATTAATAATTTGGGATTGTACAAACTTTCGTCCCCTATTTAAACCTTTTCTCGCGAAAATAAGTGGCCCATGTCCTTCTCTAATGTTATGTCCATCTCCATACCAAATTTCATCGCAATTGGTTTAGCAGTAAGCGCGAAATCGTAACATATTTATAATTAGGGATTGTACAAACTTTCGTCCCCTATTTAAACCTTTTCTCGCGAAAATAAGTGGCCCATGTCCTTCTCTAATGTTATGTCCGTCTCCATACCAAATTTCATCGAAATTGGTTTAGCAGTAAGCGCGAAATCGTAACATATTAATAATTTGGGATTGTACAAACTTTCGTCCCCTATTTAAACCTTTTCTCGCGAAAATAAGTGGCCCATGTCCTTCTCTAATGTTATGTCCATCTCCATACCAAATTTCATCGCAATTGGTTTAGCAGTAAGCGCGAAATCGTAACATATTTATAATTAGGGATTGTACAAACTTTCGTCCCCTATTTAAACCTTTTCTCGCGAAAATAAGTGGCCCATGTCCTTCTCTAATGTTATGTCCGTCTCCATACAAAATTTCATCGCAATTGGTTTAGCAGTAAGCGCGAAATCGTAACATATTAATAATTAGGGATTGTACAAACTTTCGTCCCCTATTTAAACCTTGTGTCGCGAAAATAAGTGGCCCATGTCCTTCTCTAATGTTATGTCCGTCTCCATACCAAATTTCATCGCAATTGGTTTAGCAGTAAGCGCGAAATCGTAACATATTTATAATTAGGGATTGTACAAACTTTCGTCCCCTATTTAAACCTTTTCTCGCGAAAATAAGTGGCCCATGTCCTTCTCTAATGTTATGTCCGTCTCCATACAAAATTTCATCGCAATTGGTTTAGCAGTAAGCGCGAAATCGTAACATATTTATAATTAGGGATTGTACAAACTTTCGTCCCCTATTTAAACCTTTTCTCGCGAAAATAAGTGGCCCATGTCCTTCTCTAATGTTATGTCCGTCTCCATACCAAATTTCATCGAAATTGGTTTAGCAGTAAGCGCGAAATCGTAACATATTTATAATTTGGGATTGTACAAACTTTCGTCCCCTATTTAAACCTTTTCTCGCGAAAATAAGTGGCCCATGTCCTTCTCTAATGTTATGTCCGTCTCCATACCAAATTTCATCGAAATTGGTTTAGCAGTAAGCGCGAAATCGTAACATATTAATAATTTGGGATTGTACAAACTTTCGTCCCCTATTTAAACCTTTTGTCGCGAAAATAAGTGGCCCATGTCCTTCTCTAATGTTATGTCCATCTCCATACCAAATTTCATCGCAATTGGTTTAGCAGTAAGCGCGAAATCGTAACATATTTATAATTAGGGATTGTACAAACTTTCGTCCCCTATTTAAACCTTTTCTCGCGAAAATAAGTGGCCCATGTCCTTCTCTAATGTTATGTCCGTCTCCATACAAAATTTCATCGCAATTGGTTTAGCAGTAAGCGCGAAATCGTAACATATTAATAATTAGGGATTGTACAAACTTTCGTCCCCTATTTAAACCTTGTGTCGCGAAAATAAGTGGCCCATGTCCTTCTCTAATGTTATGTCCGTCTCCATACCAAATTTCATCGCAATTGGTTTAGCAGTAAGCGCGAAATCGTAACATATTTATAATTAGGGATTGTACAAACTTTCGTCCCCTATTTAAACCTTTTCTCGCGAAAATAAGTGGCCCATGTCCTTCTCTAATGTTATGTCCGTCTCCATACAAAATTTCATCGCAATTGGTTTAGCAGTAAGCGCGAAATCGTAACATATTAATAATTAGGGATTGTACAAACTTTCGTCCCCTATTTAAACCTTGTGTCGCGAAAATAAGTGGCCCATGTCCTTCTCTAATGTTATGTCCGTCTCCATACCAAATTTCATCGCAATTGGTTTAGCAGTAAGCGCGAAATCGTAACATATTTATAATTAGGGATTGTACAAACTTTCGTCCCCTATTTAAACCTTTTGTCGCGAAAATAAGTGGCCCATGTCCTTCTCTAATGTTATGTCCGTCTCCATACTAAATTTCATCGCAATTGGCTTAGTAGTAAGCGTGAAATCGTAAAACACGTACACACTTACGCATTTCTAATATTAGTATGAATTACAGATTAGCTAATGTGCCAACAAGAAAATGCATGAAGAAGTTGGGTCTGACAATGCTTAAAGCTAGACCAAGTGAGCCTTTTTTAATACTTAATATACGGAATAATATATCTTATATGTTATATATACAATATATATTAACTTCTATATTAATATATTAATTCTTATATGTTATATACCCTAAAATAATATGACGTTTTTTCCAACGAATTAATAATAATTAATATTATGAAGCTTTATACATAAAACAAAGCTTTCTTAGGATTGTATATGAACACGTGGTCGTCACCAGTCAATTATCTTCCATCATGGCTGTGGAGGAGAATTGATAACCACTCGTTGATCATAAACAATGTACGATTATTTTCACCAAATAAGCAACAGAATTGTGATCAGCACTTTCTAATTAATTGTGACACAGTGACACTCTCCACGTGTTGCTTGGGCGTGATGCGAACGGATCCAGATCCTCCGATGATCGTGGGATCTCCTCCGTTCCAACGCTGCACGCCAAGAGAGCCCAGGAGTTGCGTCAGAGTGGAGACACATCAACTGACGCCACACACTCAAAACATTGAAGCGCCGTCAAATATAATGCGATACGAGGCCCTTAAACCGATTTGTCGGCTTACTTAAATTGAAAGTCTATATTAAATACATCAAGCTGGTTGGAGTACCCATAATGCTGGCACTTGTATCGCAATGCTAAGCACAAGCTCTTGGATCACCAGATACCTTTTCAATTCTATAATTAAAGCACTGGTACCCCAAGGTCCAAGAGTCTACTCCAGTGAGAACATATGTGGAGAAAAGCACCTTTCTTGGGTCACCAGATACCTTTTCAATTCTATAATTGAAGCACTGGTACCCCAAGGTCCAAGAGTCTACTCCAGTGAGAGCATATGTGGAGAAAAGCATCAGCTCATGGGTCACCAAGGTCCAAGAGTCTACTCCAATAGGAACATATGTGGAGAAAAGCATCAGCTCATGGGTCACCAGGTGCCTGCTTGATTCTTTAATACAAGCACTTCAACCCCAAGGTGTTAGAGTCTACTCCAATGGGAACATATGTGGAGAAAAGCATCAGCTCTTGGGTCACCAGGTGGTTTACGGTTTTAGAGTTTTGAAATAGCAGTGTTCTGGTGAATTTATACAAACTTTTATGCGCCATTTCATCCCCTCCAAGCCTTTTATCGCGATCAAAGTTATTTGGTTAGCATATATCCTTCCCTAAAGTATAATCTATCTCCATACCAAATTTCATTGAAATCGGTATAGTAGTTTAAGCGTGATACATACTTTCGCATTTATAATATTAGTATGGATATTCTTCATGCTTATACATAAGAAATTAATAATATGTTTATAGGCATAGAAAGTGCATGGGTCGGTGCCAGAGGGGCATTGGGACAATGGGCCTGGATCGACACGGGTATAAGTATCTTCACACCAACAGCCTTCACTGATGCGTCACCGGGTTGGCCGCCTATGAGGTGAGAATTGTATGAACACCAAAAAAAAATTCTAAAAGCATTTGCCAGTTACCAAGATAGAGAAGAACTGGCAAGAGTGTGACTGTTCTCGCAACAGAACTCCGTAGATCCAGAAAACCATAAAAACACCAGCAAAAAAAACAAGCGGATTCATTAATTATCGACCAAGCCGAGTTTCTTGCCAGCTTGGTCTTGTACGATCAGGCAAATAATCACTTAGATTTAAGACATTTTTAAATAGTCCTATGTAACTTACTGAATAGTTATTTCTAAGTTTATTTTTAAGTTATTTTGACGTTGATACATCACCAGACAACATATATTTGTAGAAACAAAATCAACTTTATTCTTATTGCCTCTTCTACTTATAAAACGTCGTCTCTCGTCTCTGTCTGAGACATGTCCTTAAACTTATACAATTTAGTCTCTTTTCTCTGTCTGAGACACGTTCTTCATATTATATATTTTAGAATATTGTCTGAGTCTCTGTCTCACCTGTCCTTAAAATAATTCAGTTAAGTATTTTGTTTATGTCTCAGTAATTTCCTTCAAATAATACCCTTAAGTAGATATATATAGAATAATACCCTTGTCTCTGGCTCAGTAATGTCCTTAAAATAATACAATTTAGTCTCTTTTCTCTGTCCAAAACACGTTCTTAATTTCTTAATATTAAATATTTTAGAATATTGTCTGAGTCTCTGTCTCACCTGTCCTTAAAATAATTCAGTTAAGTATTTTGTTTATGTCTCAGTAATGTCCTTAAAATAGTACAATTTAGCCTCTTTTCACTGTCTAAAACACGTTCTTAATATTAAATATTTTAGAATATTGTCTGAGTCTCTATCTCACCTGTCCTTAAAATAATTCAGTTAAGTATTTTGTTTATGTCTCAGTAATGTCCTTAAAATAATACAATTTAGCCTCTTTTCACTGTCTAAAACACGTTCTTAATATTAAATATTTTAGAATATTGTCTCAGTTTCTGTCTCACATGTCCTTAAAATAATTCAGTTAAGTATTTTGTTTATGTCTCAGTAATGTCCTTAAAATAATACAATTTAGCCTCTTTTCACTGTCTAAAACACGTTCTTAATATTAAATATTTTAGAATATTGTCTCAGTTTCTGTCTCACATGTCCTTAAAATAATTCAGTTAAGTATTTTGTTTATGTCTCAGTAATGTCCTTAAAATAGTACAATTTAGCCTCTTTTCACTGTCTAAAACACGTTCTTAATATTAAATATTTTAGAATATTGTCTGAGTCTCTATCTCACCTGTCCTTAAAATAATTCAGTTAAGTATTTTGTTTATGTCTCAGTAATGTCCTTAAAATAATACAATTTAGCCTCTTTTCTCTGTCTGAGACACGTTCTTAATATTAAATATTTTAGAATATTGTCTCAGTTTCTGTCTCACATGTCCTTAAAATAATTCAGTTAAGTATTTTGTTTATGTCTCAGTAATGTCCTTAAAATAATACAATTTAGCCTCTTTTCACTGTCTAAAACACGTTCTTAATATTAAATATTTTAGAATATTGTCTGAGTCTCTGTCTCACCTGTCCTTAAAATAATTCAGTTAAGTATTTTGTTTATGTCTCAGTAATGTCCTTCAAATAATACCCTTAAGTATTTTGTGTCTGTCTCAGTAATGTCTTTAAAGTAATAATTAATGTTGACATCTAGCTGCTACTATCTTATCGGGCATAGAGAATCTGCATAATAGAATAACAATGCCTAACATTACAGAGACGGGGCAATAAAGCAGAGCGGGTGCCTTCAAATAGACAGGCACGAGACACTGTCGCCTATGTTTATGGAGGCAAGGTGCGAGAGAAAAATGCAGTTTATATGTTATCAAGGTAATTTCTATCCATAGAGTATACTATGTTTTGTATGGAGAAGATGTATACCAATCGAAGACTTTTTGGCGATAGGGTATTACCGGTCTCCTTTAAACTAGAGACATAACACAAGACAAGAGACGAACTTTTTTCGTATTAAGGACAATATAGAGGCGAAAGACTAACTGTATTGTTTTTTTTTAAAGATATGACTGAGACAGAGACTGAGTGTGTCATTTGTAAAGATGTGGCTGAGACAGAGACTGAATGTGTTATTTGTAAAGATATGACTGATACAGACACTGAATGTATTATTTGTAAAGATATGACTGGAACAAAGACTGAGGAGTGTATTAATTGTAAAGATATGACTGATACAGAGACTGAATGTATTATTTGTAAAGATATGACTGGAACAAAGACTGAGTGTATTATTTGTAAAGATATGACTGATACAGAGACTGAGTGTATTAATTATTTGTAAAGACTGAGACTCAATTTAACGACAATCTCTGTAAAGCGACTTAATCAATTGGCTTCGGTTAGATTAGCTTGTATTCCATTCTGATTTTTCTTCTCTCCATTTAACGACTACTCTCTATCTACCATAAATAGCACAGCTCCCCTCGGTGTATACAGTGTAAATATTGTTCACAGGATTGCCAGGACTGAAGACGACACTCCAACCACCGAGCGATGACAGTTACTACTACTTATTGATACGTCAACTACTATACTGGCAACACGCGTTCGAGAATTGTAAGAGAATCAACGGCTCGCTCGCCAGTATAGATAGTAGAGATGTCTTAATACAACTCCTGTTGTCTATGGGCGAGAATAAGGATGAACGTGAGTGAATTTACTACTGAAATATTCTATTTCAGTTTTCTATTAAAATATTCTACTAAAATAATCTAATTATATGATCTACTTGAATAATCTACTTAAATGATCTACTTGAATATTCTACTAAAATATTCAACTTAAATAATCTCATTAAATGATCTACTTGAATAATTTACTTGAATATTCTACTAAAATAATCTAATTAAATGATCTACTTGAACATTCTACAAAATATTCAACTTAAATAATATAATTAAATGATCTACTTCAATATTCTACTAAAATATTCAACTTAAATAATATAACTAAATGATCTACTTCAATATTCTACTAAAATATTCAACTTAAATAATCTAATTAAATGATCTACTTGAATATTCTACTAAAATATTCAACTTAAATAATCTCATTAAATGATCTACTTGAATAATCTACTTAAATGATCTACTTGAACATTCTACTAAAATATTCAACTTAAATAATCTAATTAAATATTCTACTAAAATAATCTACTTAAATGAACTACTTGAGTAATCTACTTGAATATTCTACTAAAATATTCAACTTCAATAATGTAATTAAATGATCTACTTGAATATTGTACTAAAATATTCAACTTAAATAATCTACTTGAATATTCTTCTAAAATAATCTACTTAAATGAACTATAATATTCAACTAAAAGTACTCGAATATTCTATTACAATATTCTACTAAAAACTTCTACCTAAATATTCTACGAACATAACTCAACTGAAATAATCTACTTTTATTTTCTACTAATGGTCAGCCGTGGAACATGTCTGGATATCCGGACACTTGAATGTGTCGAGGGAGAATGACGTCACGTACTCTTGGTGGAATCCGGGAACCGGGAAACGGATACCCGACCCAAAGAATGGTGACGATGCATACGTGAGTACTTTGAAAAAAAATAATTTTAGTTGAGTTTAGTTAGTTAACTTCAGTAAGGTACATTCAGTTAATTAACTTCAGTTATTGAAGTTCAGTAGAGTAACTTCAGTTATGTAAGTTAGTTTAACTTAGACAATTCAGTTAGTTAACCTTAGTTAACTTTAGCTAGTTTATGTTCTAGTTAAGTATTATTTTTTTTTTAGAAAAGGAGGCAAACGAGCAGGAGGCCCACCATAAAGGTGAAGTCGCCGCCCATGGACACTCATGTGGCTCATGAGTGCGTTGCCGGCCTTTTAGGGATTGACAATTTGGGTTCGGGCTTAGTTTCGCATTTTCTGCAGGTTGTTCTTGTCAGGTAGTGGTCATTTTTGACGGGCAGTGCGGAGGTTGCTTCATTTTGATGTTCAATAAAGCGGGAAGCCGCCTAGCACTGCCAACAGCTGAGCCGGTTCAGGTCTCGAACCGAGCATCTTCCCGGTGATCCCGGTATTGGGAAGCCGGAATAGACATGGTCGATCGCTTCGCCGGGAATTATTGTGGGCACAGCAAGCCTTTCGTCATGAAAGGCTTAAGAGATATAGAGTCTTGGTGAAGTCCAAGTTCTACTTAAGCGGTCTCAGGTCGGAGCCGTGCTCTATCCAAAATCCGCCTTCTGTAAGGAAATAGAGAAACATAGTCGGAAAATCTTAATTCAATTGATTTTCATGAGTCCGAAGCAAATCATAAGACCGACCACCACTGTCTGGACTGTGTCGTTCGGTTATTTTTTTGGAGTGGGATTTCGCTTTTGGCCAGGAGGCCTTTACAGCTCAGCTCGGGTTGGTTGGCGAGCTTAGCTCTTACCTTACCTCAGCCATGACTGAAGTCGTGCGGTTTTTTTTATTTGGAGTGGGATCTCGCTGTTGGCCAGGAGGCCTTTACAGCTCAGCTCGGGCTGGTTAGCGAGCTTAGCTCAGCCGTGACAAATGTGGTTTGCCGTGACTTGCGCAAGGGCGTCTCCTGTGAGACTCGGACCTCGGCTTGGGCTGTCACGGGGGGGACTAGCCTGAGGGGCTGGACGGAAGCTCACTGTAGGAGTGAGCGACACTTGGAATAGGGGACCACGCCTTCGCCGGCGAAGGCGGTTTTTAACCCTAGCTCTCCTATCTGGTTGTGTCGTGCGGTTACAATGCGTCCCTATTTATAGTGCCCAAGCACGTGTTTACACAGACGTCGTATTGACATAATAAAGATGACATTTCACAGAGTATCAAACTGAAAGTATTCAACTTATGTTTTCAAACTTATATTAGGATAATTAAATGATGTTTGAACTTAATTATTCTAATATAAGACAAATTGTTGTGGTTGTGCCTATTTTTTTTTCAATGTAAGAGGAGGCAAACGAGCAGGCGGGTCACTTCGGGTGATGTGCCAACCTGCAACGCCAGGAGGCGTACAAGTGAGTCGCCGGCCTTTAAGGGAGAGGAACGCTCTCTTCTTGAAGGTCACCAAGTCCCAAGGTCTCCAAGGGAATGTAATATATATATATATATATATATATATATATATATATTTATTATATGCCAAATACAATTGTAGATGCCTCCATGGCTGGACGAGGAGTTCTCTATGGACAGCCCGTGTTTGAATCTAGACAGGCAGGATCACCTGAACGGCGTTGTCTATGGCCTGGCGTGTGACACACCGCAGTATTCCATATGCGCAATTGGTGTGTATTGTTTTTCAAAACACAAAATATCTTTATACATGTAGGTAAAGAAGAACCGGTAAGAAACTCTCCACCCCTCTCAATCCTACATATTTCATAGACAAAACTCAAAATATCTTTATACATGTAGGTAAAGAAGAACCGGTAAGAAACTCTCCGCCCCTCTCAATGCTACATATTTCATAGACAAAACTCAAAATATCTTTATACATGTAGGTAAAGAAGAACCGGTAAGAAACTCTCCGCCCCTCTCAATCCTACATATTTCATAGACAAAACTCAAAATATCTTTATACATGTAGGTAAAGAAGAACCGGTAAGAAACTCTCCGCCCCTCTCAATCCTACATATTTCATAGACAAAACTCAAAATATCTTTATACATGTAGGTAAAGACACTTTTGAATCGTTAACATTGTTCTTCGGAAGTCAGAGAAGAACCGGCAAGAATAAAAACAAACACAAGTTTATGACACAAACACAAATTAATGAAACAAACACAAATTAATGAAACAAACACAATTTATTATTATTTATTTATTTATTTAACACTTTATCGCACTTAAACACTAGAAGCAAATGACATTAACAGATGTAAGAACATATAAGAGCAACGGGCGGCCTTATCGCTAATAAGCGATCTCTTCCAGACAACCCACACGATAAAAGAATACTTAAAATATAATAAGACAGGTGCAAAGGGTGCGAAGTATACAAAAAAATAATAATAATAATTAAACAGAACACAACATACATTAAAATAAGAAAAGCGAAAAATATGCTAATTTAAATCTAGAATAACAAATAATTATATTGAAGACAAGAAATGTTTACGAAGACGTGATTTGAAAGATGATAGTGAGGAGGCTGATCGAATAGGATCGGGAAGTGAGTTCCAAAGCTTTATAGCGGACACTGTGAAGGAGTTTCCGTAAAAGGAGGAGTGGTGGGGTGGAATTTCGAGGATATGTCTGTTGGAAGAGCGCAGATTGTAGTCGTAGGGACCCATAAATTTGAAACGATTTTTGAGGTAGGACGGAGTTTGAGGACTGAAGAGGATAGTGTATAAGAGGTGGAGGATGTGGGAATCCCTGCGAAGCCGTATGGGCAACCAGCCTAGCTGCTGTCGGTAGGATGAGATGTGGTCGAATTTCCTTAGGCCAAAGATGAATCTGATACAGAGATTTTGTAAGCGTTCAAGCTTGTTCAGGAGCTCCTCACTCAGATCGGGGTAACAGGAATCGGCATAGTCTAAGATGGGTAGAAGAAGTGAGTGAGAAAGAAGGATTTTGGTACAGCATGAGAAGATGCGTAGAGTTTGCGCCCAACTTCTTTGACATGCGACACCCAGGAAAAATTCTGGTCAAAGATCAGGCCTAGATTCCTCACTGTTCGACTAATATTTATAGTCACGCCGTCTATAGAGACAGATGGAAGACTAGCCCATTCAATTTTAGAAACAAAGTGAGGACTACCGAATATGGTCACTTGGCTCTTTAAAGGATTGATATTGAGTCCAAAGCTTTTACTCCACGCCGAGATAATGGCTAGTTCCGCATTTAAAGTCTCCATGGTAAAGGGAAGGCGGTCAAGAGTAGATTGGGCGTAAATTTGAAGGTCGTCAGCAAAGAGATGGAAAGACAGAGATAAACTAGCAGTTAAGGAGTTAATATATATGGCAAATAGAAGAGGAGATAGCACGCCACCTTGTGGAACACCTGATTTCACCAAGCACCATTGGGACTGATCATCACTTGTTCTAATACATTGACGACGTCCCTGAAGATAACTAGAGAACCAGCTTAAAGCGGGCTCAGAGATTTTAAAAGAACGGAGCAACTCGAGTAGAATTTTGAAGTTTACCCTATTGAACGCATTACTGAAATCCAGCAAGGCAAGAACGGTGAGTTTCTTGTCATCCATCCCACTACGAATATCATCGGTAACTTTAATTAGCGCAGTAGTTGTACTATGACCAGGTCGAAAACCGGATTGAAGAGGATTCAATATACAATTTAGGTTAAGGAATTGAGTTAGCTGACCGTGAATGAGGCGCTCAAGAACTTTGGATAGAAAAGGCAAAATAGATATGGGTCGAAAATCAGATGGAATTGAAGGGTTAGACTTTTTAGGCAAGGGAATGATAAAACCATCCTTCCAAGAGGTTGGAAAAACACCTGAAGAAAGTGAAAAATTAAATAAGTGTGTGACCACTGGAAGAATGACTGGCAGAATGGGAATGATCATAGCCCGACTGATGAGGTCAGAGCCAACAGCATTCGATGATATGGCCGAAATGCTCTTCTCGACATCCAGGAGAGTAAAATCTCTGAAGCAAAAGGAAGGAAAGTTAGGGGGAGAGATAGATCTTAAATTTTCAAGTGATCTTTCAAGAGATAAACTATCCAAGATGGTGGAGGAAGAGAAATGAGAGTTTAAAGCGGTTAGATCAATTTCAGGAGCAACTGTACTGCGCGGCGATTTACCGATTCCCAGAGATTTAAGAAACCGCCAGTTTTTAAATGGATCTCCGTTAGATAGAGTGTCAAAGATGTGGCGCCTCTGGGCATCGCGACAAAGCGTATTACAGCGATTGCGTAGAATCTTGTATTTTTCTTTTTCGGTGTCAGTTCTGGCAGTACGTAATTTCGCCTTCGCTCGATTTTTGCGATTTATCAGGTCTTTAATTTCGCTAGAAAGCCAGGGTGCCGGAAGATGTTTAAGTTTAACAGGTCTAAGTGGAGCATGATGATCGAAGAGATTTGTGATACTGCTGTTGAAAATGTCAACTTTGCCATCAAGAGAAGAGCAGTCGTACACAGAGCCCCAATCGATATCGGAAGCCTCCGCAAGAAGACTTGAAATGTTAATTCCACCAAAATTCCGTCTAAGCACAACGGTAGGTTTAGGTTTAAGAATCTTGACATTAAAGGATAAGTAAAGGAGGTCATGATGGGAAAACGCATCAGCAGGAAGTTGTCCATGCTTTATAACTAGCCGAGGAGAGGAAGTAAGAATAAGATCTAGCAAGGAATGTGTGCAGCCAGGGATTTTATGAGTGGCGTTGAGGATTAAGTTATGTAGGTTGAAAGAACTTGTGAGGGATAGCAGTTTTTTAGACCGATGATCATTTTTAATGAGGCAAGTGTTGAAGTCGCCCATAATTATAATATTATTATATAGAGGAACAAATTTATCGAGTGTGCCTTCAAAACAATCAAAATAATCAACTAGGAGAGAATGTGAGTAATAGACACCAAGTAGGATCTTTTTATTTGAAAGTAATACTTCAATTAGTAGGTGCTCGGCTGCATTAGGTGGTGGGGGCTGGGGAGACATATTAATAACAGAGTAAGGTATGTGCGAGCGTAAATAAATGGCAACACCACCTCCTCGCATACCAATTCTGTCGTTCCGTATAAGATTGTAGCCAGGGATAGAGAAGGACAGAGAGGAAAAAGATGGACGGAGCCAGGTCTCAGATACGAGAATGGCATGAATATCTTTGGAAGTAAATGTTGCAAGAAGGTCAGTGTGATGGGCAGGAATACTTTGGGCGTTGATGTGTATAACATTAAAGTTTTTTGGCAGGTCCTTGAAAAGGGAGGAGAGGGTAGTGTCCAAGGGGGGGGTAGTAGAATCAGTGCTGTAGTAGGAATCACAATCAGGAGAGAGAGACAGGAAAGAAGAGGTGTCACTATCGTCGTCCATAATTAGCAGATACAATTTAAACAAGTAAATGAGAATAAAATAAAAACCACAAAATAAAATAAGAAACTTAAAAACAAAAAAAAAAAAATAATAATAAAATAATATATAACTACTGAGTACAAGGTGTACAATTCAAAATAATGCCATAGCATTCGCACCGCGTCGTTATAAGAGAGATTAAGCAACTATTCAATATTCGTAATATAAAGTGAAGTTACCCAGATAGTGTTTTTAGTGTTACTATAATAAGGAAATATCAAGCTATCAAGATAACTTCAATATAAAAACATTAAAAAAAAAACTAGTTTGACAATACACTTTAAAACTAAACATATTCTGTGAACATAGTCCAATGGGCAATGGCCAAGTTGTCAACTCTTACCTGTCAAGATGACTTATACCATGGTGAAACAATGTTTACAAAAGCTAACTAAGACAAAAATGCCTACCTTACATATAATAAAAACTTTGCTAAAAAATAACAAATAAAATTTTCAAATGAGTATACTTATGGGGAACAAGCTAAGAGACAGTGAAGAAAACAGAAAAGAAAAGGGAATTATAAAAATAGCACCAACTATTGAGGACGCCTTTCCTTGTTGGTCGCCCTCTTGGGACGGGCTTTGGGGTCTATGTTAGCGGAAACCGGGACCGTAGGGTGAACACACATAGCACGTTCAGGAAGCGTGTTAAAATCCTTCATGCACAGCACCTGCCGACGATCACCACCTGGGCCAACAACGAAGATACGACCATCCTGAGTCCAACAGTTTGAAACACCACAACGCTCTCTTGTAGCCATAAATAAACTGTGCCGTGATTTCGTTAAAAATTCGGAAATGGTTATGCCTGTCGCCTTGAGATTGGTCTTAGCCCTCCAGACTCTGTCCTTATCACTGTAGCTCCTGAACTTCAACAGGACAGGTCGGGGCTTGCCATCTTTCTTTACACCCAGCCTGTGACAACGAGTAACACTGTGTTCCTCCAAACCAGGACATTTGAGGAGAGTGGCCAGCATTTTCGTTATAGACACAGGCCCCTCCTCCTTGGCTTCATTGATCCCATGCAGTAGTAACATTTTCCGTCTGGAACGCATCTCCATCTCGTCCTGCATTCGAAAGAGCATTTCCATTTGGGCTTGCAGATTTTCGAGGCAGAACATAACAGAAGTCTTAAACAGGGCGAACTCCTTTGCCAGGGGACTAGTGTCCGAAGCCACTGCTGGATTCATTGCCGCAGATTGAAGCTGGTTTTGGAACTCCTCCATCCTCTTTGTAACCATGGAGGAAACATCCAGGACTGTTTTCCTTAGATCATCCATAATTTTAAAAGTAAATACAATGAGGGTAGTAAAATGTGAAAGGAAATAAAGTTAGTTTTAAAGTGTTTAAAAGTGAATATAAGAAAAAGGAAAATAACATACGGTGCACCACAGTGTTAGAACATCACAAAAAAGTGAGTACTAAGGGGAAAAAAATAGTTAAAACAATAATAATCTTGGGAGCAAAAATAGTATGTGTTCACACTAGCACTACTGTCACTGAATTTTTAATGATTTTAATTAATTTAATGAAACAAACACAAATAAATGAAACAAACACAAATAAATGACACAAACACAAATAAATTAAACAAACACTAATTATTGAGACAAACACAAATTAATGAAACAAACATAAATAAATGAAACAAACACAAATAAATGACACAAACACAAATAAATTAAACAAACACAATTTAATGAAACAAACACAAATTAATGACACAAACACAAATTATTGAGACAAACACAAATTAATGAAATAAACACCAACATTACTGACAATAAATTTTAGAGATTCAAAGAGATGATACATCAAACTGTCCCGATGCTGACACATTAAATGTATCATTCCTGAATATTCTTTTGTTTGCCTTTATTGCCAGAATACTCTCTCCATAGACAATTGTATTATTCCTGTTATGTTTTGTTTTGCATTCTTGTTTAATCTTTTAATTGGCACAATTTCTTTCCAGAAAAACCAACCAAACCCATTGCAGACACGCCAAATGAGGAATCGACAAACTAACATTTAAAAAAAACTTAAGTTTCCTTTCATTAAATCGTTCAATTAACAATATAAATATACAAAAAAAACACTTTTTTTTTGGTTATTTTTATAATTTAGAATATCGACACAAATATTGCTTTTATTTAGTGTACCACGGCCCCACATCGGGGCATAGGGCACTCTTCATTCAGAAGAGTTGTCGGTTGGTCTCCGAACTTGGACACCAGGTCCAGACTAGTTATATAATAACTTGTTATCAAACTATAGTTTTATGTTTGTCTGTAATAGTGGGTTTGCCCGGAAGAGATTGCTTATTAACGATAAGGTTGGTAGGATCTACTAACAATACTGCTAATTTTATAAGCACCAAATTGTTAGTTAGTTAGTTAGTTTTGTATTGCATTTACACTGTACCCAGGTTCAATGAAGTTTGACTTAGCGTTGTATGTTAAAAAAAAAAACTCAAAAAATTACAATTAGTACTTTATAAGAATAACTAGCTGATCGTGACAAACGTCTTTTTGACAACAAAAAAAAGTCTCTTAAAAATAGATGTTGGCCAATTGTCAGTCCTACTCTATATGGCCACATAATTTCATGAGAATCGGTCGAGCCGTTTCGGAGGAGTAAGGGAACAAACATTGCAACAAGAATTTTATATATTAGATAATAATAATAACTTAAAAATGTAATATGCTTTTATTGTGCCTGGCAAAAAGCCCAAAATAACATACAGAATAAATAAATATATGATATATCCGTGTATGGAGACATCCGAAGGTATTTTAACCTCACTTTGCATTATCGATTACAAATTTCGGGCTGAACCGGCACTTTTATCGGCCATAAAAAAACCTGCTAGTTGTGTAGCTGGCCTTTTGTATGGTACATTCATAGCGTTGATTAATTGTAAGTTAATTCTTTCATACACTAGTTTCACTTTTCGTTCGTTATTAAATCTATCCACTGACTATTCACTTTACTTAGTAAATTGTAATTTTGATTTGTATCTTTTAAATTTTTACTAAATTGCCGTATATTTTCCAAGTAAGCGCGAAGATTTTCATTGACAGCGCGTATTGTCTCCAATTCTTGGGTCAGGTTTTCTATCTGCCTCTGGAAATTAGTAAAGAAAGAGTGATTAACTTCTTTTTTTTATATAAATGAGGGGGCAAACGAGCAGGAGGCCCACCATAAAGGTGAAGTCGCCGCCCATAGACACTCACGCGGCTGGGAGCTCGTGAGTGCGTTGCCGGTCTTTAAGGTAAATTAGGAAATGGAGGAATAGGGGAAGGGAAAGGATGGACACCGGAAGATCTCACTCACCGAACGAAACGCGAGTACAAAATGAACAAAGTTAAATTGCATCACTTCACGCCGGTTTTCTGTGAGAGAGTGGTATTTCTCAGGCCGTGCCTGCCCATTCGGCTGAAACTCTAAGTAACTTTGTCTAACGTTAGCAAAATATATTTCTTTTCACAACTTAAAGAATTAGTACTGTCTAGACTGAATTTTATAGCATTAAAAATATAAGAGAGTTATGCGATTGTTAGTTTTTTCTATATTTGGAAATTGTAAAATATAATTACCTCAACTATGCTGTCCCGTGTTGTTGATGAAATATTTGACACCGACATTGTGGTTATATTTAACAATGTCCAATTTCTGTTAATCTGTTAGTATTTATTTAATGCGGTTAATTTATATAAATACCGTTAAAAACTAAACAAAACACAACTCAAATAAAATCGTTTGACATTTCACAGACTAGTGAATTGTGACTACAGAGTAACAATAGTGTGAAGATAATATTCTAGATTGTCTTTTGAGATTGGCAACAAAGTAAGTAGCGGTTGCTATCAAAATCCAAAAATAAATCTTAATTAAAAATATCTTTATTCACATATTATACTTATTGTATAATGTAAAATGCCAAAATAAAAGGAGACAGAAATAAAAATGTGTTCTCAAACTTGTTTCTTCTTGTTTTCTTAATCCGAACAATGACCTTAATTGAAACATGTAGGTAACTAATCCAATAAATAGTCAACACGTTTTTACCCGCACAATGTAGATGACGCTGTAATCAATACATCTATAGCCCATGTTCAGAGGAATTCTATTCTTGTCATTATTTGTTAGATGTCGTTTTGTTACCTTGGAGTAAGTATATATTAAAAATTATACCAAGTGTTATTCTTCTATTAATCTTGCTCTTCTCTTGTGGTTGTTAAAAAAATATTCAAACACTTTTCAGACTAAAGTTATAAGTTTTAATATGATATATATAAATTTATAATAAAGAAGAAGCCTTGTAATTTTAAAACAAAACGTTTTATTTGTATACTTTAAAACTATAAAACATTTGACTACGGCATGATTATGTAAAACCACATGAAATAAAAATTTCTGTGTAATAATTTTTTTGAGAGGTGGCAACACCATTGTTTCGTACAATACCTAAATTTCGTAAAAGGATCGCCGCCATTTTGACATTTGTTTAGCTTTGTGTTCTACAGTAGAAGTTAACATTGAATTACGCAAATTGTTCCGTTTGCGTTTTCGTCATAAAATTATTTCTCTGCGATGCGGTTAAGAAGTAAAAAGCGAGAGCGACGGCTCTCAAAGAGAATATCACAGAAGTTATCGAATATAAAAGAAAAGTCACAGATATTAGCTAAGAAAACAAATTGGAAGAAAATATTGAATGATGATATATTATTGCCCGAACTGTATTGTACCAGATCAAGGAACCCAATAGCACTACGTAAAATTATAAAAATGGAGAAAGTTAAAAAAGGTGATGTCAAAAAACCAATCTTCCAAACAGTGGTACGTAATCCAGTGAAAGAGACCGTCACATCGTCAACCTCAGTGCACCTTAATCAGAAGGCTGCGAAACCAAAATTGAAAGATGTTAGGATGACCAGAAGTGTCCAGTTAAGGCAGAGCTCATTAAACCGTGAACGGAAGACAGAATCTATATCATCAGCGTTGTCATCACCGCGCAAAACGAGGCGTATGGACAAAACTGAGATGTCTGCATCGTTGAACAGCTCACCGAAACGTAAAGTCAGACAGTTGGGTCAGACACCAGCGCTCCGTTTGAACAAAATTGTTATTACACCGAATGTAAGCCCTAAGAAGAAAGTGAAGCCGAAAAACCCTGAATGCAGTGTGCAAGACAACGACATCACCATGTACGAGCCGCACACAACGACATCAGATTTGAAAACCGACGAATCGGATACAGAAACTCATGTGGAATCGTCGGAACTCTGTCTACCCAGTGATTGTTTGAATGATTTTATGTCTATTGAATGTGTGTCAAACGAAGATATCACCACGGACCACGATATCAACCTATTAGCCGATAAAGCTGCGAGGGTTAGGACTACAGAGAAAATGGAGAAGCGATGTTTTTTCTAATACAAAAAAAATATGGCAAATAATAAATAATTTATGCGGAAAAATAACAAAATCAATAGACGAAATCTTACTCAAAACATTCAAAACCTATAACATAAATACCTTAGTCAACAAGTTCGCTAGTGAATTCAAAAATAATGTAGCAAACACAACTATCTCGTGCGATAACCCGTTACTAAATGAGGAATCGTACTCCAACAAAACACAGCAATCAATGAGACTAAAAAAAGCTACTATAGGGGACATCACATCAATTATTAATCAAATTGATCATAGAATATACATCGCCCCGGTAATAGCACATTTAATTAATTCATCTATCAAAACCTGTAACTATCCAGACACACTAAAAACCGGCGTGATAAGGCCTATATACAAAAAAGGGAAACATAACGATTTTAATAATTACAGACCTATCACCATATTGTCATGCATTAATAAAATTATAGAAAAATATTTGGGACGGGAGTTGCAAAAATATCTAACGATAAATAATATTATAAATGACAGACAGTATGGTTTTCAAAAAAATAAAAACACATGCCAGTTACTAGCTAAGTTTACCAACGACGTAAACTCACTACTAAATAAGAAAAATCGGGTCCTGGCAATTTTTGTCGACTTCAGTAAGGCGTTCGAAACTATAAAATTTGATATTCTTTACAAAAAATAATCGCAAAATGGTAAAGAAGGCCCTCCTCTCAACCTTCTTAAAGACTATCATAGAAATCGACACACAACCGTAAAGATAAATAGTATATTCAGCAAATTACTCCAAACAGAACAGGGCACGGCGCAAGGATCTGTCCTCGGGCCTACAGAATATCTATTGTACAGCAATGACATGCACAAGGCCATAGGGGAGTCCTCCCTATACCAATTTGCAGACGACACATGTATCGTGGTTGCGGACAAAGACCTTGAAGCTGCACAGGATGCCATGCAGCGTACCTTCGACCTACTGTGTGAGTGGGCGCATGACATAGGCCTCGAAATAAATTTTAATAAAACGAAGTTCATGTACATCCGTTCCCCCCACTCTCGAACCACATACGGGCCGAGGATACGCGCGCATGGGCACAAGTGTCTGCATTCTGGGGAGCGCTCAAACTGCAAATGTCCTTACATAGAGGCGGTTGAAACGTGTAAATACCTAGGTTTAATTATAGATAAAAATTTCAACTGGAGATCTCATATTGATTATGTGTGTATTAAGCTGAGAGCAATCCTAGCCAGATTCGCAATACTCAAACATAAGCTTCCCTTCCCGACTCTCAGAATGTTGTACAACGCGTTGGCGGATTCAATCATAGGATACGGGCTTAGCAGTTATGGAAGAACATACAAAACATACATGAAAGATATCCACAACCTGCAAGTTCGAATACTTAAAACCATTGTCCCCAACGGGATAAAAAGTAAACACAACGAGGGGGCTGAGTATTGCAAAAATATTGCATAAGACAGAAGGCGCAATATTTTCTGGTGTGCGAGGAGATGCACCACGTGAACTCGCTGAAGTTCTGCGAGAGGCCACAGTACCTGCGCATGTTAAACTACATGCCCAGATACGTAGTGCCTCGTTGCAACGACAGCTACGGCGAGCGCACGTGGGAGTATCTCCTACCCCTTTATCTCAATAAATTAGACTCGGACACCCACGCTCAACTGTTGTCTGCACCCGAAAAAACCAAGCAGTTTTTAAAAGGCATGTTTTTGATGCAACGTGGGGATGACGCGGGATAGGGTGGGTGTCCTCTTCGCACTTCTGGTTGGATAAGGTTAGTTGAGTGAACAACGGCATGGACAAACCGCTGCGCGGTTTTTTGCCGTATAGATTAAGTGAAAAAAATTGTATTTGGATTAAAATAAATAAAAAAAAAAATTTAAACCTTTTCTCGCGAAAATAAGTGGCCCATGTCCTTCTCTAATGTTATGTCCGTCTCCATACCAAATTTCATCGCAATTGGTTTAGCAGTAAGCGAGAAATCGTAACATATTAATAATTTGGGATTGTACAAACTTTCGTTCCCTATTTAAACCTTTTCTCGCGAAAATAAGTGGCCCATGTCCTTCTCTAATGTTATGTCCGTCTCCATACTAACTTTCATCGCAATTGGTTTAGCAGTAAGCGAGAAATCGTAACATATTTACAATTTGGGATTGTACAAACTTTCGTCCCCAATTTAAACCTTTTCTCGCGAAAATAAGTGGCCCATGTCCTTCTCTAATGTTATGTCCGTCTCCATACTAACTTTCATCGCAATTGGTTTAGCAGTAAGCGCGTGTTGTAGTAATTTGAAATTGCCGCGTTCTCAACTTCTCACTACGTGATGACGTTTGACAGTTTTGTTAAACGTTCTTGCCGCCATCTCTGCTATAAAAGTGTTTGCTTAATGTGTATTATTCTGTTAAAATAAATAAGTAATTAAGTATAAAGCCTATTAATTACATCAGTAACATATTAATAATTTGGGATTGTACAAAATTTCGTTCCCTATTTCAACCTTTTCTCGCGAAAATAAGTGGCCCATGTCCTTCTCTAATGTTATGTCCGTCTCCATACTAACTTTCATCGCAATTGGTTTAGCAGTAAGCGCGTGTTGTAGTAATTTGAAATTGCCGCGTTCTCAACTTCTCACTACGTGATGACGTTTGACAGTTTTGTTAAACGTTCTTGCCGCCATCTCTGCTATAAAAGTGTTTGCTTAATGTGTATTATTCTGTTAAAATAAATAAGTAATTAAGTATAAAGCCTATTAATTACATCAGTAACATATTAATAATTTGGGATTGTACAACCTTTCGTCCCCTATTTTAACCTTTTGTCGCGAAAATAAGTGGCCCATGTCCTTCTCTAATGTTATGTCCGTCTCCATACCAAATTTCATCGCAATTGGTTTAGCAGTAACCGCAAATTGGAACATATTAATAATTTGGGATTGTACAAACTTTCGTCCCCAATTTAAACCTTTTCTCGCGAAAATAAGTGGCCCATGTCCTTCTCTAATGTTATGTCCGTCTCCATACTAACTTTCATCGCAATTGGTTTAGCAGTAAGCGCGTGTTGTAGTAATTTGAAATTGCCGCGTTCTCAACTTCTCACTACGTGATGACGTTTGACAGTTTTGTTAAACGTTCTTGCCGCCATCTCTGCTATAAAAGTGTTTGCTTAATGTGTATTATTCTGTTAAAATAAATAAGTAATTAAGTATAAAGCCTATTAATTACATCAGTAACATATTAATAATTTGGGATTGTACAAAATTTCGTTCCCTATTTCAACCTTTTCTCGCGAAAATAAGTGGCCCATGTCCTTCTCTAATGTTATGTCCGTCTCCATACTAACTTTCATCGCAATTGGTTTAGCAGTAAGCGCGTGTTGTAGTAATTTGAAATTGCCGCGTTCTCAACTTCTCACTACGTGATGACGTTTGACAGTTTTGTTAAACGTTCTTGCCGCCATCTCTGCTATAAAAGTGTTTGCTAATGTGTATTGTTCTGTTAAAATAAATAAGTAATAAAGTATAAAGCCTATTAATTACATCAGCGCGAAATCGTAACATATTAATAATTTGGGATTGTACAACCTTTCGTCCCCTATTTTAACCTTGTGTCGCGAAAATAAGTGGCCCATGTCCTTCTCTAATGTTATGTCCGTCTCCATACCAAATTTTATTGCAATTGGTTTAGCAGTAAGCGCGAAATCGTAACATATTTATAATTAGGGATTGTACAAACTTTCGTCCCCTATTTAAACCTTGTGTCGCGAAAATAAGTGGCCCATGTCCTTCTCTAATGTTATGTCCGTCTCCATACCAAATTTCATCGCAATTGGTTTAGCAGTAAGCGCGAAATCGTAACATATTTATAATTAGGGATTGTACAAACTTTCGTCCCCTATTTAAACCTTGTGTCGCGAAAATAAGTGGCCCATGTCCTTCTCTAATGTTATGTCCGTCTCCATACCAAATTTCATCGCAATTGGTTTAGCAGTAAGCGCGAAATCGTAACATATTAATGTTGTAGTAATTTGAAATTGCCGCGTTCTCAACTTCTCACTACGTGATGACGTTTGACAGTTTTGTTAAACGTTCTTGCCGCCATCTCTGCTATAAAAGTGTTTGCTTAATGTGTATTATTCTGTTAAAATAAATAAGTAATTAAGTATAAAGCCTATTAATTACATCAGGTTATGGGCCCAGAACGTAATCTGTTTGTAATAAGTATCAGTGAGAAGTAATATCAGTGAAATAACGATATACAAAGTCGCCGGTCATTAAAACTGACACGACATAAATTGTTAAATAAGATAAAACCGTATGATAATAATGGTTTTAATCGACAAAATTATACGAGACATAATGCATACATGACAACATACATATCAAGAATTATGACAAGAAGTGTCACATACCACATAACCTAAAGCTGCGTGGTTTGTGTAGAAAAATATTTTTTTTTTATACAAAATGTCTTCAAATACAATGAATCTTATCGAAAAGTTAAGTGGTCGAGATAATTACAATATATGGAGATTTGCCGTGATGACGTATTTACAACATGAAGACCTCTGGTGCTGTATCGAAAATAAAGGCGACCCTGTTGATTCAAAGCTCGACCTGAAAGCAAAGGCAAAAGTTTAATAAAGGTCCCCGTTGTTTCAAATGCAACCGTTATGGTCACATAAGTAAAAATTGCAAAACAAAGAAAAAGGACCAAGGCAAAGAAACTGGATATGTCGCTGTGTTCTCGGCATCCAGTGCAGCAAATGACAGTAAGAGCTGGTTTGTTGATTCAGGAGCGTCCATGCATATGACAATGAGGCAGGACTGGCTATACGATGAACCATCACCTCCAATTACAAGCATCCGTATTGCTGATGATAAAATGCTTAAAGTGAAGAGCTGTGGAAAAATAGATCTGCCTATATGTAATAGTGTAGGACGAACACTGCCTGAGTTAGCAAGCAATCTTCTCTCCGTGAGTCAGCTGATAAAGAAAGAATGTTCTGTACAGTTTAGTAACAATGGCTGTAAAATATTCAACAAATCTCAAAAAGAAGTAGTAGCTTGTGAATTAGTGAATAACATGTATCGTCTGAACTTAAGTAGTGCACAAGCATATGCATGTGATACAAAGGAAAGTGACAGCTACTTATGGCATCAAAGGATGGCTCATCTCAATATGACTGATCTGAACAAACTCTCCAAATGTGCAGAAGGTGTCAAGCTTACTGACAATAAGCTGGATATGATATGTGAATTTTGTCAAGAAGGAAAACAGTCCCGGCTGCCGTTTCCTAAGGAAGGTTCTCGTGCTAAGAAGGCTCTAGAACTTATACATTCCGATATCTGTGGGCCACTGGAGGTGAAATCAGTTGGAGGAGCGCAATATTTCCTCACATTTGTGGATGACTATACCGGGAAAGTATTTATTTATTTACTTAAAAACAAGTCTGAAGTATTTAATAAATTTAAAGAATTTAAAGCATTTGTGGAAAATCAACTTGAATGTAAAATAAAGAAATTAAGAACTGATAATGGAAGAGAGTATCTAAGTAACGAGTTTATGGAATACATGCAAAATTGTGGCATTATACATGAAACTTCTAATCCATATAACCGTACATTGATGGAGAGAGCTCGCTGTATGTTGCTTAATGCTAATTTACAGAAACACTACTGGGCTGAAGCAGTGGCGACAGCTGCGTACATAACGAACGGCTGTCCAACAAGATCCATTTCATACGCTACACCTGAGGAGTTATGGTCCGGGAAGAAGCCAAATTTGAAGCACCTTAGAATCTTTGGATGTGAAGTCATGGTTCATGTTCCTGATGCTAAACGTCAAAAACTGCGGCTACTCAGAAGTCACTAAAGGTTACAGACTAATAGTCATAGAAAAACAAGAAAAATTCTTATCAGTAGAGATGTTGTATTTCTGGAAAATTCTGTACAAAGAAAATATTGTATGGTTCCGCTAACAGAAAATAATAATAATGTTAAAATATGTGCTGATGAAACAAAGAACATTGATGAATCTGTTGAGCTCAATCAAAGCACAAGAGAGTTAAATAACTCATCTGTAACATTATCCGATAATGATGAAGAAGAAACATTCTTCTCCGAAGATGATCCTGCATATGTACCTGAAAAAGAAATAAATATTAGGTTTTGCGTGGTTGTGGTAATTAATTAAACGTTGACAAAGGAAAACGGTAACAACGAGAGTTTTTTCAAAGATGAAGCACAGATACAAAATGGCGACGACAACGCCCTCTATTAAAAACTAACTGGGATGCGTTCCATTACACTAACACCCTCCCTTGGGACGCAACCCCATCTTCTTTACACAGTACATGTGTTTATCGGCAGTAGTGCCTTTAGTTAAATTATCAGCTATCATTTCCTTACCCTTAACCCTATGATCTTTGAGGAAATGATAACGGATGTCAATGTGTCTTGACCTAGGTAGGTAACAGTCATTCTTGGACAATTTGATGGCACTTTGATTATCACTAAATATGACGATTGTTGTAGCCACAGTCTGCTGCTTGTGCGACCGCCAGGATATTGCACAACCTTGCAACAAAAAAATGTAACCTGTGCACGACTTCCTGTCGCATCACAATAACCCGTGATCTCAACCTCCAGTCTTTGGTACCCTGAAGATATCTAAAAACTCTTTTCACTGCAGTCCAGTGTGCAGCTGTAGGGTTCTTGTTGAATCTACTTAGTGTATTTACTGCAAATGATATATCAGCTCTGGTACCTTGAGCCACATGTTTTTACAGGTTTGCAATCTGACATTCTAAATCTTGCCAATATTTCAATTATATATTTTTCTTGATCTAACAACACTTTGTCCCCATCTCTGACCAATGTCCTTCATTTCAAAGTGTTCTAATTTTAGTGTTTTCCTCCGCGGTAAATAAAAGTAAATCATCCACCCAGATAGCAATGAAAGTATTCCTTTTTGCATTATAATAGACACATGGATCTGTTTTCGATTGTGTCATTCCTAACTCATGTAGGACAGAGTTTAATTTCAAATTCCAAAGCCTGCTGGCCTGCTTTAGTCCATATATACAGATGAGATCCATGCTTATACTCTTCTGGCTGTTGCATGTAAATGTCTCTGTCAATATTTCCTTGCAGAAAAGCAGATACAGCATCCATTTGGTCTATCTCCAACCCATACCTGGCTGTTAAAGCATAATCTGTGCCCCATCTTTGAGCATAACCTTTTATAACAAGCCTCGCCTTGTATCTTTGTATATTCCCACTTTGGTCAGTCTTTGTTTTAAACACCCATTCCCCAGAGGCAGATCAGTCAAAGTCCATGTTTTGTTTTTCATAAGGGAGGTATATTCCTCATCCATAGCCTTCTTCCATTCTATAGCTTGAGGCGATGTAAGTGCTTCCTCAACAGTCTGTTAATAAGCACAGTAAGCCCTGCTTGTTTATATGTGCCTCATTTTGTTTGGGTTTCTTACCTTTCCACATTTCATATGGGGTTTTACCTTGTAGTGTATGCAGCAGTTGACAGTGCTTCTGCCCAGTAGCTCTTCGCCAGGTTGGCATAGAACAGCATGCACCTTGCTCGTTCAACCTTTTCATTCTTTCAGCCATGCCGTTTTGCTGGGGAGTATACGGAGTAGAGGTCTGATTAATTATACCATGATTAGATAAGTACTTTTCAAAGTTATTATTGCAGTACTCTCTACCATTATCAGTGCGAAGCTTTGCGATCTTTTGATGTAATTCATTCTCTACTTTCAACTTAAAATGTTTAAATGTCTCCAGAATATTTAATTTATCTTTTAGAAAATACACATGGACCATTCGTGTAAAATCATCAATGTAAGTAATAAAGTATTTCATACCTCCAAATCATGTATTTTCCATTGGGCCACATAAATCTGAATGTATAAGTTCTAGTGGTCTTGTTGCTCTAGAACCAACATTTTTGAATGGTATTCTCACTTGCTTACCTTCCATACAGTGAGTGCATGTGACACTACTTTGATCGTGAGACAGAGTCACACCATTAGTGCACTCGGGTAGCTTCTTCACATCCAACACATTCAAATGACCCATACGCAGGTGCCACAGGTGAATGCTATTATTCAGAGAACTTGATGTTAAGTGTGCAACTTCATAACTGGTGTCCATAACATACAGCTTGTTATTCAGTGTTGCTGTGCATACCACTTCATTTTTATTATTTTGCACTTCACATCTCTCATCGGTAAAAGTCACCTTATGCCCATTTTGTACAATAGTGCTAACTGACAGTAGATTGGCAGCTAGACCTGGAACATACAAAACATTTTTGACTTGCATCACATCATCTAGATTTATGTGTATGTCGACACAGCCAACTCCCTTCACAGCTAATGGCTCTCTGTTAGCTACTGTAATCTGCTTTATAGATGGTTCGGTGACATTGTACATCCAATCATTTCTACTTGTCCATAACCATTTATCATTAATATTATATTGTTTTCCCTTTGCTGAGAATGCTGCTACAAAACTGGAACTTTCTCCTTTGTTTGGTAGTTGTTTCTTTGGCGACTTACAATATTTTGCAAAGTGACCATTCTTGTTACAATTGAAACATCTTGGTCCCTTAGATTTCACTGGTTGTGCATTGTTTCTAATTTTCTTAGTATTTGTGTGGAAAGCCGATGATTTTGATGTTTTAACTTCTTGCATGAGTTTAGATTTAACTGAATCAGCACTGATTTTAATCCCAGAGCTCTCTAGCCCCATGATCATGGGTTTGTATTCGTCCGGTAGACCGGCCAACATCAACGTACCAAGCCACTCATCATTTACATCAAATTCAATGTTCCTCAGTTTGTGAGCCGTGTTCATTATCTTACTCACATAGTCCTCAACACTACTGCTTGATTCCAGTGTAGTGTTTATCAAGTCTTTGAGTAGACCAACTCTTCTAGTTAAACCTTTGTAAACTATCCCATACTTGTTTTGCAGTTTTGCACTCCTGAACATGCACGTAATTTTGTGGATCCAACAACAATATCAGCTTTGACTTCGCCTTCACGTCTTTACTTGTATCTACAGGTTTGTCATCGAGAGGTTCGACGCAGCACCACAAGTCTTCGTGTTCCAAATAATACAACTGTACCACTTCGGAACCACGCTCTGCTACCATGAAGGAATGTTAGGTTTTGCGTGGTTGTGGTAATTAATTAAACGTAATTAAATCGAGAAACAGTTTATTACGTTGACAAAGGAAAACGGTAACAACGAGAGTTTTTAAATCAAGCACAGATACAAAATGGCGACGACAACGCCCTCTATTAAAAACTAACTGGGATGCGTTCCATTACACTAACATATATGAATCCACCAGATGGTTTAGATGTACCTGAAGGGCATGTTTGTAAACTTAAAAGGTCATTATATGGGTTAAAACAAGCACCCAGGTGCTGGAATCAAACATTTGATTCTGTTTTAAAGAAATTTGGTTTCACCAATAGTCACTCAGACAAGTGTATCTATATTGGTCAGTTAAATGGTAGTAAGGTGTACCTAATACTGTATGTGGACGATGGACTAATAATTTCCAAGGATAAAAGTGTGTTAAACAAAGTTATTGATGATTTAAAAGTAAATTTTGAAATAAAAGTATGTGAAGCTAAAAACTTTGTTGGCCTAGAAATTGAGAAAGGAGAAAACTACATATTTCTACATCAGACCTGAAAAATTGCTGAATAAATTTAGTATGACTAATGCCAATGGGAACAGTACACCAGTAGAGACAGGTATCAAATTAGAAAAGAATACATCGGAGCTAGATAGAAACATTCCATATAGAGAAGCTGTGGGCTCCTTGATGCATCTAGCTATAGTCAGCAGGCCTGACATAATGTTTGCGGTTAGCTTAGTCAGCCGATATCTGGATGGTTATGATAGTACTCACTGGAATGCCGTAAAACGAATAATGAAGTAAATTATCATAAACGATGTGAGAAATATGAAAGTACAGATATTGATCTAAAGTATATAAGTAGTAATGAACAAAGGGCTGATATATTTACTAAACCCTTATGTAAAAGTAAATTTAAATATCTAAGAAGTAAATTAGGTATTAGGAAAATGTAACTGTACTTATAAAACTTGATTCTGTAATACTTTGTTTAGTAATACTATGTATGTGTAGAGTAACTTAACCTATTGTTTTTGTTAGTTACTATTATTTGTTTCACTTTACAATGAGGAACGCTGTAATTTGGAGAGAGTGTTGTAGTAATTTGAAATTGGACGATATCACGAGAGTATCTATTTTCAGGTTAAAACGTGGTGATAAAGTTTTTCCGTAACTCACGCCAAGTTGTGGAAGTTACCATCCAATTATCTATCCACATTTTTGCACGCCCTTTCAATAGGTTGCAGATGTTGTCTACGTACAACGAAGTCATCAAGTTTGCACTTGTCACTTGCTTGAACGATATGCTGGCACCATTCTCGCACACGATGTGGGTGTCAACTGCATTTCATGTAGAGGATATACTTGCAGTCCTTATCTTTGCACAGTTTTAAATGTTGAATTGGCAACCAACACAGGCTTTTGTTGCTGTATATTAGTTTCTTACAGTTGATCAGTTGGTCGAGTCGATGAGGACGTAGCTTGAGCTAAAAGCTGCTTTCGATCCCGCTTCTGATAACGAAGAGAGAGATCCTCTATAGGGTTATTTTTGAAAGGCGTAGGTAGCATCAGCATTACCAACACCACGATTGAGTCGGTCATAATAACCACTTATTTAAAGAAACACTTCACTGATAGTTTCCAAGATTTATATTTCACTATTTGAAGAGAAGTCCGTTCCGTGCAACGGCCTGAGCGCGACTGTGTCGTGCGGTTACAATGCGACCCTATTTATAGTGATCTAGCACTTGTTTACAAAGACGTCGTATTGAAATAATAAAGATGACATTTCACAGAGTAACAAACGTAAACTATTCAACTTATGTGTTTAAACTTATTTTAGGACAATTAAATGATGTTGAATTTAATTATTCTAGTTAATTTAAGACTAATTGTTGTAGTTGCGCCGATAAGCCTATTAATTACATCAGCGCGAAATCGTAACATATTAATAATTTGGGATTGTACAACCTTTCGTCCCCTATTTTAACCTTTTCTCGCGAAAATAAGTGGCCCATGTCCTTCTCTAATGTTATGTCCGTCTCCATACCAAATTTCATCGCAATTGGTTTAGCAGTAAGCGCAAATCGTAACATATTAATAATTTGGGATTGTACAACCTTTCGTCCCCTATTTTAACCTTTTCTCGCGAAAATAAGTGGCCCATGTCCTTCTCTAATGTTATGTCCGTCTCCATACTAACTTTCATCGCAATTGGTTTAGCAGTAAGCGCGTGTTGTAGTAATTTGAAATTGCCGCGTTCTCAACTTCTCACTACGTGATGACGTTTGACAGTTTTGTTAAACGTTCTTGCCGCCATCTCTGCTATAAAAGTGTTTGCTTAATGTGTATTATTCTGTTAAAATAAATAAGTAATTAAGTATAAAGCCTATTAATTACATCAGTAACATATTAATAATTTGGGATTGTACAAACTTTCGTTCCCTATTTTAACCTTTTCTCGCGAAAATAAGTGGCCCATGTCCTTCTCTAATGTTATGTCCGTCTCCATACTAACTTTCATCGCAATTGGTTTAGCAGTAAGCGCGTGTTGTAGTAATTTGAAATTGCCGCGTTCTCAACTTCTCACTACGTGATGACGTTTGACAGTTTTGTTAAACGTTCTTGCCGCCATCTCTGCTATAAAAGTGTTTGCTTAATGTGTATTATTCTGTTAAAATAAATAAGTAATTAAGTATAAAGCCTATTAATTACATCAGTAACATATTAATAATTTGGGATTGTACAAACTTTCGTTCCCTATTTTAACCTTTTCTCGCGAAAATAAGTGGCCCATGTCCTTCTCTAATGTTATGTCCGTCTCCATACTAACTTTCATCGCAATTGGTTTAGCAGTAAGCGCGTGTTGTAGTAATTTGAAATTGCCGCGTTCTCAACTTCTCACTACGTGATGACGTTTGACAGTTTTGTTAAACGTTCTTGCCGCCATCTCTGCTATAAAAGTGTTTGCTAATGTGTATTATTCTGTTAAAATAAATAAGTAATTAAGTATAAAGCCTATTAATTACATCAGGTTATGGGCCCAGAACGTAATCTGTTTGTAATAAGTATCAGTGAGAAGTAATATCAGTGAAATAACGATATACAAAGTCGCCGGTCATTAAAACTGACACGACATAAATTGTTAAATAAGATAAAACCGTATGATAATAATGGTTTTAATCGACAAAATTATACGAGACATAATGCATACATGACAACATACATATCAAGAATTATGACAAGAAGTGTCACATACCACATAACCTAAAGCTGCGTGGTTTGTGTAGAAAAATATTTTTTTTTTATACAAAATGTCTTCAAATACAATGAATCTTATCGAAAACTTAAGTGGTCGAGATAATTACAATATATGGAGATTTGCCGTGATGACGTATTTACAACATGAAGACCTCTGGTGCTGTATCGAAAATAAAGGCGACCCTGTTGATTCAAAGCTCGACCTGAAAGCAAAGTCAAAAGTTTAATAAAGGTCCCCGTTGTTTCAAATGCAACCGTTATGGTCACATAAGTAAAAATTGCAAAACAAAGAAAAAGGACCAAGGCAAAGAAACTGGATATGTCGCTGTGTTCTCGGCATCCAGTGCAGCAAATGACAGTAAGAGCTGGTTTGTTGATTCAGGAGCGTCCATGCATATGACAATGAGGCAGGACTGGCTATACGATGAATCATCACCTCCAATTACAAGCATCCGTATTGCTGATGATAAAATGCTTAAAGTGAAGAGCTGTGGAAAAATAGATCTGCCTATATGTAATAGTGTAGGACGAACACTGCCTGAGTTAGCAAGCAATCTTCTCTCCGTGAGTCAGCTGATAAAGAAAGAATGTTCTGTACAGTTTAGTAACAATGGCTGTAAAATATTCAACAAATCTCAAAAAGAAGTAGTAGCTTGTGAATTAGTGAATAACATGTATCGTCTGAACTTAAGTAGTGCACAAGCATATGCATGTGATACAAAGGAAAGTGACAGCTACTTATGGCATCAAAGGATGGCTCATCTCAATATGACTGATCTGAACAAACTCTCCAAATGTGCCAAATCTGCCGTTTCCTAAGGAAGGTTCTCGTGCTAAGAAGGCTCTAGAACTTATACATTCCGATATCTGTGGGCCACTGGAGGTGAAATCAGTTGGAGGAGCGCAATATTTCCTCACATTTGTAGATGACTATACCAGGAAAGTATTTATTTATTTACTTAAAAACAAGTCTGAAGTATTTAATAAATTTAAAGAATTTAAAGCATTTGTGGAAAATCAACTTGAATGTAAAATAAAGAAATTAAGAACTGATAATGGAAGAGAGTATCTAAGTAACGAGTTTATTGAATACATGCAAAATTGTGGCATTATACATGAAACTTCTAATCCATATAACCGTACATTGATGGAGAGAGCTCGCTGTATGTTGCTTAATGCTAATTTACAGAAACACTACTGGGCTGAAGCAGTGGCGACAGCTGCGTACATAACGAACGGCTGTCCAACAAGATCCATTTCATACGCTACACCTGAGGAGTTATGGTCCGGGAAGAAGCCAAATTTGAAGCACCTTAGAATCTTTGGATGTGAAGTCATGGTTCATGTTCCTGATGCTAAACGTCAAAAACTGCGGCTACTCAGAAGTCACTAAAGGTTACAGACTAATAGTCATAGAAAAACAAGAAAAATTCTTATCAGTAGAGATGTTGTATTTCTGGAAAATTCTGTACAAAGAAAATATTGTATGGTTCCGCTAACAGAAAATAATAATAATGTTAAAATATGTGCTGATGAAACAAAGAACATTGATGAATCTGTTGAGCTCAATCAAAGCACAAGAGAGTTAAATAACTCATCTGTAACATTATCCGATAATGATGAAGAAGAAACATTCTTCTCCGAAGATGATCCTGCATATGTACCTGAAAAAGAAATAAATATTAGGTTTTGCGTGGTTGTGGTAATTAATTAAACGTTGACAAAGGAAAACGGTAACAACGAGAGTTTTTTCAAAGATGAAGCACAGATACAAAATGGCGACGACAACGCCCTCTATTAAAAACTAACTGGGATGCGTTCCATTACACTAACACCCTCCCTTGGGACGCAACCCCATCTTCTTTACACAGTACATGTGTTTATCGGCAGTAGTGCCTTTAGTTAAATTATCAGCTATCATTTCCTTACCCTTAACCCTATGATCTTTGAGGAAATGATAACGGATGTCAATGTGTCTTGACCTAGGTAGGTAACAGTCATTCTTGGACAATTTGATGGCACTTTGATTATCACTAAATATGACGATTGTTGTAGCCACAGTCTGCTGCTTGTGCGACCGCCAGGATATTGCACAACCTTGCAACAAAAAAATGTAACCTGTGCACGACTTCCTGTCGCATCACAATAACCCGTGATCTCAACCTCCAGTCTTTGGTACCCTGAAGATATCTAAAAACTCTTTTCACTGCAGTCCAGTGTGCAGCTGTAGGGTTCTTGTTGAATCTACTTAGTGTATTTACTGCAAATGATATATCAGCTCTGGTACCTTGAGCCACATGTTTTTACAGGTTTGCAATCTGACATTCTAAATCTTGCCAATATTTCAATTATATATTTTTCTTGATCTAACAACACTTTGTCCCCATCTCTGACCAATGTCCTTCATTTCAAAGTGTTCTAATTTTAGTGTTTTCCTCCGCGGTAAATAAAAGTAAATCATCCACCCAGATAGCAATGAAAGTATTCCTTTTTGCATTATAATAGACACATGGATCTGTTTTCGATTGTGTCATTCCTAACTCATGTAGGACAGAGTTTAATTTCAAATTCCAAAGCCTGCTGGCCTGCTTTAGTCCATATATACAGATGAGATCCATGCTTATACTCTTCTGGCTGTTGCATGTAAATGTCTCTGTCAATATTTCCTTGCAGAAAAGCAGATACAGCATCCATTTGGTCTATCTCCAACCCATACCTGGCTGTTAAAGCATAATCTGTGCCCCATCTTTGAGCATAACCTTTTATAACAAGCCTCGCCTTGTATCTTTGTATATTCCCACTTTGGTCAGTCTTTGTTTTAAACACCCATTCCCCAGAGGCAGATCAGTCAAAGTCCATGTTTTGTTTTTCATAAGGGAGGTATATTCCTCATCCATAGCCTTCTTCCATTCTATAGCTTGAGGCGATGTAAGTGCTTCCTCAACAGTCTGTTAATAAGCACAGTAAGCCCTGCTTGTTTATATGTGCCTCATTTTGTTTGGGTTTCTTACCTTTCCACATTTCATATGGGGTTTTACCTTGTAGTGTATGCAGCAGTTGACAGTGCTTCTGCCCAGTAGCTCTTCGCCAGGTTGGCATAGAACAGCATGCACCTTGCTCGTTCAACCTTTTCATTCTTTCAGCCATGCCGTTTTGCTGGGGAGTATACGGAGTAGAGGTCTGATTAATTATACCATGATTAGATAAGTACTTTTCAAAGTTATTATTGCAGTACTCTCTACCATTATCAGTGCGAAGCTTTGCGATCTTTTGATGTAATTCATTCTCTACTTTCAACTTAAAATGTTTAAATGTCTCCAGAATATTTAATTTATCTTTTAGAAAATACACATGGACCATTCGTGTAAAATCATCAATGTAAGTAATAAAGTATTTCATACCTCCAAATCATGTATTTTCCATTGGGCCACATAAATCTGAATGTATAAGTTCTAGTGGTCTTGTTGCTCTAGAACCAACATTTTTGAATGGTATTCTCACTTGCTTACCTTCCATACAGTGAGTGCATGTGACACTACTTTGATCGTGAGACAGAGTCACACCATTAGTGCACTCGGGTAGCTTCTTCACATCCAACACATTCAAATGACCCATACGCAGGTGCCACAGGTGAATGCTATTATTCAGAGAACTTGATGTTAAGTGTGCAACTTCATAACTGGTGTCCATAACATACAGCTTGTTATTCAGTGTTGCTGTGCATACCACTTCATTTTTATTATTTTGCACTTCACATCTCTCATCGGTAAAAGTCACCTTATGCCCATTTTGTACAATAGTGCTAACTGACAGTAGATTGGCAGCTAGACCTGGAACATACAAAACATTTTTGACTTGCATCACATCATCTAGATTTATGTGTATGTCGACACAGCCAACTCCCTTCACAGCTAATGGCTCTCTGTTAGCTACTGTAATCTGCTTTATAGATGGTTCGGTGACATTGTACATCCAATCATTTCTACTTGTCCATAACCATTTATCATTAATATTATATTGTTTTCCCTTTGCTGAGAATGCTGCTACAAAACTGGAACTTTCTCCTTTGTTTGGTAGTTGTTTCTTTGGCGACTTACAATATTTTGCAAAGTGACCATTCTTGTTACAATTGAAACATCTTGGTCCCTTAGATTTCACTGGTTGTGCATTGTTTCTAATTTTCTTAGTATTTGTGTGGAAAGCCGATGATTTTGATGTTTTAACTTCTTGCATGAGTTTAGATTTAACTGAATCAGCACTGATTTTAATCCCAGAGCTCTCTAGCCCCATGATCATGGGTTTGTATTCGTCCGGTAGACCGGCCAACATCAACGTACCAAGCCACTCATCATTTACATCAAATTCAATGTTCCTCAGTTTGTGAGCCGTGTTCATTATCTTACTCACATAGTCCTCAACACTACTGCTTGATTCCAGTGTAGTGTTTATCAAGTCTTTGAGTAGACCAACTCTTCTAGTTAAACCTTTGTAAACTATCCCATACTTGTTTTGCAGTTTTGCACTCCTGAACATGCACGTAATTTTGTGGATCCAACAACAATATCAGCTTTGACTTCGCCTTCACGTCTTTACTTGTATCTACAGGTTTGTCATCGAGAGGTTCGACGCAGCACCACAAGTCTTCGTGTTCCAAATAATACAACTGTACCACTTCGGAACCACGCTCTGCTACCATGAAGGAATGTTAGGTTTTGCGTGGTTGTGGTAATTAATTAAACGTAATTAAATCGAGAAACAGTTTATTACGTTGACAAAGGAAAACGGTAACAACGAGAGTTTTTAAATCAAGCACAGATACAAAATGGCGACGACAACGCCCTCTATTAAAAACTAACTGGGATGCGTTCCATTACACTAACATATATGAATCCACCAGATGGTTTAGATGTACCTGAAGGGCATGTTTGTAAACTTAAAAGGTCATTATATGGGTTAAAACAAGCACCCAGGTGCTGGAATCAAACATTTGATTCTGTTTTAAAGAAATTTGGTTTCACCAATAGTCACTCAGACAAGTGTATCTATATTGGTCAGTTAAATGGTAGTAAGGTGTACCTAATACTGTATGTGGACGATGGACTAATAATTTCCAAGGATAAAAGTGTGTTAAACAAAGTTATTGATGATTTAAAAGTAAATTTTGAAATAAAAGTATGTGAAGCTAAAAACTTTGTTGGCCTAGAAATTGAGAAAGGAGAAAACTACATATTTCTACATCAGACCTGAAAAATTGCTGAATAAATTTAGTATGACTAATGCCAATGGGAACAGTACACCAGTAGAGACAGGTATCAAATTAGAAAAGAATACATCGGAGCTAGATAGAAACATTCCATATAGAGAAGCTGTGGGCTCCTTGATGCATCTAGCTATAGTCAGCAGGCCTGACATAATGTTTGCGGTTAGCTTAGTCAGCCGATATCTGGATGGTTATGATAGTACTCACTGGAATGCCGTAAAACGAATAATGAAGTAAATTATCATAAACGATGTGAGAAATATGAAAGTACAGATATTGATCTAAAGTATATAAGTAGTAATGAACAAAGGGCTGATATATTTACTAAACCCTTATGTAAAAGTAAATTTAAATATCTAAGAAGTAAATTAGGTATTAGGAAAATGTAACTGTACTTATAAAACTTGATTCTGTAATACTTTGTTTAGTAATACTATGTATGTGTAGAGTAACTTAACCTATTGTTTTTGTTAGTTACTATTATTTGTTTCACTTTACAATGAGGAACGCTGTAATTTGGAGAGAGTGTTGTAGTAATTTGAAATTGGACGATATCACGAGAGTATCTATTTTCAGGTTAAAACGTGGTGATAAAGTTTTTCCGTAACTCACGCCAAGTTGTGGAAGTTACCATCCAATTATCTATCCACATTTTTGCACGCCCTTTCAATAGGTTGCAGATGTTGTCTACGTACAACGAAGTCATCAAGTTTGCACTTGTCACTTGCTTGAACGATATGCTGGCACCATTCTCGCACACGATGTGGGTGTCAACTGCATTTCATGTAGAGGATATACTTGCAGTCCTTATCTTTGCACAGTTTTAAATGTTGAATTGGCAACCAACACAGGCTTTTGTTGCTGTATATTAGTTTCTTACAGTTGATCAGTTGGTCGAGTCGATGAGGACGTAGCTTGAGCTAAAAGCTGCTTTCGATCCCGCTTCTGATAACGAAGAGAGAGATCCTCTATAGGGTTATTTTTGAAAGGCGTAGGTAGCATCAGCATTACCAACACCACGATTGAGTCGGTCATAATAACCACTTATTTAAAGAAACACTTCACTGATAGTTTCCAAGATTTATATTTCACTATTTGAAGAGAAGTCCGTTCCGTGCAACGGCCTGAGCGCGACTGTGTCGTGCGGTTACAATGCGACCCTATTTATAGTGATCTAGCACTTGTTTACAAAGACGTCGTATTGAAATAATAAAGATGACATTTCACAGAGTAACAAACGTAAACTATTCAACTTATGTGTTTAAACTTATTTTAGGACAATTAAATGATGTTGAATTTAATTATTCTAGTTAATTTAAGACTAATTGTTGTAGTTGCGCCGATAAGCCTATTAATTACATCAGCGCGAAATCGTAACATATTAATAATTTGGGATTGTACAACCTTTCGTCCCCTATTTTAACCTTTTCTCGCGAAAATAAGTGGCCCATGTCCTTCTCTAATGTTATGTCCGTCTCCATACCAAATTTCATCGCAATTGGTTTAGCAGTAAGCGCAAATCGTAACATATTAATAATTTGGGATTGTACAACCTTTCGTCCCCTATTTTAACCTTTTCTCGCGAAAATAAGTGGCCCATGTCCTTCTCTAATGTTATGTCCGTCTCCATACTAACTTTCATCGCAATTGGTTTAGCAGTAAGCGCGTGTTGTAGTAATTTGAAATTGCCGCGTTCTCAACTTCTCACTACGTGATGACGTTTGACAGTTTTGTTAAACGTTCTTGCCGCCATCTCTGCTATAAAAGTGTTTGCTTAATGTGTATTATTCTGTTAAAATAAATAAGTAATTAAGTATAAAGCCTATTAATTACATCAGTAACATATTAATAATTTGGGATTGTACAAACTTTCGTTCCCTATTTTAACCTTTTCTCGCGAAAATAAGTGGCCCATGTCCTTCTCTAATGTTATGTCCGTCTCCATACTAACTTTCATCGCAATTGGTTTAGCAGTAAGCGCGTGTTGTAGTAATTTGAAATTGCCGCGTTCTCAACTTCTCACTACGTGATGACGTTTGACAGTTTTGTTAAACGTTCTTGCCGCCATCTCTGCTATAAAAGTGTTTGCTAATGTGTATTATTCTGTTAAAATAAATAAGTAATTAAGTATAAAGCCTATTAATTACATCAGGTTATGGGCCCAGAACGTAATCTGTTTGTAATAAGTATCAGTGAGAAGTAATATCAGTGAAATAACGATATACAAAGTCGCCGGTCATTAAAACTGACACGACATAAATTGTTAAATAAGATAAAACCGTATGATAATAATGGTTTTAATCGACAAAATTATACGAGACATAATGCATACATGACAACATACATATCAAGAATTATGACAAGAAGTGTCACATACCACATAACCTAAAGCTGCGTGGTTTGTGTAGAAAAATATTTTTTTTTTATACAAAATGTCTTCAAATACAATGAATCTTATCGAAAACTTAAGTGGTCGAGATAATTACAATATATGGAGATTTGCCGTGATGACGTATTTACAACATGAAGACCTCTGGTGCTGTATCGAAAATAAAGGCGACCCTGTTGATTCAAAGCTCGACCTGAAAGCAAAGTCAAAAGTTTAATAAAGGTCCCCGTTGTTTCAAATGCAACCGTTATGGTCACATAAGTAAAAATTGCAAAACAAAGAAAAAGGACCAAGGCAAAGAAACTGGATATGTCGCTGTGTTCTCGGCATCCAGTGCAGCAAATGACAGTAAGAGCTGGTTTGTTGATTCAGGAGCGTCCATGCATATGACAATGAGGCAGGACTGGCTATACGATGAATCATCACCTCCAATTACAAGCATCCGTATTGCTGATGATAAAATGCTTAAAGTGAAGAGCTGTGGAAAAATAGATCTGCCTATATGTAATAGTGTAGGACGAACACTGCCTGAGTTAGCAAGCAATCTTCTCTCCGTGAGTCAGCTGATAAAGAAAGAATGTTCTGTACAGTTTAGTAACAATGGCTGTAAAATATTCAACAAATCTCAAAAAGAAGTAGTAGCTTGTGAATTAGTGAATAACATGTATCGTCTGAACTTAAGTAGTGCACAAGCATATGCATGTGATACAAAGGAAAGTGACAGCTACTTATGGCATCAAAGGATGGCTCATCTCAATATGACTGATCTGAACAAACTCTCCAAATGTGCCAAATCTGCCGTTTCCTAAGGAAGGTTCTCGTGCTAAGAAGGCTCTAGAACTTATACATTCCGATATCTGTGGGCCACTGGAGGTGAAATCAGTTGGAGGAGCGCAATATTTCCTCACATTTGTAGATGACTATACCAGGAAAGTATTTATTTATTTACTTAAAAACAAGTCTGAAGTATTTAATAAATTTAAAGAATTTAAAGCATTTGTGGAAAATCAACTTGAATGTAAAATAAAGAAATTAAGAACTGATAATGGAAGAGAGTATCTAAGTAACGAGTTTATTGAATACATGCAAAATTGTGGCATTATACATGAAACTTCTAATCCATATAACCGTACATTGATGGAGAGAGCTCGCTGTATGTTGCTTAATGCTAATTTACAGAAACACTACTGGGCTGAAGCAGTGGCGACAGCTGCGTACATAACGAACGGCTGTCCAACAAGATCCATTTCATACGCTACACCTGAGGAGTTATGGTCCGGGAAGAAGCCAAATTTGAAGCACCTTAGAATCTTTGGATGTGAAGTCATGGTTCATGTTCCTGATGCTAAACGTCAAAAACTGCGGCTACTCAGAAGTCACTAAAGGTTACAGACTAATAGTCATAGAAAAACAAGAAAAATTCTTATCAGTAGAGATGTTGTATTTCTGGAAAATTCTGTACAAAGAAAATATTGTATGGTTCCGCTAACAGAAAATAATAATAATGTTAAAATATGTGCTGATGAAACAAAGAACATTGATGAATCTGTTGAGCTCAATCAAAGCACAAGAGAGTTAAATAACTCATCTGTAACATTATCCGATAATGATGAAGAAGAAACATTCTTCTCCGAAGATGATCCTGCATATGTACCTGAAAAAGAAATAAATATTAGGTTTTGCGTGGTTGTGGTAATTAATTAAACGTTGACAAAGGAAAACGGTAACAACGAGAGTTTTTTCAAAGATGAAGCACAGATACAAAATGGCGACGACAACGCCCTCTATTAAAAACTAACTGGGATGCGTTCCATTACACTAACACCCTCCCTTGGGACGCAACCCCATCTTCTTTACACAGTACATGTGTTTATCGGCAGTAGTGCCTTTAGTTAAATTATCAGCTATCATTTCCTTACCCTTAACCCTATGATCTTTGAGGAAATGATAACGGATGTCAATGTGTCTTGACCTAGGTAGGTAACAGTCATTCTTGGACAATTTGATGGCACTTTGATTATCACTAAATATGACGATTGTTGTAGCCACAGTCTGCTGCTTGTGCGACCGCCAGGATATTGCACAACCTTGCAACAAAAAAATGTAACCTGTGCACGACTTCCTGTCGCATCACAATAACCCGTGATCTCAACCTCCAGTCTTTGGTACCCTGAAGATATCTAAAAACTCTTTTCACTGCAGTCCAGTGTGCAGCTGTAGGGTTCTTGTTGAATCTACTTAGTGTATTTACTGCAAATGATATATCAGCTCTGGTACCTTGAGCCACATGTTTTTACAGGTTTGCAATCTGACATTCTAAATCTTGCCAATATTTCAATTATATATTTTTCTTGATCTAACAACACTTTGTCCCCATCTCTGACCAATGTCCTTCATTTCAAAGTGTTCTAATTTTAGTGTTTTCCTCCGCGGTAAATAAAAGTAAATCATCCACCCAGATAGCAATGAAAGTATTCCTTTTTGCATTATAATAGACACATGGATCTGTTTTCGATTGTGTCATTCCTAACTCATGTAGGACAGAGTTTAATTTCAAATTCCAAAGCCTGCTGGCCTGCTTTAGTCCATATATACAGATGAGATCCATGCTTATACTCTTCTGGCTGTTGCATGTAAATGTCTCTGTCAATATTTCCTTGCAGAAAAGCAGATACAGCATCCATTTGGTCTATCTCCAACCCATACCTGGCTGTTAAAGCATAATCTGTGCCCCATCTTTGAGCATAACCTTTTATAACAAGCCTCGCCTTGTATCTTTGTATATTCCCACTTTGGTCAGTCTTTGTTTTAAACACCCATTCCCCAGAGGCAGATCAGTCAAAGTCCATGTTTTGTTTTTCATAAGGGAGGTATATTCCTCATCCATAGCCTTCTTCCATTCTATAGCTTGAGGCGATGTAAGTGCTTCCTCAACAGGCTCAACAGTCGGTTGAATCAGTAAATAAGCACAGTAAGCCCTGCTTGTTTATATGTGCCTCATTTTGTTTGGGTTTCTTACCTTTCCACATTTCATATGGGGTTTTACCTTGTAGTGTATGCAGCAGTTGACAGTGCTTCTGCCCAGTAGCTCTTCGCCAGGTTGGCATAGAACAGCATGCACCTTGCTCGTTCAACCTTTTCATTCTTTCAGCCATGCCGTTTTGCTGGGGAGTATACGGAGTAGAGGTCTGATTAATTATACCATGATTAGATAAGTACTTTTCAAAGTTATTATTGCAGTACTCTCTACCATTATCAGTGCGAAGCTTTGCGATCTTTTGATGTAATTCATTCTCTACTTTCAACTTAAAATGTTTAAATGTCTCCAGAATATTTAATTTATCTTTTAGAAAATACACATGGACCATTCGTGTAAAATCATCAATGTAAGTAATAAAGTATTTCATACCTCCAAATCATGTATTTTCCATTGGGCCACATAAATCTGAATGTATAAGTTCTAGTGGTCTTGTTGCTCTAGAACCAACATTTTTGAATGGTATTCTCACTTGCTTACCTTCCATACAGTGAGTGCATGTGACACTACTTTGATCGTGAGACAGAGTCACACCATTAGTGCACTCGGGTAGCTTCTTCACATCCAACACATTCAAATGACCCATACGCAGGTGCCACAGGTGAATGCTATTATTCAGAGAACTTGATGTTAAGTGTGCAACTTCATAACTGGTGTCCATAACATACAGCTTGTTATTCAGTGTTGCTGTGCATACCACTTCATTTTTATTATTTTGCACTTCACATCTCTCATCGGTAAAAGTCACCTTATGCCCATTTTGTACAATAGTGCTAACTGACAGTAGATTGGCAGCTAGACCTGGAACATACAAAACATTTTTGACTTGCATCACATCATCTAGATTTATGTGTATGTCGACACAGCCAACTCCCTTCACAGCTAATGGCTCTCTGTTAGCTACTGTAATCTGCTTTATAGATGGTTCGGTGACATTGTACATCCAATCATTTCTACTTGTCCATAACCATTTATCATTAATATTATATTGTTTTCCCTTTGCTGAGAATGCTGCTACAAAACTGGAACTTTCTCCTTTGTTTGGTAGTTGTTTCTTTGGCGACTTACAATATTTTGCAAAGTGACCATTCTTGTTACAATTGAAACATCTTGGTCCCTTAGATTTCACTGGTTGTGCATTGTTTCTAATTTTCTTAGTATTTGTGTGGAAAGCCGATGATTTTGATGTTTTAACTTCTTGCATGAGTTTAGATTTAACTGAATCAGCACTGATTTTAATCCCAGAGCTCTCTAGCCCCATGATCATGGGTTTGTATTCGTCCGGTAGACCGGCCAACATCAACGTACCAAGCCACTCATCATTTACATCAAATTCAATGTTCCTCAGTTTGTGAGCCGTGTTCATTATCTTACTCACATAGTCCTCAACACTACTGCTTGATTCCAGTGTAGTGTTTATCAAGTCTTTGAGTAGACCAACTCTTCTAGTTAAACCTTTGTCGTCAAAAGCCCTTTGTAAACTATCCCATACTTGTTTTGCAGTTTTGCACTCCTGAACATGCACGTAATTTTGTGGATCCAACAACAATATCAGCTTTGACTTCGCCTTCACGTCTTTACTTGTATCTACAGGTTTGTCATCGAGAGGTTCGACGCAGCACCACAAGTCTTCGTGTTCCAAATAATACAACTGTACCACTTCGGAACCACGCTCTGCTACCATGAAGGAATGTTAGGTTTTGCGTGGTTGTGGTAATTAATTAAACGTAATTAAATCGAGAAACAGTTTATTACGTTGACAAAGGAAAACGGTAACAACGAGAGTTTTTAAATCAAGCACAGATACAAAATGGCGACGACAACGCCCTCTATTAAAAACTAACTGGGATGCGTTCCATTACACTAACATATATGAATCCACCAGATGGTTTACATGTACCTGAAGGGCATGTTTGTAAACTTAAAAGGTCATTATATGGGTTAAAACAAGCACCCAGGTGCTGGAATCAAACATTTGATTCTGTTTTAAAGAAATTTGGTTTCACCAATAGTCACTCAGACAAGTGTATCTATATTGGTCAGTTAAATGGTAGTAAGGTGTACCTAATACTGTATGTGGATGACGGACTAATAATTTCCAAGGATAAAAGTGTGTTAAACAAAGTTATTGATGATTTAAAAGTAAATTTTGAAATAAAAGTATGTGAAGCTAAAAACTTTGTTGGCCTAGAAATTGAGAAAGGAGAAAACTACATATTTCTACATCAGACCTGAAAAATTGCTGAATAAATTTAGTATGACTAATGCCAATGGGAACAGTACACCAGTAGAGACAGGTATCAAATTAGAAAAGAATACATCGGAGCTAGATAGAAACATTCCATATAGAGAAGCTGTGGGCTCCTTGATGCATCTAGCTATAGTCAGCAGGCCTGACATAATGTTTGCGGTTAGCTTAGTCAGCCGATATCTGGATGGTTATGATAGTACTCACTGGAATGCCGTAAAACGAATAATGAAGTAAATTATCATAAACGATGTGAGAAATATGAAAGTACAGATATTGATCTAAAGTATATAAGTAGTAATGAACAAAGGGCTGATATATTTACTAAACCCTTATGTAAAAGTAAATTTAAATATCTAAGAAGTTAGGTATTAGGAAAATGTAACTGTACTTATAAAACTTGATTCTGTAATACTTTGTTTAGTAATACTATGTATGTGTAGAGTAACTTAACCTATTGTTTTTGTTAGTTACTATTATTTGTTTCACTTTACAATGAGGAACGCTGTAATTTGGAGAGAGTGTTGTAGTAATTTGAAATTGGACGATATCACGAGAGTATCTATTTTCAGGTTAAAACGTGGTGATAAAGTTTTTCCGTAACTCACGCCAAGTTGTGGAAGTTACCATCCAATTATCTATCCACATTTTTGCACGCCCTTTCAATAGGTTGCAGATGTTGTCTACGTACAACGAAGTCATCAAGTTTGCACGTGTCACTTGCTTGAACGATATGCTGGCACCATTCTCGCACACGATGTGGGTGTCAACTGCATTTCATGTAGAGGATATACTTGCAGTCCTTATCTTTGCACAGTTTTAAATGTTGAATTGGCAACCAACACAGGCTTTTGTTGCTGTATATTAGTTTCTTACAGTTGATCAGTTGGTCGAGTCGATGAGGACGTAGCTTGAGCGAAAAGCTGCTTTCGATCCCGCTTCTGATAACGAAGAGAGAGATCCTCTATAGGGTTATTTTTGAAAGGCGTAGGTAGCATCAGCATTACCAACACCACGATTGAGTCGGTCATAATAACCACTTATTTAAAGAAACACTTCACTGATAGTTTCCAAGATTTATATTTCACTATTTGAAGAGAAGTCCGTTCCGTGCAACGGCCTGAGCGCGACTGTGTCGTGCGGTTACAATGCGACCCTATTTATAGTGATCTAGCACTTGTTTACAAAGACGTCGTATTGAAATAATAAAGATGACATTTCACAGAGTAACAAACGTAAACTATTCAACTTATGTGTTTAAACTTATTTTAGGACAATTAAATGATGTTGAACTTAATTATTCTAGTTAATTTAAGACTAATTGTTGTAGTTGCGCCGATAAGCCTATTAATTACATCAGCGCGAAATCGTAACATATTAATAATTTGGGATTGTACAACCTTTCGTCCCCTATTTTAACCTTTTCTCGCGAAAATAAGTGGCCCATGTCCTTCTCTAATGTTATGTCCGTCTCCATACTAACTTTCATCGCAATTGGTTTAGCAGTAAGCGCGAAATCGTAACATATTTACAATTAGGGATTGTACAAACTTTCGTCCCCAATTTAAACCTTTTGTCGCGAAAATAAGTGGCCCATGTCCTTCTCTAATGTTATGTCCGTCTCCATACTAACTTTCATCGCAATTGGTTTAGCAGTAAGCGCGTGTTGTAGTAATTTGAAATTGCCGCGTTCTCAACTTCTCACTACGTGATGACGTTTGACAGTTTTGTTAAACGTTCTTGCCGCCATCTCTGCTATAAAAGTGTTTGCTAATGTGTATTATTCTGTTAAAATAAATAAGTAATTAAGTATAAAGCCTATTAATTACATCAGCGCGAAATCGTAACATATTAGTAATTTGGGATTGTACAAACTTTCGTCCCCAATTTAAACCTTTTCTCGCGAAAATAAGTGGCCCATGTCCTTCTCTAATGTTATGTCCGTCTCCATACTAACTTTCATCGCAATTGGTTTAGCAGGAAGCGCGTGTTGTAGTAATTTGAAATTGCCGCGTTCTCAACTTCTCACTACGTGATGACGTTTGACAGTTTTGTTAAACGTTCTTGCCGCCATCTCTGCTATAAAAAGTGTTTGCTTAATGTGTATTATTCTGTTAAAATAAATAAGTAATTAAGTATAAAGCCTATTAATTACATCAGCGCGAAATCGTAACATATTAATAATTTGGGATTGTACAACCTTTCGTCCCGTTTCAAACCGTTTCCTAAGGAAGGTTCTCGTGCTAAGAAGGCTCTAGAACTTATACATTCCGATATCTGTGGGCCACTGGAGGTGAAATCAGTTGGAGGAGCGCAATATTTCCTCACATTTGTGGATGACTATACCAGGAAAGTATTTATTTATTTACTTAAAAACAAGTCTGAAGTATTTAATAAATTTAAAGCATTTGTGGAAAATCAACTTGAATGTAAAATAAAGAAATTAAGAACTGATAATGGAAGAGAGTATCTAAGTAACGAGTTTATTGAATACATGCAAAATTGTGGCATTATACATGAAACTTCTAATCCATATAACCGTACATTGATGGAGAGAGCTCGCTGTATGTTGCTTAATGCTAATTTACAGAAACACTACTGGGCTGAAGCAGTGGCGACAGCTGCGTACATAACGAACGGCTGTCCAACAAGATCCATTTCATACGCTACACCTGAGGAGTTATGGTCCGGGAAGAAGCCAAATTTGAAGCACCTTAGAATCTTTGGATGTGAAGTCATGGTTCATGTTCCTGATGCTAAACGTCAAAAACTGCGGCTACTCAGAAGTCACTAAAGGTTACAGACTAATAGTCATAGAAAAACAAGAAAAATTCTTATCAGTAGAGATGTTGTATTTCTGGAAAATTCTGTACAAAGAAAATATTGTATGGTTCCGCTAACAGAAAATAATAATAATGTTAAAATATGTGCTGATGAAACAAAGAACATTGATGAATCTGTTGAGCTCAATCAAAGCACAAGAGAGTTAAATAACTCATCTGTAACATTATCCGATAATGATGAAGAAGAAACATTCTTCTCCGAAGATGATCCTGCATATGTACCTGAAAAAGAAATAAATATTAGGTTTTGCGTGGTTGTGGTAATTAATTAAACGTTGACAAAGGAAAACGGTAACAACGAGAGTTTTTTCAAAGATGAAGCACAGATACAAAATGGCGACGACAACGCCCTCTATTAAAAACTAACTGGGATGCGTTCCATTACACTAACACCCTCCCTTGGGACGCAACCCCATCTTCTTTACACAGTACATGTGTTTATCGGCAGTAGTGCCTTTAGTTAAATTATCAGCTATCATTTCCTTACCCTTAACCCTATGATCTTTGAGGAAATGATAACGGATGTCAATGTGTCTTGACCTAGGTAGGTAACAGTCATTCTTGGACAATTTGATGGCACTTTGATTATCACTAAATATGACGATTGTTGTAGCCACAGTCTGCTGCTTGTGCGACCGCCAGGATATTGCACAACCTTGCAACAAAAAAATGTAACCTGTGCACGACTTCCTGTCGCATCACAATAACCCGTGATCTCAACCTCCAGTCTTTGGTACCCTGAAGATATCTAAAAACTCTTTTCACTGCAGTCCAGTGTGCAGCTGTAGGGTTCTTGTTGAATCTACTTAGTGTATTTACTGCAAATGATATATCAGCTCTGGTACCTTGAGCCACATGTTTTTACAGGTTTGCAATCTGACATTCTAAATCTTGCCAATATTTCAATTATATATTTTTCTTGATCTAACAACACTTTGTCCCCATCTCTGACCAATGTCCTTCATTTCAAAGTGTTCTAATTTTAGTGTTTTCCTCCGCGGTAAATAAAAGTAAATCATCCACCCAGATAGCAATGAAAGTATTCCTTTTTGCATTATAATAGACACATGGATCTGTTTTCGATTGTGTCATTCCTAACTCATGTAGGACAGAGTTTAATTTCAAATTCCAAAGCCTGCTGGCCTGCTTTAGTCCATATATACAGATGAGATCCATGCTTATACTCTTCTGGCTGTTGCATGTAAATGTCTCTGTCAATATTTCCTTGCAGAAAAGCAGATACAGCATCCATTTGGTCTATCTCCAACCCATACCTGGCTGTTAAAGCATAATCTGTGCCCCATCTTTGAGCATAACCTTTTATAACAAGCCTCGCCTTGTATCTTTGTATATTCCCACTTTGGTCAGTCTTTGTTTTAAACACCCATTCCCCAGAGGCAGATCAGTCAAAGTCCATGTTTTGTTTTTCATAAGGGAGGTATATTCCTCATCCATAGCCTTCTTCCATTCTATAGCTTGAGGCGATGTAAGTGCTTCCTCAACAGTCTGTTAATAAGCACAGTAAGCCCTGCTTGTTTATATGTGCCTCATTTTGTTTGGGTTTCTTACCTTTCCACATTTCATATGGGGTTTTACCTTGTAGTGTATGCAGCAGTTGACAGTGCTTCTGCCCAGTAGCTCTTCGCCAGGTTGGCATAGAACAGCATGCACCTTGCTCGTTCAACCTTTTCATTCTTTCAGCCATGCCGTTTTGCTGGGGAGTATACGGAGTAGAGGTCTGATTAATTATACCATGATTAGATAAGTACTTTTCAAAGTTATTATTGCAGTACTCTCTACCATTATCAGTGCGAAGCTTTGCGATCTTTTGATGTAATTCATTCTCTACTTTCAACTTAAAATGTTTAAATGTCTCCAGAATATTTAATTTATCTTTTAGAAAATACACATGGACCATTCGTGTAAAATCATCAATGTAAGTAATAAAGTATTTCATACCTCCAAATGATGTATTTTCCATTGGGCCACATAAATCTGAATGTATAAGTTCTAGTGGTCTTGTTGCTCTAGAACCAACATTTTTGAATGGTATTCTCACTTGCTTACCTTCCATACAGTGAGTGCATGTGACACTACTTTGATCGTGAGACAGAGTCACACCATTAGTGCACTCGGGTAGCTTCTTCACATCCAACACATTCAAATGACCCATACGCAGGTGCCACAGGTGAATGCTATTATTCAGAGAACTTGATGTTAAGTGTGCAACTTCATAACTGGTGTCCATAACATACAGCTTGTTATTCAGTGTTGCTGTGCATACCACTTCATTTTTATTATTTTGCACTTCACATCTCTCATCGGTAAAAGTCACCTTATGCCCATTTTGTACAATAGTGCTAACTGACAGTAGATTGGCAGCTAGACCTGGAACATACAAAACATTTTTGACTTGCATCACATCATCTAGATTTATGTGTATGTCGACACAGCCAACTCCCTTCACAGCTAATGGCTCTCTGTTAGCTACTGTAATCTGCTTTATAGATGGTTCGGTGACATTGTACATCCAATCATTTCTACTTGTCCATAACCATTTATCATTAATATTATATTGTTTTCCCTTTGCTGAGAATGCTGCTACAAAACTGGAACTTTCTCCTTTGTTTGGTAGTTGTTTCTTTGGCGACTTACAATATTTTGCAAAGTGACCATTCTTGTTACAATTGAAACATCTTGGTCCCTTAGATTTCACTGGTTGTGCATTGTTTCTAATTTTCTTAGTATTTGTGTGGAAAGCCGATGATTTTGATGTTTTAACTTCTTGCATGAGTTTAGATTTAACTGAATCAGCACTGATTTTAATCCCAGAGCTCTCTAGCCCCATGATCATGGGTTTGTATTCGTCCGGTAGACCGGCCAACATCAACGTACCAAGCCACTCATCATTTACATCAAATTCAATGTTCCTCAGTTTGTGAGCCGTGTTCATTATCTTACTCACATAGTCCTCAACACTACTGCTTGATTCCAGTGTAGTGTTTATCAAGTCTTTGAGTAGACCAACTCTTCTAGTTAAACCTTTGTAAACTATCCCATACTTGTTTTGCAGTTTTGCACTCCTGAACATGCACGTAATTTTGTGGATCCAACAACAATATCAGCTTTGACTTCGCCTTCACGTCTTTACTTGTATCTACAGGTTTGTCATCGAGAGGTTCGACGCAGCACCACAAGTCTTCGTGTTCCAAATAATACAACTGTACCACTTCGGAACCACGCTCTGCTACCATGAAGGAATGTTAGGTTTTGCGTGGTTGTGGTAATTAATTAAACGTAATTAAATCGAGAAACAGTTTATTACGTTGACAAAGGAAAACGGTAACAACGAGAGTTTTTAAATCAAGCACAGATACAAAATGGCGACGACAACGCCCTCTATTAAAAACTAACTGGGATGCGTTCCATTACACTAACATATATGAATCCACCAGATGGTTTAGATGTACCTGAAGGGCATGTTTGTAAACTTAAAAGGTCATTATATGGGTTAAAACAAGCACCCAGGTGCTGGAATCAAACATTTGATTCTGTTTTAAAGAAATTTGGTTTCACCAATAGTCACTCAGACAAGTGTATCTATATTGGTCAGTTAAATGGTAGTAAGGTGTACCTAATACTGTATGTGGACGATGGACTAATAATTTCCAAGGATAAAAGTGTGTTAAACAAAGTTATTGATGATTTAAAAGTAAATTTTGAAATAAAAGTATGTGAAGCTAAAAACTTTGTTGGCCTAGAAATTGAGAAAGGAGAAAACTACATATTTCTACATCAGACCTGAAAAATTGCTGAATAAATTTAGTATGACTAATGCCAATGGGAACAGTACACCAGTAGAGACAGGTATCAAATTAGAAAAGAATACATCGGAGCTAGATAGAAACATTCCATATAGAGAAGCTGTGGGCTCCTTGATGCATCTAGCTATAGTCAGCAGGCCTGACATAATGTTTGCGGTTAGCTTAGTCAGCCGATATCTGGATGGTTATGATAGTACTCACTGGAATGCCGTAAAACGAATAATGAAGTAAATTATCATAAACGATGTGAGAAATATGAAAGTACAGATATTGATCTAAAGTATATAAGTAGTAATGAACAAAGGGCTGATATATTTACTAAACCCTTATGTAAAAGTAAATTTAAATATCTAAGAAGTAAATTAGGTATTAGGAAAATGTAACTGTACTTATAAAACTTGATTCTGTAATACTTTGTTTAGTAATACTATGTATGTGTAGAGTAACTTAACCTATTGTTTTTGTTAGTTACTATTATTTGTTTCACTTTACAATGAGGAACGCTGTAATTTGGAGAGAGTGTTGTAGTAATTTGAAATTGGACGATATCACGAGAGTATCTATTTTCAGGTTAAAACGTGGTGATAAAGTTTTTCCGTAACTCACGCCAAGTTGTGGAAGTTACCATCCAATTATCTATCCACATTTTTGCACGCCCTTTCAATAGGTTGCAGATGTTGTCTACGTACAACGAAGTCATCAAGTTTGCACTTGTCACTTGCTTGAACGATATGCTGGCACCATTCTCGCACACGATGTGGGTGTCAACTGCATTTCATGTAGAGGATATACTTGCAGTCCTTATCTTTGCACAGTTTTAAATGTTGAATTGGCAACCAACACAGGCTTTTGTTGCTGTATATTAGTTTCTTACAGTTGATCAGTTGGTCGAGTCGATGAGGACGTAGCTTGAGCTAAAAGCTGCTTTCGATCCCGCTTCTGATAACGAAGAGAGAGATCCTCTATAGGGTTATTTTTGAAAGGCGTAGGTAGCATCAGCATTACCAACACCACGATTGAGTCGGTCATAATAACCACTTATTTAAAGAAACACTTCACTGATAGTTTCCAAGATTTATATTTCACTATTTGAAGAGAAGTCCGTTCCGTGCAACGGCCTGAGCGCGACTGTGTCGTGCGGTTACAATGCGACCCTATTTATAGTGATCTAGCACTTGTTTACAAAGACGTCGTATTGAAATAATAAAGATGACATTTCACAGAGTAACAAACGTAAACTATTCAACTTATGTGTTTAAACTTATTTTAGGACAATTAAATGATGTTGAATTTAATTATTCTAGTTAATTTAAGACTAATTGTTGTAGTTGCGCCGATAAGCCTATTAATTACATCAGCGCGAAATCGTAACATATTAATAATTTGGGATTGTACAACCTTTCGTCCCCTATTTTAACCTTTTCTCGCGAAAATAAGTGGCCCATGTCCTTCTCTAATGTTATGTCCGTCTCCATACCAAATTTCATCGCAATTGGTTTAGCAGTAAGCGCAAATCGTAACATATTAATAATTTGGGATTGTACAACCTTTCGTCCCCTATTTTAACCTTTTCTCGCGAAAATAAGTGGCCCATGTCCTTCTCTAATGTTATGTCCGTCTCCATACTAACTTTCATCGCAATTGGTTTAGCAGTAAGCGCGTGTTGTAGTAATTTGAAATTGCCGCGTTCTCAACTTCTCACTACGTGATGACGTTTGACAGTTTTGTTAAACGTTCTTGCCGCCATCTCTGCTATAAAAGTGTTTGCTTAATGTGTATTATTCTGTTAAAATAAATAAGTAATTAAGTATAAAGCCTATTAATTACATCAGTAACATATTAATAATTTGGGATTGTACAAACTTTCGTTCCCTATTTTAACCTTTTCTCGCGAAAATAAGTGGCCCATGTCCTTCTCTAATGTTATGTCCGTCTCCATACTAACTTTCATCGCAATTGGTTTAGCAGTAAGCGCGTGTTGTAGTAATTTGAAATTGCCGCGTTCTCAACTTCTCACTACGTGATGACGTTTGACAGTTTTGTTAAACGTTCTTGCCGCCATCTCTGCTATAAAAGTGTTTGCTTAATGTGTATTATTCTGTTAAAATAAATAAGTAATTAAGTATAAAGCCTATTAATTACATCAGTAACATATTAATAATTTGGGATTGTACAAACTTTCGTTCCCTATTTTAACCTTTTCTCGCGAAAATAAGTGGCCCATGTCCTTCTCTAATGTTATGTCCGTCTCCATACTAACTTTCATCGCAATTGGTTTAGCAGTAAGCGCGTGTTGTAGTAATTTGAAATTGCCGCGTTCTCAACTTCTCACTACGTGATGACGTTTGACAGTTTTGTTAAACGTTCTTGCCGCCATCTCTGCTATAAAAGTGTTTGCTAATGTGTATTATTCTGTTAAAATAAATAAGTAATTAAGTATAAAGCCTATTAATTACATCAGGTTATGGGCCCAGAACGTAATCTGTTTGTAATAAGTATCAGTGAGAAGTAATATCAGTGAAATAACGATATACAAAGTCGCCGGTCATTAAAACTGACACGACATAAATTGTTAAATAAGATAAAACCGTATGATAATAATGGTTTTAATCGACAAAATTATACGAGACATAATGCATACATGACAACATACATATCAAGAATTATGACAAGAAGTGTCACATACCACATAACCTAAAGCTGCGTGGTTTGTGTAGAAAAATATTTTTTTTTTATACAAAATGTCTTCAAATACAATGAATCTTATCGAAAACTTAAGTGGTCGAGATAATTACAATATATGGAGATTTGCCGTGATGACGTATTTACAACATGAAGACCTCTGGTGCTGTATCGAAAATAAAGGCGACCCTGTTGATTCAAAGCTCGACCTGAAAGCAAAGTCAAAAGTTTAATAAAGGTCCCCGTTGTTTCAAATGCAACCGTTATGGTCACATAAGTAAAAATTGCAAAACAAAGAAAAAGGACCAAGGCAAAGAAACTGGATATGTCGCTGTGTTCTCGGCATCCAGTGCAGCAAATGACAGTAAGAGCTGGTTTGTTGATTCAGGAGCGTCCATGCATATGACAATGAGGCAGGACTGGCTATACGATGAATCATCACCTCCAATTACAAGCATCCGTATTGCTGATGATAAAATGCTTAAAGTGAAGAGCTGTGGAAAAATAGATCTGCCTATATGTAATAGTGTAGGACGAACACTGCCTGAGTTAGCAAGCAATCTTCTCTCCGTGAGTCAGCTGATAAAGAAAGAATGTTCTGTACAGTTTAGTAACAATGGCTGTAAAATATTCAACAAATCTCAAAAAGAAGTAGTAGCTTGTGAATTAGTGAATAACATGTATCGTCTGAACTTAAGTAGTGCACAAGCATATGCATGTGATACAAAGGAAAGTGACAGCTACTTATGGCATCAAAGGATGGCTCATCTCAATATGACTGATCTGAACAAACTCTCCAAATGTGCCAAATCTGCCGTTTCCTAAGGAAGGTTCTCGTGCTAAGAAGGCTCTAGAACTTATACATTCCGATATCTGTGGGCCACTGGAGGTGAAATCAGTTGGAGGAGCGCAATATTTCCTCACATTTGTAGATGACTATACCAGGAAAGTATTTATTTATTTACTTAAAAACAAGTCTGAAGTATTTAATAAATTTAAAGAATTTAAAGCATTTGTGGAAAATCAACTTGAATGTAAAATAAAGAAATTAAGAACTGATAATGGAAGAGAGTATCTAAGTAACGAGTTTATTGAATACATGCAAAATTGTGGCATTATACATGAAACTTCTAATCCATATAACCGTACATTGATGGAGAGAGCTCGCTGTATGTTGCTTAATGCTAATTTACAGAAACACTACTGGGCTGAAGCAGTGGCGACAGCTGCGTACATAACGAACGGCTGTCCAACAAGATCCATTTCATACGCTACACCTGAGGAGTTATGGTCCGGGAAGAAGCCAAATTTGAAGCACCTTAGAATCTTTGGATGTGAAGTCATGGTTCATGTTCCTGATGCTAAACGTCAAAAACTGCGGCTACTCAGAAGTCACTAAAGGTTACAGACTAATAGTCATAGAAAAACAAGAAAAATTCTTATCAGTAGAGATGTTGTATTTCTGGAAAATTCTGTACAAAGAAAATATTGTATGGTTCCGCTAACAGAAAATAATAATAATGTTAAAATATGTGCTGATGAAACAAAGAACATTGATGAATCTGTTGAGCTCAATCAAAGCACAAGAGAGTTAAATAACTCATCTGTAACATTATCCGATAATGATGAAGAAGAAACATTCTTCTCCGAAGATGATCCTGCATATGTACCTGAAAAAGAAATAAATATTAGGTTTTGCGTGGTTGTGGTAATTAATTAAACGTTGACAAAGGAAAACGGTAACAACGAGAGTTTTTTCAAAGATGAAGCACAGATACAAAATGGCGACGACAACGCCCTCTATTAAAAACTAACTGGGATGCGTTCCATTACACTAACACCCTCCCTTGGGACGCAACCCCATCTTCTTTACACAGTACATGTGTTAACCCTATGATCTTTGAGGAAATGATAACGGATGTCAATGTGTCTTGACCTAGGTAGGTAACAGTCATTCTTGGACAATTTGATGGCACTTTGATTATCACTAAATATGACGATTGTTGTAGCCACAGTCTGCTGCTTGTGCGACCGCCAGGATATTGCACAACCTTGCAACAAAAAAATGTAACCTGTGCACGACTTCCTGTCGCATCACAATAACCCGTGATCTCAACCTCCAGTCTTTGGTACCCTGAAGATATCTAAAAACTCTTTTCACTGCAGTCCAGTGTGCAGCTGTAGGGTTCTTGTTGAATCTACTTAGTGTATTTACTGCAAATGATATATCAGCTCTGGTACCTTGAGCCACATGTTTTTACAGGTTTGCAATCTGACATTCTAAATCTTGCCAATATTTCAATTATATATTTTTCTTGATCTAACAACACTTTGTCCCCATCTCTGACCAATGTCCTTCATTTCAAAGTGTTCTAATTTTAGTGTTTTCCTCCGCGGTAAATAAAAGTAAATCATCCACCCAGATAGCAATGAAAGTATTCCTTTTTGCATTATAATAGACACATGGATCTGTTTTCGATTGTGTCATTCCTAACTCATGTAGGACAGAGTTTAATTTCAAATTCCAAAGCCTGCTGGCCTGCTTTAGTCCATATATACAGATGAGATCCATGCTTATACTCTTCTGGCTGTTGCATGTAAATGTCTCTGTCAATATTTCCTTGCAGAAAAGCAGATACAGCATCCATTTGGTCTATCTCCAACCCATACCTGGCTGTTAAAGCATAATCTGTGCCCCATCTTTGAGCATAACCTTTTATAACAAGCCTCGCCTTGTATCTTTGTATATTCCCACTTTGGTCAGTCTTTGTTTTAAACACCCATTCCCCAGAGGCAGATCAGTCAAAGTCCATGTTTTGTTTTTCATAAGGGAGGTATATTCCTCATCCATAGCCTTCTTCCATTCTATAGCTTGAGGCGATGTAAGTGCTTCCTCAACAGTCTGTTAATAAGCACAGTAAGCCCTGCTTGTTTATATGTGCCTCATTTTGTTTGGGTTTCTTACCTTTCCACATTTCATATGGGGTTTTACCTTGTAGTGTATGCAGCAGTTGACAGTGCTTCTGCCCAGTAGCTCTTCGCCAGGTTGGCATAGAACAGCATGCACCTTGCTCGTTCAACCTTTTCATTCTTTCAGCCATGCCGTTTTGCTGGGGAGTATACGGAGTAGAGGTCTGATTAATTATACCATGATTAGATAAGTACTTTTCAAAGTTATTATTGCAGTACTCTCTACCATTATCAGTGCGAAGCTTTGCGATCTTTTGATGTAATTCATTCTCTACTTTCAACTTAAAATGTTTAAATGTCTCCAGAATATTTAATTTATCTTTTAGAAAATACACATGGACCATTCGTGTAAAATCATCAATGTAAGTAATAAAGTATTTCATACCTCCAAATCATGTATTTTCCATTGGGCCACATAAATCTGAATGTATAAGTTCTAGTGGTCTTGTTGCTCTAGAACCAACATTTTTGAATGGTATTCTCACTTGCTTACCTTCCATACAGTGAGTGCATGTGACACTACTTTGATCGTGAGACAGAGTCACACCATTAGTGCACTCGGGTAGCTTCTTCACATCCAACACATTCAAATGACCCATACGCAGGTGCCACAGGTGAATGCTATTATTCAGAGAACTTGATGTTAAGTGTGCAACTTCATAACTGGTGTCCATAACATACAGCTTGTTATTCAGTGTTGCTGTGCATACCACTTCATTTTTATTATTTTGCACTTCACATCTCTCATCGGTAAAAGTCACCTTATGCCCATTTTGTACAATAGTGCTAACTGACAGTAGATTGGCAGCTAGACCTGGAACATACAAAACATTTTTGACTTGCATCACATCATCTAGATTTATGTGTATGTCGACACAGCCAACTCCCTTCACAGCTAATGGCTCTCTGTTAGCTACTGTAATCTGCTTTATAGATGGTTCGGTGACATTGTACATCCAATCATTTCTACTTGTCCATAACCATTTATCATTAATATTATATTGTTTTCCCTTTGCTGAGAATGCTGCTACAAAACTGGAACTTTCTCCTTTGTTTGGTAGTTGTTTCTTTGGCGACTTACAATATTTTGCAAAGTGACCATTCTTGTTACAATTGAAACATCTTGGTCCCTTAGATTTCACTGGTTGTGCATTGTTTCTAATTTTCTTAGTATTTGTGTGGAAAGCCGATGATTTTGATGTTTTAACTTCTTGCATGAGTTTAGATTTAACTGAATCAGCACTGATTTTAATCCCAGAGCTCTCTAGCCCCATGATCATGGGTTTGTATTCGTCCGGTAGACCGGCCAACATCAACGTACCAAGCCACTCATCATTTACATCAAATTCAATGTTCCTCAGTTTGTGAGCCGTGTTCATTATCTTACTCACATAGTCCTCAACACTACTGCTTGATTCCAGTGTAGTGTTTATCAAGTCTTTGAGTAGACCAACTCTTCTAGTTAAACCTTTGTAAACTATCCCATACTTGTTTTGCAGTTTTGCACTCCTGAACATGCACGTAATTTTGTGGATCCAACAACAATATCAGCTTTGACTTCGCCTTCACGTCTTTACTTGTATCTACAGGTTTGTCATCGAGAGGTTCGACGCAGCACCACAAGTCTTCGTGTTCCAAATAATACAACTGTACCACTTCGGAACCACGCTCTGCTACCATGAAGGAATGTTAGGTTTTGCGTGGTTGTGGTAATTAATTAAACGTAATTAAATCGAGAAACAGTTTATTACGTTGACAAAGGAAAACGGTAACAACGAGAGTTTTTAAATCAAGCACAGATACAAAATGGCGACGACAACGCCCTCTATTAAAAACTAACTGGGATGCGTTCCATTACACTAACATATATGAATCCACCAGATGGTTTAGATGTACCTGAAGGGCATGTTTGTAAACTTAAAAGGTCATTATATGGGTTAAAACAAGCACCCAGGTGCTGGAATCAAACATTTGATTCTGTTTTAAAGAAATTTGGTTTCACCAATAGTCACTCAGACAAGTGTATCTATATTGGTCAGTTAAATGGTAGTAAGGTGTACCTAATACTGTATGTGGACGATGGACTAATAATTTCCAAGGATAAAAGTGTGTTAAACAAAGTTATTGATGATTTAAAAGTAAATTTTGAAATAAAAGTATGTGAAGCTAAAAACTTTGTTGGCCTAGAAATTGAGAAAGGAGAAAACTACATATTTCTACATCAGACCTGAAAAATTGCTGAATAAATTTAGTATGACTAATGCCAATGGGAACAGTACACCAGTAGAGACAGGTATCAAATTAGAAAAGAATACATCGGAGCTAGATAGAAACATTCCATATAGAGAAGCTGTGGGCTCCTTGATGCATCTAGCTATAGTCAGCAGGCCTGACATAATGTTTGCGGTTAGCTTAGTCAGCCGATATCTGGATGGTTATGATAGTACTCACTGGAATGCCGTAAAACGAATAATGAAGTAAATTATCATAAACGATGTGAGAAATATGAAAGTACAGATATTGATCTAAAGTATATAAGTAGTAATGAACAAAGGGCTGATATATTTACTAAACCCTTATGTAAAAGTAAATTTAAATATCTAAGAAGTAAATTAGGTATTAGGAAAATGTAACTGTACTTATAAAACTTGATTCTGTAATACTTTGTTTAGTAATACTATGTATGTGTAGAGTAACTTAACCTATTGTTTTTGTTAGTTACTATTATTTGTTTCACTTTACAATGAGGAACGCTGTAATTTGGAGAGAGTGTTGTAGTAATTTGAAATTGGACGATATCACGAGAGTATCTATTTTCAGGTTAAAACGTGGTGATAAAGTTTTTCCGTAACTCACGCCAAGTTGTGGAAGTTACCATCCAATTATCTATCCACATTTTTGCACGCCCTTTCAATAGGTTGCAGATGTTGTCTACGTACAACGAAGTCATCAAGTTTGCACTTGTCACTTGCTTGAACGATATGCTGGCACCATTCTCGCACACGATGTGGGTGTCAACTGCATTTCATGTAGAGGATATACTTGCAGTCCTTATCTTTGCACAGTTTTAAATGTTGAATTGGCAACCAACACAGGCTTTTGTTGCTGTATATTAGTTTCTTACAGTTGATCAGTTGGTCGAGTCGATGAGGACGTAGCTTGAGCTAAAAGCTGCTTTCGATCCCGCTTCTGATAACGAAGAGAGAGATCCTCTATAGGGTTATTTTTGAAAGGCGTAGGTAGCATCAGCATTACCAACACCACGATTGAGTCGGTCATAATAACCACTTATTTAAAGAAACACTTCACTGATAGTTTCCAAGATTTATATTTCACTATTTGAAGAGAAGTCCGTTCCGTGCAACGGCCTGAGCGCGACTGTGTCGTGCGGTTACAATGCGACCCTATTTATAGTGATCTAGCACTTGTTTACAAAGACGTCGTATTGAAATAATAAAGATGACATTTCACAGAGTAACAAACGTAAACTATTCAACTTATGTGTTTAAACTTATTTTAGGACAATTAAATGATGTTGAATTTAATTATTCTAGTTAATTTAAGACTAATTGTTGTAGTTGCGCCGATAAGCCTATTAATTACATCAGCGCGAAATCGTAACATATTAATAATTTGGGATTGTACAACCTTTCGTCCCCTATTTTAACCTTTTCTCGCGAAAATAAGTGGCCCATGTCCTTCTCTAATGTTATGTCCGTCTCCATACCAAATTTCATCGCAATTGGTTTAGCAGTAAGCGCAAATCGTAACATATTAATAATTTGGGATTGTACAACCTTTCGTCCCCTATTTTAACCTTTTCTCGCGAAAATAAGTGGCCCATGTCCTTCTCTAATGTTATGTCCGTCTCCATACTAACTTTCATCGCAATTGGTTTAGCAGTAAGCGCGTGTTGTAGTAATTTGAAATTGCCGCGTTCTCAACTTCTCACTACGTGATGACGTTTGACAGTTTTGTTAAACGTTCTTGCCGCCATCTCTGCTATAAAAGTGTTTGCTTAATGTGTATTATTCTGTTAAAATAAATAAGTAATTAAGTATAAAGCCTATTAATTACATCAGTAACATATTAATAATTTGGGATTGTACAAACTTTCGTTCCCTATTTTAACCTTTTCTCGCGAAAATAAGTGGCCCATGTCCTTCTCTAATGTTATGTCCGTCTCCATACTAACTTTCATCGCAATTGGTTTAGCAGTAAGCGCGTGTTGTAGTAATTTGAAATTGCCGCGTTCTCAACTTCTCACTACGTGATGACGTTTGACAGTTTTGTTAAACGTTCTTGCCGCCATCTCTGCTATAAAAGTGTTTGCTTAATGTGTATTATTCTGTTAAAATAAATAAGTAATTAAGTATAAAGCCTATTAATTACATCAGTAACATATTAATAATTTGGGATTGTACAAACTTTCGTTCCCTATTTTAACCTTTTCTCGCGAAAATAAGTGGCCCATGTCCTTCTCTAATGTTATGTCCGTCTCCATACTAACTTTCATCGCAATTGGTTTAGCAGTAAGCGCGTGTTGTAGTAATTTGAAATTGCCGCGTTCTCAACTTCTCACTACGTGATGACGTTTGACAGTTTTGTTAAACGTTCTTGCCGCCATCTCTGCTATAAAAGTGTTTGCTAATGTGTATTATTCTGTTAAAATAAATAAGTAATTAAGTATAAAGCCTATTAATTACATCAGGTTATGGGCCCAGAACGTAATCTGTTTGTAATAAGTATCAGTGAGAAGTAATATCAGTGAAATAACGATATACAAAGTCGCCGGTCATTAAAACTGACACGACATAAATTGTTAAATAAGATAAAACCGTATGATAATAATGGTTTTAATCGACAAAATTATACGAGACATAATGCATACATGACAACATACATATCAAGAATTATGACAAGAAGTGTCACATACCACATAACCTAAAGCTGCGTGGTTTGTGTAGAAAAATATTTTTTTTTTATACAAAATGTCTTCAAATACAATGAATCTTATCGAAAACTTAAGTGGTCGAGATAATTACAATATATGGAGATTTGCCGTGATGACGTATTTACAACATGAAGACCTCTGGTGCTGTATCGAAAATAAAGGCGACCCTGTTGATTCAAAGCTCGACCTGAAAGCAAAGTCAAAAGTTTAATAAAGGTCCCCGTTGTTTCAAATGCAACCGTTATGGTCACATAAGTAAAAATTGCAAAACAAAGAAAAAGGACCAAGGCAAAGAAACTGGATATGTCGCTGTGTTCTCGGCATCCAGTGCAGCAAATGACAGTAAGAGCTGGTTTGTTGATTCAGGAGCGTCCATGCATATGACAATGAGGCAGGACTGGCTATACGATGAATCATCACCTCCAATTACAAGCATCCGTATTGCTGATGATAAAATGCTTAAAGTGAAGAGCTGTGGAAAAATAGATCTGCCTATATGTAATAGTGTAGGACGAACACTGCCTGAGTTAGCAAGCAATCTTCTCTCCGTGAGTCAGCTGATAAAGAAAGAATGTTCTGTACAGTTTAGTAACAATGGCTGTAAAATATTCAACAAATCTCAAAAAGAAGTAGTAGCTTGTGAATTAGTGAATAACATGTATCGTCTGAACTTAAGTAGTGCACAAGCATATGCATGTGATACAAAGGAAAGTGACAGCTACTTATGGCATCAAAGGATGGCTCATCTCAATATGACTGATCTGAACAAACTCTCCAAATGTGCCAAATCTGCCGTTTCCTAAGGAAGGTTCTCGTGCTAAGAAGGCTCTAGAACTTATACATTCCGATATCTGTGGGCCACTGGAGGTGAAATCAGTTGGAGGAGCGCAATATTTCCTCACATTTGTAGATGACTATACCAGGAAAGTATTTATTTATTTACTTAAAAACAAGTCTGAAGTATTTAATAAATTTAAAGAATTTAAAGCATTTGTGGAAAATCAACTTGAATGTAAAATAAAGAAATTAAGAACTGATAATGGAAGAGAGTATCTAAGTAACGAGTTTATTGAATACATGCAAAATTGTGGCATTATACATGAAACTTCTAATCCATATAACCGTACATTGATGGAGAGAGCTCGCTGTATGTTGCTTAATGCTAATTTACAGAAACACTACTGGGCTGAAGCAGTGGCGACAGCTGCGTACATAACGAACGGCTGTCCAACAAGATCCATTTCATACGCTACACCTGAGGAGTTATGGTCCGGGAAGAAGCCAAATTTGAAGCACCTTAGAATCTTTGGATGTGAAGTCATGGTTCATGTTCCTGATGCTAAACGTCAAAAACTGCGGCTACTCAGAAGTCACTAAAGGTTACAGACTAATAGTCATAGAAAAACAAGAAAAATTCTTATCAGTAGAGATGTTGTATTTCTGGAAAATTCTGTACAAAGAAAATATTGTATGGTTCCGCTAACAGAAAATAATAATAATGTTAAAATATGTGCTGATGAAACAAAGAACATTGATGAATCTGTTGAGCTCAATCAAAGCACAAGAGAGTTAAATAACTCATCTGTAACATTATCCGATAATGATGAAGAAGAAACATTCTTCTCCGAAGATGATCCTGCATATGTACCTGAAAAAGAAATAAATATTAGGTTTTGCGTGGTTGTGGTAATTAATTAAACGTTGACAAAGGAAAACGGTAACAACGAGAGTTTTTTCAAAGATGAAGCACAGATACAAAATGGCGACGACAACGCCCTCTATTAAAAACTAACTGGGATGCGTTCCATTACACTAACACCCTCCCTTGGGACGCAACCCCATCTTCTTTACACAGTACATGTGTTTATCGGCAGTAGTGCCTTTAGTTAAATTATCAGCTATCATTTCCTTACCCTTAACCCTATGATCTTTGAGGAAATGATAACGGATGTCAATGTGTCTTGACCTAGGTAGGTAACAGTCATTCTTGGACAATTTGATGGCACTTTGATTATCACTAAATATGACGATTGTTGTAGCCACAGTCTGCTGCTTGTGCGACCGCCAGGATATTGCACAACCTTGCAACAAAAAAATGTAACCTGTGCACGACTTCCTGTCGCATCACAATAACCCGTGATCTCAACCTCCAGTCTTTGGTACCCTGAAGATATCTAAAAACTCTTTTCACTGCAGTCCAGTGTGCAGCTGTAGGGTTCTTGTTGAATCTACTTAGTGTATTTACTGCAAATGATATATCAGCTCTGGTACCTTGAGCCACATGTTTTTACAGGTTTGCAATCTGACATTCTAAATCTTGCCAATATTTCAATTATATATTTTTCTTGATCTAACAACACTTTGTCCCCATCTCTGACCAATGTCCTTCATTTCAAAGTGTTCTAATTTTAGTGTTTTCCTCCGCGGTAAATAAAAGTAAATCATCCACCCAGATAGCAATGAAAGTATTCCTTTTTGCATTATAATAGACACATGGATCTGTTTTCGATTGTGTCATTCCTAACTCATGTAGGACAGAGTTTAATTTCAAATTCCAAAGCCTGCTGGCCTGCTTTAGTCCATATATACAGATGAGATCCATGCTTATACTCTTCTGGCTGTTGCATGTAAATGTCTCTGTCAATATTTCCTTGCAGAAAAGCAGATACAGCATCCATTTGGTCTATCTCCAACCCATACCTGGCTGTTAAAGCATAATCTGTGCCCCATCTTTGAGCATAACCTTTTATAACAAGCCTCGCCTTGTATCTTTGTATATTCCCACTTTGGTCAGTCTTTGTTTTAAACACCCATTCCCCAGAGGCAGATCAGTCAAAGTCCATGTTTTGTTTTTCATAAGGGAGGTATATTCCTCATCCATAGCCTTCTTCCATTCTATAGCTTGAGGCGATGTAAGTGCTTCCTCAACAGGCTCAACAGTCGGTTGAATCAGTAAATAAGCACAGTAAGCCCTGCTTGTTTATATGTGCCTCATTTTGTTTGGGTTTCTTACCTTTCCACATTTCATATGGGGTTTTACCTTGTAGTGTATGCAGCAGTTGACAGTGCTTCTGCCCAGTAGCTCTTCGCCAGGTTGGCATAGAACAGCATGCACCTTGCTCGTTCAACTAAAGTCCTGTTCATTCTTTCAGCCATGCCGTTTTGCTGGGGAGTATACGGAGTAGAGGTCTGATTAATTATACCATGATTAGATAAGTACTTTTCAAAGTTATTATTGCAGTACTCTCTACCATTATCAGTGCGAAGCTTTGCGATCTTTTGATGTAATTCATTCTCTACTTTCAACTTAAAATGTTTAAATGTCTCCAGAATATTTAATTTATCTTTTAGAAAATACACATGGACCATTCGTGTAAAATCATCAATGTAAGTAATAAAGTATTTCATACCTCCAAATCATGTATTTTCCATTGGGCCACATAAATCTGAATGTATAAGTTCTAGTGGTCTTGTTGCTCTAGAACCAACATTTTTGAATGGTATTCTCACTTGCTTACCTTCCATACAGTGAGTGCATGTGACACTACTTTGATCGTGAGACAGAGTCACACCATTAGTGCACTCGGGTAGCTTCTTCACATCCAACACATTCAAATGACCCATACGCAGGTGCCACAGGTGAATGCTATTATTCAGAGAACTTGATGTTAAGTGTGCAACTTCATAACTGGTGTCCATAACATACAGCTTGTTATTCAGTGTTGCTGTGCATACCACTTCATTTTTATTATTTTGCACTTCACATCTCTCATCGGTAAAAGTCACCTTATGCCCATTTTGTACAATAGTGCTAACTGACAGTAGATTGGCAGCTAGACCTGGAACATACAAAACATTTTTGACTTGCATCACATCATCTAGATTTATGTGTATGTCGACACAGCCAACTCCCTTCACAGCTAATGGCTCTCTGTTAGCTACTGTAATCTGCTTTATAGATGGTTCGGTGACATTGTACATCCAATCATTTCTACTTGTCCATAACCATTTATCATTAATATTATATTGTTTTCCCTTTGCTGAGAATGCTGCTACAAAACTGGAACTTTCTCCTTTGTTTGGTAGTTGTTTCTTTGGCGACTTACAATATTTTGCAAAGTGACCATTCTTGTTACAATTGAAACATCTTGGTCCCTTAGATTTCACTGGTTGTGCATTGTTTCTAATTTTCTTAGTATTTGTGTGGAAAGCCGATGATTTTGATGTTTTAACTTCTTGCATGAGTTTAGATTTAACTGAATCAGCACTGATTTTAATCCCAGAGCTCTCTAGCCCCATGATCATGGGTTTGTATTCGTCCGGTAGACCGGCCAACATCAACGTACCAAGCCACTCATCATTTACATCAAATTCAATGTTCCTCAGTTTGTGAGCCGTGTTCATTATCTTACTCACATAGTCCTCAACACTACTGCTTGATTCCAGTGTAGTGTTTATCAAGTCTTTGAGTAGACCAACTCTTCTAGTTAAACCTTTGTAAACTATCCCATACTTGTTTTGCAGTTTTGCACTCCTGAACATGCACGTAATTTTGTGGATCCAACAACAATATCAGCTTTGACTTCGCCTTCACGTCTTTACTTGTATCTACAGGTTTGTCATCGAGAGGTTCGACGCAGCACCACAAGTCTTCGTGTTCCAAATAATACAACTGTACCACTTCGGAACCACGCTCTGCTACCATGAAGGAATGTTAGGTTTTGCGTGGTTGTGGTAATTAATTAAACGTAATTAAATCGAGAAACAGTTTATTACGTTGACAAAGGAAAACGGTAACAACGAGAGTTTTTAAATCAAGCACAGATACAAAATGGCGACGACAACGCCCTCTATTAAAAACTAACTGGGATGCGTTCCATTACACTAACATATATGAATCCACCAGATGGTTTAGATGTACCTGAAGGGCATGTTTGTAAACTTAAAAGGTCATTATATGGGTTAAAACAAGCACCCAGGTGCTGGAATCAAACATTTGATTCTGTTTTAAAGAAATTTGGTTTCACCAATAGTCACTCAGACAAGTGTATCTATATTGGTCAGTTAAATGGTAGTAAGGTGTACCTAATACTGTATGTGGACGATGGACTAATAATTTCCAAGGATAAAAGTGTGTTAAACAAAGTTATTGATGATTTAAAAGTAAATTTTGAAATAAAAGTATGTGAAGCTAAAAACTTTGTTGGCCTAGAAATTGAGAAAGGAGAAAACTACATATTTCTACATCAGACCTGAAAAATTGCTGAATAAATTTAGTATGACTAATGCCAATGGGAACAGTACACCAGTAGAGACAGGTATCAAATTAGAAAAGAATACATCGGAGCTAGATAGAAACATTCCATATAGAGAAGCTGTGGGCTCCTTGATGCATCTAGCTATAGTCAGCAGGCCTGACATAATGTTTGCGGTTAGCTTAGTCAGCCGATATCTGGATGGTTATGATAGTACTCACTGGAATGCCGTAAAACGAATAATGAAGTAAATTATCATAAACGATGTGAGAAATATGAAAGTACAGATATTGATCTAAAGTATATAAGTAGTAATGAACAAAGGGCTGATATATTTACTAAACCCTTATGTAAAAGTAAATTTAAATATCTAAGAAGTAAATTAGGTATTAGGAAAATGTAACTGTACTTATAAAACTTGATTCTGTAATACTTTGTTTAGTAATACTATGTATGTGTAGAGTAACTTAACCTATTGTTTTTGTTAGTTACTATTATTTGTTTCACTTTACAATGAGGAACGCTGTAATTTGGAGAGAGTGTTGTAGTAATTTGAAATTGGACGATATCACGAGAGTATCTATTTTCAGGTTAAAACGTGGTGATAAAGTTTTTCCGTAACTCACGCCAAGTTGTGGAAGTTACCATCCAATTATCTATCCACATTTTTGCACGCCCTTTCAATAGGTTGCAGATGTTGTCTACGTACAACGAAGTCATCAAGTTTGCACTTGTCACTTGCTTGAACGATATGCTGGCACCATTCTCGCACACGATGTGGGTGTCAACTGCATTTCATGTAGAGGATATACTTGCAGTCCTTATCTTTGCACAGTTTTAAATGTTGAATTGGCAACCAACACAGGCTTTTGTTGCTGTATATTAGTTTCTTACAGTTGATCAGTTGGTCGAGTCGATGAGGACGTAGCTTGAGCTAAAAGCTGCTTTCGATCCCGCTTCTGATAACGAAGAGAGAGATCCTCTATAGGGTTATTTTTGAAAGGCGTAGGTAGCATCAGCATTACCAACACCACGATTGAGTCGGTCATAATAACCACTTATTTAAAGAAACACTTCACTGATAGTTTCCAAGATTTATATTTCACTATTTGAAGAGAAGTCCGTTCCGTGCAACGGCCTGAGCGCGACTGTGTCGTGCGGTTACAATGCGACCCTATTTATAGTGATCTAGCACTTGTTTACAAAGACGTCGTATTGAAATAATAAAGATGACATTTCACAGAGTAACAAACGTAAACTATTCAACTTATGTGTTTAAACTTATTTTAGGACAATTAAATGATGTTGAATTTAATTATTCTAGTTAATTTAAGACTAATTGTTGTAGTTGCGCCGATAAGCCTATTAATTACATCAGCGCGAAATCGTAACATATTAATAATTTGGGATTGTACAACCTTTCGTCCCCTATTTTAACCTTGTGTCGCGAAAATAAGTGGCCCATGTCCTTCTCTAATGTTATGTCCGTCTCCATACCAAATTTTATTGCAATTGGTTTAGCAGTAAGCGCGAAATCGTAACATATTTATAATTAGGGATTGTACAAACTTTCGTCCCCTATTTAAACCTTGTGTCGCGAAAATAAGTGGCCCATGTCCTTCTCTAATGTTATGTCCGTCTCCATACCAAATTTCATCGCAATTGGTTTAGCAGTAAGCGCGAAATCGTAACATATTTATAATTAGGGATTGTACAAACTTTCGTCCCCTATTTAAACCTTGTGTCGCGAAAATAAGTGGCCCATGTCCTTCTCTAATGTTATGTCCGTCTCCATACCAAATTTCATCGCAATTGGTTTAGCAGTAAGCGCGAAATCGTAACATATTAATGTTGTAGTAATTTGAAATTGCCGCGTTCTCAACTTCTCACTACGTGATGACGTTTGACAGTTTTGTTAAACGTTCTTGCCGCCATCTCTGCTATAAAAGTGTTTGCTTAATGTGTATTATTCTGTTAAAATAAATAAGTAATTAAGTATAAAGCCTATTAATTACATCAGGTTATGGGCCCAGAACGTAATCTGTTTGTAATAAGTATCAGTGAGAAGTAATATCAGTGAAATAACGATATACAAAGTCGCCGGTCATTAAAACTGACACGACATAAATTGTTAAATAAGATAAAACCGTATGATAATAATGGTTTTAATCGACAAAATTATACGAGACATAATGCATACATGACAACATACATATCAAGAATTATGACAAGAAGTGTCACATACCACATAACCTAAAGCTGCGTGGTTTGTGTAGAAAAATATTTTTTTTTTATACAAAATGTCTTCAAATACAATGAATCTTATCGAAAAGTTAAGTGGTCGAGATAATTACAATATATGGAGATTTGCCGTGATGACGTATTTACAACATGAAGACCTCTGGTGCTGTATCGAAAATAAAGGCGACCCTGTTGATTCAAAGCTCGACCTGAAAGCAAAGGCAAAAGTTTAATAAAGGTCCCCGTTGTTTCAAATGCAACCGTTATGGTCACATAAGTAAAAATTGCAAAACAAAGAAAAAGGACCAAGGCAAAGAAACTGGATATGTCGCTGTGTTCTCGGCATCCAGTGCAGCAAATGACAGTAAGAGCTGGTTTGTTGATTCAGGAGCGTCCATGCATATGACAATGAGGCAGGACTGGCTATACGATGAACCATCACCTCCAATTACAAGCATCCGTATTGCTGATGATAAAATGCTTAAAGTGAAGAGCTGTGGAAAAATAGATCTGCCTATATGTAATAGTGTAGGACGAACACTGCCTGAGTTAGCAAGCAATCTTCTCTCCGTGAGTCAGCTGATAAAGAAAGAATGTTCTGTACAGTTTAGTAACAATGGCTGTAAAATATTCAACAAATCTCAAAAAGAAGTAGTAGCTTGTGAATTAGTGAATAACATGTATCGTCTGAACTTAAGTAGTGCACAAGCATATGCATGTGATACAAAGGAAAGTGACAGCTACTTATGGCATCAAAGGATGGCTCATCTCAATATGACTGATCTGAACAAACTCTCCAAATGTGCAGAAGGTGTCAAGCTTACTGACAATAAGCTGGATATGATATGTGAATTTTGTCAAGAAGGAAAACAGTCCCGGCTGCCGTTTCCTAAGGAAGGTTCTCGTGCTAAGAAGGCTCTAGAACTTATACATTCCGATATCTGTGGGCCACTGGAGGTGAAATCAGTTGGAGGAGCGCAATATTTCCTCACATTTGTGGATGACTATACCGGGAAAGTATTTATTTATTTACTTAAAAACAAGTCTGAAGTATTTAATAAATTTAAAGAATTTAAAGCATTTGTGGAAAATCAACTTGAATGTAAAATAAAGAAATTAAGAACTGATAATGGAAGAGAGTATCTAAGTAACGAGTTTATGGAATACATGCAAAATTGTGGCATTATACATGAAACTTCTAATCCATATAACCGTACATTGATGGAGAGAGCTCGCTGTATGTTGCTTAATGCTAATTTACAGAAACACTACTGGGCTGAAGCAGTGGCGACAGCTGCGTACATAACGAACGGCTGTCCAACAAGATCCATTTCATACGCTACACCTGAGGAGTTATGGTCCGGGAAGAAGCCAAATTTGAAGCACCTTAGAATCTTTGGATGTGAAGTCATGGTTCATGTTCCTGATGCTAAACGTCAAAAACTGCGGCTACTCAGAAGTCACTAAAGGTTACAGACTAATAGTCATAGAAAAACAAGAAAAATTCTTATCAGTAGAGATGTTGTATTTCTGGAAAATTCTGTACAAAGAAAATATTGTATGGTTCCGCTAACAGAAAATAATAATAATGTTAAAATATGTGCTGATGAAACAAAGAACATTGATGAATCTGTTGAGCTCAATCAAAGCACAAGAGAGTTAAATAACTCATCTGTAACATTATCCGATAATGATGAAGAAGAAACATTCTTCTCCGAAGATGATCCTGCATATGTACCTGAAAAAGAAATAAATATTAGGTTTTGCGTGGTTGTGGTAATTAATTAAACGTTGACAAAGGAAAACGGTAACAACGAGAGTTTTTTCAAAGATGAAGCACAGATACAAAATGGCGACGACAACGCCCTCTATTAAAAACTAACTGGGATGCGTTCCATTACACTAACACCCTCCCTTGGGACGCAACCCCATCTTCTTTACACAGTACATGTGTTTATCGGCAGTAGTGCCTTTAGTTAAATTATCAGCTATCATTTCCTTACCCTTAACCCTATGATCTTTGAGGAAATGATAACGGATGTCAATGTGTCTTGACCTAGGTAGGTAACAGTCATTCTTGGACAATTTGATGGCACTTTGATTATCACTAAATATGACGATTGTTGTAGCCACAGTCTGCTGCTTGTGCGACCGCCAGGATATTGCACAACCTTGCAACAAAAAAATGTAACCTGTGCACGACTTCCTGTCGCATCACAATAACCCGTGATCTCAACCTCCAGTCTTTGGTACCCTGAAGATATCTAAAAACTCTTTTCACTGCAGTCCAGTGTGCAGCTGTAGGGTTCTTGTTGAATCTACTTAGTGTATTTACTGCAAATGATATATCAGCTCTGGTACCTTGAGCCACATGTTTTTACAGGTTTGCAATCTGACATTCTAAATCTTGCCAATATTTCAATTATATATTTTTCTTGATCTAACAACACTTTGTCCCCATCTCTGACCAATGTCCTTCATTTCAAAGTGTTCTAATTTTAGTGTTTTCCTCCGCGGTAAATAAAAGTAAATCATCCACCCAGATAGCAATGAAAGTATTCCTTTTTGCATTATAATAGACACATGGATCTGTTTTCGATTGTGTCATTCCTAACTCATGTAGGACAGAGTTTAATTTCAAATTCCAAAGCCTGCTGGCCTGCTTTAGTCCATATATACAGATGAGATCCATGCTTATACTCTTCTGGCTGTTGCATGTAAATGTCTCTGTCAATATTTCCTTGCAGAAAAGCAGATACAGCATCCATTTGGTCTATCTCCAACCCATACCTGGCTGTTAAAGCATAATCTGTGCCCCATCTTTGAGCATAACCTTTTATAACAAGCCTCGCCTTGTATCTTTGTATATTCCCACTTTGGTCAGTCTTTGTTTTAAACACCCATTCCCCAGAGGCAGATCAGTCAAAGTCCATGTTTTGTTTTTCATAAGGGAGGTATATTCCTCATCCATAGCCTTCTTCCATTCTATAGCTTGAGGCGATGTAAGTGCTTCCTCAACAGTCTGTTAATAAGCACAGTAAGCCCTGCTTGTTTATATGTGCCTCATTTTGTTTGGGTTTCTTACCTTTCCACATTTCATATGGGGTTTTACCTTGTAGTGTATGCAGCAGTTGACAGTGCTTCTGCCCAGTAGCTCTTCGCCAGGTTGGCATAGAACAGCATGCACCTTGCTCGTTCAACCTTTTCATTCTTTCAGCCATGCCGTTTTGCTGGGGAGTATACGGAGTAGAGGTCTGATTAATTATACCATGATTAGATAAGTACTTTTCAAAGTTATTATTGCAGTACTCTCTACCATTATCAGTGCGAAGCTTTGCGATCTTTTGATGTAATTCATTCTCTACTTTCAACTTAAAATGTTTAAATGTCTCCAGAATATTTAATTTATCTTTTAGAAAATACACATGGACCATTCGTGTAAAATCATCAATGTAAGTAATAAAGTATTTCATACCTCCAAATCATGTATTTTCCATTGGGCCACATAAATCTGAATGTATAAGTTCTAGTGGTCTTGTTGCTCTAGAACCAACATTTTTGAATGGTATTCTCACTTGCTTACCTTCCATACAGTGAGTGCATGTGACACTACTTTGATCGTGAGACAGAGTCACACCATTAGTGCACTCGGGTAGCTTCTTCACATCCAACACATTCAAATGACCCATACGCAGGTGCCACAGGTGAATGCTATTATTCAGAGAACTTGATGTTAAGTGTGCAACTTCATAACTGGTGTCCATAACATACAGCTTGTTATTCAGTGTTGCTGTGCATACCACTTCATTTTTATTATTTTGCACTTCACATCTCTCATCGGTAAAAGTCACCTTATGCCCATTTTGTACAATAGTGCTAACTGACAGTAGATTGGCAGCTAGACCTGGAACATACAAAACATTTTTGACTTGCATCACATCATCTAGATTTATGTGTATGTCGACACAGCCAACTCCCTTCACAGCTAATGGCTCTCTGTTAGCTACTGTAATCTGCTTTATAGATGGTTCGGTGACATTGTACATCCAATCATTTCTACTTGTCCATAACCATTTATCATTAATATTATATTGTTTTCCCTTTGCTGAGAATGCTGCTACAAAACTGGAACTTTCTCCTTTGTTTGGTAGTTGTTTCTTTGGCGACTTACAATATTTTGCAAAGTGACCATTCTTGTTACAATTGAAACATCTTGGTCCCTTAGATTTCACTGGTTGTGCATTGTTTCTAATTTTCTTAGTATTTGTGTGGAAAGCCGATGATTTTGATGTTTTAACTTCTTGCATGAGTTTAGATTTAACTGAATCAGCACTGATTTTAATCCCAGAGCTCTCTAGCCCCATGATCATGGGTTTGTATTCGTCCGGTAGACCGGCCAACATCAACGTACCAAGCCACTCATCATTTACATCAAATTCAATGTTCCTCAGTTTGTGAGCCGTGTTCATTATCTTACTCACATAGTCCTCAACACTACTGCTTGATTCCAGTGTAGTGTTTATCAAGTCTTTGAGTAGACCAACTCTTCTAGTTAAACCTTTGTAAACTATCCCATACTTGTTTTGCAGTTTTGCACTCCTGAACATGCACGTAATTTTGTGGATCCAACAACAATATCAGCTTTGACTTCGCCTTCACGTCTTTACTTGTATCTACAGGTTTGTCATCGAGAGGTTCGACGCAGCACCACAAGTCTTCGTGTTCCAAATAATACAACTGTACCACTTCGGAACCACGCTCTGCTACCATGAAGGAATGTTAGGTTTTGCGTGGTTGTGGTAATTAATTAAACGTAATTAAATCGAGAAACAGTTTATTACGTTGACAAAGGAAAACGGTAACAACGAGAGTTTTTAAATCAAGCACAGATACAAAATGGCGACGACAACGCCCTCTATTAAAAACTAACTGGGATGCGTTCCATTACACTAACATATATGAATCCACCAGATGGTTTAGATGTACCTGAAGGGCATGTTTGTAAACTTAAAAGGTCATTATATGGGTTAAAACAAGCACCCAGGTGCTGGAATCAAACATTTGATTCTGTTTTAAAGAAATTTGGTTTCACCAATAGTCACTCAGACAAGTGTATCTATATTGGTCAGTTAAATGGTAGTAAGGTGTACCTAATACTGTATGTGGACGATGGACTAATAATTTCCAAGGATAAAAGTGTGTTAAACAAAGTTATTGATGATTTAAAAGTAAATTTTGAAATAAAAGTATGTGAAGCTAAAAACTTTGTTGGCCTAGAAATTGAGAAAGGAGAAAACTACATATTTCTACATCAGACCTGAAAAATTGCTGAATAAATTTAGTATGACTAATGCCAATGGGAACAGTACACCAGTAGAGACAGGTATCAAATTAGAAAAGAATACATCGGAGCTAGATAGAAACATTCCATATAGAGAAGCTGTGGGCTCCTTGATGCATCTAGCTATAGTCAGCAGGCCTGACATAATGTTTGCGGTTAGCTTAGTCAGCCGATATCTGGATGGTTATGATAGTACTCACTGGAATGCCGTAAAACGAATAATGAAGTAAATTATCATAAACGATGTGAGAAATATGAAAGTACAGATATTGATCTAAAGTATATAAGTAGTAATGAACAAAGGGCTGATATATTTACTAAACCCTTATGTAAAAGTAAATTTAAATATCTAAGAAGTAAATTAGGTATTAGGAAAATGTAACTGTACTTATAAAACTTGATTCTGTAATACTTTGTTTAGTAATACTATGTATGTGTAGAGTAACTTAACCTATTGTTTTTGTTAGTTACTATTATTTGTTTCACTTTACAATGAGGAACGCTGTAATTTGGAGAGAGTGTTGTAGTAATTTGAAATTGGACGATATCACGAGAGTATCTATTTTCAGGTTAAAACGTGGTGATAAAGTTTTTCCGTAACTCACGCCAAGTTGTGGAAGTTACCATCCAATTATCTATCCACATTTTTGCACGCCCTTTCAATAGGTTGCAGATGTTGTCTACGTACAACGAAGTCATCAAGTTTGCACTTGTCACTTGCTTGAACGATATGCTGGCACCATTCTCGCACACGATGTGGGTGTCAACTGCATTTCATGTAGAGGATATACTTGCAGTCCTTATCTTTGCACAGTTTTAAATGTTGAATTGGCAACCAACACAGGCTTTTGTTGCTGTATATTAGTTTCTTACAGTTGATCAGTTGGTCGAGTCGATGAGGACGTAGCTTGAGCTAAAAGCTGCTTTCGATCCCGCTTCTGATAACGAAGAGAGAGATCCTCTATAGGGTTATTTTTGAAAGGCGTAGGTAGCATCAGCATTACCAACACCACGATTGAGTCGGTCATAATAACCACTTATTTAAAGAAACACTTCACTGATAGTTTCCAAGATTTATATTTCACTATTTGAAGAGAAGTCCGTTCCGTGCAACGGCCTGAGCGCGACTGTGTCGTGCGGTTACAATGCGACCCTATTTATAGTGATCTAGCACTTGTTTACAAAGACGTCGTATTGAAATAATAAAGATGACATTTCACAGAGTAACAAACGTAAACTATTCAACTTATGTGTTTAAACTTATTTTAGGACAATTAAATGATGTTGAATTTAATTATTCTAGTTAATTTAAGACTAATTGTTGTAGTTGCGCCGATAAGCCTATTAATTACATCAGCGCGAAATCGTAACATATTAATAATTTGGGATTGTACAACCTTTCGTCCCCTATTTTAACCTTTTCTCGCGAAAATAAGTGGCCCATGTCCTTCTCTAATGTTATGTCCGTCTCCATACCAAATTTCATCGCAATTGGTTTAGCAGTAAGCGCAAATCGTAACATATTAATAATTTGGGATTGTACAACCTTTCGTCCCCTATTTTAACCTTTTCTCGCGAAAATAAGTGGCCCATGTCCTTCTCTAATGTTATGTCCGTCTCCATACTAACTTTCATCGCAATTGGTTTAGCAGTAAGCGCGTGTTGTAGTAATTTGAAATTGCCGCGTTCTCAACTTCTCACTACGTGATGACGTTTGACAGTTTTGTTAAACGTTCTTGCCGCCATCTCTGCTATAAAAGTGTTTGCTTAATGTGTATTATTCTGTTAAAATAAATAAGTAATTAAGTATAAAGCCTATTAATTACATCAGTAACATATTAATAATTTGGGATTGTACAAACTTTCGTTCCCTATTTTAACCTTTTCTCGCGAAAATAAGTGGCCCATGTCCTTCTCTAATGTTATGTCCGTCTCCATACTAACTTTCATCGCAATTGGTTTAGCAGTAAGCGCGTGTTGTAGTAATTTGAAATTGCCGCGTTCTCAACTTCTCACTACGTGATGACGTTTGACAGTTTTGTTAAACGTTCTTGCCGCCATCTCTGCTATAAAAGTGTTTGCTTAATGTGTATTATTCTGTTAAAATAAATAAGTAATTAAGTATAAAGCCTATTAATTACATCAGTAACATATTAATAATTTGGGATTGTACAAACTTTCGTTCCCTATTTTAACCTTTTCTCGCGAAAATAAGTGGCCCATGTCCTTCTCTAATGTTATGTCCGTCTCCATACTAACTTTCATCGCAATTGGTTTAGCAGTAAGCGCGTGTTGTAGTAATTTGAAATTGCCGCGTTCTCAACTTCTCACTACGTGATGACGTTTGACAGTTTTGTTAAACGTTCTTGCCGCCATCTCTGCTATAAAAGTGTTTGCTAATGTGTATTATTCTGTTAAAATAAATAAGTAATTAAGTATAAAGCCTATTAATTACATCAGGTTATGGGCCCAGAACGTAATCTGTTTGTAATAAGTATCAGTGAGAAGTAATATCAGTGAAATAACGATATACAAAGTCGCCGGTCATTAAAACTGACACGACATAAATTGTTAAATAAGATAAAACCGTATGATAATAATGGTTTTAATCGACAAAATTATACGAGACATAATGCATACATGACAACATACATATCAAGAATTATGACAAGAAGTGTCACATACCACATAACCTAAAGCTGCGTGGTTTGTGTAGAAAAATATTTTTTTTTTATACAAAATGTCTTCAAATACAATGAATCTTATCGAAAACTTAAGTGGTCGAGATAATTACAATATATGGAGATTTGCCGTGATGACGTATTTACAACATGAAGACCTCTGGTGCTGTATCGAAAATAAAGGCGACCCTGTTGATTCAAAGCTCGACCTGAAAGCAAAGTCAAAAGTTTAATAAAGGTCCCCGTTGTTTCAAATGCAACCGTTATGGTCACATAAGTAAAAATTGCAAAACAAAGAAAAAGGACCAAGGCAAAGAAACTGGATATGTCGCTGTGTTCTCGGCATCCAGTGCAGCAAATGACAGTAAGAGCTGGTTTGTTGATTCAGGAGCGTCCATGCATATGACAATGAGGCAGGACTGGCTATACGATGAATCATCACCTCCAATTACAAGCATCCGTATTGCTGATGATAAAATGCTTAAAGTGAAGAGCTGTGGAAAAATAGATCTGCCTATATGTAATAGTGTAGGACGAACACTGCCTGAGTTAGCAAGCAATCTTCTCTCCGTGAGTCAGCTGATAAAGAAAGAATGTTCTGTACAGTTTAGTAACAATGGCTGTAAAATATTCAACAAATCTCAAAAAGAAGTAGTAGCTTGTGAATTAGTGAATAACATGTATCGTCTGAACTTAAGTAGTGCACAAGCATATGCATGTGATACAAAGGAAAGTGACAGCTACTTATGGCATCAAAGGATGGCTCATCTCAATATGACTGATCTGAACAAACTCTCCAAATGTGCCAAATCTGCCGTTTCCTAAGGAAGGTTCTCGTGCTAAGAAGGCTCTAGAACTTATACATTCCGATATCTGTGGGCCACTGGAGGTGAAATCAGTTGGAGGAGCGCAATATTTCCTCACATTTGTAGATGACTATACCAGGAAAGTATTTATTTATTTACTTAAAAACAAGTCTGAAGTATTTAATAAATTTAAAGAATTTAAAGCATTTGTGGAAAATCAACTTGAATGTAAAATAAAGAAATTAAGAACTGATAATGGAAGAGAGTATCTAAGTAACGAGTTTATTGAATACATGCAAAATTGTGGCATTATACATGAAACTTCTAATCCATATAACCGTACATTGATGGAGAGAGCTCGCTGTATGTTGCTTAATGCTAATTTACAGAAACACTACTGGGCTGAAGCAGTGGCGACAGCTGCGTACATAACGAACGGCTGTCCAACAAGATCCATTTCATACGCTACACCTGAGGAGTTATGGTCCGGGAAGAAGCCAAATTTGAAGCACCTTAGAATCTTTGGATGTGAAGTCATGGTTCATGTTCCTGATGCTAAACGTCAAAAACTGCGGCTACTCAGAAGTCACTAAAGGTTACAGACTAATAGTCATAGAAAAACAAGAAAAATTCTTATCAGTAGAGATGTTGTATTTCTGGAAAATTCTGTACAAAGAAAATATTGTATGGTTCCGCTAACAGAAAATAATAATAATGTTAAAATATGTGCTGATGAAACAAAGAACATTGATGAATCTGTTGAGCTCAATCAAAGCACAAGAGAGTTAAATAACTCATCTGTAACATTATCCGATAATGATGAAGAAGAAACATTCTTCTCCGAAGATGATCCTGCATATGTACCTGAAAAAGAAATAAATATTAGGTTTTGCGTGGTTGTGGTAATTAATTAAACGTTGACAAAGGAAAACGGTAACAACGAGAGTTTTTTCAAAGATGAAGCACAGATACAAAATGGCGACGACAACGCCCTCTATTAAAAACTAACTGGGATGCGTTCCATTACACTAACACCCTCCCTTGGGACGCAACCCCATCTTCTTTACACAGTACATGTGTTTATCGGCAGTAGTGCCTTTAGTTAAATTATCAGCTATCATTTCCTTACCCTTAACCCTATGATCTTTGAGGAAATGATAACGGATGTCAATGTGTCTTGACCTAGGTAGGTAACAGTCATTCTTGGACAATTTGATGGCACTTTGATTATCACTAAATATGACGATTGTTGTAGCCACAGTCTGCTGCTTGTGCGACCGCCAGGATATTGCACAACCTTGCAACAAAAAAATGTAACCTGTGCACGACTTCCTGTCGCATCACAATAACCCGTGATCTCAACCTCCAGTCTTTGGTACCCTGAAGATATCTAAAAACTCTTTTCACTGCAGTCCAGTGTGCAGCTGTAGGGTTCTTGTTGAATCTACTTAGTGTATTTACTGCAAATGATATATCAGCTCTGGTACCTTGAGCCACATGTTTTTACAGGTTTGCAATCTGACATTCTAAATCTTGCCAATATTTCAATTATATATTTTTCTTGATCTAACAACACTTTGTCCCCATCTCTGACCAATGTCCTTCATTTCAAAGTGTTCTAATTTTAGTGTTTTCCTCCGCGGTAAATAAAAGTAAATCATCCACCCAGATAGCAATGAAAGTATTCCTTTTTGCATTATAATAGACACATGGATCTGTTTTCGATTGTGTCATTCCTAACTCATGTAGGACAGAGTTTAATTTCAAATTCCAAAGCCTGCTGGCCTGCTTTAGTCCATATATACAGATGAGATCCATGCTTATACTCTTCTGGCTGTTGCATGTAAATGTCTCTGTCAATATTTCCTTGCAGAAAAGCAGATACAGCATCCATTTGGTCTATCTCCAACCCATACCTGGCTGTTAAAGCATAATCTGTGCCCCATCTTTGAGCATAACCTTTTATAACAAGCCTCGCCTTGTATCTTTGTATATTCCCACTTTGGTCAGTCTTTGTTTTAAACACCCATTCCCCAGAGGCAGATCAGTCAAAGTCCATGTTTTGTTTTTCATAAGGGAGGTATATTCCTCATCCATAGCCTTCTTCCATTCTATAGCTTGAGGCGATGTAAGTGCTTCCTCAACAGGCTCAACAGTCGGTTGAATCAGTAAATAAGCACAGTAAGCCCTGCTTGTTTATATGTGCCTCATTTTGTTTGGGTTTCTTACCTTTCCACATTTCATATGGGGTTTTACCTTGTAGTGTATGCAGCAGTTGACAGTGCTTCTGCCCAGTAGCTCTTCGCCAGGTTGGCATAGAACAGCATGCACCTTGCTCGTTCAACTAAAGTCCTGTTCATTCTTTCAGCCATGCCGTTTTGCTGGGGAGTATACGGAGTAGAGGTCTGATTAATTATACCATGATTAGATAAGTACTTTTCAAAGTTATTATTGCAGTACTCTCTACCATTATCAGTGCGAAGCTTTGGGATCTTTTGATGTAATTCATTCTCTACTTTCAACTTAAAATGTTTAAATGTCTCCAGAATATTTAATTTATCTTTTAGAAAATACACATGGACCATTCGTGTAAAATCATCAATGTAAGTAATAAAGTATTTCATACCTCCAAATCATGTATTTTCCATTGGGCCACATAAATCTGAATGTATAAGTTCTAGTGGTCTTGTTGCTCTAGAACCAACATTTTTGAATGGTATTCTCACTTGCTTACCTTCCATACAGTGAGTGCATGTGACACTACTTTGATCGTGAGACAGAGTCACACCATTAGTGCACTCGGGTAGCTTCTTCACATCCAACACATTCAAATGACCCATACGCAGGTGCCACAGGTGAATGCTATTATTCAGAGAACTTGATGTTAAGTGTGCAACTTCATAACTGGTGTCCATAACATACAGCTTGTTATTCAGTGTTGCTGTGCATACCACTTCATTTTTATTATTTTGCACTTCACATCTCTCATCGGTAAAAGTCACCTTATGCCCATTTTGTACAATAGTGCTAACTGACAGTAGATTGGCAGCTAGACCTGGAACATACAAAACATTTTTGACTTGCATCACATCATCTAGATTTATGTGTATGTCGACACAGCCAACTCCCTTCACAGCTAATGGCTCTCTGTTAGCTACTGTAATCTGCTTTATAGATGGTTCGGTGACATTGTACATCCAATCATTTCTACTTGTCCATAACCATTTATCATTAATATTATATTGTTTTCCCTTTGCTGAGAATGCTGCTACAAAACTGGAACTTTCTCCTTTGTTTGGTAGTTGTTTCTTTGGCGACTTACAATATTTTGCAAAGTGACCATTCTTGTTACAATTGAAACATCTTGGTCCCTTAGATTTCACTGGTTGTGCATTGTTTCTAATTTTCTTAGTATTTGTGTGGAAAGCCGATGATTTTGATGTTTTAACTTCTTGCATGAGTTTAGATTTAACTGAATCAGCACTGATTTTAATCCCAGAGCTCTCTAGCCCCATGATCATGGGTTTGTATTCGTCCGGTAGACCGGCCAACATCAACGTACCAAGCCACTCATCATTTACATCAAATTCAATGTTCCTCAGTTTGTGAGCCGTGTTCATTATCTTACTCACATAGTCCTCAACACTACTGCTTGATTCCAGTGTAGTGTTTATCAAGTCTTTGAGTAGACCAACTCTTCTAGTTAAACCTTTGTCGTCAAAAGCCCTTTGTAAACTATCCCATACTTGTTTTGCAGTTTTGCACTCCTGAACATGCACGTAATTTTGTGGATCCAACAACAATATCAGCTTTGACTTCGCCTTCACGTCTTTACTTGTATCTACAGGTTTGTCATCGAGAGGTTCGACGCAGCACCACAAGTCTTCGTGTTCCAAATAATACAACTGTACCACTTCGGAACCACGCTCTGCTACCATGAAGGAATGTTAGGTTTTGCGTGGTTGTGGTAATTAATTAAACGTAATTAAATCGAGAAACAGTTTATTACGTTGACAATGGAAAACGGTAACAACAAGAGTTTTTTTTAAATCAAGCACAGATACAAAATGGCGACGACAACGCCCTCTATTAAAAACTAACTGGGATGCGTTCCATTACACTAACAATGATGAAGAAGAAACATTCTTCTCCGATGATGATCCTGCATATGTACCTGAAAAAGAAATAAATATTAGTGGACCTAGTAATATAACACTTAGAAATAGAAATAGAAAATATGAAACTAATACTTACCTCTGTCAAGGTGGAGAACACGAAGAAAATGATACTCCAATAACTAACTTACCGAGAGGCTCTGTCATCAGTGGATAAAGATAAGTGGAAAAAGTCTATAGAAGAAGAGTTGCAAGCACACAGTAAGAATGAAACATGGGAGTTGGTGAAGAAGCCAGATAGAGTGAGAACTATTGGCTGTAAGTGGGTTTTCAAAGTGAAAGATACACCATTGGGACTACTGTATAAATCAAGGTTATGTGCCATGGGCTGCTCACAGAAACACCAGGTTGATTACACAGAAACATTCTCACCAACTGTCTAAAGTGTGTCAGGATAACTTGCAAATGATACAGTTTGATATCAAAACTGCTTTTCTCTATGGATCCATAACTGAAGATATCTATATGAATCCACCAGATGGTTTAGATGTACCTGAAGGGCATGTTTGTAAACTTAAAAGGTCATTATATGGGTTAAAACAAGCACCCAGGTGCTGGAATCAAACATTTGATTCTGTTTTAAAGAAATTTGGTTTCACCAATAGTCACTCAGACAAGTGTATCTATATTGGTCAGTTAAATGGTAGTAAGGTGTACCTAATACTGTATGTGGATGATGGACTAATAATTTCCAAGGATAAAAGTGTGTTAAACAAAGTTATTGATGATTTAAAAGTAAATTTTGAAATAAAAGTATGTGAAGCTAAAAACTTTGTTGGCCTAGAAATTGAGAAAGAAGAAAACTACATATTTCTACATCAGACCTGAAAAATTGCTGAATAAATTTAGTATGACTAATGCCAATGGGAACAGTACACCAGTAGAGACAGGTATCAAATTAGAAAAGAATACATCGGAGCTAGATAGAAACATTCCATATAGAGAAGCTGTGGGCTCCTTGATGCATCTAGCTATAGTCAGCAGGCCTGACATAATGTTTGCGGTTAGCTTAGTCAGCCGATATCTGGATGGTTATGATAGTACTCACTGGAATGCCGTAAAACGAATAATGAAGTAAATTATCATAAACGATGTGAGAAATATGAAAGTACAGATATTGATCTAAAGTATATAAGTAGTAATGAACAAAGGGCTGATATATTTACTAAACCCTTATGTAAAAGTAAATTTAAATATCTAAGAAGTAAATTAGGTATTAGGAAAATGTAACTGTACTTATAAAACTTGATTCTGTAATACTTTGTTTAGTAATACTATGTATGTGTAGAGTAACTTAACCTATTGTTTTTGTTAGTCACTATTATTTGTTTCACTTTACAATGAGGAACGCTGTAATTTGGAGAGAGTGTTGTAGTAATTTGAAATTGGACGATATCACGAGAGTATCTATTTTCAGGTTAAAACGTGGTGATAAAGTTTTTCCGTAACTCACGCCAAGTTGTGGAAGTTACCATCCAATTATCTATCCACATTTTTGCACGCCCTTTCAATAGGTTGCAGATGTTGTCTACGTACAACGAAGTCATCAAGTTTGTACGTGTCACTTGCTTGAACGATATGCTGGCACCATTCTCGCACACGATGTGGGTGTCAACTGCATTTCATGTAGAGGATATACTTGCAGTCCTTATCTTTGCACAGTTTTAAATGTTGAATTGGCAACCAACACAGGCTTTTGTTGCTGTATATTAGTTTCTTACAGTTGATCAGTTGGTCGAGTCGATGAGGACGTAGCTTGAGCTAAAAGCTGCTTTCGATCCCGCTTCCGATAACGAAGAGAGAGATCCTCTATAGGGTTATTTTTGAAAGGCGTAGGTAGCATCAGCATTACCAACACCACGATTGAGTCGGTCATAATAACCACTTATTTAAAGAAACACTTCACTGATAGTTTCCAAGATTTATATTTCACTATTTGAAGAGAAGTCCGTTCCGTGCAACGGCCTGAGCGCGACTGTGTCGTGCGGTTACAATGCGACTCTATTTATAGTGATCTAGCACTTGTTTACAAAGACGTCGTATTGAAATAATAAAGATGACATTTCACAGAGTAACAAACGTAAACTATTCAACTTATGTGTTTAAACTTATTTTAGGACAATTAAATGATGTTGAATTTAATTATTCTAGTTAATTTAAGACTAATTGTTGTAGTTGCGCCGATAAGCCTATTAATTACATCAGCGCGAAATCGTAACATATTAATAATTTGGGATTGTACAACCTTTCGTCCCCTATTTTAACCTTTTCTCGCGAAAATAAGTGGCCCATGTCCTTCTCTAATGTTATGTCCGTCTCCATACTAACTTTCATCGCAATTGGTTTAGCAGTAAGCGCGTGTTGTAGTAATTTGAAATTGCCGCGTTCTCAACTTCTCACTACGTGATGACGTTTGACAGTTTTGTTAAACGTTCTTGCCGCCATCTCTGCTATAAAAGTGTTTGCTTAATGTGTATTATTCTGTTAAAATAAATAAGTAATTAAGTATAAAGCCTATTAATTACATCAGTAACATATTAATAATTTGGGATTGTACAAACTTTCGTTCCCTATTTCAACCTTTTCTCGCGAAAATAAGTGGCCCATGTCCTTCTCTAATGTTATGTCCGTCTCCATACTAACTTTCATCGCAATTGGTTTAGCAGTAAGCGCGTGTTGTAGTAATTTGAAATTGCCGCGTTCTCAACTTCTCACTACGTGATGACGTTTGACAGTTTTGTTAAACGTTCTTGCCGCCATCTCTGCTATAAAAGTGTTTGCTTAATGTGTATTATTCTGTTAAAATAAATAAGTAATTAAGTATAAAGCCTATTAATTACATCAGTAACATATTAATAATTTGGGATTGTACAAACTTTCGTTCCCTATTTCAACCTTTTCTCGCGAAAATAAGTGGCCCATGTCCTTCTCTAATGTTATGTCCGTCTCCATACTAACTTTCATCGCAATTGGTTTAGCAGTAAGCGCGTGTTGTAGTAATTTGAAATTGCCGCGTTCTCAACTTCTCACTACGTGATGACGTTTGACAGTTTTGTTAAACGTTCTTGCCGCCATCTCTGCTATAAAAGTGTTTGCTTAATGTGTATTATTCTGTTAAAATAAATAAGTAATTAAGTATAAAGCCTATTAATTACATCAGTAACATATTAATAATTTGGGATTGTACAAACTTTCGTTCCCTATTTCAACCTTTTCTCGCGAAAATAAGTGGCCCATGTCCTTCTCTAATGTTATGTCCGTCTCCATACTAACTTTCATCGCAATTGGTTTAGCAGTAAGCGCGTGTTGTAGTAATTTGAAATTGCCGCGTTCTCAACTTCTCACTACGTGATGACGTTTGACAGTTTTGTTAAACGTTCTTGCCGCCATCTCTGCTATAAAAGTGTTTGCTTAATGTGTATTATTCTGTTAAAATAAATAAGTAATTAAGTATAAAGCCTATTAATTACATCAGTCTCCATACTAAATTTCATCGCAATTGGTTTAGCAGTATGCGCGAAATCGTAACATATTAATAATTTGGGATTGTACAAACTTTCGTCCCCAATTTAAACCTTTTCTCGCGAAAATAAGTGGCCCATGTCCTTCTCTAATGTTATGTCCGTCTCCATACCAAATTTCATCACAATTGGTTTAGCAGTAAGCGCGAAATCGTAACATATTAATAATTTGGGATTGTACAACCTTTCGTCCCCTATTTTAACCTTTTCTCGCGAAAATAAGTGGCCCATGTCCTTCTCTAATGTTATGTCCGTCTCCATACTAACTTTCATCGCAATTATAATAAAAACAACGTTTCTTTATGAAAGTAGTAGAACGAATGAATTTATTGCAGACCAAAGTTATACATTGTTGCATATAGATGGCAGCACTTGTTTTACATATTTTAGATATTGACATTATAACACCCCCACTATATCTAATAATATGCCTAAACTAAAACATTAAACAATTTGTACACCTAACATATCTAAAAATTTATAATGTTTAAAAGAACATAAACTTTTGGTGAACAAATCTGCAGGCATTTCGGCCGTTGGTAAATACTTAACATTCACAATATTATTTGCTACACATTCTCTACAAAAATGATATCTAATGTCTATGTGCTTGGTTCTTTTGTGGAAAACTGGATTAACAGTCAACTTTTGTGCACTTTGGTTGTCATTAAAAATATCTATAGTATAATATTTTTGTGTAATTTCATATAACAAATTTCTTAAGTAAACTGCTTCTTTGCAAGCTTCTGTAATTGCCATATATTCTGCTTCACTACTAGACAGCGCAACAGTTTTCTGTTTTTTTGTTTCCCATGATATTACACAGCCTGATAAAGTAAAACAAATTCCAGTGTAAGATCTCCTATCAATTTCGTTCCCTCCCCAATCAGAATCTACAAAACCTTTCAATATTGGGCTTCCTGCAGCTGAATACTTCAGACCATAATTTCTAGTATATTTTAAATATCTCAATAATCGCTTTACATAGGCACAATGCTCTTTGGAATAGCAGTTATTAAATTGACTTAAAAAAGCTACTGCATATACAATATCAGGTCTTGTCAATACAGCCAGATACATTAAACTTCCTATAATTTGCTGATATGGAAACTTATCTATACAATGCTCATTATTAGATAAATTTAATTTTAGCTCCATTGGTGTTCTAACAGGTTTGCATTGACTCATATTAAACTTATGCAACAGCTGATCAATATAATCTCTTTGACTTAAGGTGACTGTTTGCTCAGATTTATTAACATTTACATTTACTCCAAGACACTTCTTTATTTCTCCTAAGTCTTTAATTTTAAACTGACTAGCTAACATTTGCTTCAACTTTTCTTTTTCAGAAATATCATTTGAAAAAATAAAGAAATCGTCAATAAATAATGTTACAATAGTTTTCAATTGATCTTGCATTTTTGTATACATACATGGTTCTATCTTTGATTGAATATAATTCATATTTAATAAACACTCATCTACTCTCTTGTTCCATGCTCTTGAGGACTGTTTTAATCCATAAATGGCCTTTTTTAATTTAAGTACCTGACCATTCTTAGTTTTTTCATAAAAACCTTTTGGTATTTGCATATAAATACTTTCCTCAAGGGTACCATTCAAGAAAGCAGTTGTTACATCTAGATGTGTAGTACTTAAACCTAGTTTTACTGACAATGCAAAAAGTAACCTCAAAGTGCTATGTCTCACTACTGGAGAAAAAGTTTCTGTAAAGTCCACACCTTCGATTTGCGAAAAACCTTTAGCTACTAATCGCGCACGAAAACGAACTTTATTCTCACTATCGTATTTTTTACGAAGCACCCACTTGCACTGTACAACTCTACCATCGTTTGGACCATCACTTAACTCCCACGCATCATTGTCTTTAAAACACTGTAACTCTTCTTGCATTGCCGACTGCCACTGCTCCCTCTCCAGTCCATTCAAGGCATCATGTACTGACAAGCCAGCCGCATCATCATATGTTTCACTGTCAACACGAAGGTTAGAGAACCCAAATCTCTCTGGTGCCTTCCTTGTCCTTGTTGGCCTCGATTGTGAGCTATTCACTTGAACCTCTTTGAGTGTGCTGTCGGCATCCTCATAATCGCTTGGAACATATGTCTCATCATCAGATTGCAAACTATTTAAAAAACTTTCAGAGTCATTTTGATTGGATGTTGACATACTCTTATGTTGCTCAGGCGAACTTTGGCTAGACTTTCATTCAGGATCATCAGACTTCTCTCTATCCCCCACTGAATCAACATTCTGAACTTGCACTTTGATGAGATGCTCAGGATTTGATTCCTTCTCGATGATGATCACGTCTCTACTGGTTGTTACAGTCTTTGTTTCTGGATTGTATACTCTGTATCCCTTTATATTATCTGGGTATCCAATGAAAATACATTTGGACGACTTCTTGTCCCATTTCTTCCTCTTTTCTTTTGCAACATGAACCATAACAGTGCTTCCAAAGATTCTTATATTACTTATATCAGGTTTAGAGCCAGTCCACAGCTCATATGGGGTTCTATTGTTTAATGCTGCTGCCACAATTCGATTCTGCAAATACACTGCAGTGGCTTCACCCCAAAACTCTTTGCCTAAACCTGCATCAAATAGTAGACATCTGGCTTTTTCTACTATTGTACGATTGAATCGTTCACACAATCCATTTTGTTGAGGAGTATATGAATTGGTCTTCTGATGTTTCACACCAAAACTATTCAGGTAATCTTCAAATTCTTTACTGCAGAACTCCAGACCATTATCACTTCTTAATACTTTGATTGTTCTTTTTGTTTCATTTTCCACTTGAGCTTTAAAAATCTTGAAATACTTCAAAGTCTCATTCTTGTGTTTCATAAAATAAACAAATGTCATCCGACTATGATCGTCAACAAACAACAAGAAGTATCTTGAGCCACCTATAGACACATTCTCCATAGGTATATCTCCACATATATCCGTATGGACAATATCTAGTAAATTACTGCTTCTCTGACCATTGCTCTTGAACGGTAACCGTGATTGTTTACCTTCACAGCATGTCGAACAGGAAGATTTGCTAATGTCAACTTTCTCATCAAGTAACATTCCTTGGACGTCGTTCTTCATCTGATTCAAATAATCTTTATTTACGTGTCCTAATCTGCGATGCCATGTTACTCCTGACACAACTGATGCTGCTAAACTAACTTGTTTTAGCAGATTAACTTTATACACACCATTTACTAACGCTGCTGTGGCGACCAAGTCATTCTTTTTGTTATAAACTGAGCAACCACTTTCGTTAAAAGAGATATTGTTACCATTCATTATCAATTGGCTTACTGATAACAAGTTTGTTGTCAGACTTGGTACACATAATACGTTGCGTACTTCAATGTCGTAATCACGATTTTCTGTTGTAGTCGTAATTTTCACATCTCCAGAACACAATATTGACACCTTTTCACTGTTAGCAACAATTATTTCTCTGTTTTGTTCATATTGTGCATTCATAACCCAACTTTCATTGGCTGTGAGGTGTACACTTGCGCCCGAGTCTATATACCATTCGTCTTTGTTGAAGTTTCCACTCAAAAACACTGCGCTAAAAATATTTGATTGCAATCTCTCCTTATTTTTCTGATTTGACGAGTTATTTTCATTTTTACACTGACTTTTGTTGTGGCCAATTTGTTTACAGCGATAGCATTTTATCTGTTTGACATTTGACATATCAGTTTTACCAACATTACTTTTTCTGGCTATAGACAAATTTGTGTCGTTTTTCTTTTTAGATTGAATAGCAAATGCACCGCTAACTTCACTCTCTTCATGACTTGCCAAATCCATATCCAATACTTTTGTTTTGATGGAATCTGCCGTTATGGGAATGCCGGAATGCTCTATTGCCATGATCATAGGAGAAAAACGATCAGGCAATCCTGCTAATAGCAATGACCCTGAAACCTGTTCCGCTGACTTTCTGTGCTGTATCAATAATCTGCGTCACATAAAACGTCATTGAATTGCAATTCTCTCGGCGAATCGAAATCAAATTCCTTAGTAGATGTATCCTTCGTGAAAATCCACTGTCATCAAATAATTGTTTCAGCTTCTCCCACAGTTCTTTGGATGATGAAACATTTTTCACGTGAACGTATAATGACGGGTCGATCGTCATAATCAATTTTGCTCTGGTTTTTTCGTCATCTGCGGTTTTTATTTCTTTATTTAATTCTGGCTTCACACAATGTTTCATGCCTTCAAGAATTAAAAATTCTCCGCCGCGAAACACCATTCACTATAGTTATCGCGCCCCGTAAGCATCGGCACATTGACAAGATAGTTAGCAGTCATTTTTTCGATGCACTTAATCTTGTACCCTGCGATAATATGGCAAAAAATAACAACAGTTTGTCACTATACAGTTCTATCACGTCCACTTTTCTGGATAATATTGCAAAACCACTATTTTAACGCGAAATTATGAGCGTAAGGCCCATAACCTTTAATATAAACAACGTTTCTTTATGAAAGTAGTAGAACGAATGATTTATTGCAGACTAAAGTTATATATTGTTGCACATAGATGGCAGCACTTGTTTTACATATTTTAGATATTGACATTATAACACGTCTCCATACCAAATGTCATCGCAATTGGTTTAGCAGTAAGCGCGAAATCGTAACATATTAATAATTTGGTATTGTACAACCTTTCGTCCCCTATTTTAACCTTTTCTCGCGAAAATAAGTGGCCCATGTCCTTCTCTAATGTTATGTCCGTCTCCATACTAACTTTCATCGCAATTGGTTTAGCAGTAAGCGCGTGTTGTAGTAATTTGAAATTGCCGCGTTCTCAACTTCTCACTACGTGATGACGTTTGACAGTTTTGTTAAACGTTCTTGCCGCCATCTCTGCTATAAAAGTGTTTGCTTAATGTGTATTATTCTGTTAAAATAAATAAGTAATTAAGTATAAAGCCTATTAATTACATCAGTAACATATTAATAATTTGGGATTGTACAACCTTTCGTCCCCAATTTTAACCTTTTCTCGCGAAAATAAGTGGCCCATGTCCTTCTCTAATGTTATGTCCGTCTCCATACTAACTTTCATCGCAATTGGTTTAGCAGTAAGCGTGTGTTGTAGTAATTTGAAATTGCCGCGTTCTCAACTTCTCACTACGTGATGACGTTTGACAGTTTTGTTAAACGTTCTTGCCGCCATCTCTGCTATAAAAAGTGTTTGCTTAATGTGTATTATTCTGTTAAAATAAATAAGTAATTAAGTATAAAGCCTATTAATTACATCAGTAACATATTAATAATTTGGGATTGTACAAACTTTCGTTCCCTATTTCAACCTTTTCTCGCGAAAATAAGTGGCCCATGTCCTTCTCTAATGTTATGTCCGTCTCCATACCAAATTTCATCGCAATTGGTTTAGCAGTAAGCGAGAAATCGTAACATTAGATTTTGATCATAATCAATGCATTATCGAGTTTTGCAACGACTCTTTCTACTTGGCCATTCGCTCGGCTAACTCCTGACACTGTTATATGAATATTTATGTCAAACAGTTCACAGTAGTGTGCTTATTTTCTCTTATTTGTTGCATGATATAACAGGATGTATTTAGAAAACACTTCCACTGTGGTAATGGCTGTTCATCATTGTGTGTTACCATCTTCCTGATATATGCTTTTATAACTGCTGGTCGATTGACCACACTACCTCCGTATCGATATTGCAGCTGAGATGAGCTCAGGGACACATTTTTATTTGGTATTCATAAGCTTGATACACAAGCACTTGTTATTCAAACACCCAATCAAAGCATTCATAGCATGTTCTTCTAACATTTTGTCTTTAGTGATTTTCGCCACAAGATCCAGGCACGAGACAAGAACACCGCGATGGTTTTTGTATCATCGTAAATATCCTCTCCGAAAAGGACGATATCACGAGAGTATCTATTTTCAGGTTAAAACGTGGTGATAAAGTTTTTCCGTAACTCACGCCAAGTTGTGGAAGTTACCATCCAATTATCTATCCACATTTTTGCACGCCCTTTCTATAGGTTGCAGATGTTGTCTACGTACAACGAAATCATCAAGTTTGTACGTGTCACTTGCTTGAACGATATGCTGGCACCATTCTCGCACACGATGTGGGTGTCAACTGCATTTCATGTAGAGGATATACTTGCAGTCCTTATCTTTGCACAGTTTTAAATGTTGAATTGGCAACCAACACAGGCTTTTGTTGCTGTGTATTAGTTTCTTACAGTTGATCAGTTGGTCGAGTCGATGAGGACGTAGCTTGAGCTAAAAGCTGCTTTCGATCCCGCTTCTGATAACGAAGAGAGAGATCCTCTATAGGGTTATTTTTGAAAGGCGTAGGTAGCATCAGCATTACCAACACCACGATTGAGTCGGTCATAATAACCACTTATTTAAAGAAACACTTCACTGATAGTTTCCAAGATTTATATTTCACTATTTGAAGAGAAGTCCGTTCCGTGCAACGGCCTGAGCGCGACTGTGTCGTGCGGTTACAATGCGACCCTATTTATAGTGATCTAGCACTTGTTTACAAAGACGTCGTATTGAAATAATAAAGATGACATTTCACAGAGTAACAAACGTAAACTATTCAACTTATGTGTTTAAACTTATTTTAGGACAATTAAATGATGTTGAACTTAATTATTCTAGTTAATTTAAGACTAATTGTTGTAGTTGCGCCGATAAGCCTATTAATTACATCAGCGCGAAATCGTAACATATTAATAATTTGGGATTGTACAACCTTTCGTCCCCTATTTTAACCTTTTCTCGCGAAAATAAGTGGCCCATGTCCTTCTCTAATGTTATGTCCGTCTCCATACTAACTTTCATCGCAATTGGTTTAGCAGGAAGCGCGTGTTGTAGTAATTTGAAATTGCCGCGTTCTCAACTTCTCACTACGTGATGACGTTTGACAGTTTTGTTAAACGTTCTTGCCGCCATCTCTGCTATAAAAGTGTTTGCTTAATGTGTATTATTCTGTTAAAATAAATAAGTAATTAAGTATAAAGCCTATTAATTACATCAGCGCGAAATCGTAACATATTAGTAATTTGGGATTGTACAAACTTTCGTCCCCAATTTAAACCTTTTCTCGCGAAAATAAGTGGCCCATGTCCTTCTCTAATGTTATGTCCGTCTCCATACTAACTTTCATCGCAATTGGTTTAGCAGGAAGCGCGTGTTGTAGTAATTTGAAATTGCCGCGTTCTCAACTTCTCACTACGTGATGACGTTTGACAGTTTTGTTAAACGTTCTTGCCGCCATCTCTGCTATAAAAAGTGTTTGCTTAATGTGTATTATTCTGTTAAAATAAATAAGTAATTAAGTATAAAGCCTATTAATTACATCAGCGCGAAATCGTAACATATTAATAATTTGGGATTGTACAACCTTTCGTCCCGTTTCAAACCGTTTCCTAAGGAAGGTTCTCGTGCTAAGAAGGCTCTAGAACTTATACATTCCGATATCTGTGGGCCACTGGAGGTGAAATCAGTTGGAGGAGCGCAATATTTCCTCACATTTGTGGATGACTATACCGGGAAAGTATTTATTTATTTACTTAAAAACAAGTCTGAAGTATTTAATAAATTTAAAGGATTTAAAGCATTTGTGGAAAATCAACTTGAATGTAAAATAAAGAAATTAAGAACTGATAATGGAAGAGAGTATCTAAGTAACGAGTTTATTGAATACATGCAAAATTGTGGCATTATACATGAAACTTCTAATCCATATAACCGTACATTGATGGAGAGAGCTCGCTGTATGTTGCTTAATGCTAATTTACAGAAACACTACTGGGCTGAAGCAGTGGCGACAGCTGCGTACATAACGAACGGCTGTCCAACAAGATCCATTTCATACGCTACACCTGAGGAGTTATGGTCCGGGAAGAAGCCAAATTTGAAGCACCTTAGAATCTTTGGATGTGAAGTCATGGTTCATGTTCCTGATGCTAAACGTCAAAAACTGCGGCTACTCAGAAGTCACTAAAGGTTACAGACTAATAGTCATAGAAAAACAAGAAAAATTCTTATCAGTAGAGATGTTGTATTTCTGGAAAATTCTGTACAAAGAAAATATTGTATGGTTCCGCTAACAGAAAATAATAATAATGTTAAAATATGTGCTGATGAAACAAAGAACATTGATGAATCTGTTGAGCTCAATCAAAGCACAAGAGAGTTAAATAACTCATCTGTAACATTATCCGATAATGATGAAGAAGAAACATTCTTCTCCGAAGATGATCCTGCATATGTACCTGAAAAAGAAATAAATATTAGGTTTTGCGTGGTTGTGGTAATTAATTAAACGTTGACAAAGGAAAACGGTAACAACGAGAGTTTTTTCAAAGATGAAGCACAGATACAAAATGGCGACGACAACGCCCTCTATTAAAAACTAACTGGGATGCGTTCCATTACACTAACACCCTCCCTTGGGACGCAACCCCATCTTCTTTACACAGTACATGTGTTTATCGGCAGTAGTGCCTTTAGTTAAATTATCAGCTATCATTTCCTTACCCTTAACCCTATGATCTTTGAGGAAATGATAACGGATGTCAATGTGTCTTGACCTAGGTAGGTAACAGTCATTCTTGGACAATTTGATGGCACTTTGATTATCACTAAATATGACGATTGTTGTAGCCACAGTCTGCTGCTTGTGCGACCGCCAGGATATTGCACAACCTTGCAACAAAAAAATGTAACCTGTGCACGACTTCCTGTCGCATCACAATAACCCGTGATCTCAACCTCCAGTCTTTGGTACCCTGAAGATATCTAAAAACTCTTTTCACTGCAGTCCAGTGTGCAGCTGTAGGGTTCTTGTTGAATCTACTTAGTGTATTTACTGCAAATGATATATCAGCTCTGGTACCTTGAGCCACATGTTTTTACAGGTTTGCAATCTGACATTCTAAATCTTGCCAATATTTCAATTATATATTTTTCTTGATCTAACAACACTTTGTCCCCATCTCTGACCAATGTCCTTCATTTCAAAGTGTTCTAATTTTAGTGTTTTCCTCCGCGGTAAATAAAAGTAAATCATCCACCCAGATAGCAATGAAAGTATTCCTTTTTGCATTATAATAGACACATGGATCTGTTTTCGATTGTGTCATTCCTAACTCATGTAGGACAGAGTTTAATTTCAAATTCCAAAGCCTGCTGGCCGGCTTTAGTCCATATATACAGATGAGATCCATGCTTATACTCTTCTGGCTGTTGCATGTAAATGTCTCTGTCAATATTTCCTTGCAGAAAAGCAGATACAGCATCCATTTGGTCTATCTCCAACCCATACCTGGCTGTTAAAGCATAATCTGTGCCCCATCTTTGAGCATAACCTTTTATAACAAGCCTCGCCTTGTATCTTTGTATATTCCCACTTTGGTCAGTCTTTGTTTTAAACACCCATTCCCCAGAGGCAGATCAGTCAAAGTCCATGTTTTGTTTTTCATAAGGGAGGTATATTCCTCATCCATAGCCTTCTTCCATTCTATAGCTTGAGGCGATGTAAGTGCTTCCTCAACAGGCTCAACAGTCGGTTGAATCAGTAAATAAGCACAGTAAGCCCTGCTTGTTTATATGTGCCTCATTTTGTTTGGGTTTCTTACCTTTCCACATTTCATATGGGGTTTTACCTTGTAGTGTATGCAGCAGTTGACAGTGCTTCTGCCCAGTAGCTCTTCGCCAGGTTGGCATAGAACAGCATGCACCTTGCTCGTTCAACTAAAGTCCTGTTCATTCTTTCAGCCATGCCGTTTTGCTGGGGAGTATACGGAGTAGAGGTCTGATGAATTATACCATGATTAGATAAGTACTTTTCAAAGTTATTATTGCAGTACTCTCTACCATTATCAGTGCGAAGCTTTGCGATCTTTTGATGTAATTCATTCTTTACTTTCAACTTAAAATGTTTAAATGTCTCCAGAATATTTAATTTATCTTTTAGAAAATACACATGGACCATTCGTGTAAAATCATCAATGTAAGTAATAAAGTATTTCATACCTCCAAATGATGTATTTTCCATTGGGCCACATAAATCTGAATGTATAAGTTCTAGTGGTCTTGTTGCTCTAGAACCAACATTTTTGAATGGTATTCTCACTTGCTTACCTTCCATACAGTGAGTGCATGTGACACTACTTTGATCGTGAGACAGAGTCACACCATTAGTGCACTCGGGTAGCTTCTTCACATCCAACACATTCAAATGACCCATACGCAGGTGCCACAGGTGAATGCTATTATTCAGAGAACTTGATGTTAAGTGTGCAACTTCATAACTGGTGTCCATAACATACAGCTTGTTATTCAGTGTTGCTGTGCATACCACTTCATTTTTATTATTTTGCACTTCACATCTCTCATCGGTAAAAGTCACCTTATGCCCATTTTGTACAATAGTGCTAGTAGTAATAGACCTGGAACATACAAAACATTTTTGACTTGCATCACATCATCTAGATTTATGTGTATGTCGACACAGCCAACTCCCTTCACAGCTAATGGCTCTCTGTTAGCTACTGTAATCTGCTTTATAGATGGTTCGGTGACATTGTACATCCAATCATTTCTACTTGTCCATAACCATTTATCATTAATATTATATTGTTTTCCCGTTGCTGAGAATGCTGCTACAAAACTGGAACTTTCTCCTTTGTTTGGTAGTTGTTTCTTTGGCGACTTACAATATTTTGCAAAGTGACCATTCTTGTTACAATTGAAACATCTTGGTCCCTTAGATTTCACTGGTTGTGCATTGTTTCTAATTTTCTTAGTATTTGTGTGGAAAGCCGATGATTTTGATGTTTTAACTTCTTGCATGAGTTTAGATTTAACTGAATCAGCACTGATTTTAATCCCAGAGCTCTCTAGCCCCATGATCATGGGTTTGTATTCGTCCGGTAGACCGGCCAACATCAACGTACCAAGCCACTCATCATTTACATCAAATTCAATGTTCCTCAGTTTGTGAGCCGTGTTCATTATCTTACTCACATAGTCCTCAACACTACTGCTTGATTCCAGTGTAGTGTTTATCAAGTCTTTGAGTAGACCAACTCTTCTAGTTAAACCTTTGTCGTCAAAAGCCCTTTGTAAACTATCCCATACTTGTTTTGCAGTTTTGCACTCCTGAACATGCACGTAATTTTGTGGATCCAACAACAATATCAGCTTTGACTTCGCCTTCACGTCTTTACTTGTATCTACAGGTTTGTCATCGAGAGGTTCGACGCAGCACCACAAGTCTTCGTGTTCCAAATATGTCTTCATACTGAATTTCCACGTAGTGAAGTTTTCTCTTCCGATCAATTTTTCCAGATTGAACATATTTTGACCCATCTTGGGATATTTTACAACAAATATGTCTGTAGTTGCAAATTCTTTAACCTCAAATTGAAATCGCACCGACAATTTTTCCTGATTGAAGTTATTGTACTTTAATACAACTGTACCACTTCGGAACCACGCTCTGCTACCATGAAGGAATGTTAGGTTTTGCGTGGTTGTGGTAATTAATTAAACGTAATTAAATCGAGAAACAGTTTATTACGTTGACAAAGGAAAACGGTTACAACAAGAGTTTTTTTTAAATCAAGCACAGATACAAAATGGCGACGACAACGCCCTCTATTAAAAACTAACTGGGATGCGTTCCATTACACTAACATATATGAATCCACCAGATGGTTTAGATGTACCTGAAGGGCATGTTTGTAAACTTAAAAGGTCATTATATGGGTTAAAACAAGCACCCAGGTGCTGGAATCAAACATTTGATTCTGTTTTAAAGAAACCAATAGTCACTCAGACAAGTGTATCTATATTGGTCAGTTAAATGGTAGTAAGGTGTACCTAATACTGTATGTGGATGATGGACTAATAATTTCCAAGGATAAAAGTGTGTTAAACAAAGTTATTGATGATTTAAAAGTAAATTTTGAAATAAAAGTATGTGAAGCTAAAAACTTTGTTGGCCTAGAAATTGAGAAAGGAGAAAACTACATATTTCTACATCAGACCTGAAAAATTGCTGAATAAATTTAGTATGACTAATGCCAATGGGAACAGTACACCAGTAGAGACAGGTATCAAATTAGAAAAGAATACATCGGAGCTAGATAGAAACATTCCATATAGAGAAGCTGTGGGCTCCTTGATGCATCTAGCTATAGTCAGCAGGCCTGACATAATGTTTGCGGTTAGCTTAGTCAGCCGATATCTGGATGGTTATGATAGTACTCACTGGAATGCCGTAAAACGAATAATGAAGTAAATTATCATAAACGATGTGAGAAATATTGATCTAAAGTATATAAGTAGTAATGAACAAAGGGCTGATATATTTACTAAACCCTTATGTAAAAGTAAATTTAAATATCTAAGAAGTAAATTAGGTATTAGGAAAATGTAACTGTACTTATAAAACTTGGTTCTCTAATACTTTGTTTAGTAATACTATGTATGTGTAGAGTAACTTAACCTATTGTTTTTGTTAGTTACTATTATTTGTTTCACTTTACAATGAGGAACGCTGTAATTTGGAGAGAGTGTTGTAGTAATTTGAAATTGGACGATATCACGAGAGTATCTATTTTCAGGTTAAAACGTGGTGATAAAGTTTTTCCGTAACTCACGCCAAGTTGTGGAAGTTACCATCCAATTATCTATCCACATTTTTGCACGCCCTTTCAATAGGTTGCAGATGTTGTCTACGTACAACGAAGTCATCAAGTTTGCACGTGTCACTTGCTTGAACGATATGCTGGCACCATTCTCGCACACGATGTGGGTGTCAACTGCATTTCATGTAGAGGATATACTTGCAGTCCTTATCTTTGCACAGTTTTAAATGTTGAATTGGCAACCAACACAGGCTTTTGTTGCTGTATATTAGTTTCTTACAGTTGATCAGTTGGTCGAGTCGATGAGGACGTAGCTTGAGCTAAAAGCTGCTTTCGATCCCGCTTCTGATAACGAAGAGAGAGATCCTCTATAGGGTTATTTTTGAAAGGCGTAGGTAGCATCAGCATTACCAACACCACGATTGAGTCGGTCATAATAACCACTTATTTAAAGAAACACTTCACTGATAGTTTCCAAGATTTATATTTCACTATTTGAAGAGAAGTCCGTTCCGTGCAACGGCCTGAGCGCGACTGTGTCGTGCGGTTACAATGCGACCCTATTTATAGTGATCTAGCACTTGTTTACAAAGACGTCGTATTGAAATAATAAAGATGACATTTCACAGAGTAACAAACGTAAACTATTCAACTTATGTGTTTAAACTTATTTTAGGACAATTAAATGATGTTGAATTTAATTATTCTAGTTAATTTAAGACTAATTGTTGTAGTTGCGCCGATAAGCCTATTAATTACATCAGCGCGAAATCGTAACATATTAATAATTTGGGATTGTACAACCTTTCGTCCCCTATTTTAACCTTTTCTCGCGAAAATAAGTGGCCCATGTCCTTCTCTAATGTTATGTCCGTCTCCATACTAACTTTCATCGCAATTGGTTTAGCAGTAAGCGCGTGTTGTAGTAATTTGAAATTGCCGCGTTCTCAACTTCTCACTACGTGATGACGTTTGACAGTTTTGTTAAACGTTCTTGCCGCCATCTCTGCTATAAAAAGTGTTTGCTTAATGTGTATTATTCTGTTAAAATAAATAAGTAATTAAGTATAAAGCCTATTAATTACATCAGTAACATATTAATAATTTGGGATTGTACAACCTTTCGTCCCCTATTTGAACCATTTCTCGCGAAAATAAGTGGCCCATGTCCTTCTCTAATGTTATGTCCGTCTCCATACTAACTTTCATCGCAATTGGTTTAGCAGTAAGCGCGTGTTGTAGTAATTTGAAATTGCCGCGTTCTCAACTTCTCACTACGTGATGACGTTTGACAGTTTTGTTAAACGTTCTTGCCGCCATCTCTGCTATAAAAAGTGTTTGCTTAATGTGTATTATTCTGTTAAAATAAATAAGTAATTAAGTATAAAGCCTATTAATTACATCAGTAACATATTAATAATTTGGGATTGTACAAACTTTCGTTCCCTATTTCAACCTTTTCTCGCGAAAATAAGTGGCCCATGTCCTTCTCTAATGTTATGTCCGTCTCCATACTAACTTTCATCGCAATTGGTTTAGCAGTAAGCGCGTGTTGTAGTAATTTGAAATTGCCGCGTTCTCAACTTCTCACTACGTGATGACGTTTGACAGTTTTGTTAAACGTTCTTGCCGCCATCTCTGCTATAAAAAGTGTTTGCTTAATGTGTATTATTCTGTTAAAATAAATAAGTAATTAAGTATAAAGCCTATTAATTACATCAGTAACATATTAATAATTTGGGATTGTACAAACTTTCGTTCCCTATTTCAACCTTTTCTCGCGAAAATAAGTGGCCCATGTCCTTCTCTAATGTTATGTCCGTCTCCATACTAACTTTCATCGCAATTGGTTTAGCAGTAAGCGCGTGTTGTAGTAATTTGAAATTGCCGCGTTCTCAACTTCTCACTACGTGATGACGTTTGACAGTTTTGTTAAACGTTCTTGCCGCCATCTCTGCTATAAAAGTGTTTGCTTAATGTGTATTATTCTGTTAAAATAAATAAGTAATTAAGTATAAAGCCTATTAATTACATCAGTAACATATTAATAATTTGGGATTGTACAAACTTTCGTTCCCTATTTCAACCTTTTCTCGCGAAAATAAGTGGCCCATGTCCTTCTCTAATGTTATGTCCGTCTCCATACCAAATTTCATCGCAATTGGTTTAGCAGTAAGCGAGAAATCGTAACATTAGATTTTGATCATAATCAATGCATTATCGAGTTTTGCAACGACTCTTTCTACTTGGCCATTCGCTCGGCTAACTCCTGACACTGTTATATGAATATTTATGTCAAACAGTTCACAGTAGTGTGCTTATTTTCTCTTATTTGTTGCATGATATAACAGGATGTATTTAGAAAACACTTCCACTGTGGTAATGGCTGTTCATCATTGTGTGTTACCATCTTCCTGATATATGCTTTTATAACTGCTGGTCGATTGACCACACTACCTCCGTATCGATATTGCAGCTGAGATGAGCTCAGGGACACATTTTTATTTGGTATTCATAAGCTTGATACACAAGCACTTGTTATTCAAACACCCAATCAAAGCATTCATAGCATGTTCTTCTAACATTTTGTCTTTAGTGATTTTCGCCACAAGATCCAGGCACGAGACAAGAACACCGCGATGGTTTTTGTATCATCGTAAATATCCTCTCCGAAAAGGACGATATCACGAGAGTATCTATTTTCAGGTTAAAACGTGGTGATAAAGTTTTTCCGTAACTCACGCCAAGTTGTGGAAGTTACCATCCAATTATCTATCCACATTTTTGCACGCCCTTTCAATAGGTTGCAGATGTTGTCTACGTACAACGAAATCATCAAGTTTGTACGTGTCACTTGCTTGAACGATATGCTGGCACCATTCTCGCACACGATGTGGGTGTCAACTGCATTTCATGTAGAGGATATACTTGCAGTCCTTATCTTTGCACAGTTTTAAATGTTGAATTGGCAACCAACACAGGCTTTTGTTGCTGTATATTAGTTTCTTACAGTTGATCAGTTGGTCGAGTCGATGAGGACGTAGCTTGAGCTAAAAGCTGCTTTCGATCCCGCTTCTGATAACGAAGAGAGAGATCCTCTATAGGGTTATTTTTGAAAGGCGTAGGTAGCATCAGCATTACCAACACCACGATTGAGTCGGTCATAATAACCACTTATTTAAAGAAACACTTCACTGATAGTTTCCAAGATTTATATTTCACTATTTGAAGAGAAGTCCGTTCCGTGCAACGGCCTGAGCGCGACTGTGTCGTGCGGTTACAATGCGACCCTATTTATAGTGATCTAGCACTTGTTTACAAAGACGTCGTATTGAAATAATAAAGATGACATTTCACAGAGTAACAAACGTAAACTATTCAACTTATGTGTTTAAACTTATTTTAGGACAATTAAATGATGTTGAATTTAATTATTCTAGTTAATTTAAGACTAATTGTTGTAGTTGCGCCGATAAGCCTATTAATTACATCAGCGCGAAATCGTAACATATTAATAATTTGGGATTGTACAACCTTTCGTCCCCTATTTTAACCTTTTCTCGCGAAAATAAGTGGCCCATGTCCTTCTCTAATGTTATGTCCGTCTCCATACTAACTTTCATCGCAATTGGTTTAGCAGTAAGCGCGTGTTGTAGTAATTTGAAATTGCCGCGTTCTCAACTTCTCACTACGTGATGACGTTTGACAGTTTTGTTAAACGTTCTTGCCGCCATCTCTGCTATAAAAGTGTTTGCTAATGTGTATTATTCTGTTAAAATAAATAAGTAATAAAGTATAAAGCCTATTAATTACATCAGCGCGAAATCGTAACATATTATTAATTTGGGATTGTACAACCTTTCGTCCCCTATTTTAACCTTTTCTCGCGAAAATAAGTGGCCCATGTCCTTCTCTAATGTTATGTCCGTCTCCATACTAACTTTCATCGCAATTGGTTTAGCAGTAAGCGCGTGTTGTAGTAATTTGAAATTGCCGCGTTCTCAACTTCTCACTACGTGATGACGTTTGACAGTTTTGTTAAACGTTCTTGCCGCCATCTCTGCTATAAAAAGTGTTTGCTTAATGTGTATTATTCTGTTAAAATAAATAAGTAATTAAGTATAAAGCCTATTAATTACATCAGTAACATATTAATAATTTGGGATTGTACAAACTTTCGTTCCCTATTTCAACCTTTTCTCGCGAAAATAAGTGGCCCATGTCCTTCTCTAATGTTATGTCCGTCTCCATACTAACTTTCATCGCAATTGGTTTAGCAGTAAGCGCGTGTTGTAGTAATTTGAAATTGCCGCGTTCTCAACTTCTCACTACGTGATGACGTTTGACAGTTTTGTTAAACGTTCTTGCCGCCATCTCTGCTATAAAAGTGTTTGCTTAATGTGTATTATTCTGTTAAAATAAATAAGTAATTAAGTATAAAGCCTATTAATTACATCAGTAACATATTAATAATTTGGGATTGTACAAACTTTCGTTCCCTATTTCAACCTTTTCTCGCGAAAATAAGTGGCCCATGTCCTTCTCTAATGTTATGTCCGTCTCCATACCAAATTTCATCGCAATTGGTTTAGCAGTAAGCGAGAAATCGTAACATTAGATTTTGATCATAATCAATGCATTATCGAGTTTTGCAACGACTCTTTCTACTTGGCCATTCGCTCGGCTAACTCCTGACACTGTTATATGAATATTTATGTCAAACAGTTCACAGTAGTGTGCTTATTTTCTCTTATTTGTTGCATGATATAACAGGATGTATTTAGAAAACACTTCCACTGTGGTAATGGCTGTTCATCATTGTGTGTTACCATCTTCCTGATATATGCTTTTATAACTGCTGGTCGATTGACCACACTACCTCCGTATCGATATTGCAGCTGAGATGAGCTCAGGGACACATTTTTATTTGGTATTCATAAGCTTGATACACAAGCACTTGTTATTCAAACACCCAATCAAAGCATTCATAGCATGTTCTTCTAACATTTTGTCTTTAGTGATTTTCGCCACAAGATCCAGGCACGAGACAAGAACACCGCGATGGTTTTTGTATCATCGTAAATATCCTCTCCGAAAAGGACGATATCACGAGAGTATCTATTTTCAGGTTAAAACGTGGTGATAAAGTTTTTCCGTAACTCACGCCAAGTTGTGGAAGTTACCATCCAATTATCTATCCACATTTTTGCACGCCCTTTCAATAGGTTGCAGATGTTGTCTACGTACAACGAAATCATCAAGTTTGTACGTGTCACTTGCTTGAACGATATGCTGGCACCATTCTCGCACACGATGTGGGTGTCAACTGCATTTCATGTAGAGGATATACTTGCAGTCCTTATCTTTGCACAGTTTTAAATGTTGAATTGGCAACCAACACAGGCTTTTGTTGCTGTATATTAGTTTCTTACAGTTGATCAGTTGGTCGAGTCGATGAGGACGTAGCTTGAGCTAAAAGCTGCTTTCGATCCCGCTTCTGATAACGAAGAGAGAGATCCTCTATAGGGTTATTTTTGAAAGGCGTAGGTAGCATCAGCATTACCAACACCACGATTGAGTCGGTCATAATAACCACTTATTTAAAGAAACACTTCACTGATAGTTTCCAAGATTTATATTTCACTATTTGAAGAGAAGTCCGTTCCGTGCAACGGCCTGAGCGCGACTGTGTCGTGCGGTTACAATGCGACCCTATTTATAGTGATCTAGCACTTGTTTACAAAGACGTCGTATTGAAATAATAAAGATGACATTTCACAGAGTAACAAACGTAAACTATTCAACTTATGTGTTTAAACTTATTTTAGGACAATTAAATGATGTTGAATTTAATTATTCTAGTTAATTTAAGACTAATTGTTGTAGTTGCGCCGATAAGCCTATTAATTACATCAGCGCGAAATCGTAACATATTAATAATTTGGGATTGTACAACCTTTCGTCCCCTATTTTAACCTTTTCTCGCGAAAATAAGTGGCCCATGTCCTTCTCTAATGTTATGTCCGTCTCCATACTAACTTTCATCGCAATTGGTTTAGCAGTAAGCGCGTGTTGTAGTAATTTGAAATTGCCGCGTTCTCAACTTCTCACTACGTGATGACGTTTGACAGTTTTGTTAAACGTTCTTGCCGCCATCTCTGCTATAAAAGTGTTTGCTAATGTGTATTATTCTGTTAAAATAAATAAGTAATAAAGTATAAAGCCTATTAATTACATCAGCGCGAAATCGTAACATATTATTAATTTGGGATTGTACAACCTTTCGTCCCCTATTTTAACCTTTTCTCGCGAAAATAAGTGGCCCATGTCCTTCTCTAATGTTATGTCCGTCTCCATACTAACTTTCATCGCAATTGGTTTAGCAGTAAGCGCGTGTTGTAGTAATTTGAAATTGCCGCGTTCTCAACTTCTCACTACGTGATGACGTTTGACAGTTTTGTTAAACGTTCTTGCCGCCATCTCTGCTATAAAAGTGTTTGCTAATGTGTATTATTCTGTTAAAATAAATAAGTAATTAAGTATAAAGCCTATTAATTACATCAGCGCGAAATCGTAACATATTATTAATTTGGGATTGTACAACCTTTCGTCCCCTATTTTAACCTTTTCTCGCGAAAATAAGTGGCCCATGTCCTTCTCTAATGTTATGTCCGTCTCCATACTAACTTTCATCGCAATTGGTTTAGCAGTAAGCGCGTGTTGTAGTAATTTGAAATTGCCGCGTTCTCAACTTCTCACTACGTGATGACGTTTGACAGTTTTGTTAAACGTTCTTGCCGCCATCTCTGCTATAAAAGTGTTTGCTAATGTGTATTATTCTGTTTAAATAAATAAGTAATTAAGTATAAAGCCTATTAATTACATCAGCGCGAAATCGTAACATATTATTAATTTGGGATTGTACAACCTTTCGTCCCCTATTTTAACCTTTTCTCGCGAAAATAAGTGGCCCATGTCCTTCTCTAATGTTATGTCCGTCTCCATACTAACTTTCATCGCAATTGGTTTAGCAGTAAGCGCGTGTTGTAGTAATTTGAAATTGCCGCGTTCTCAACTTCTCACTACGTGATGACGTTTGACAGTTTTGTTAAACGTTCTTGCCGCCATCTCTGCTATAAAAGTGTTTGTTTAATGTGTATTATTCTGTTAAAATAAATAAGTAATTAAGTATAAAGCCTATTAATTACATCAGTAACATATTAATAATTTGGGATTGTACAACCTTTCGTCCCCTATTTTAACCTTTTCTCGCGAAAATAAGTGGCCCATGTCCTTCTCTAATGTTATGTCCGTCTCCATACTAACTTTCATCGCAATTGGTTTAGCAGTAAGCGCGTGTTGTAGTAATTTGAAATTGCCGCGTTCTCAACTTCTCACTACGTGATGACGTTTGACAGTTTTGTTAAAACGTTCTTGCCGCCATCTCTGCTATAAAAGTGTTTGCTAATGTGTATTATTCTGTTAAAATAAATAAGTAATAAAGTATAAAGCCTATTAATTACATCAGCGCGAAATCGTAACATATTATTAATTTGGGATTGTACAACCTTTCGTCCCCTATTTTAACCTTTTCTCGCGAAAATAAGTGGCCCATGTCCTTATCTAATGTTATGTCCGTCTCCATACTAACTTTCATCGCAATTGGTTTAGCAGTAAGCGCGTGTTGTAGTAATTTGAAATTGCCGCGTTCTCAACTTCTCACTACGTGATGACGTTTGACAGTTTTGTTAAACGTTCTTGCCGCCATCTCTGCTATAAAAAGTGTTTGCTTAATGTGTATTATTCTGTTAAAATAAATAAGTAATTAAGTATAAAGCCTATTAATTACATCAGTAACATATTAATAATTTGGGATTGTACAACCTTTCGTCCCCTATTTGAACCATTTCTCGCGAAAATAAGTGGCCCATGTCCTTCTCTAATGTTATGTCCGTCTCCATACTAACTTTCATCGCAATTGGTTTAGCAGTAAGCGCGTGTTGTAGTAATTTGAAATTGCCGCGTTCTCAACTTCTCACTACGTGATGACGTTTGACAGTTTTGTTAAACGTTCTTGCCGCCATCTCTGCTATAAAAAGTGTTTGCTTAATGTGTATTATTCTGTTAAAATAAATAAGTAATTAAGTATAAAGCCTATTAATTACATCAGTAACATATTAATAATTTGGGATTGTACAACCTTTCGTCCCCTATTTGAACCATTTCTCGCGAAAATAAGTGGCCCATGTCCTTCTCTAATGTTATGTCCGTCTCCATACTAACTTTCATCGCAATTGGTTTAGCAGTAAGCGCGTGTTGTAGTAATTTGAAATTGCCGCGTTCTCAACTTCTCACTACGTGATGACGTTTGACAGTTTTGTTAAACGTTCTTGCCGCCATCTCTGCTATAAAAAGTGTTTGCTTAATGTGTATTATTCTGTTAAAATAAATAAGTAATTAAGTATAAAGCCTATTAATTACATCAGTAACATATTAATAATTTGGGATTGTACAAACTTTCGTTCCCTATTTCAACCTTTTCTCGCGAAAATAAGTGGCCCATGTCCTTCTCTAATGTTATGTCCGTCTCCATACTAACTTTCATCGCAATTGGTTTAGCAGTAAGCGCGTGTTGTAGTAATTTGAAATTGCCGCGTTCTCAACTTCTCACTACGTGATGACGTTTGACAGTTTTGTTAAACGTTCTTGCCGCCATCTCTGCTATAAAAGTGTTTGCTTAATGTGTATTATTCTGTTAAAATAAATAAGTAATTAAGTATAAAGCCTATTAATTACATCAGTAACATATTAATAATTTGGGATTGTACAAACTTTCGTCCCCTATTTAAACCTTGTGTCGCGAAAATAAGTGGCCCATGTCCTTCTCTAATGTTATGTCCGTCTCCATACCAAATTTCATCGCAATTGGTTTAGCAGTAAGCGCGAAATCGTAACATATTAACAATTTGGGATTGTACAACCTTTCGTCCCCTATTTTAACCTTTTCTCGCGAAAATAAGTGGCCCATGTCCTTCTCTAATGTTATGTCCGTCTCCATACCAAATTTCATCGCAATTGGTTTAGCAGTAAGCGCGAAATCGTAACATATTTATAATTAGGGATTGTACAAACTTTCGTCCCCTATTTAAACCTTGTGTCGCGAAAATAAGTGGCCCATGTCCTTCTCTAATGTTATGTCCGTCTCCATACCAAATTTCATCGCAATTGGTTTAGCAGTAAGCGCGAAATCGTAACATATTAATGTTGTAGTAATTTGAAATTGCCGCGTTCTCAACTTCTCACTACGTGATGACGTTTGACAGTTTTGTTAAACGTTCTTGCCGCCATCTCTGCTATAAAAGTGTTTGCTAATGTGTATTATTCTGTTAAAATAAATAAGTAATTAAGTATAAAGCCTATTAATTACATCAGGTTATGGGCCCAGAACGTAATCTGTTTGTAATAAGTATCAGTGAGAAGTTATATCAGTGAAATAACGATATACAAAGTCGCCGGTCATTAAAACTGACACGACATAAATTGTTAAATAAGATAAAACCGTATGATAATAATGGTTTTAATCGACAAAATTATACGAGACATAATGCATACATGACAACATACATATCAAGAATTATGACAAGAAGTGTCACATACCACATAACCTAAAGCTGCGTGGTTTGTGTAGAAAAATATTTTTTTTTTATACAAAATGTCTTCAAATACAATGAATCTTATCGAAAAGTTAAGTGGTCGAGATAATTACAATATATGGAGATTTGCCGTGATGACGTATTTACAACATGAAGACCTCTGGTGCTGTATCGAAAATAAAGGCGACCCTGTTGATTCAAAGCTCGACCTGAAAGCAAAGGCAAAAGTTTAATAAAGGTCCCCGTTGTTTCAAATGCAACCGTTATGGTCACATAAGTAAAAATTGCAAAACAAAGAAAAAGGACCAAGG